>CADEHL010001005.1:17548197-18148197 GCA_902827135.1 Harpagifer antarcticus
AGAGAGAGAGAATAGCAGGGTTTCCCACACATAGACTTTACTTGGGCCGCCCAGGTATATTAACGGCTGCCAAAGTATAATTCGCGAGCCATTTAGGTTTAATTTTTTTAATCCGTCCGCGAGCACGACGGCATCTGCGATCCCTCGCTCTACCCCTCGCTATCGCGTGAAGGGTCTGCTTTATGCGCTCCGCACAGTAACCCTGTCCGGCAAGCAGTTCATGAGCGTGCTCACTAGCGCACCTCCCCCCCACTGTTCATAAAGTCAAGTACCCCTCAAAAGGTCCGGTTTATGTCATTTTAAAGAGGCTATAATAAACATTTCAAATGAAAATGTTGAAAATGTGAAATGGATTGTTTGTAGTAATAAACCTACTGAAAGTGAATACCTGATTCTGCAACTTGCTTGGCTATGGAGCTTTAGATGAAGGTCACACATGCACGAATGCCAACCCAGTCTCATGGCATTTCGTGTTATAGTCACGACATTTAATCTATTGATTCGTGTTCACCAACACGATTTTCCCTTTTTTTTTCGTGTCACACAGAACGATTTTAAAAGCAATGTATTTCTATTGGTAGTCTGTTTCGTGCCTGCACCACGTCTTCTTGTCCGCTCGGGTCTTGGAAGACCGGAAGCTGTGGGGTTCATAAAAACATGTTCTTACTCAATATCAAGCCACGATTATTGTTTTTATTTTAAATCGTATAATGTTGGACTTTTTTTGCCGTCTGTGAGAAACAGAAATGGGGCTCAGAGCCTCAGAATACTGAAATATTTTTTTCCTTCTAATTTGTTATTCTTTTCTAAATAACACACTGTTATTTACTCAACAATAACACACAATTATCCTTGTTTTTATTTATTTGTTTAATTCTATAATCTCTGGATTTGTTGCCGTCCTTCAGGAAGTGAATTTCAAAATAACAGGAAACAGACGTAGGCCTATAAGGGACATTTCGAGCATCATTGCGATACACACCCACTGAACTGATTACCCAAGATCCTCAGCTATGGTTTAAGCTCGGTGATTGGATGTTTTAGCCTCAAAGCACGTTGGGATATGGTGTTAATGCGATATGAAATCCGAAAAACATTTCGGAGTTTAGGATGGCCAAAGACACTACACTACCCATAATCCTCAGCTATCGTTTGGGACTACAGTCCCTTTGCTTGACAAACCCCGTGATTAATCTTCAAGCTCTGGGATTGGATGTTGGAGTGGCAGTACGCCAAGGTTACGCCGAGCATCAAACAGCACTTTGAAATGGAACAAAACCACGGCAGACTATCTAAAACTGGACTAGAACGGGACCAAAGCTTTTTTCTTATTTAAAAGAAGACCTTAATCTAAAGTATTCTTTAATGTTTAAATAAAGGTTAATTAGTTTTTCTGTTTTGCACATCCTCCTATTAATATATTTGTACATCCTGCACTAAACTGTTTTATTGTAGAGATCACTTAAAGTATCTTCTTGATTTTTTATATTCTATATTTCTATCATTGACCTTCTACTTTCCCCTTACTTTGTATGTACTCTTAATATATTTGTTTTCATCAAATATAACAAAAACAATTCAATAATGTGCTTTAACCACTAGGCGGTGCACATAAGGTACACACAGCATAAAATCCCATAATAACTTTGTATTAGTGTAGGACACTTATGTATGTATAACATCTGAAGATGTATAGTTTTATTCATGTTTTCACATAATTTTACAGGATATTGCTATATTATTTCACATGTTTTACTTCTACACATTAATATCTGATTTGTAAAACATCACAGACAGAAATGTATATCCGTAATTTAATGGTAAGCTATTGAAATTGTGATTCCATAGATGTGTCTCCCATCACCCAAAACCCCTGACTATTCTCTCAACTCAGTATTTACATTCTTTAATTCAAAGAAATCAGTAATATCTTTAAAAACGACAAGTCCCTGTCTATCAGCTGTGCACCGTTATGGGGTAAATATAACCTATCTACCAATTGGATCAAATATAATTTAGCCGAATTAATGTTGATACTGCAAGGAGACGTATTGTGTGAAGAGAAATTGAAGATGTTGTTTAATTGCTGATATATTTATGATCCACGTCACATATTCTGTTTCGGTGGCATTTTCTCCAGTTTGTCCAAAGGTCTTCTAATCAGGGCTCTATAAATAGACTACGGCAGATGTGTAATATTTAATGCAGCCGAACCATGTATTACAATGCCGTTATGTGATCACTTTCAAATAGAAAAGCAAGCACACTCGGATTAAAGTATTATTTTCTCTTTTTTTTAAACTCTTTTTCGGATTTCATATCGCATTAACACCATATCCCAACGTGCATTGCGGCTAAACAATCCAATCACCGAGCTTCAACCAAGGATCTTGGGTAATCAGTTCAGTGGGTGTGTGTCTGTTTCCTGTTTGAAATTCACTTCCTGACGGATGGCAAAAAAGCCAGAGATTATAGAATTAAACAAATAAATAAAAACAAGGATAATTGTGTGTTATTGGTGAGTAAATAACAGTGTGTTATTTAGAAAAGAATAACAAATTAGAAGGAAAAAAAGATTTAAAAAATACAGATTTCTGTATTCTGAGGCTCTGAGGCCCATTTATTTTCCTCACGGACGGGAAAAAAAAAGTCAGACATTATACGATTTAAAATGTCTTATTATAAAAAGAATAATCGTGGCTTCATATTGAGTAAGAACAGGTTTTTATGAACCCCACAGCTTCCGGTCTTCCAAGACCCGACCAGACAAAAATACGTGGTGCAGGCACGAAACATACTACCGATAGAAATACATTGCTTTTAAAATCGTTCTGTGTGACACGAAAAAAAGGGGAAAATTATGTTGGTTTTCGCTAGACTTTTTTCAATAAGGCGCTGGGTCACACATTCTACTGCTAAAATGTTTTTTTTTGTATGTTTCTGAGAACATTTGAGGCTAGAATGATGCAATGCAGATTCACTCATATACCAGTACCAAGAGGGACTCCACTTGTCAAAGTTCACCAAAGCCAAACACCACTTGATGTGAAGATGCAACTTTGCTATACCAAAAGGAAAGGAATGTTTTATTCAGCCCTTCGCTCACCTAAAAGTGAGATTCACCTCATTGTTTAGCTGCTTTAGTAATTGGTACAGTATCTTTATGTACTACTGGGGACTCCAAATACATGACTTTCGTAATTAGTACACATAGTGGCTTTAAACTTTTAATGTATTTTGGTCCATTACTTGTCCTTCTAATAGAGCAGAACACTTTTGTTTCATCAAATGTAACAAACCACACAGACTCCAAGAGATACTTAACTGACGTGCATTACTAAAGGACCCCCTGCAATCTATAACACTGCCAAGTCAACTTATTTTTGTCTGCGTGCTTAGTGAAGTATTATCTCTGTAAGCAGCTGTTCAAATCACACAGTTCTCCAGCTGTCTATGTGTGGGGAACTTATATCTATGATTACGGATCAAGGCCTCCAGTTCACTATGTGCTGTCTGGTTTCAAGATAGCCATTTTGATCTACCTAGGGCGGGGAGAAATTAATTAGAAGGCAACCTCAAAGCTGGTGTTGTATGAAAAAGGATGGATACACTGAAGAAGCATGTAATACGAATTCTGAGCCTTGTTTTCTGGTTGTCTATCCCGAAAGAATAGAATCTGTGACATAAAAAAATCTTTGGCACACAGCAGGAGGTAACATAATTTTGTATGGAAATCAACAATCAGAACAATTTAAAATTGTATAAAAAATCAAAGCCATATCAAACTTTTTTCATTTAAAACTTAACTGCAAAAAGATCGACTGCTCAGATTTTCACGTTGTTGCTTGAGTGTTTCTTATTCAAGGATTGAACTTCTTTTAAGCCTGGATAAATGTTTGAATTCGAGAAGGCTTGTGTAACTGACCTAGTTGCAAAGCAGACTCATTAGATGGAGTTGATTGGCATTGATTGTCACAGCTGTGAATTGAAAGATGGGTAAATAAGCGGCTGGCATGCTGTCATGTTTATTACCTTGTTCAATAATCCGTCTTCATTTGGCGAGAACACACTGCATCATGCATTTGGATGATGAAACAATAGGGCACATTTGGGGCATCAGCTGCTTCTTCTCCAAAGTGTTGGCGATTTGATGATGAGCAGTGATGCAATGCATGCTATTAAACAATAGCTCATTGTATGACCTACTATGTGTCAAAGACTGTATGGGTTTTGGAACTGGTGTTGAGCAATGACGGTTTGATTTGACACAATAAAAGTCTTATTGGCTGTGTCCAATCTCATCAATCCATAGCGTCTGTTTCAAAGCTATGCAGCAGTTGCACATAGGACAAGGTAAGTTCATATTTTTGTATGACTTTTGATTAACACTTTGTGCCTGCTAAATATTGACCCATTACAGGTTTATTTTGGATACATTGGGAAATTACTGGCAATTTAAACCTCAAATCCATGTATGACATACAGGTAAAGAGTGCCTTTGATAAGAATGGCTAAAAGACCAAAAAGGTAAAGTGTAAAGTGATGACACATTCTGATGTGTCTGAAAGAAACTCCCAAAGCATTATGAATATAAGGATTTCTCTTTAGTGTGTTTAGTCTGGAAATGGGACAGAGCCTTTGTTGCAATCTCTTAAAATGTCTGTCAAAGTGAATCATTTTAGGATTTGGCTTGCTGAGCTTGTTAGATATCTGCACCTTTCTGATCGATGAACAGTTTCTAAATCCTCCCAGTCCCTCAGCTGCCTCAGTCACTCTTTATGGAGCCATTGTTTTATGTTCTTCTTTGAGTTTTTGTCACTGCCGTTTCTGGCTCCCCCAAGGTTACCGCTGCCTTTTCAATCTCAGAGTACAAACAAAAGAAAGCCATGGCATTCTCAACTGAGTTTCTGTTTTGTACACATATTCAACTTTGTTGAGCATCAAGCTGCCTTTACGACATAGTGCCCAAAACTAACATGCAGACAAAAAATATTAGAATCTCGGCAGTGATTTTGGACCAAAAGTCAAATAAGGCAGGAAGTAAAGGGTGTGAAAAGTCATAGATGCAGTGGCGGTTCCAGCTGATATGGTGCCCTGGGCGGTGCACCTTTCGTTGCACCCTAACCCTATTACACACATTTCTCCAACACACAAATAGAACTATGTACAATCAAAATAACTACACAAATTAAATAACAATATCACAAAATAAACATGACTATAAAAAGTAGTAGGAAACATACATGAATAAATAATAATAATACATATAAGCTATAGAATAAACAAAATGAATTGCACAAATCTTCCAACAAACAAACTGAACAGAACACACGTTAAATAACTTAGTTACAGTATTAGGCATCTCTATAGTTAAAGTTAAACTCCCAAACTGCCCTCTAAAGTCTGACCTTCCTTGCCTTCTTTGATGCAAAGTCATCAATAACAATATCATATCTAGTATAATGATATGTTACAAGTGCATACATACCTTTATCTTTTGAGTGTTTCTCTTCTTGTTCCTTCCTTTTCTTTCTAAACTGGTCACCTGATGGCTTGTGCCTTTTTTTCTCCATCACCGTAGGTATTCATTTTTGACCCGAGGATCAATGCATAGCGTACCCCTCCCCCAACACTGTCAACTACAGGTCAAGACAATACCAATTTGCCATTGTCAGTTTTTAAATAATTCTTTATTGTTTCATACAACCCAGGAAAAAAAGATATCTGCAAAACTATTTATATTGTATTAATGACTTCGGTGGCATGTTGAGGCGTGAGATTTATTTTACTAATTGCAGTGCTACTTTATAAACATCGCAAGTGTTTATTTGATAGAGATAGCTTACCCGCCACCCCCCTCTCTCTACCCCATAGTGAGGCGACCTGAGATTACCCCCGCCCTTTTTTGAGTGTGACACCGTGGGTGTTTCTCAATCTTGAGTAAAGCTGCTCCAGAGCCACTATTTCAAGCATACTACACTGAACAAAAATATAAATGCAACACTTTTGTTTTTGCTCCCATTTTTCATGAGATGAACTCAAAGATCTAAAACATTTTCTATATACACAAAATAACCATTTCTCTCAAATATTGTTCACAAATCTGAAAAAATGTGTGATAGTGGGCACTTATCTTTTGCCGAGATAATCCATCCCACCTCACAGGTGTGGCATATCAAGATGCTGATTAGACAGCATCATTATTGCACAGGTGTGCCTTAGGCTGGCCACAATAAAAGGCCACTCTGAAACGTGCAGTTTTGCTTTATTGGGGGGGTCTGGGGGGGTCCGAAAACCAGTCAGTATCTGGTGTGACCACCATTTGCCTCACGCAGTGCAACACATCTCCTTCGCATAGAGTTGATCAGGTTGTTGATTGTGGCCTGTGGAATGTTGGTCCACTCCTCTTCAATGGCTATGCGAAGTTGCTGGATATTGGCAGGAACTGGAACACGCTGTCGTATACGCCGATCCAGAGCATCCCAAGAGTCAGGTCGAGACCCCGATGAGGACGACGAGCATGCAGATGAGCTTCCCTGAGACGGTTTCTGACAATTTGTGCAGAAATTCTTTGGTTATGCAAACCGATTGTTGCAACAGCTGTCCGAGTGGCTGGTCTCAGACGATCTTGGAGGTGAACATGCTGGATGTGGGGGTCCTGGGCTGGTATGGTTATACGTGGTCTGCGGTTGTGCGGCCGGTTGGATGTACAGCCAAATTCTCTGAAACGCCTTTGGAGATGGCTTATGGTAGAGAAATGAACATTCAATTCACGGGCAACAGCTCTGGTGGACATTCCTGCTGTCAGCATGCCAATTGCACGCTCCCTCAAAACTTGCGACATCTGTGGCATTGTGCTGTGTGTTAAAACTGAGCATTTTAGAGTGGCCTTGTATTGTGGCCAGCCTAAGGCACACCTGTGCAATAATCATGCTGTCTAATCAGCATCTTGATATTATCTGTGAGGTGGGATGGATTATCTCCGCAAAGGAGAAGTGCTCACTATCACAGATTTTTTCAGATTTGTGAACAATATTTGAGAGAAAAGGTTATTTTGTGTATATAGAAAATGTTTTAGATCTTTGAGTTCATCTCATGAAAAATGGGAGCAAAAACAAAAGTGTTGCATTTATATTTTTGTTCAGTGTATGTCATCGAGTGCCGCCGAAGTACTGTTCCAATGTCCAGCATACTTGGAATTCTACCGAGTATTCGGAGAACGAAGAATGAGACAGGCAAGCAAGTGTGCAGGTGTGCGTCATATGAGAGGCCCGCCTTAAATTGAGCGTGTTTTGTTTGAAGACTCATAACTGATTTGCGAAGATCAAAGATGTACTTGGGTAATTGTATTTTGTAAAATGATCATCTCTCCAGGACAGAACCACTAAACTAACATAAAACGTTCTCCTTCCGTTTGCAGCCTCGAAAAAGTCCTTGAGGATAAGCAGCCATAAGAAAATCATAAAATCACCATCCCCAATCAATAATAAAATGTGTATTCATATATCATACTTGATGTCTGTAAACCTTCTTTACACATATTGGAACACATTGTAACATAAACCACAAATATCAACAAAAGAGGCAAAGTCAAAACTAGGTTAATTTTAACTATTTATTTAGGTGTAAACGCTCTAAGGTCTCATTCAAACCTAATAGTCCGCTTCTCATTGTTTCATTCACTGATCCCTATCCTGTAGCCTTCATTGGACAGCTGTGTTTACTTTCTTAAACATTTCTAGTCGCATAGCATCATCCATGTGGACTCTAGTTTGTTCATGCCTTTTAATTTTTTTCTGATACTGTATGTGCTTTAAGTCACTAACTTCGGTCTGGATTTTGCCTCCTTTTTCACTGACAAAATTCAGAAAATCAGACAAGCAGTCAGTGCCTCTGCATCAGGAACAGAAAATGTGTTGTCTCTGTGTCCACTTAACATCAATTCAAACACCATGACACAATTCCATCAGATTAATGATAAAAACCTAGAGGACATTATACAACTCCTGAAACCTCCCATTTCTAGGTAAAATCATTGAAAAAGTTGTTTTTCAACAGTTGAGTAATTTCTTGCATTTAAATAACTGTTTGGATGTGTTCCAGTCAGGCTTTCGTCCAAACCACAGCACTGAGACTGCTCTTGTAAAGGTCTTTAATGACATCCACTTAAACACAGACAGTGGCAGTGGCAGAACTTCAGTGTTAGTATTATTAGATCTCAGTGCTGCGTTTGACACTGTTGACCACAGCATATTACTAGACCGACTGGAGAACTGGGTGGGACTTTCGGAAACAGTCCTAAATTGGTTTGAATCCTACTTAAAGGACAGAAACAACTTTGTTTCTATAGGTAAATACACATCTGAGTTGACAAATATGACATGTGGGGTTCCTCAAGGCTCCATTTTGGGGCCTCTTCTTCTAAATTCACATCTACATGCTACCACTGGCTCAGATAATGAAAAACAACAAAATAAGTTACCATAGCTATGCAGATGACACACACATTTACGTAACAGTTTCACCAGGAGACTATGCTCCAATTCAAACACTGAGTAAGTGCATTGAACAAATCAATGACTGGATGTGTCAGAACGTTCTCCAATTAAACAAAGATAAAACTGAGGTAATGGTTTTTGGAGCCAAGGCAGAACGTATAAAAGTTAGCGCTGAGCTTCAGTCTGCAATGTTCAAAACAACAGATAAAGCCAGAAATCTAGGTGTAGTCATGGACTCTGACCTGAGTTTCAACAGTCACATTAAAACAGTTACTAAATCAGCCTACTATCACCTAAAGAACATATCTAGGATTAAAAGACTAATGTCACAGCAGGATTTGGAAAAACTTGTCCATGCTTTTATCTTCAGTAGACTCGACTACTGCAATGGTGTCTTCACAGGTCTCACTAAAAAATCTATTAGGAAGCTGCAACTGATTCAGAACGCCGCTGCTCGAGTCCTCACTAACACTAAGAAAGTGGATCACATCACTCCTGTTCTGAAGTCTTTACACTGGCTTCCTGTGTGTCAAAGAATAGATTTCAAAATACTGCTGCTGGTTTATAAAGCTTTGAATGGTTTAGGCCCAAAATACATTTTTGATCTACTGCTAAATTATGAACCATCGAGATCTCTCAGGTCTTCAGGGACTGGTCAGCTTTCTGTCCCCAGAGTCAGAACTAAACATGGTAAAGCAGCGTTCAGTTATTATGCTCCAAATATCTGGAACAAACTCCCAGAAACCTGCAGGTCCGACTACTTTTAAATCCAGGCTGAAGACTTTTCTTTTTGTCGCTGCTTTTAATTGAACTATTCATATCTTAGACTGCACTGTAACTTTTATCCATGTATTTCTTCTTTTAATGTTTATTTTATTAGCTTTTCTTTTTAATGACTGATTTTAAATGCCATTTTCTTAATGTCTTTCATTTTTTGTAAAGCACTTTGAATTGCCTTGTGTTGAAAAGTGCTATATAAATAAACTTGCCTTGCCTTGCCTTGGATCCATGCTGGGTCTGGTCCATAGACTGGTCTGATCCTGATGTTTGAAAAGGGAGGCAGGGGAAGCAAAATATAGCACTGCTTTTGCTACAGGTAGTTAGCAAAGTCTTCTTGCTAAACCAGCTCCTTGAAAAAGAGCAGGTATACTGCCTTCCTCTGTCCTTAACTCCTGCCTATGTCAGGCTGATCAGGTCCGAGCTCTTTTACTTTCAGCTTTCCTTCCAGTGTCCTCCTCTCAAAGCGTGTTTCTTTAAGTGATTAAACATAATTTTCCTTCTCCATATTTGCTATCTAGTTTTGTTTACACTCCGTCTCCATCTAACTCTCTTTTTCAAACGTCAATCACTCACTCTGGCGCTCCTGATGCCCCCTGGTTGTTGGTGGCATCAACAGCTGCTTTGGGCACAGTTTGGTGCGTGCCAAGCTGATCCTATCTGTTGCATTGAAGAGGTGCGGACTGCGCATGCACCACTTATAACGAGAGTCGATGGGCAAATATTTCTGCGCCCCAAGCAGGAAACACGTGACTTATCAGTAACTTTAGACATTGTAAAACAATTTGTATCAATATTTTACCTTGTTCATTACATTTCTTTTAAAAAACTGTATACAATTTAAGTATTTTTTAATGACATAATGTGGGAAGAGGTGGGGCTGGTTCATATATATTTGAATTAAAATAATTACGATTGTTTTTTCCAAATCCTGTTTCCTAATAACTACTTAATGAAACAGATGTAGAAATGGGAGAGCGGCTTCATTCACAGAGTCAATAGGTTCTCAAACTCATATTTTATTTTCATGGTTCATTGAGAAACATTCAGCACACGGACTCTATATTGCAAAGCCTCTCTTGAAATGCTTTCTGCAGTTTTGTCTGAGGTTAATTCGAATGTGTGAAGTGGTGGTGCGTGGATACAACAGCTTTTAAAGGATCCCTTTTCATCTGCAGTTATATTGTTCTCAGCTACAGTTGTCTCATCCTTGAACCTTTTTTTTTGCACTGCTTTGGCTTTTGTTGGAATGAAAGGCACTTGTGTTTCAGTTATGGAGAGAGATGTCTCTTTACATTGCCTCAACTGTAAGTTTGCTTTTATCCAAGGCAAAGTTTGTTGCATCCTGCTTCATAACCTTCCCCCTTGTGAAATCAAGATTTGTTTATTTGCTCACTGCTGTTCAAACCGTTTGAAAGGAGCCATGAGACTGAATGCCGCTCAGCATGAAGTCGCTAAACTAATTAAGTATAATAACCCGTATTCATCAAATGCATTTTGTTGAAAGTTGGACTAATAAGAAAGGAAAGAAACATGTAAAAGATGTGTTTTTCTCTTCTTTTCTTCTCTATTAGTCATCCCTGCATGGGGCAGCGTCCCACTAAGAAGAAAAATCATTACCTCGCTCTTTGAGGCTTTGTCTTTTGTGTTGCACACATAGGATTTGGTAATACCCTCCAATGCTCTGGACGCTTGTATATGTACTAAAAGAACAAAAAGACTGTGAAGTCATGTCTCCTTGCGCCCTCGGCGTATTATAAAAGCCACCTACAGAGCGATCAATCTCTTATTCATCGCGCTTAGATCAAAAACTTTTTCATGGTGACGCCATGGAATGAGAAGATAATTCAGAGCCATAGGTTACAAGTGTGTGTGTAGAAGACAGATAAATAGATATGACTGATTGCATGAGTGTTACAGGGTGTGAGTGCGATGCCACCCTCGGTGGGTTTGAAGTGCTTCGAATTGGAAGTGAAACCCACGTTCAGAGGCCTTTTTTTGCAGCAACAATAAGTGAGTGAAGGGATGATGAGAGACAGACAGAGAAACAGCAAGCGTCTGACTGACACAGGCAGACAGCGAGAACGTCTGTGCATCTGCGGCGAAGATCCTTTTGTTGTTCAAGTGCTTAACATCTTTCAATCGATGGTAGGGGTTTCAAAAACGAAAGGAAAACGGAGATGTCACCGAGTGTCAGCGTTTTTTCTGTCACCGCGAACGACGATGCAAAATGTTCAATTAAAGTGATTTTTGTGACTGTCAGGAAAACATTGATCACAATGCATGTTAAGTCATCAGTGTGCAGGGTGTTTATACTGCTAACAGCTAGACAACACTCCCACATACACACTTCACAGTATTATTGAGTGTGCTTTGTACATCCATCAATCCGTCTGCATGGCACTCCAGCGTGCGTGACATTTCTGTTGTTGCAATGATTAACGATTCTTACAATGCGAGATCAATGGTGTCGTACCGCATCAGCCACTCACAACCTGTTAAAGCAATAAAAGTAGTTGCTGTGAATTATCAGGTTGGTGACAATATCACCATAAAGCTTCTTTGTACTGGTGCAGACAGTCTGTGTACAAACACTGAAGGAATATATCAATGTCATTGCAGCATTATTAATTCATGCATCTCCCAGTGGACATGTACACTTTGAAAATGCAATATATATTTTAATAAAGGTTGGAATAAGATAGCATTGAGGTGCAGAATAAATACAAGAAAACATGTATAACGCAAGTCTGTAAAGAGAAAAGCATAAAACAAATCGGGTATTGCCAGAAGTAGGATTATTTGTTGTATAATTTTACTTTTTAAACCAGTGTTCCCACTGACATTTTGCAGTTTAATGGACGGTGGCAGAGGAGTGGAAATTATTCTCTTCCTCTCCCCTCTTCTCCTGCAGAGGGTACTGTAGCTCTGTTCATATGATGTCATTGCCTCTGTCAGTTGTACAGAGATAGTTCTGAGTCTCAGTGAGACACAATGCACTTCTGGGGCTCTAATGATGCAATGCAATCTTGTTATGTAAATGTTTTAGATGTTTTAGTGGGGAAGAAAACATTTGTGCAATCTGGCAAAATCATGCATTACATACGGATTTTAGGGCAATAAGTACACTACATTCAACACACAAACAATTTGTATATAAATATACATTATTTATTATAATTATTCAGTGGGTTTTGTTTTTCATCCTTATGATTTGTATTGCACTTCATCTTATTTTAACTATTACTTGTACTTTACTTTTTGTAAACGTTTTTTGCAAATATGGCATTTCCCTACATTTATGTTGATTTGATGTCTATTTCCACTTATTGTAAAATGCTCAATGCTGCATTTCTCCAGTAAGGTGCTATGCAAATATTTACATTTTACTTTAATTATGTTAAACTGTTCATGACATTTAAAAGGCAAATCCCATTAAATGAAATTCCCACACAATGTGCTGCTATCAGTTGACAGGTGATATAGCTTTGTGAGATAAATGTGGGTAATAATTCACAATATGCTGGTTCCCTTTGTACAGCATGTGCAAGCCTATCATTCATTGCACCATGGGTTTCACTTTTTATGATGAATACAAAAACTCTAAAAAGTTCAAGTAGAAGCTCCATATTCTACCATACAATAAGATCCTCTGCAATTCTGCTATAGTGGTTTTTTCCAGGGAGGAAATCTATGTTAAATCATATATATTCTATCCCTTAAGGTAGCCAACAAGGAGGCAATTTCAATGTGGTGATAACCAGTCAAAGGAAGGCCATGAGCCTCGTATTCTTTTGCTGCGTTCCTATTTCTGCAAATCAATAGCTGCTGTATCCCCGACGGCACAAATGAAGGATAAATGAAGAAAGATGCATGAGATTTATCATGGCTTCTATTATACGTGCTGTTCACAAAAGGAAGAGACATTATGATACCCGTGTAGATACCTAGCTGTGTATGTCTAACAATAGACATTTGATTGTCTAGTCAAAGGCTAACGGTGCTATTGTGAATGCAACAAAGAAGAGAATGCATGATTGGATGTGTTTTATATTCCCATCAATAGAATATAATGTGACACAGACCAAGGTTAACAGCTCAAATCTCACGTTGGTGTCAGAAAGTGTCCAATCAACAAATTATCAAGCTGAGAGCCGGAAGACCCACAAGTATTGTATAAATACTTCATAGAACCGGAAGATGTTAAATCAGGTCTTTTCAGGGCTGTCAAAATGACACGTTAACTCTCACAATTGATCTGAAAACTTTAAGGCATTCACAATTTACCAAATTGGACCATAACACCCTCCCGTAATTCCATGGCAGATTTTTACCCTTATTTGTATTGCAGAGAAAAGGAACAGAAAGCAGAGAAGTCGGCACAATGTGTTGGATAGCGCTGGACATCAGTGAGCCCCATCACTACCTCGGTGTGATGGCACAACTGCACTGGTTTGCTTTTGGTGTGATAAGAGGGAGAAAAGGCATTTTGGCAAAACATGTGCCAGTTTCTTGGAATTGCACAGGAGAGGGAGATAGCAGATTTTTCTTAATAGTTTGTCATACTTTTCTTCATTACAACACCACATGTATTTGTTGCAACCTCCTCAAAAATACAAGTAAATACTCACAAATGATTACAGATTATTATTATGATTAACACAATGAAATGTTTTAATCAATTGACACAACCATTTTCTTTTGTGTACATCATGCAAATAGTCCTTGCATAGCAAAACCCTGATAAAGAGAACAGAGCACAGAGAAGACACGTCCTCAGAGGAGGGGTCATGACTCTTTTATGTGTGGAAGAACATCAAATAAATCATTAAGAAGGTCATGTTATGCAATGATGTTGTTCAAAATCTAAAAGGTTTTCCATTGAAAAAAACAAAACTGTTACTTTTACAGGTAGAAGCCAACATGTAAGAAGTGTCAAGCAAGGGCTTCACATCTGCCTCATACACACATACACACATACACACATACACACACACACACACACACACACACACACACACACACACACACACACACACTTTTCACTAATGCATGTCCATTTGTCTGTGTAAAAGCAAGGTGAGTAGTGCAACTGCACCTCAGAGTAGTTTGTTGTTTTCTCTGGATCTACTCTGCAGGGCTTCCATATTTCCCCTTAAGGGCCTTGACTGAATCTTTCATTCTATTTATGTCTTTGTTCAGTTTGTCCCTTTCTTTAAAATGCTTGGGGTTTAAAAAAATTTGACAAAATGCTCTGGTCTGCTGTGTCTGTGTGTCAGGAACACATAAAAGGCAACGTAAAATATTGCATACTCACGTGAGTCATATGGCAATGTTCTGTCATTAAATGTGTTTACTTCCAATGAGGGTAGCACTGCAGTATAACAGCCATGTGTTCCATCCAGTGTACACTGCTGATCACAATATTCATGTAAATACCAACTGTGGTGGTGTTTGAAGTGTGGACCGTTTTCATTCTTCATAAAGCAAGTGGAAGTTAAAACACAAAAGTATTAGAAAAAGTTGCCTCTGCTGTAATGGGCAGTGGAGCCGAATTGAATCAAATGTATGAAAAAACACTTTTAATATCAGGAAATCCATGCAAAGCAAGGCAAACAGAACTTCACTACACGTACGAATGACATCCAACGACAATTATTTGGACAACAAAGTCATAATAATTATAATAAAAATTCAAAAAATCCTTCCTTTTTTGTAAACCACTTTATGTTTTTAAATCGGATGTTTATGAGCTGCTTGGTTTTTACAACAGTCCCTTTCAGTTTACAGTTTTGTACATTTACATGAACACACGCTTTTTTAAGACTAGACACATCTTACTAGGTTAAAGTAAGTGAAAAATACAATGTAACCTCCATTCTTGTTTTTTTGCACATTTTACAAGCAAATATTTTCACGGAGCTCCAGTGATTTCATGAGCATGTTTCATGGCAAACAGAGTTCCACATGGTCAGGTATTGCAGCTGGTTGATCAGGAGAGATGCTGACTTGCGTTCGGAGGCTTTAATAATTTCCACTCCCTGATGGTTGCTTTTGATCAGCCCTTTATGCAGCGGACCTATAACGGCCAAACAGAGTGGAAGTAAGTAGGGGAAGGGTGTAGGGTCATATTGGAATCTCCAACTGAAAACCAAGACTTAAATACAATCTGAACTAAGGAGGGGATACAGTGCAGGTTTGCAGGAGGTCAGGTGATCCCAGGGCTGATGGGGATCAGGTGCATGAAAAAGGCGGGAAAGAACAGAAAATTAAAACAGACATAATACAGATTCAGAAAACGTTACAATTAATTAAAGACAAGGACAAGATAAACAAACAATTAGGATTATGACATCTACAAATGTTTACAAGAATGCAAAAGCATTCAACGTGTTTATTTGACCTCAAAGTCACACACAACACAATGCTTTTCTTTGAGAAACACTGAATAAACCTTTCTGTTTTTGGATACCCACGAGTATCACCTTTAAAGATATGCCCTGTATGCTAATATCCTGCCTTTTTTTGCATGCAGTATAAATGTGTTATTTTTACCTATTCCATTTAAATATTTTTGCATACTCTAGTCTCTAAACAGTATTTGAATTGCATAAATTAGGTATGACTGGAAAGCTGAGATTCTTGTGGATGCAATGAGGCCAACTGTATTCATGTATGAGGATGTGGATAGCCAATAGAAGCACAAGCGTTACATAGTGATGTCACTATGTTACAGAAGTAATCAAAGGAGTCCAATGGAGGTGTTTCAGACAGGGGGGACATCACTATGTAACGCTTGTGCTTCTATTGGCTAGCGCTCCAACAAATTGTAACGTGATAAACTAAGGGGCGGGGGATCTCATTGCGGTTGACCAATCCCAAGAGAGCCAACCAGCTAACCAATCAGAGCAAACGGGGCTCTGGAACTCTCTCTGAACTTTGGGATTTTAGCCTTTAAAGACATGCACAAAAACCTATATAACACACTATAGCGGCATGTCAACTTATCTTCATTTTCTAAGTTTTCCAAAGATGTTCTAACCATTGGCATAACATGTAGAATCCTATTCGGCAAAATTGTCCAATATTAGGAAGAAAGACTAACGCAACTTAAAATTAAAATAGAATTCAGACACAGACACACAGTCTCTGTGTCTCTCCTTCACTGAATGAACTTTTAACAGCTGAAGCCTCTTCTTTTTATACATCCTTGCTCTTTCCTTGGGCGTATGAAGGTCAGGTGAAGGTAATGCTTGGGATTATGGGAGCTCAGTGACTGGTCCCTCTGCCTGCCATGAAAGGGTGAAGTTAATGGCTCAGAGAAGAGTGGGAGGTCTCCAATCTCTTTGCCGCAGGCCATGAAAACGGTTGCCTTTTATTGCAGATTGACCCTCGTAAGCTGTAGCTGGAGGCCCTCACCTGATGTTCTGGATGGGGGCCTGGGGAGGATCTTTGCCTGGATTTACAGTTAATGTACCAGTGTTAATGAAGCCGCTGTGGTCCAGTGGCCCTGTTTGCCACGCCGTGTCGTTGTTTCCATCCTCTCTTGGATCGCTGCAGGTCTGTCGTGGGTCGTGTAGTGCTTATAAAATTGTGCCCTCTCCAACTGCAGATGACTTTGGATCTAATTGGCAAAGGCTGGTGGAAGGGTAATCAGGGGGGGGGGAAGGATTTGCCACTGCTTCAGAGAAACTCTTAGTCAGCTCTCCAACACCCTAAGTCATTCAAGACCTTATTTAAGTTGCAATTCTTAAGATCTTAGTTCTGGTTCATTTGGTGAAACCTTCTTTTTTTTGTGGTAACAGGAAATGGTGATTAATACTTTCAAACCCCCACAAAGTGAGCTATGTGCTGAATATAGTTTTGTTAATGGTGAAATGCTGGTACTACAACTTCTGTGTCAGCCTGATTTACAGACGTGACTTTCCCAATGTTAGTCAATGGGAAAAAGTCTGTTGGGGCCCAATGACATCACAGTACGAAAAATGTTTCCTCCATTCATTTAACTGAGCCAAAACCACATGTGATGATGAATAATGGAGGTGGTGCTTTAGAAAAACACAAGTGTGCATGTGCCCAGATCCCTGGAAGATCTGTGTATCTTTTGTATCCAAGATATAAGCCATTTTGGCCACTGAGCAACTTTCATGACGAATGAAAAGGGTCCGCCTCGCTGTATCAGGTTCACCTCATAAACCCATGAAAACAAGTTCCGGCTTACAAGGGGTCAATAAAACAAAGTGTTTTGTTTAAAGATGAAGTCAGACAATAATTGGCCTTTTTCCATCGAGCAATCATCTTCTGATGTAATGCTACACCCCACATGCTGCACTTTATGTCTCATATACATACTGCCACTTACTCCTCTTGCACATGCTCACTCGCTGTTAGAGGTCCCTTCCACCTCCCAATCAGCTTCATCAGCCACCCCCCATCCTCCCACCAGTGTCTAGAATCCAGGGGGGGATTTATGTAGCTGCTGCTCAGACACCCCTCAATTACAAATCCCCCTGTGGATCCTAAGCCTCAAAGACTTTCTGTCAAGACTTTATTATCACATATATTTTACATTAAGCAACTATCCTAACTAGCTGAAGCAGCAGTGGTTGTAGCATCTGTAGCAGGATAGTCAAAGCAGTTGTTTTGAGTGAAATCAGTAGTAGTACTAATAGTTGTAGTATTAGCAGTCGTAGACACAGTAGTGGCATTGGTTATACTGTCAGCATCAGTACTAGTAGTATAAATAAAAGTATTATAACTAGTTGTAACAGTTGTGGTCAATAAGTCCCAGCAGAGCAGTATTGTAGTCAGTAGTATAAATAACAATAGCAGTATAATACTCAAATCCTAGAAGAGCTGAAGAGTTATATTTATAAAACTAATTGTTGTAGTAATACATCAGTATAAGTAAGAGGAGCTGTAGCCATAGCCATAGTAGTTGTATTGTTACATCGGCACAAGTAGTGTTAGCACTGCAGTATTTGTGGTAGGGTTTAAGTAGCAGTATTGATAGTATCTGTAATTGAAATCGAATCAGCATGTATGACTAGTAATAGTTGTGGTAGCAGGTGTGGAGCCAATGTTATTTTTCGAGGGGACTGTAGCTGTATGGCCCCTGAAGCTCAATGTCATCCAAATAATGGGGACTGACAGAGCTGTGAGCGGGCTGGCAGACCCCATATTGGCTTTGTGTGGAGGGGCTGTGAAAGAATCTCAGCGTGGGTCACAGACAGATGGACAGTATGCTGTGCAAGTATGTGGGCCCAATGACATTAGTAGCATTCTAAATGTAATGTTGTCTTTTATGAAATGATTGGGGCCCAATTGATATGTCTCATATAACAGAAGTTGTCGTTTTTGTACCTACTAAATCACTTAAGATAAAACAAAAATCAGATTCCCTAAATCAGACTTTTACATTGCAGGTTTGAGGTCCAGTAGTATAATAAAGCCATTTTGTTATGACCGTAAGTGGTCTGCATTTATATAGCACTTTTCTAGTCTACCGACCACTCAAAGCACTTTAAGACATATGCCAACATCCACGCACACATTTATATTCTGATGGGAGTCGCTTCCCTGTAAGGTGCAAACCTTCCCATCAGGAGCCGCTGATGGAACCAGGAACACTTTGATTGCTAAAATGTCGCTGTACTTCATGAGCCATGCTGCCCCTGTGTAAAATGTCAGACCCCTTGACATGCTCTATAATCACTTTTTTGTTCTGAACCTATGTCTTCATAGACATTTGCCAAATAACCCTGAAGCAGGATCTTGAACCAACAATCTTTAAAGTTGCCATTTTTAAGATAACTTTGAAGTTAACATCGCAAGGGCTTCCTCAGCAAAAGCAATGGGATTTTTCCTTTGGATTTAAACAAAAAAAAAGTGTGGCAAACACATTTATGATAGCCTACTAACACGTTTTGTAAAGCAGGATAATCTCCAAATTTTGGAAGTGTAAATGCAATCACCAATAGACTTCTATAAGCTAACGTCAAGCTACAAATGAACTACATCAAGGTGGCATGGCTTTGTGTAGCCACAGCTACACAAAGGCAGCTAATGTTCAGTGTGATGACGTTTAGTTGTCCCATTAAGTCACTTGTTAGCAACCGCCATTTTTAAGACAAATAAAAGCCTCGGACATTTATGAGAACGGATATATTTTATGTCGTAGACCAAAATGGTAAAATCTCTTAACCTTGCGCTAGCCACAGACAATGCAGTAAAACAAGTTGTTACGGCCGCCGCCTCCCCGGTCCTGGTAACTCTGTTTTTAATGTGTTTATGTAAAGGAGCTGTGTGGTTGCCGTGATGTCATTGGCTACCCATCTCCTGGTCCGCCCCCGAAGATTGTGATTGGAGCACAACGGGCCCGACGCGCTCCAATCCCAGCGCACAACCTGCGCACACCTTCCGGAGAAGACTACACAGTCTGTGGAC
Organism: Harpagifer antarcticus; assembly: GCA_902827135.1. Classification (NCBI taxonomy): domain Eukaryota; kingdom Metazoa; phylum Chordata; class Actinopteri; order Perciformes; family Harpagiferidae; genus Harpagifer; species Harpagifer antarcticus. Next base: position 17,567,919 of record CADEHL010001005.1, read on the forward strand.
AACGATCAGTCGGAAGGCTCTGTTATGTGAACAGACGCCTCTCGTTACGTGCTCTTCGATCGTGTGTAAATTCTGTTAACAGTGGTTAACCTCTTAAACCCTGAGCCTGTTTTTCAGGTTTCAGGCTCGAAAATGCCACTAACACAACAAAGACTATATCTTCACTTCTAAAAGGGGTAAATTAATAATCTTTTCTCTCAAAGCAAGGTTACATATGTGAGTTGGATGTAGAAGTGTCAGAATCAATATAGATGTTTTTATTTTAAAGTAAATTCAGATGGAACATAGTAGAAACATGTAAATTCTAATGTCCGCCTAAAAAAAACCCATTACTTATAGTAAAAACCACCCTTTAATGATGAGTTAGTAGACTAAAAGCTTTAGGAATCCAAACTATAACATATAATAAGTGCCCTGTATCAAGATTGATGCAAAACAAGTTAAATTTGACCTTTTTACAGAGGTTTAGAAAAATAAAGTCCAGGCGGACTCACCTCTGGGTAATTTGGGAACCATCAGTTCCATTTGAACTTTTTCACTGTAAAAATCATTTTATTACTTTGAATTATCACTATAGGTATTCATTCCATCCAAATACAACTGTTGTGAAAAAAAAAAAACAAGAAAAAAAAAAACATACTCTGTTACCCTCTTAGGCATCACGGACCCGAAATCGCGTCATTTGCAGGAAACAACGTCTAAGGAACCTTAATATTTAATAAACTATGAATATTTTATATCCATATAACGGGAAAAAACTTATTTAACTGATATTTTTCATTTATTTTTTCAAAAAAAACACACAATGCTAACAGTGAGCCTCTGAATTAGCCCCGAGCGAAAAATGCTAACCTATTACTGCACCGAAAATCACTCCTAGCTCCCTTATTACTTATCCTAGCTCCACATCCAACACATTGTTTATGATCGTAAAGACACAGAATCTAACGGTGCCCACCTCAACACTGAAAGATACAAACTTGCGAGGTTATCAACAAAAACGTACATCAAAACAAGTGGCGCTAGGTACTAACATGTGCTAGGCTAATGGCTTACCTTCCTCTTTGTCTGGTCTAAACTGGTCTTCAATGGCATTAAAACGATAAAAAACGATGATGTAGTTAATCCATAGGTTAATATCCAATGGGGCTGTGTCCCCTTTGAAATGTTCTGATAATCTATAAGCAATAAAACTGCAATTCCGTTATCTGCTGTCCGCTCTGTGCTCCGTGTGCTCTGGGTCCCGGCAATTCCTGCTTCCTTCCGTAGTAAACAATAAGTAAAGTCTGCTGCGTAATGTACTTACGCTGGCTGGCATTCTTTATACTTTACGCAGGACCATATCTCTAGAACCCATTGGTCGATTTGGGTGATTTACACCTTTTTCTTAACCATTACATCCAATAGAATCAATGGGCAGTTCCTAAATCCACGTAAACATTACCATTGCGGACGTAATAGAGAAGCAAACAAAGCATATCTGAAAGTACAAGCCTGGACGGCAAAACTTTATACCCAGTATATTGCCATAAATATGATGATGGATTATCAGTAAACATTTCTACGTGACACAAAGACATTGGATTAACCTTGAGCAGCTTTTTTATTCCGTTGAACACAACTTTTGATCACAAATCAAAAAAGGTAAGACGTAATTATTGTAATATTTTTTAAACCGGATGTTGTTTACTTTCTCTTTTCTGGCTGATAGCTCCAGGAATTCGGGGTCGTACAGTGATGACATTACATGTGTGGAATCTGTGGAGTCTCAGCTTTAATCGGATATCTTGTTTGTGCAGTTACGATAAGTAATAAGGGCATTTCTACCGTGAGTGCTGTGCAAAGGTCCGTTAGCATTAGTTAGCATTTTTTCGCTCCATGCTAATTCAAAGGCTTGGTATTACTCTTGTGTTTCTTTTAGCTAAAAATGGTTCACATTGTCAGTTAGCTGAGTTTCTTACTGTTAAAAGGGTATGGAACATTAATAGTTTCATACATGTTAAGAAGGGACCCTCGGGCTTAAGAGGTTAACTCATGTGATCTGTAATTAGTGTAGTATTGATGTGATTAGATTAGGATAATATTACGTTGACTGTGGTCATTCAGTTTAGCTCAGGGTTGCCAACTTTGGGTACCTGGCTGGAGTGAGATTTTGATATCATGGGTTTAATTACACATATGCGCACTAAATGACTGCTATCGTGTCAGCAGCGGGACCTTAGCATATATATAGGATATAGGATATATATACAATATATACAAATACACAAAATTGGACACAGACTATAAAGGGCACAAAGTTTCATTCACTAATGAAAGTCAAACACATGTTTGTTTCCACTGTTTTATTGTGTGCCTGTCGTGATAAGCAATTAATTGACTTATCGTACGATAAATAAAAATGAACTCGATAAATTGCCATTTACATGAGGATGTGACTAGCAGTTTGAAAGGATGTACTTGAATTATTATTATATATCCTCATTATGTCAGGGGTCTAAAATGGTCATACAACGGTGCCGACAATATTATCGGTTATCGCAATAATTTCCTGGAAAATGTATCAGACAAAATTAATTATCATGAGAGGCCTATAGGCTACATGAAACACACACACAAACAAATCTACAGACTTACTCCAAACTGCCAAACATATTAATTAACACACTCTATTTTGGCCTAGTAGAACAATAAGCAGCAGACTTTTACTTTTTTATCATTTCTACTGGATCTTAGATCTGCGCTTGTGCAATACGGGTCAGCAGTTGCCAGAGAGTATTTGTGTTGGGTAATCTATGGTAGGGCTAACCCATACAGTGGTGGGGCTCATGTCAGTATTTGCATTGTAATTACATACACGCTCCCCTTGACAGTGAAACGCCACGCGTGAGGTTTAGATTATTTCCCTGTCTCAATCCAAATTGAACTGTATGAAATAAAAAGGCACATTTGTCTTGTAGTAAATAAAAAGGGCGACCTGGAGCCAATCCTGCAATTTCCCCACAGGTGAAAGAGTTGACATGCTGAAAGCCCAACCCCTGCAGGGGGTCTGGGGGATTCTCCCCCAGGAGATTGTTTGAAATACTAACATAAAATGCACATTCTGGTACTCTCTTGAGAAGAACAATAAATACATCTATTACTCCACGACATATTAAAAAAAATTAATGCCATTTTAGTTTGTTGTTACTTTATTCTGAAAGCTGAGCCTGCTGCTCCTCACAGAGAGAAGAGGTAAGAGGCTGTGTGAATGACTTTACATTGTGGATAAGGGCGGATAGCCCCCATTGTTCTGTGTGTGAAAATGAAAGACAGCCCACACACCTATCAATCATCAAACCGTGGGGTCTTATTTCATTACGTGTTGATTTCTATCAACACGTAATGTTGTATCGACGTATAGAGATGTACTACAGCAAAAGTATTCTCCGTGGGGACTTCCTGCAACAACACCACGCCGTTATCTTGATTCTGATTAGCCAGAAGTATCAAAGATGTTCTATTGAGAAGACGATCACTACCTGACAAAAGTTTTCAAAACAGTTTCTAGTCTTCGGTATTCTTGTTTTTGGCGTGAGAATAGTGTGGGCAGCGTGAGAGCGTGAGATTGAGAGTGAAAGCGTGTGTCACACGCCAGATGCGTGAGAGTTGGCAACCTTGGTTTAGCTGTGTTTTCCCACAGCCTCCTTTTCCTTAGTCTGTACCACTTTGATAGTGAGGGTTGTTTTGTTGTTATTTTGGTTGTTAGAGTATATTCTTTGGTATTTAATTAGGCTTCCTTTTTAGAGTCCTCCCTTTGTTTGGTTGCTCACTTTAACCTGCGCCCTTGTGGCCTTTTTGTTTGTTGCAGGCCGCTTGCCTGCTATTTTGTTAACCTACTATTTAATAAACTCTTTATAATATTTACCAATTCCAACTGGTGTATGGTGCTTTCCTCATCTCCTAGTGGGGACATAACACACGTCAACAAAAACAGTAGTAGAGACGAGGCAACCGAAATTGGTAAAATGTTAACTAATTTGAGGGTTTTAGGACTCATTCCTGCACCATTCTCTTGAGCATGTAATAAACATACTGTGCAACAACTTCACAGAAGTTTTCAGACATGGCAACCTTATTCCCCACATGTTTCTTTAAGAGAATAGATTTGTTGGACCCCTTCCACTGTTAATATATCGTTCCAATAGGCTTATAGAGGACGCCATATCATTTGGCCTTCATACTGTATTATTCTATACCACCTGGACAATAGCAGTTTTCATGCCCAGAATCATTGACGTCAGTTAAGCTTTCGACACAATCATCCCACCGAGGCTGACAGTAATGCTCTCTCTGTCTCCTCACCTCCCTCTGCAGCTGGGTGCCGGGGATCAGACCAGCTGCACCTGGAATGGAAACAAGGACAGCTGAGGGTGTCATCAAGGTGTCATCCAGGACTTCTATCGAGAGACATGTTTTCAAAGGGCCTCCAGCATTGTGAAAGACTCTTCCAGAACCTATCACAGAGTTGTTGACCCGCCATCTGGCAGGAGATTCCACCACAGCTTTCACCCCCAAGCTGATGAGCCCCTTGCAGCCACACATCACTCAACACACACACACACACACACCACACACACACACACACACACACACACACACACACACACACACACACACACACACACACACACACACACACACACACACACACACACACACACACACACACACACACACACACACACACACACACACACACACACACACACACACATATAGTTACATATATAACTTCATTGCTTTCCAGTCAGAAGTCATTTACATGTCAGGGTATTAGCACCATGTGAGGGTTAATGACCTGATTGCCCTGAACATTTTAATATTTCATGCATAAATGTACTAAGTCATGACACAAAAACTAGCCGCGGGCTGCTGCTGTGCAGTTGCGACCTTTCTCCTGTACAGCTGTGACCTTTGTTGAAGTGCTTGCTGCAGGCTATTGTTGTTGATACAGCTTTCAAACTGTGAATTCCCCACCAAGAACAGAGAATCATACAGTGGCTGGTTTATTTACTGTCTGTCTTCCCAATAAAATCCTAATTTGACGTTTCAGGAGATGCCCCCAAAATAAGGCATAGAGTAAAATTGAATAGAATTGGGAGGGATGAACCCCTCTTTTAATGGTCACACATGCAGAGCACACAGCACACACAGTGACATTTGGCCTCTGCATTTAACCCATCCTAGTACCAGGAGTCTAGTACTAGGAGCAGTGGGCAGCTAGTGTACAGCACCCGGGGAGCAATGGGAGTGAGGGGGGAAGGGGGGTGTCCAGTGCTTTGCTCAAGAGCACCACGGCAGGGCAGGAGGTGAACTGGGACCTCTCCAATTAGCAGTCCACACTCCATATTTTTTAGGTCTGGTCAGGGACTACATCTCCCAGTCCAAGCCCCTACTGACTGAGCCTACTGTTCCTCTTGCAGTCCTCACACTGTCATTAGGGACTTTGAAGTTGTATAATTCACTTAAAAACAAATCCAGAGTTATTTTACCTCTCAATTAATTTGACTGAGCCAAGACTGGCAGTGATGCTCAGATTGGAGGCAGGGCTTAAAACCTGTTAAGCCCAAGAGACCCCGGTTCCGGGGGCCTCCTGCAACATCTTGCAGAAAACAGTGTCTGAGGACATGTTCATTTAATAAACTATGATAGTTTTATATCCATGTAACGGAAAGAAACTCATCTAACTGATCATTCTAATTTTTTTTTCAAAAAAAACCCACAATGCTAACGCTGAGCCTCTGAATTAGCAACGAGCGAAAAATGCTAACAGATGACTGCACTGAAATTCACTCACAAAACCTTATTATTTATCTTTGCTGCACATCTCAACCCATCGTTTCACATCGTGAGGGGACACAGAATCGATGGGTACCCTCATTATCACTGAATTATATGATTTATCTGAGATAATGACAAGAACACACATCAAAACATATGGAGCTAGTTAGCTAAAAACGGCAAAATGGCTCACCTGTGTGGTAGTCTGGTCAAAAGTGGTCTTTAATGGCATTAAAACGATGAAAACGATGCTGAAGTTAATCCATAGGTTAATCCAAGTGTCTGTGTCACTTTGAATGATTTCTGATCATCGATGAGCAATAAATCTGCTTTTCGGTTTTGAGATGTCAGACCTAGAGACAGCTTCACTCTGGAGCAAAACTGTGTGCGCGAAGACGCCATCTTTTTTCTTAACATGAGTGTGTGCGGGGAGATTTCCCTTTGATTCTATTGGCTCTAACGGTCAGAAAGAGATATATAGATTCTAACTTTTTTACATCCAACTCACAGGTTTATCATTACTTTGAGAAAAAAGATTATTAATTTAACCCTTTTAGAAGGGAAGATATGGTCATTTGTTCTGGGAATGTCATTTTCGAGCCTGAGATCTGAAAAACAGGCTCAGGGCTAGGGAAAAGGCAAGTGCTTAATGCTCAATGGCCACAGAAACGGGTTATTTTGCTCTCAAAGTAAGGCCATTTTCAATGTTGCAGCAGTCTGACACATATTGCAATTTCTATTAGATGACTTGTTTGTTTCTGGTCATTCGTGCCTTTCTGTTTTGTAAGGAGATTTGTCTTGGATGTTGTTTGTTTGGTCCATCAACCACACACAGGTACATCTGTGGTACAACCAATGTTCTGTTCTGTCGACAACACTTATATCACCCTTTGTCCTCTTCTTCAATACAAAAATAAACACATTTTTGCTGATTGACGGTTTAAATTCTGAAATATAACCAGTTTGAAATGTTTGCTTTTCTCTTTTTCATTTCAATGTTATAAACATGATTCCTAATAATTCCAAATCTTCAAAAGACTTCCCAGGTTCTTAAACAGTTAAACCAGTGAGCCTCAGGTACTAGTACAGGACGTCTTGCCTCCCTTACATTCAACGTCCTTGCTTCAACTGTGTTTTATTCAGAAAGAAAGGGAACTTTGGAGGCTTGCTACAATAATGTTGGGTTACGTATTGTAACCCTTGTTATATTAGCACAGGCGGAGCCCTCTACTGGACTCTATGGGTACTACCTTACCCTGCGAGCATTCTCCCACTGAGACTTCTATAGACGTAGCGGGCCTCGGGCGGGCCTACCTGAATGCGCGTCCTGTATAAAAGGAGGCCTCGCCTCCTGACTATCATCCTACACCTCTCTTCAGCGAGCGGAATAGGACAGACAGTGCCCTGAGTAGAGGGCTCCGCCTATGCTAATATAACAAGGGTTACAATACGTAACCCAACGTTATATCTCTCACAGGTTCTGCCGTCTACTGGACTCTATGGGTACAGTGGGTGGAGCCCCAATGTATACGCGCACTGTCGTCCAACAACAACATTCCACCCTACTGCCTCGGTTTATTCCACTCACCTGCACACGCCCATCTGCTGGCTCCCTATACTGGGGTTTACAGCAGGGGCGGGGAGTGTAGGACGGTGTTTCTTCCTCTGGGGATGGGCAAGAAGCAGCCACGCTGCGACTACTCCTCATCCCGTGAGCAAGGAGATCGATACAAAGAGCCCTTCCGTAAACACGGGGGCTCCCAGGAGATCAACACGATCCTCTTTGGAAAGTGCCACGCAGCGTGATATCGCAGGGACATCACACGCCGGGCAGCAGCGGCGGCCTTTGATGAAGTAGGGTCGACCCTATATCATGTGAAGCCACCGAACACCGGTCCACGGGAGAACCGGGCCTGGGGCAAGGCCCGTGGACCAAGCTACTTATTCGGCCTTGCGGCCCAATAATCGCTCTGACCTGGTGAGGCGGGGGCATCTCTAGCAATGAGCGAGTAGCCCACACACCCGCCGCCATGATCATCATCCAGGGAGAGTACAGCCCTGGGCGGTGGACTTCCATGGACGCCGGACCCGGAAGGAATGGCGAACGTGAATGGCACCACCTCGGGCCTTATCCTGATCCTCCAAACACTCAAAGCAAAGGTGGTGGGGATCGGCGCCCGCTATTTCAGCCAGGGCACGAAGGACAGGCCCGGGTCTCTAGCAGTGGCTACTCTCTGGAGGTATGATAACTCTTTCTTCTTCTTTCAAACGTCTCAGTCTCTCGTGGAATCACTTCCGCTGCTGAAGAGAAAAGGATGATAGTCAGGAGGCGAGGTCTCCTTTTATACGATGTGATGCACGCGCATTCAGGTAGGCCCGCCCGAGGCCGGCTACGTCTATAGATGTCTCAGTGGGAGAATGCTCGCAGGGTCAGGTAGTACCCATAGAGTCCAGTAGAGGGCGGAGCCTGTGAGAGATATAACAGCATTTTCGAAGTCTTCATTGTCGTGATTAATCAATATAGAGTCTTGCCGGTACAAACCTTTCCAGTATGTACACTCTGAAGTTTTATTGAATTAGTAATAGTAGTCTAAAATGCAAACAGTTATTATAGAATTGTAAATTGTAAATCAAAAACAAATGTTGAAATGTTTTAATTGATTGACAGCCCAAGTATATTTTAATTGAGGGCTACTGTTATTGAACTTCTGTCAATCAAATTTGATATCTGATATTTCACTTTACAGTGTAAAAAGGCATTACATCTCCCAAAGCGGGTTGCTGAGAATTGATGTCAGGTCCATATTCAAGAACTATTGTGTCCATGTATGTTTAGATTGAATAGAACCTTTTTTAATATGGAGGAAATCATTAAAAATTTGAAACAATTAAGTTAAGTTGCAAAAAACAATAAATGTAACATAAACCATTATTCAGTTCATCATTTATCAGTTAGAGTATAAACTGATTACCGTTAGTGTGAAAATCCAGAAAGAAAACATGAATGTTAACATAACAGGTGAAGTACAGCTGAAAATTGGATTGTTAAAATGGAAACATTCTTTTAATTGTTGTTTGTTTAGCCGTACTCTCTTATTATCCATTTCCTCACAATTTTTTCACCTTGATTCTCTTTGAGATACATATTCTGATTTATGCTTACTGCAAGAGTATGAACAATGTAAATGTTGACTAGCGGCCCTAGACAGTGTTTTGGTGCATGAGGAAATAAAATCCATGTCTGGAGAAAACAAATCTTTACATGCTTCGCCTCCCCACTGAGGTAAATCCTTTAAGGAAACAATGGAGTGCATAAAGTATAAGGCTAAGTAATGGAGTTTGGTGACGCTGTGCTCAATTATGAAATAATTATAAACACAATATAATTTGCCTGTTTTTTGTTTTTCCATCAGTCTGTATAACATATTTTCTATTCATTGATTTACTGATACAGAGTATCAGGAGGTTTAAAGCCAGCGTGCTCTCAGCTATGGGGCAAAAGTACATCCTGGAAAACTGTGTGATCCACAACACAATAAGAACCTTTCAGCATGCATCGTGTAGGAAGGACAAAGACCCTGATGTTGATAAAAACATCAATATGCCCTCACCTCTGCAACAGCATAGTAAGCACATGAAAGACTGTGAGATGAAGAGGTCACATTATTGCTTGCTTTGAGAAAGTGATTGCAGTTTGATGCATGGGGAGGTCGAGGGGAAGGGTGGTGCCAAGTGGCGCAGCACCATTATTTAGCACTACATTACCTCCCATCCAATCCCTATTAGCAGGTACAGATGGTGCTCATCGGGCCACTTAAAGGTCCTCACAGCTGGCCAACCTGAACTACGTCTGGACTTTGGCCATTCTCAGAGCACACCATATGGAAGGTGGGTCCATTTGTGCATGACAACACACACTCATATTGGTGAACACATGTGTTACACTGCAAACTTCAATGCAATTTGCAACACAAACACTGGAGAGGTTGAAGCTAATTTATTATGACCTTGCACGTAACAGTCTGGTTTATCAGAATGCAGGGTACAGCAATTTATTTTGTCATTAGCGTTTTTAGGGTTTGGGTTTTTCATCCTGATGGTAAAATGTGCTTTTGACCATGACCCTGCTTAAAGGTGCAGTTGCCCGAAAAAAAAGAAAAGAAAAAACATATATATATTAGGGCTGTCAGTCGATTAAAATATTTAATCGCGATTAATCGCATGATTGTCCATAGTTAATCGCAAATTAATTGCACATTTTTTATCTGTTCTAAATGTACCTTAGAGGAATATTTTTCAAGTTTTTAATACTCTTATCAACATATGAGTAGACAAATATGCTTTATGCTAATGTTTATTATCATTTGAACAATGACAAATATTCTCATGAATATTAAACACAACAAACTCTGAACATTACAACATACAAATATCCACCTCAATTCAACCTGGAACCTCTCTCATACAATAATACTGTGTGTGTGTGTGTGTGTGTGTGTGTGTGTGTGTGTGTGTGTGTGTGTGTGTGTGTGTGTGTGTGTGTGTGTGTGTGTGTGTGTGTGTGTGTGTGTGTGTGTGTGTGTGTGTGTGTGGTGTGTGTGTGTGTGTGTGTGTGTGTGTGTGTGTGTGTGTGTGTGTGTGTGTGTGTGTGTGTGTGTGTGTGTGTGTGTGTGTGTGTGTGTGTGTGTTGGATCATTGGAGCTATGTGCAACTCAAGGCATATGCTCGAACGGGAGCTGCCTGGACGCTGCAATCATGTTGCGCGCACTATCCGTGCTGAGTGTGCTGACTTTGTGCTAAACAGCTCCTTATATCCGTTAGCGCAGCTAGCTAGCACCAGATGCTAACAACAACAATACACGTAAGGTCTCTCTCTCGCTCGCTCGGGCCACACAGACACACACCCTCCCGGTCCTCCCGATGGCCAGTCGGTGCCTGCTGGTGAGCGTGGAAGTGTGGTCTGCTGCAAGCGGGCAGCAGGAGCGGGGCTGTCAGCATCAGCTTGGAGATGGTATTTTAAACTCGATGCGCTCTGAAAGTACGAGGCGGCCGAGGAAAAAAAATACACATGCGTTAATCGCGTTAAAATAATTAGTGGCGTTAATTTTTGTTTGCGTTAACGCGTTATTAACGCGTTAACTTGACAGCCCTAATATATATATATATATATATATATATATATATATATATATATCTTTCCTCTTGACTGGAGAGCTATACTGTATAACAGTTTAGATTGTCTTGTTTGCATTGTCAAATGTTGAGATATCATCCATAGAGGTGTTTGCCTTTACCCCAATATAATGGGACTAGATGACACTTGGCTTGTGGTGCTCGAAAGACCAACAAATGTAATCTGAAATAATACACAACAATGTCTCTGTCAAGATATCATGACCCTGTTCCTCTAATCAATTCACTTCCTGTTGTGAGGTGATATGGTAGAAAGAAAATAGTTCCAACATTAAAGATTTCAGAACTACCTTTACTTTTCTTACTTTTTCTTTGCTGCAGCACCTCTTTTCACCCTCTGTCTGAAACCAGAGCCCAGTCTGCTCTGATTGGTTAGCTGGCCGGTTGTGATTGGTCAACTGCTTAAAGATATACCGCCACTTAGCCTATCACGTACGATGTGATGGAACCCTAACCAATATATGTGCGCAACCAAGCGGCAAACTCTGGGGAACAGCCTGGACGCCAATACGGAAGTGCCACACACTGCAGTTCATAGATTCAACCTTTATGATTATGAATCTGTGAGTGAATTGTTTTCTAACACGACCCTTTTATTTATATTAGGTCTTAAAGTTTTTGCATAAATTAGGGCATGGTCACTTTGATGGACACGTCACTCACTGTCAGCTAACAGCAACTTGTCCACTCTGCTAGGCTACAACCATAGAGGCTACAACGTTAGTTAGTCATAGTACTGTACTTGACCCTTTAGCTTTAGCCGTGTTCGTGGTGATTGTGCCTTTTAGGGAATATTGTTACAAATACCAGACAATTAAAATGTCGTGCTGTGCGCTTGAATGTACTAACAGAACTTCCAAGAAATCTAAAATGATAATATTATACATGTTAACCCCGTTCGCAGGTGTTTGTGTGCTTGGTAGCTTAGCTTGTTACTTATTAGCCAGCTAAGGACGTAACCCTTTATACATACATATACATTTTAGTTTATGATTCAGCCTTGGCTAAGACTTTTATAGTCTATGGCTATGACGCCAATAATGCTAAACGGGAGCAAATGTTAATAGGGGACCCAATTATCCCAGTGGTGGCCGCCGGAGCTAACGGAGCCGCAGGTGGCTAGCTCCAGCCGGCGTCCCGGAGCTAGCCCACTGTGGCTCCGTTAGGTCCGGGCGGTGGAGTCCCTCGTTATAACTGGAAATCAAGGAATGCAACGAAACGCAGACTTGGTTCGCCTGCTGTAATATTAGCTAAATAAATTATGTTGAACAAGGCTTATTAAGCTGAACATCGCCACAATTATTCTGCTATGTATCGGTACTTCTTTTCTTAACGTGTGAATGACAAGCATTAAGAATAACAAAATATAGCTAATTCTCTTGCAGATTGTCTCATTTGATTATCAATGTAACGTTTATATAGGGAAACTACACTGTTAGCAGTACCTTGGTATGCATGTATTTCATGTTAGCTTAGCTTCTTAGCCTGAGCTAGCTGTTTACTTCCAGTTCGGAGGCAGCAGGTCCCGCCTTATCTCCGCCTCTTTGCCCTTATTTGGAGCAGGCGGGATTAGACTCTGACGTCGCTGTCAAGCCGTTAGTGGCCGACTCCGCCTACTAAGGGCTTCTCGGCAACTCTGCAGAATCCTATGGGTGACATCACGGACACTACGTCCATTTATATATATAGTCTATGCCATTGACACATGATGAATGCGTAGCAACCCAGAGGCCTGTACTACGAAGCCGGATTTTGGCTTAGCGAGCTAACTTCAGGGAAAACTCTGGGTTTCCGGTCCTACGACGTTGGTTCTCTTCTTACCTGGGTAGATCTCCATGGTAACTTATGCTGAACAGCAAACCTGCAGGAAAGACGGCCGGCAAAAATCAACTGACTGTGAACGTGAAAATCAATAGAATATCACCTCCCATCTTCAGAGCAATCTATTATAGCATTAGCGTTAAGAAAGCTTACTTACATTTCTGCCACAAGTTAACATAAGTAACCAGATCAAAGTAACATTACGTTCAGTCCGCGGCACTGTGAGTGCAGACTTCAATGTATCATAATGTATCATATATTTCCTTATCTGAGTCAGCTTCTTGAGCTGTATCTGGCCGTGCAACACTTACAGTGTCACATACTGTATGAAGAAGTATTATTTTAAGCAGAAGTATTATTTTAAGCAACACATTAAAGGTGGGGTAGGTAATTTTGGAGAAACCAGCTCGAGGGCGCTAGAATTTGAAAATACACAGCCAGAACAAATCTGCCACTTCCTTACAGAGCCCCTCCTCCAACACACACAAACGCGCACATGACCAATGAGGGCACGAGATAAGTTTGTGCACAGATAGAAGGCTGACAGGCAGGTAGGCCATCAATTTTTTCATGGATTTTTCATCAAAAAACTTAAGATATTCATTGCTATCGGGATGTTAAGAGCATTCCATGGAATATAACAAAAAGTGTATCTCGAGCCGGTTTCTCAAATGTATCTACCCCACCTTTAAGTTGACGAAACACTCGAGTCAAATGTAATTAAAGTCAGATCCACTTGTGTCTTAGACGGGGCAGTGATATCATGAAACCTCTTAATGTACGCCTTCAAACACCTTTTTTTTACCAGCTGTATTCACCTATGTGGCTTTTATCCTGGATAAAGTGTTTAAGTCATGGATGTTTAAAGTTTAACTTCTTCATATTTTGTCTAATATTATAGTTTACTTTTCATTCAGGACGCTGCGCTGTCAGTACGCTTGTCCATGTTTGTGATTGGTCAAATGTTGCTAACCCCGCCCCTTTCATGTGAACGCTCACTCAGCCGGACAGAGAAAACCTGGCTTGAGTTACCTAGTTGATAGCCAGCGTAGTAGGACCGCTTAGCGAGAGCGCGTTTGTTTTGGGTTAGTTAAACCAGATAACTCAAACATATCCAGGTTATGTTGAACCAGCTTCGTAGTACAGGCCTCTGGAGTCCTTCTCTCATAAACAAATAATTTCACGATACATTGTGATCGCTGACGTGGCCTCCGTCACGCCTCCTGGGCCTGGCCTGTCCCTTGTCTGCCTGAGGTGCAGCTGGCCCTCCCCACATAGCCTGCCAAGCCACTGTCTCCAGGCAACAGGCTCCCATCTGTCATTTTGGATCAATGAACACACCTGCACACCCACCTGTCCAATGTCTTGTCGCACGGCGAGATGAGATGGGGTAAAAAAAAAAAGGAGTACGACTCATTCTGGGTGGTTGATGACCTGATTCTGAATGAATGTACAAGTTAGAGTTCTCTGTTTAAAGAGATTGGGGTTGACAGACCTGAGAGAGGCTTGTGTTTGGATATGAATGTTTGGGTAATAATGATTGATGCTGCTTATGTCGACATATAAACCTTGCATTTGCAGAGTTGATTGTCGGACTTTCCCATCTCTTTCTCATATACACGGTTAAGTGGGTTACTTAAAAAATGTATTCTGTTAGAGTTCCTACCTGCCTGCAAAAAAATGTAATCAGTAACCTAATATAAGCATTACATCATAAAAAAAACCCTGATTACTTTACTTTATCTCTGGATTGCCTCAATGCTACTGTAAATGCAAATACATCTTATAAAAGGGAAAATACATCAAGATGGATTTTACTTAAGCGTATCATTTAAAACAAAAGGACACCTTAATCTTATAAAATAAACTAAACGCAAACAAAAAGCCCATATTAGACACTAGGAAAGGTAAAACCCCATAAAGCAGAAAAGGGCCCTTTTAAGACATGTCTTTTTGACTTAGAACATGAAAGGATGACCACATTTTCTACCATTTTTACCACTAGAGGCAATAGTGATGAACTCGTTCCTTATATAAAGGAATACAGATTTTTTTTCTCATGTAACCATTCATCAGCAGATCTTCCTGTGCTGTTCGGATCTTCCTGTGCTGTTCGGCCATTTTACAGATATAGAAATGAGATGGAACCCTGATCGCAAAGAAATATTGTCATAAGCGATCTTTTGTATGTTTAATGGATTCTTACTTGTTTATGGCAAAGCATGCTGTCTTAACCTTGAAATGTTTTTTCATATGGTTCTTGGAAGTTACATAACATTATGTATACAAGCAGTGTTGGGTGTAACATGTTACTGTAATCACATTACATTCTTCGGTAACGCAGTAACGTGTTACTGTTTTAAATTGCGGGAACAAATGACTTGATTCTCCCTTTGACAGACTAGACTCTAATAGTTACTACATTATTCAGAGGTTTACAGTAACTTTGGATAATAACAAAGGGAATAATAAGCGGAGCCTCTCTTTTCTTCTCTCCCTCTCCTGACAGCCCGTCTATATCTCTACCCAGCTCGCTGATCCAGTGAATGAGAGACCCGACACAACATTAAATAATAAACATATTTATAACTAATTTAGCTAGTTCCAGGGGTAGATCAAATTGGTAAATGTGATAGGTCTAACTTTTAACAATTTAAAATAGTTCTAGTCACTAGAGGGATTTTCGCCGCAGGTTTACATTTGCGCGACTTGTCCACATGCAACTGTCACAGGGGTTGTGCTGCAATGCAGAGACAGAGTCATCAACAGCTATAACTTTCGAGGGGTGGAGGTATGCCCATTATTTTTAATTTGTCAGAAGAAAGGACAGGAATGTACAGTAACGGTAAGGTGCTCTGCTGCAAACACAACATCAAACCTCTCCAAGCACCTGCAAAGGCAACATGCTAACACAAAGCTAGTAGCTAAAGACCCCCGAACCCACGGTGATGATGTTGAGTGTGTGCCGACTCCGAACAAGCAGCAAAAACTAGAATTTTCACCGTTATTAACTTGTGTTATGTCTTCCTTATTGCGATAGTAATTGTTATATGTGTGCACATACTGTAGGCCTAAGTTTTACATTTTGGCTATGGGCTGTTGCTGAGTAATGCAAAAGTTATGTAAATAGTTACTTTATGTAGAGAGTTAAGAACAAAAGTAATATATTACTTTTTTTTAAATCGAATAAAGTTTTATTTATATAGCACATTTATAAACGATTTTTGGTCGAGCCAAAGTTCTGTACATATAATAAAAATAGCCTACAGTAGAGACACTTTACAGCTAATACAATAGCACAGATTGTTCAGAATATCAGAATGAGAAAAACGACACTCTCTATCCTTAGACCCTCACATCGTACAAGGAAAAACTTCCAGAGAAAACCCACAGTTTAAGGGGAAAAAAATGGGAGAAACCTCAGGGAGAGCAACAGAGGAGGGATTCCTCTCCCAGGACGGACAAACGTGCAATAGATGCCGTGTGTAAATCGAAGAGATAATACATTTTACAGCATATAGACCGAATGTTAGGAAATGCATGTGTCTGTAATAAGAAGATGAATCCACGAGGATGTCAGCTACAATACTGTAGAAGCCATCAGGGAAGCAGCATGACGAGACCCAAGGCAGGACCGCAGAGACAGGTTCCGCCACGACCCGAAGTCCACGACTTAATCCAGAACTCAGGATAGAGGATCCAAGACACAGGACTACAGCAAGAGGATCAGCCTCGACTCCGGATCCCGGCGTAGATAGATACAAAACAAGAAAAAAGATTTGGCTGGGTTAATCGGAACAAGAGAATACACAGACACAGACAGAGAGGGAAAAGGTCATTGGATAAAAGTTATTCTTGATAACCCTCTAGAAAGATCTCATGAACTTCCCCACTCGATCTATCAAGACCCGAGCAGTTCTATTAGATATAGGATAAGAAACAGAGATAGGGAGCACAACAACCTATCTCTTCGTCAGATGCACTCCCCCGCTTATCTAAGCGACTCTGTACCCCGCTACCCTCTACAAGGCCATAGACCAGCAGAGGGCAAATGGGGGGTGGGTAAGGGTAAGGGTTTTTAAGAATAAACTGCAAGGGTCTAAAGCAGTGGTTCTCAACTGGTCAGGCCTCGGGACCCACTTTTTACTTGGTCAATACATCGCGACCCAACATTTTGAAGCACTCAAATCTATTCAACAAAAAAACGTGCTGTAATATATACACTTTTCAGCATACAATATTAATAAAAGTGAAGTACAGTGCATATATCCCTTATATCCCTTCACAGAACTAAAGTATGCTTTAAAAAAAGGTTTAATGAGATGATGGAATTAAAGCTGAATTATATAAAAAGGCACACATGCTGAAAACCCAACCCCAGCAGGGGGGTCTGGGGGGATTCTCCCCCAGGAGATTTTTAGAAATACTAACATAAACTATGCGTTCTGGTACACTGAGAAGAAAATAAATAAATCTATTACTACCCGACATATTAATAATATTTTATGCCATTGTTTGTTTTTCACTTTGTTCTGACCTCTTGCAAAAGAAGAGAAGAGCAAAGAGGAGATAGTCTGTGTGACTTACTTTAAATTGTGGGTAAGGGTAGATAGCTCCCATTGTTCTGTGACCTGTCAATCATCAAACCGAGGGTCATATTTCATTATGTGTTCATTTTTATCTGAAGTTGTAACCATGGAGGTATAAAGAATAGTTCTACCGCAAAGTTATTCTCCGTGGGGACTTCCGGCAACAATCTTGATTCTGATTGGCCAGAAGACTCGAAAAAACATCAGCAAAGATATTTTATTGAGAAGATGATCACTACGTGACAGAAGTTTTCAAAACCGTATATGGTCTCCGGTACTTCCAGTGCAATGTCTACTGCATGCACAGCGTTAGAAAATCGGGCCTTCAAAATAAAAGTTTGACTTTTTCCCCCAAAAAAACAAAAACATTTCCAATTTTTTTTTCTTCACTCACACATCCGCGACCCACTTGAAACGGGTCCGCGACCCACTTTTGGGTCGCGACCCACCAGTTGAGAACCACTGGTCTAAAGGGAAAAAAGATGAAATATAAGGTACTATATTTTAAGTAATCCTATCTACTATTCCTATATTCGAATAATGTATAAACTATTTTAAAAATACTTGTTATAACAACATGTTATGTTATAAATATTAAAATAAAGAACTAAATTAATAGATAAATAACTAAATAAATGAATAAATAGATAATTAAACAAAAGCCAGAGAGAAAAAGTGAGTTTTACGTGTTGATTTAAAAACCCCCAGGGTCTGGGCCGACCTCACATGGAGGGGCAAAGTATTCCACAGCCTAGGGCCAGCCGCTGAGAAAGCTTGATGCCCTCAGGTTTTAAGCCTGGTCTTAGGCACTATCAACAGCAGCTGATCAGCCGACCTTAAGGCTCTGCCTGGGGTGTAGCGATGGAGGAGTTTGGCTATATAGGCCGGAGCCAGCCCATTTAGGGCTTTAAAAACAAATAAAAGGAGTTTAAAATCTATTCTGAACCGAATTGGAAGCCAATGCAATGAGGCCAGAATTGGGGTGATATGGTCACGCTTTTTATGGCCAGTGAGAAGACGTGCAGCTGCATTCTGCACTAGCTGGAGGCGTCTAATTGAGGCCTGGTCCATACCCACATACAGAGCATTGCCGTAATCCAGTCTTGAGGTAAAAAAGGCGTTAATAACCCTTTCTAGGTCTTTAAAAGATAAAAACGACTTGGTCTTAGCCAATAGTCGTATTTTGAAAAAGCAGGTCTTGACTACAGTGCTAACCTGCTTATCAAATTTAAAGGTGCTGTTGAAGGTCACTCCAAGGTTCATGACAGAGGAGAGGATATTTGTATTGAGGGAGCCCAGAATACCAACCGGGGAGACTGTTGGTTGGGGTCCAAAAAAGATGACCTCGGTCTTGCTCTCATTAAGGGTGAGGAAGTTTTGGCTCAGCCAGGATTTAATCTCTGTTAAGCAGTCCTTCAACTGCAGTAGTGAGTTGGCATTTTGATTGAGATGCAGATAGATCTGTACATCATCAGCGTAACAATGGAAGGGGATATTATGTTTTCTGAGAATTGAACCTAGGGGCAGTATGTACAATAGAAAAAGGATGGGGCCCAGAATCGAGCCTTGGGGAACCCCACAGGTAAGGGGCTTTAGCAGAGGAGAAGGCACCTAACTGTACTGAGAACTACGGTCCGTCAAATAAGACCTGAACCATGCAAGGGCAGAGCCTGTAATGCCTGCGGACTGTTCAAGCCGTGACAATAGGATACTATGATCCACAGTGTCAAAGGCAGCAGTTAAATCTAACAGCACCAAGACAGCTGGGCTGCCTAAGTCGGCTGCTAGGAGCAGATCATTAAAAACTTTTAAAAGGGCTGTTTCAGTACTGTGCATGGGTTTAAAGCCAGACTGAAATGTTTCATGGATACCATGCGTGGTTAAAAAATGACTGCAGCTGGGCGTAGACTACTCGCTCCAGGGCTTTAGATAAAAAGGGTAGCTGGGAGATGAGCCTGACATTTGCGAGAATGGAGGGATCGAGATTTTTCTTTTTAAGTAGTGGCTTAACCACGGCATGTTTAAAGGCAGCTGGGACACATCCTGAGCTAAGAGAGGTGTTTACAAGCAATAAAACACTTGCTCCAACTGATTCAAAAACATCTCTAAGGAAGCGAGAGGGAATGCTGTCTAAGGTGCAGTTTTTCGGCCGCAGGTGCATGACTACATCCGAGAGAGAAGAGAGGGATACAGGCTCAAAATGGTCGTGGATAGCAGGGCACAGAAAGGGAGGAGGATCTGGGGTAGCACTAGTATAGGCTAGCCTAAGAGCAGATACTTTTTCGATAAAACATTTAAGAAATGTATCGCAGAGAGTAGTCGATGGCACAATTGGAGAAGCATCACAAGGATTAATGATCGAGTTAAGGACATTAAAAAGAACTTGAGGTTTATGGCTGTTTTTGGAGATTAACAGAGAAATATACTCTGTTTTGGCTGCTTTGACTGCCGTCTGATAATCGGAAAGGCAAGCACGAAGAATTTCTAAGGAGACATGAAGTTTATCCTTTTTCCATTTTCTCTCCGCACACCTACAAGCGCGTCTAAAAGCGCGAGTACAATCATTGAGCCACGGCTCTGAGAGAACTTTGTTGCGTCTAAGCGTAAAAGGAGCAACGGAATCCAGTATTAGTGCAAAAAGTATTATTTGCACTAATAATACTTATTATTTGCACAAATAATACTTTTTGTACTAATATTACTTTTAAAGTAATGAGTAATGTGTAATACATTTAAAAAAAAATGGTTCGTAACAACCCCATCACTGTATACAAGTCAGCATGGTTACTTTATTAATGACCTGTTAAAGACAAGATTAACTGTATCGTTTTACATTTTATTGTGACAAAACTTGATTACATTCTGTTACTCGAGGCCGAGGGTTGCATAACTCCATATCATTTTGGCAGTTAAAGTCTATGGAAAACAGAACAGGGTTTGCGTCGGAGAGAAGCAGGTTGTTCCAGCTAATATTTTTCATTATTTATGTTTTAAGATACATAATTTCAAATTATAAATCCTTACATGCTTCTAGTTTTCTAACTATAACCAAACTATAAATACACTTAACCATGCATGTGGTAAACTCCATACTCAACAGCAATGCACAATAAGCTACACTTTACAAATTAAAATAGAAAATGTTATTGAGGGTCTACTTTTTTTTATATTGTGGTCACACTGGTAACACCAATAAGAATGAATTATTGCCTTAATTCATTCATGAATCATCACCAGTGGTTGCGTTGCATGAATCATGACAAACTAGGTCATGGATTAATTTTTTTAATAAATCAAAAAGAACAAAGCTTAAACTTGGTTTAGGGCTATCTTTTTGACCGGTATGCATTACAGATGATATGACCTGTGAGTGAGTCATAACTGCCTTTCATATCAAAGCTCTGGTGAGCTGGATAAACATATGCTATGGACTACAACATTGAAATATAAATGGCATACGAATGTGTGATGCTACATAAAACCACCAAGGCAAATCTGACACTTTTTTTGCATTGTCTAGTAAGTATTTGGTACCATGTTGTGGCTATTCGTGTAGAGGGGTATAGTGGAATCCACGTTGGAATTGACCACTTCCAGTCACATTTCATACTGGGATGGCACACATGACTTAGAGAAAGACTACAACCTCTCACAAATAATACTTTTTGTTTTAATTTATTTCTTTTATTTGTAAGCGATCGAGAGCATTGCCGGAAGGGTACCAGTTTACACCCCTGCTTAAGGCCATAACATTCACTTATGGCTATGTTAACCTTAACTGCACCATCTAACTAAATATCCTTATATCCTAATGTGAAATCATCAAGGCAAGGCAAGGCAAGGCAAGTTTATGTATATAGCACCTTTCAACACAAGGCAATTCAAAGTGCTTTACAAAAAACGAAACACATTAAGAAAATGGCATTTAAAATCAGTCATTAAAAAGAAAAGATAATAAAATAAACATTAAAAGAAAAAATACATGGATAAAAGGTACAGTGCAGTTTAAGATGTAAATAGTTCAATTAAAAGCAGCGGCAAAATGAAAAGTCTTTAGTCTGGATTTAAAAGTAGTCGGAGTTGCAGCGGACCTGCAGGTTTCTGGGAGTTTGTTCCAGATATTTGGAGCATAATAACTGAACGCTGCTTTTCCATGTTTAGTTCTGACTCTGGGGACAGAAAGCTGACCAGTCCCTGAAGACCTGAGAGATCTGGATGGTTCATAATTTAGCAGTAGGTCAGAAACGTATTTTGGGCCTAAACCATTCAAAGCTTTATAAACCAGCAGCAGTATTTTGAAATCTATTCTTTGACACACAGGAAGCCAGTGTAAAGACTTCAGAACAGGAGTGATGTAATCCACTTTCTTAGTGTTAGTGAGGACTCGAGCAGCAGCGTTCTGAATTAGCTGCAGCTTTCTAATATATTTTTTAGTGAGACCTGCAAAGACACCATTACAGTAGTCCAGTCTACTGAAGATAAAAGCATAGACAACTTTTTCCAAATCCTGCTGTGCCATTAGTTTTTTAATCCTAGATATATTCTTTAGGTGATAGTAGGCTGATTTAGTAACTGTTTTAATGTGACTGTTGAAACTCAGGTCAGAGTCCATGACTACACCTAGATTTCTGGCTTTATCTGTTGTTTTGAACATTGCAGACTGAAGCTCAGCGCTAACTTTTATACTTCTGCCTTGGCTCCAAAAACCATTACCTCAGTTTTATCTTTGTTTAATTGGAGAAAGTTCTGACACATCCAGTCATTGATTTGTTCAATGCACTTACTCAGTGTTTGAATTGGAGCATAGTCTCCTGGTGAAATTGTTATGTAAATTTGTGTGTCATCCGCATAGCTATGGTAACTTATTTTGTTGTTCTTCATTATCTGAGCCAGTGGTAGCATGTAGACGTTAAAGAGAAGAGGCCCCAAGATCACAAATATTACACACCAGAAAACACAGAAATATCCATGAAATAAACATATAGTAGGCTATAAACAATTAAAGGGATAATTGGGAAGGCATTACAAATGTAAATATATTTTTAATTAATAAAACAATCCCAGCACCACAGGTATCTACACGAGAAGAGGGAATTCTCTCCACACAATGTGAATGCCCATGTGGATAATGGAAATGCAGTCATGCGGCTGCATTAGCTATCTTTGCCATCCACAATTTCAGCTGCACTGACACCCCCTGTCAGTGGAAGAAGCCAAAGGCAGCTAAACGTACACATTCAGTGGAGGAGCTATTTCCTCTAACCAATAACTCATTCAACCCGCTGACAAGAGAGCCCACCTACGAAGATCGTGACTGGCTGAGGGACAGACTCGGGGGCAGGTTCTCAGGAATTTCTTGGATTCTCTCCCCCGAGCCAGAAGAGGAACACTACAGCTTGGAAACACTTACTGTTCCTGAAATTTTCAAATCTGTTGGGCATCAGGGACCAGAGGCAATTGTGGCAAGCATGGCATTGTCTGAGGAGCAACAGAGGGCAATTCAGGTGGCTACCACTGGTCAGCGAACCAACCCAAACTGGCATTTGTTCAGGAAAGGAAGGTTGACTGCCAGCAACTTTGTGACTGCTTCCCTATTGCCAGGGTGCTAGGGCAACAACAGGCCCTTGATGGTGTTTTGTCTGTACAGTGGGGGACTATGAATGAATGTGAGGGTGTCAGGGCATTCACCACTGCAACCCAGATGCAGGTCCATGAGTCAGGTTTGTGGCTCTCCCAATCAGGAGTGTTGGGGGCATCTCCAGATGGTCTGGTAGGGTCTTCCGCTGTGCTGGTGTCCCTACGGAGCCAGGGAAATGACAATTAGTGAAGCATTGCCAATCAAGGGCTTCTGTGTCAGTAAGGAGGGAGAAACATTCAGCCTGCGTGAGGAACATCCTTACTGGCACCAAGTGCAAGGTCAGCTTCACCTCACTGCAAGAAAGAAGAAGAAATTTAAAAAATGTGAATCGTTTTTAATTTACATTTACTCGCCTTTGCAATGTTATGGTTGTTAGAGTGTTAGGCTTCCTGTCAGCTCGTCTGTTGGGAAGATATAAAATATTAGTTTCATGGAAGTCACACCGTCACATATAAGAGCATTAAGACATACAGTACATAGGCTAAAACAAAACATCTAAAGATATAACCTTGCACTTTGTCTCGTGAACATTTTCACTATTTTGACATTTTTATAGATGAAAATTGAACTAAATAAATAAATGGTAGATTAATCCATATTGAAAATAGGTGTCAGCTGCTACACCTAATTATAATAGTTATATTTCTTAATTAATTAAGATAAGATATTACTGTATTGATCCCAATTTGGGAAATGTTTGTGTTGCAGCAACATAACAAGAACAACAAAATATAAGTTATTATATATACAAAAGTATGTGAGGGATGGAATATTAAATTGAATATAAATGTAAAATGTACATGTGATTTTACATCCAAGAGAAGCTATGGAGCAGAGAGTTCTCTGCCAGCCAGAGGTGATTTGTTATTAGTTCAATCTGTCAAACTGATTTCCCTGACTACAATATTTAGTTACATGGTGAAACGTTATGCTGCTTGTACTAATTAGACTTATCATATAAGCCACAAAGGTTTTAATAGGATGTATTCATTATCTTTACTTATGTTGCGGTCTTTTCAGCAGCGCCATCTCTAAAACAGCGATACAGTCACTACCCATCATTTACATTTCACCGTGACATGGACAAAAATGTAACGTCAGCTTACCTCATGGCACAAATCCAGACTCTCCTTTGAAAAACATTGGCCGGGAAACGATCGAACGAGCAGGTTTCATGCAAAGACCTGTGGCTGCAACCTGGAGCAAAGCAACAAACCATTGCGTAGCTAACTAGTAGCGCTAGCTTTAGCTAACGTTAGCTAACGAAACGAACTGCCGAGTAAAATTGGAAAACACTGGTAATTAATTATTCTATAATTTGTAAAACTACGGTGTTAAAAACGACAATTTCAAAAATACAGATGCTAATGGTCAGATATAGATATACAGATACTAAAGATAGGCAGGTACTTGCTTTCAAGCAGAACACAGGGGAAAACAAACTTAGCGGGAGTGTTTACGTGTTAGGCGTAATGACGTACAACGGCCTCGACAATTTCTGTAGTCCTACTCTGTAACAACCATCGTTTTTCAGACACGTAAATTCTTCAAAAATCACCAGTGGGGTCACTGCTGATGTATTTAATGTCGTAGAAGAAAACGTGATTTATCTCTTAAATTTGTGTCAACCACAGACCTTATTTCGAGCTATTTTCCAAAACCCTATGGAGAAAATGCATTGCTTTTTTGACGAAGGAACCGGAAGTGCTAAAAATGCTAACTTACTTCCGGGTTTTACGACGCGTCACTGCGGTTCTCTATACCCCAACCCATAGATCCGTGGGTGTATAATGTCAATCACCACATTACACACATCCTTTAACATTTACATTTTAATTTACATTAAAGCATTTCATGAGGCCTTCTAAAATGTTTTTAAATATAATTAGGGTTGTAGTTGAAGAGTTTGTAACGGACAACGGCACGTCCATTAATTCCACAACCACACACATGGATTAACATCGATTTAATACATTAATGTAGCCTTTGTTTCTGCTAAAAGAGGTGTCAACCAGCTGGGGCAACAAGAACATCGGCGAAATCGAGTGTGACTATTAAAAAATAAATAATTATTATATTAATATTGACAATAACAACCGACCGTCGGGGAGCGTTCTCATGGCGTCTATTATCAAGGCTATGGGAGGTCTATGAAGGTCTATGGGACGCCCTGCCCATTGAAAACTGACTTCCAAGGGGTAAACTGTCCGTAATAGAGTGACGGGGAGGGGCCCTGACCGTCCGTCAACATGTGACGGGTTGGGAGTGAGAACGTGTTGGGAGGGAGCGGATCGACAGCTTGCGCAGCTGTCAACTCAACCTTGTAAATAACCAACCAAAAACGATCGCCGGTTCATCTTGTTTTTAGCGTGAGAATAGTTTGGGCAGCATGAGAGCGTGAGATTGAGAGTGAAAGCGTGTGTCACACGCCAGATGCGTGAGAGTTGGCAACCCTGGTATTACTTGAGTAAACGTCAAAATTACGACAGGAAGTTGGGGCAAAACTGGTCATGTAATACATTTGCGTAAATGTTTTTTTATTGCGTTATGGTTTCCACATTAATCCCATGCGTTAATGCTAACATCCTTAATTTGTACAGGACATTTTTTTTTGTGATGATGATGATGAACACATTAACTGTTTACTTCCAATTCTAATTCTGAAGATTTCTAAGGGAATCATTCACTGCCATCCATTTAATTTAATTTCCCTCCACTACCTACTTTAGTACAGACAATGCAATTAAACCTAACAAGGAACACATTTTGCCTAAAGATAACAATTTTATTATTTTATTTTGTGAACAGTTATGATTACCAACATTTGTACCTTGTTTGCCACGATTTTAAGAAAAGTTTATTAAAACAACACAAAAACTCAACCTGGGGACACACTTTCATATTGAAGCAGTGGTTTAATGTCAGCTGAACAAGTAAAGTTTGTTTGTGCTTCATATGGCTGATGAATACCAACCATGTTCGGCATTACTTGGCCTTTCAAACAAGGCGCTGAAGACGGGTTAGGGAAGGACTAGGGCACACTGTCTGCTCAGAATTAAAATGTCAGACTCTGCCGCTGAGTCTGTGACCTCTTGACCGGGTATGCAAATCATGTTAGGGTTGACAGTGAAGAAGTTGGCCTCCTGAGAGGAAATAAAGCTTTTATTTCCCTAAGGTGGTGAAATGCAGAATTAAGTTGGGGATGGGCTTTTCAACACGATAAGCATTTTTTTGACATTGAAGCGATGTACAGCTTGAGGCAGGCCTTGCACTTTATTTTATCATTATGATTAAATGTCCAATGTTTGACTTCAAGTGGTTTGTAATGACTCATTTCTAAATTGTAGTTTCTCATCTTATTCAATATAAGATGTCCTTTTTGTTTTGTAATGCTTGTTCGAATTCCTAGGTAAAGGTTTTAAATTATGTTTTACTTAATTTTAGTAGCAAAGCAATGATCCATATACATGTAAAACAGCATAACACTCATACATTTACATCCTTTTCTTACTGTACCAGGTGAGTAGGGATGGGTATCGTTAGGATTTTTTCGATACTCTTATCGATACTTTTCAATAATTTGGTGCTCAAAATTATAGACATGATTACAATATGTGAAGATTAACCTGTTAGACCCCAAGCCTGTTTTTCAGGTCTCAGGCTCGAAAATGACATTTCTAGAACAAATGACCATATCTTCCCTTCTAAAAAGGGGAAAATTAATAATCTTTTTTCTCAAAGTAATGATAAACCTGTGAGTTGGATGTAGAAAAGTCAGAATCAATATAGATGTTTTTCATTTTAAAGAAAATTCAGATTGAACATAGTAAAAAAACTGTAAATTATAGTGTCCGTCCAAAAATTATGTTTTACTTATAGTGAAAACCACCCTTGGGTGATGGATTAGTAGACTAAAAGCTTTAGGAATCCAAAGTACAACATATAATAAGTACCCTGTATCAAGATTGATGCAAAACAAGTGACATTTGACCTTTTTAGAGAGGTTTAGCAAAACAAACTCCACCTCTGAGGTGATTTGGGTGGAAATGGGGGTTTTACTATTTCTCTGGAACCCATTGGTCGATTTTGGTGATTGACATCTCTTTCTGACCGTTAGAGCCAATATAATCAAAGGGGAATTTCCCCTAACACACACATGGTCGAAAAAAAGGTGGGGGCTTTGCGCATGCAGGTTTGCATCAGAGTGAACCTATCTCTCGCTCTGACATCTGGAAACGGAAAAGTGTTTTGGTGTAGTAATCTGTTAGCATGTTTTGTTCGTTGCTAATTCAGAGGCTCAGCGTTAGCATTTTGGGGTTTTAAAAAAAAAAAGATCGGTTAGATGAGTTTCTTCCCGTTACATGGATATAAAACATTCATAGTTTATTAAATGTTTGTTGTGCACCGACAGAAATGTTGAGATATACGTTATTTTTTGGTTGTATTGTCTTCCACTTCCTGTTTTGTTTTGTCACTCACCGTTTACCTGTCATTCTAGACTCATCAGCACCAGCCCTAATTGTTTTCACCTGTTACCCCTTCTGTGTCTCCTGTGCTCATCAGTGTCAGCCCCGCCCCTGATTGTTCCCACCTGTGTCTTGTTACCCTGTGTTTAAATTCCCCTGTCTCCCAGTGTTCAGTGTCAGTTTGTTTTTGTCTATTGCCATGGGCAGATCTTTGCTCTTGTCATGGGCAGATCTTTGCTCTTGTCTCTTGCCACAGTCAGGTCTATGCTCTCTATGTGCTCTTGTAAAAGTTTTGATCCTCACTACGTGAGCGTTTTCATTTTGTTCTCCATTTTTGTCATCTCAGCTAGAGATTGATAGAGATCATTTTTTGTTGTTCATTTGTGTATTTTACAAATACTTTACCTCTGTCTCCCGGGTCGTGCAATTGGGTCCTACCCCCTAAGTGTCTGAGTTATTAACAGAACGAACTGACCATTATGGACCCAGCCGACCCAAGAACGCTTCACGCCGCTCTGTCAGCACAAGGCGCGAGAATGTTTTACCACGAGGAACAGCTGGGCATAGCTGCCCATGAAAGGAAAGAGCTGGAAGGACACCGGGCAGATTTTCAAGGAAACATCTCAACACAGATGTAACAACTGACTACACAAATGAATCATTGGGTTACTCACTTACAGACTGCTCCTCCGGTGATGTCATCCACAGCTGAGAATGTATTTGTCAATACTCCAGCTGACACAATCTACCCAAGTCAGGCTGTTCCTTCCTCACTACGGCTGGCTCTTCCGGAGAGGTTCTCCGGGGATTCCATGAACTGCAGAGCTTTCCTGGTTCAGTGTGATCTGCATTTCCAGCACACCCCAGGGGCTTTCTCATCAGACCATGGTAAAGTGGCGTTTATTGTGTCCCATTTAACGAAAAGAGCAGCAGCCTGGGCTACTGCAGAATGGTCCAGAGACTCTATGCTTTGCTATTCATTAACCGACTTCACAGACACTGAGTCGCATTTTTGACCACTCGTCACCTGCTACAAAGGCCAGCAGAAGGCTTCTTCAGATGCGCCAGCACAACCGTCAGGTGGTTGATTATGCCATCGAGTTTCGCACGGCAGCAGCAGACAGCGGGTGGAATGTTCTGGCTCTTCGTGACGCTTTCCTGACTGGACTTTCAGATCCAATAAAGGACCAGCTGGCTCCTCTGGAGGTGCCACGAGACCTGGAGCCTCTCATCGCTGTATCCATCCGGATCGACAACTGACTTCAGGAGAGAAAGAGAGAACGCCGGCGCACCCGTGACGGACATCCCAGTTTCCAGGGCTTTCCTCGGAGATCCGCTCCACCGTGGGAAGTTTTCCTGCCCGTGGCTTCGGACCGTCGGAGGACAGCGCCTCCGCCTGACTCAGACGATCCCATGCAGTTGGGTAGGACCAGGCTTTCTTTGGAGGAGAGGCAGCACCACCTTCGGGAGGGTTGCTGTTTCTACTGTGGCCAGTCGGATCACCAACCAAAGACCGAGCTCACCAGCCAAGAGGAGGGCGCTGGTGAGCAAGCTTCCCACAGACGTCCCTCCTCGACCAGGGAGTGCTCATTGACTCAGGGGCTGACGAAAGTCTTATGGACTGGGGCATAGTCAAACAGCTAAAAATAAATACTGTTCCGCTATCTCGCCCTATTAACGCCAGTGCTTTAGACGGTCGTCTTTTGTTGACCGTTACCCACTGCACTGAGCCTATTCGGATCACCGTCAATAAGCATATAAGTTATGCAGTTTCACATTTTCGAATCTGCTCAGCACCCGATTATTTTGGGTTTTCCGCGGTTAAAAATTCACAACCCAAACATTGACTGGCGCTCAGGGAACATTAAGGAGTGGGGAGAGGATTGTATTAACAGGTGTAAACATTCACGCTCTGTTAATGCACCAAAAAGACCCGGATAGGATCATTATAGATCACCCTGACTATCCTGATCTAAAGAAAGTACCTCCTTGTTACCATGATTTAAAGGAAGCCTTTAACAGATCGAAAGCCATGTCATTACCCCCTCACCGATCTTTTGATTGCCCCATTGATCTCCTACCGGGGGCTCCCATTCCCAAAGGAAGACTGTAGACTCAAGGCCCGAGAGAGCGGCAATGGACGAGTACATTTCCTCTTCTCTCAAATCAGGGATTATCTGTCCTTCATCTTCCCCAGCTGGAGCGGGGGTTTTCTTCGTAGGAAAGAAAGATGGTTCTCTGAGACCCTGCATAGACTACAGTCCTCTTAATGACATTACGGTAAAGAACCGCTATCCTCTGCCACTCATGTCCTCTGCTTTCGAACTACTTCAGACTGCCAAGATATTCACCAAGTTGGATTTAAGAAATGCATATCACTTGGTTCGAATAAGGAAGGGGGATGAGTGGAAGACAGGATTCAACACTCAGAGTGGCCACGATGAGTATTAGGGCTGTAGCGATACACTAATCTCACGATACGATACGATACACGATATTCAGCTCACAATACGATATATATCACGATATTCAGCCAACGATACGATTCTATTCGATATAATTCGATACACTTATATCATTTTCTGAAAGATTTTAAAGGGACAGTGTGATTTTGGTGACATCTTGTGAGTGTTCCATTGACTTGGATTGAATTAATTCAACTGAAAGCATCACTTATACAATATATGGCTCTGACAGAGAGTCTACAGCTGGACAAAATGAATCAAAAGATGTGGTGAGAAAATTGGTTTCATTTATTGAAACAGTGCAAACTGTAGCTTACAAGCCTTTGAAACGTAAGTACATAAAGTGCAGTATCACAATGGACAATTAAAAGGTGCAGCAGGTGGCGGAACACGGGGGATTTGAATGGGACTTGTTAGAAATTAAAATCAATGTTTTGATGGCATAAAGTACCTTAAACATACCGTCAGTTTAAATGCTGTTTTATACTGAAAAACCAGAAGTTCTTGTGCAAAACCAGTTAAGCTTTTATTCTGAAAATCCTTCATCTCCGGTTAGCATTTAGCATGTGGCTAATATACCATTTACTATAGAGGTGAATTTAGTAGCAATATGAAACACCGAAACCTACTGATTTCAACACTACAACTATAGACGTTGAGATATTATTATTGCTGAATATTAAATGAAGGTACCGTTTATTTGAATACGTTTGTTTACAGACGTGGGTAGCATGAGACATCCGGAACTACCGGAAATGATACCAGCCATCAGGTATTTTTGGAGTATTGATTACAGCGTTTAAAATGTATTGAATGAAAAGTCATGAAAGAGATAAGGAGGAGAAAAGGCGTGTTTAGTTATATATTTAATGTACAATGTCTGAATCCTCTAATGCGCAACAACGAACATTGGAGACGTGGAGGGCCGGCCCCCAGCAGCGCCAACCGGCCCACAGGGATGAGCCAGCAGAGGATATTTAACAGCTGGAAAGGTGGAGCTCCTCTCTTCCCTTCGCTCACGAGAGCCAGAACACAGCTGTTTTTCTGACTGAACCATCTTCTGCTTGTAACATTACCGTGCTTTTTATTAATTAAAGTATACATTTGAACCTTCTCAGAGACTCAATTGGTCTCCTTTTTAAAGCTTCTCTCCTGGACGCGAGAATAACGAACACAGTTATCAGACTTAATGTATCGATACCCGCGGCTGAAATATCGATACTTTCTCGGAAAACTAAATATATCGCAGGATCGATTAGGTTCACCACAGCTCCCATACTCACCATTCCGGATCCCCAGCGCCAGTTTGTGGTCGAGGTCGATGCTTCCAATGAGGGTATTGGAGGGGTGTTGTCTCAAAGATCCGGTGAAGACAACAAGATGCACCCATGTGCCTTCCTGTCGCGTAAGTTGATGACGGCAGAGAAGAATTATGATGTGGGGAATAAAGAACTGTTAGCTGTGAAAGCTGCTCTTGAGGAATGGATACACTGGCTGGAGGGGGCAGAGCAGCCATTCTTAGTCTGGACCGACCATAAGAACCTGGAGTACATTAGAAAGGCTAAACGCCTCAACTCCCGCCAGGCCAGATGGACACTATTTTTCAGTAGGTTCAATTTCACCCTCTCTTTTCGCCCCTGTTCCCAGAATCAAAAGCCTGATGCCTTGTATCGCCTTTTCGAACCAGAACTCCTTGCTGTAGAGCCCAAGACCATCCTTCCTTTAACCTCTTAAGCCCTGAGCCTATTTTTCAGGTTAAAAAATGCCACTAACACAACAAAGACTATATCTTCACTTCTTAAAAGGGTAAATTAATAATCTTTTCTCTCAAAGCAAGGTTACACCTGTGAGTTGGATGTAGAAGTGTCAGAATCAATATAGATGGAACATAGTAAAAACATGTAAATTCTAATGTCCGCCTAAAAAAAAAACCCATTACTTATAGTGAAAGCCACCCTTGAATGATGGCTTAGTAGACAAAAAAATGTAGGAATCCAAACTATAACCCTGTATCAAGATTGATGCAAAACAAGTGAAATTTTACCTTTTTTTTTTTTTAGAGGTTTAGAAAAATAAAGTCCAGGCGGCCTCACCTCTGGGTAATTTGGGAACCATCAGTTCCATATGGCCTTTTTCACTGTAAAAATCATTTTATTACTTTGAATTATCACTATAGGTATTCATTCGATCCAAATACAACTGTTGTAAAAAAAAAAAAAAAAAACATAGGCTACTCTGTTATCCTCTTAGGCCCCACGGACCCGGTTCCGGGGCCGAAAACGCGTCATTTGCAGGAAACAACGTCTAAGGAACCTTAATATTGAATAAACTATGAATATTTTATATCCATATAAAGGGAAAAAACTAATTTAACTGATCTTTTTCATTTATTTTTTTCAACAAAATCATCATTGCAATCTTAAAGACCTGGCAAACTAACTCAAACACTGTTGACAATTTTTTACCCGATTATGTGGCTTTTCATATGAATTGTAAACTCCAAAGAGGTGGAGGGGTTTCACTGTTTGTTAAAAACACACTTTCTGCGAGATTGGTAGAAAGTCTCTCCCTCTGCTGCAACAACCTCCTTGAATCTGTCACCATAGACATTGAGCTAAAACAGAACAAACATATACTCGTCTGATGCATAGAAAGCCTGGAAGTAATCTTGAGGAATGTAATGAACAAGTAGAAAAAATGCTCAGACCTCATAGAATTAAAAACCTTTGTGTGTGGAGATTTCAACGTTAATTTATTAAAATACAACTCGCTCCAACAGGCGAGACACTTCATGGATATGTTTTCTTCTTTCGGGCTTCTCCCTCTAATAACCAAACCAACCAGGTTAACTAGCACTACTGAAACGTTAATTGTTAACATTTTCACTAACGTCCTTGAAACTGAACATCATAGTGGGGCCCTCATCACTGATGTCAGTGATCATCTGCCAATATTCACAATCTGCGGAAAATAACCTGTAAATAACAAAGAACAAAAGAAATACATAACTAAGCAGACATTAAATGACAGTTCTCTAAATAAATTAAATATTAACTTAAAAAATGAAAAATGGCAAGAAGTATTTGAGATTCAAGATGTAAACAAATCCTATAATGAGTTTGTAAGGATTTTCATGCAAAACATGAAAGAATGTTGTCCATATATTAAAATTAAGATTGGCAACAGGAATAATGACTCAAAACCCTGGTTCACTCGTGGACTGAAAACCGCTTGCTGTAAGAAATGCATTCTATCGGACATTTTTGAAAAGTAAAAGCACTGAAGATGAAAGTCGTTATAAATTGTATAAAAACAAATTGACTACAATCCTTAGAAACTGTGAAAAATGATACTTCTCTGAAACATTTGAAAATGCCATAGGAGATATGAAAACCACTTGGAAGGTAATAAATAGCATAATTAAGAAGAAAATAACGGACAACAGAAATGAATTCAAGAAATTCCAAACCGCAGGAAAAACCCCAACGGATGTTGCAAATAGCTTTAATGAGTTCTTTACTGAAATTGGCCCCAACCTGGCGAGTAAAATCAGCCCAACTTCATCTAAAGTGGATGATTTTTTGAAAAACTGCAACCAACAGAGTATGTTCCTGAACCCAATTACAGAAAATGAACTGCTTGATATTGTTAATACTCAACACAGTAAACAGTCCAGATATTATTTAGGACTTAGTATGAATAATGTTAAACAAGTTGCACCAAACATTATAGCCCCCCTAGTAAATATATGCAATAAATCGTTCCAACAAGGTATTTTTCCCAATTAAATGAAAATCGCGAAGGTGATTCCGTATTTTCAAATCTGGTGATAAATCTAGTTTTAATAATTATAGACCCATTTCTTTACTACCACAATTCTCAAATCCTGGAAAAACTCTAACAACCGTCTGGAGTCATTCCTCAGCAAATGTAATATACTATGCCCCAGCCAATATGGATTTCAGAAAAATCACTCTACTTCTTCAGCAGTAATTGAACTTGTTGAAGAAATTACCACCAACATTGAGAAAAAAATTATTACAGCTGGTATATTCATTGACCTTAAAAAGGCTTTTGATACTGTTAACCATACCACTACACAAATTAGAACATTATGGCATAAGGGGTCAAGCCAGAGAATGGGTCAAGAGTTATCTGATAAATAGGCTACAATATCTGGACATAGACGAGGCGAAATCAAACAATCTTCCTATAACATGTGGAGTCCCTCAAGGATAAATCTTAGGACCAAAACCGTTCCTGATTTATATTAATGACATTATCAACACCTCAGACATGTTAAAAATTCATTTTGTTTGCCGATGATACTACCATTCTCTGCTCCCATCATAATCTTGTTAAAATTGTTAATACAGAATTAGAAATAATATGTAACTGTTTTGCAGTTAATAAATTATCCCTTAATGTGGCCAAAACAAAGTACATGTTATTCAATACAAAGTCTGAGAGTAGAAATGACTATTATACGGATTTGCAATACTGAGATAGAGAAAGTTGGTGCATGTAGATTTTTAGGACTCATTGTTGATGAAAAACTCAACTGGAAGCACCATATAAATTATGTACAAACTAAACTGTCAAAAACAATAGGTATTTTGTATCGTACTAAGAACATTCGAGGAAACATTTTTCAGAACTCTTTATAGCAGTCTATTTCTCCCTTACCTTTATTACTGCTCTGAAATATGGGGAAACACGTACTCAACAAATCTACAAAAAATAATAACATTATGAATAGTCTGTGGTGTTGGTAAATATGAACACACAACTCCCATATTTAAAAAACTCAATCTATTCAAATGTGTTGATATAGTAAAGCTTAAAACAGTACTGATTATGCACAACATGTACCATAACAAAATGCCTACTAACATTCAAAAGCAGTTCCAAACCACAGTCAGGAAATACCCAACCAGGCATCCTAACTGGTTGTCTAGCAAGCCCTGTAGAACAACCATCAAATCACACAGCTGATCCATAATCGGAGTTAGAACGTGGAATGGACTTCACCCAGACATTTCAAATATTACTAGTCATCAACAATTCAAAACTAAAGTAAAAACAATTCTATTTGCAGATTACTCCAGCTAACACATATTGGATATTCCCAGTAGTATTTATATATGCATTTACTTTTTTCTTTCCCTAACTTTTATTTTTATTTTTTTTCAGTTTTCATTAGTTTTCTTTATTTCCTTGTACACCTTAATTTCTATATGTTTTTGATGAAATAAATGCCATTATTATATTGATGCTAATGATGATGCACGGGAGGGCTACTCCCCATAAGCTATGCTTCAGCCCTCCCGCTTCTACTAATTTTGTTCATTTGTGTGTATGAATTGTACGTTTTTGTATGATTTTAGTAGAATAAATAAAAAACACAATGCTAACAGTGAGCCTCTGAATTAGCCCCGAGCGAAAAATGCTAACCTATTACTGCACCGAAAATCACTCCTAGCTCCCTTATTACTTATCCTAGCTGCACATCCAACACATCGTTTATGATTGTAAAGACACAGAATCTAATGGTGCCCACCTCAACACTGAAAGATACAAACTCGCGACGTTATCAACAAAAACGTACATCAAAAAAAGTGGCGCTAGGTAGCCCACAAAGCCAACATGGCTTACCTTCGTCTTTGTCTGGTCTAAACTGGTCTTCAATGGCATTAAAACGATAACGATGATGTAGTTAATCCATAGGTTAATATCCAATGTGGCTGTGTCCCCTTTGAAATGTTCTGATAATCTATAAGCAATAAAACTGCAATTCCATTATCTGCTGTGTGCTCCGTGCGCTCTGGGTCCTGCAATTCCTGCTTCCTGCAATTCCTGCTTCCTTATGTAGCAAACACTGCGTAGAGTCTGCTCCGTAATGTGCTTCTTCTTCTTTTCTTTTTTTTAATGGCGAATCGCTTCCACTTGGAGCATATATCGCCACCTACTGTTGAGTTATTAAATGTTCATATTAAATCATTGTCCTCAGACCAGTGCTTTTGAGGAATTTGAAGATCAGCTTGTTTGCTTAATTTCTTGATTTACTTTCGTATATTGACTTGAAATCCATGTCCTTGACGTTGAGTTGTTCCAGTGCAGTTTTCAGAATGAATCTTTATCTGTTATAATCCGGGCAGCTAAAAATGTGATGTATTGTCTCTGGTTGTTGGCAACCATCACAATTTCCATTTGGATGTTTTCCAATCAGATGCAGTGATGAGTTTAATCCAGAGTGTCACAATTTTATCGTGCTGTTAATGCTCTGTTCTCTTCTACTACTCCCCCAAGTGCTTCCTGTTCCTTTACTTCCCTTTGTATCTGGTATAAATGTCTTCCTTTGGTGTTACTGTCCCATCGTTTTTGCCATTGTTGCTTGATAACCACTTGTGTAACAGATTTGACTTCTGCTCTACTGATGGGTACCATAATATCAATCTGGTTTGCTTTCAAACTATATTTTGCCAGTTGATCCACTACTTAATTCCCTCTAATAGCCACATGCGCTGGAACCCACACAAATTGAACAACAATTCCCAGATGAACTAACCTAAACATGATGTGTAAAATTTCATGTAAAATATTCTGACGACATTCTGAAGAGAAGTTGTTTATACTCTCCAGAGCTGCACTGGAGTCAGAGCAAATGACCACTCGCATTGGCTGTATTTCCTCTACCCACTGAAGTGCTAGAGAGAGCCATCATCTCTACTGTATATACTGCAATGTGATCACTTGTACGCTTTCCCACTTTTACTTTTAATTCAGGAACATAAAATGCACAACTAGTTAGACCATTTTCTGGATCAGTAAATAGTTTTACAAAGTGCCCATATTGTTCATGTAGAACAGTATTCACATAAGCCTTTACATTGATTTTGTTTTTCATTGAATGTAACCGTTTCAATAGTGATAAATCTACTATAGGTTGAGGTAGCAACCATGGTGGAACAGCTGATAACAACACCATCGGACTAATATTTCATTCTTTAACTTTGAATTCCTTACATATTTCTGAAACACAAACACAAAAACTTTCTTTTTTTATTTTGTTACTTTCCCAACCTGTTTGTACAGTTTGTTTAGTAGGGTGAGTATCTTTATGGCCCTGAAGATTTGCCCAGTAATGAACAATTAACTGTTTTCTCCTCAAATAAATTGGTATTTCTCCGACCTCTGCCTGAAGTGCCGATACTGGTCTAGATCTGACTGCCCCACAGCATATCCTTAATGCTTGTGCCTGGACTCTATCTAATTTTTGAATAAAGAATATGCAGCTGAACCATACACTATTAGTCCGTATTCTATGGCTGATCTTATTAAGGCTGTGTATACATTCCTCAAAGCAGCTTTATCTGCCCCCCACTTAGTGCCTGCCAAGCACCTCATAATATTTAAAACCCTTTTACATTTATCTACTACTTTATCAATGTGAGTACTCCATGTGACTCTCTCGTCCAACCATATTCCCAGAAATGTAAATGTCTTCACTTTCTTTAGATCTTGTCCATAAAGTTTTAACCTAACCTCCTCACCTATCCTTTTCCTCGTAAAAACTAAAGTTTCATTTTTTTCCACCGACAATCTAAACCCCCATGTCAGAGACCAGCTTTCAATTTCCGTAATGGCTTCCTGAATCTTAGCTACAATATATTTTACATTTCTGCCCCTTTTCCAAATAGCTCCATCATCTGCAAAAAGTGACTTACCAATATCAGATCCTACTTGTGTGTATATATCATTTATCATGATAGAAAACAAAAGAGGACTAATTACACTCCACTGCGGGGTTCCATTTTCAACTTCATGAAACTTGGACTCTGATGGCACGGCCAAACAAAAAATCCATAATCCAATTATATACATTACCTCCCAGACCCATAATGTCCATTTTTATTAATAATCCTTCCTTTCATATCGTAAGCTTTTTCCACATCAAAGAATACAGCTACAACACACTCCTTATTCGCTTGGGCTTTCCTGACTTCAGACTCCAGGCACAGCAGTGGATCTAAAGTACTCCGCCCTCTTCTAAACCCACTCTGATAAGGAGTCATTAGTTCATTTTTCTCAATGTAGTATGTCAGCCTTTCTGTTATCATCCTTTCCATAACTTTACACAAGTGTGATGTCAGAGCTATAGGTCTATAACTGCCTGGACTGGTTGGATCTTTCCCAGGTTTTCTAATAGGAATAATGACAGACTCTTTCCATATTATTGGCAGCTTCTCTTTCTCCCAAATCTTATTATACATCTCCAGCAGCTTTCCTAATGCAAAATCACTTAATTTGGTCAACATTATATAGCATACATTATCTTTCCCAAGAGCAGTCATTTTACACTTACTGTCACAAACGAGCTGAGGACCAAAATGCAGAACACGGGAAACCAGAGATAGTCGGTAACCAGCTTTATTAGAGGCAATAGGCTGGTAGGAGACAACACGGCAGATAGTAGGCAAAGGGCTGGTCGGGGACAGGCGAGGTTTCCGGGAGAAGGCAGGACGGGAGTCGCAGGTACAGAACGGGTCAGGGAGCAGGCGAGGCAGGCTGGTCAGGGACAGGCGAGGGTTCCGGGAGAAGGCAGGACGGGAGTCGCAGGTACAGAACGGGTCAGGGAGCAGGCGAGGCAGGCTGGTCAGGGACAGGCAGGGTCGAAACCGGGAGAGCAATCTGAGAAGTAATGCGGGAAAGACTGGCATGCTGCAAAGTACGATCTGGCACTGAGGTGAAAGTGAAGTGGGCCTAAATACTAATGGAGCTGATGGGTGTAACAGAGTGAGAGAGAGAGAGACAGGGTGTGACTACCAGGTGACTAAGGAATGATAATGCAGAAAATAGGTGAGTGAGAAAGCAGACTGTGACAGAACCCCCCCCTTAATGGACGGCTCCAGACGTCTAAACAATTCTTTTAAAGGAGACTCAAGAAAAAAAACCCTACAGATACCGGGTGGAAGGTGGAGGTATGGGAAAGGTTAGTACTCGTCTGAGACTGCTCTCTCGGCCTCTCCCTCCTGGAAATCCTCGTCCTCCTCGCCCGATGACGCCTCCCCCTCCTCCTCGACGAAGCCTCTGGTCCGTAGCGGATGAGTACTCCCTGGCTTAACGCCTGGTTGAGCGTGGGTCCTAGACGGCTGCTTCGGGTAACGCAGGTGGAAGTCTCGGATGAGTTGCGGGTTGAGGATATGACGGGCCGGAACCCACTGCCTCTCCTCAGGACCATAGCCCTCCCAGTCCACCAAATATTGAACCCCTCTTCCTCTGAGACGGGAACGGAGTAGACGACGAAGGGTGTAGGTAGGGCCCCCATCGATCATCCTAGGGGGTGGTGGTGGAGGGGCGGCGGAAACCATAGGACTCTCCCGGACAGGTTTAATCCTAGAAACGTGGAAGGTGGGATGGATCTTCATGTTCCGGGGCAAACTCAGTCGAACTGCTGCAGGATTAATGACCTTGACAATCCTGAAGGGTCCAATAAACCTAGGCGCTAATTTCTTAGACTCCACCCGAAGGGGAATGTTCTGAGTGGAAAGCCACACCCTCTGGTCTACCTGGTATACAGGTGCCTTGGTGCGTCGGCGGTTCGCTGATGTGGCGTACCGGTTAGCAGACTGAAGCAGAGTTGTTCGAGCCTGCCTCCAAGTCCTCCGACAACGTCTGATGAAAGCCTGAACAGACGGACAGGTAACCTCCTTCTCCAATGCAGAGAACAATGGGGGTTGAAAACCGTAAGCACACTGAAAAGGGGAAAGACCAGTAGCGGAACTGATGAGGGTGTTGTGGGCATACTCCACCCACAGGAGTTGTTTTGACCAGGTCGTGGGATGATCGGAAGCCATGCAGCGGAGAGTGGTCTCCATCTCCTGATTCTTCCGTTCGGTCTGGCCATTGGCCTGTGGGTGGAAACCGGAGGTGAGACTGACTGTTGCCCCGATCAATTCACAAAACTCCCTCCAAAACACAGAGGTGAATTGGGGCCCCCGGTCGGAAACCACATCAGTCGCCAGTCCGTGAATACGAAAAACATGGAGAAGAATCAGTTCTGCCGTCTCCTTAGCTGACGGGATTTTAGGCAGGGGTACGAAATGAGCCATCTTACTAAACCGATCTACCACCGTCAAGATGGCAGTATGTCCGTGGGACGGTGGTAGACCAGTCACAAAGTCCAATGAAATATGTGACCAAGGGCGACGTGGGACCGGTAATGGATGAAGGAGGCCAGCTGGCGCTTGGTGAGATGGTTTGTGCCGATTGCAAACAGGACAGGCGTTCACAAACTCCCGGGTGTCAGCCTCCAGCGTGGCCCACCAGAACCGTTGTAGGACCATCCCTCTGGTACGTTGAATTCCGGGGTGGCAGGAAAGTCTGGAGCTATGAGCCCACTGAAGCACCTCAGCCCTCAAAACCTGAGGCACAAACAAGCGGTTAAGAGGACAAGAACTAGGACCAGGTTGGTCCACCAAAGCGGTCTTAACCCTCTCCTCAATCTCCCAAGCGAGGACGCCGATCACTCGAGGAGCAGGAAGAATAGTGTCCGGAATACCCCGGGTGTCTCCCTCCCTCCCGAACTGCCGGGACAAAGCGTCGGCCTTCACGTTGCGAGAGCCCGGGCGGTAGGAGAGGAAAAAATTAAACCGGGTGAAAAATAACGACCACCTGGCTTGCCGAGAATTCAGTCTTTGTGCCGACCTGATGTACTCCAGGTTCTTATGGTCAGTCCAAACCTGAAATGGTTGTTCTGTCCCCTCAAGCCAGTGTCGCCACTCCTCCAACGCCAACTTGACTGCTAGCAGCTCCCGATTCCCCACGTCATAGTTTCTCTCCGCCGGACTCAATCTCTTCGAAAAGAAAGCACAGGGGTGGAGCTTCTGGTTCTCACCAGAACGTTGCGACAGGATGGCCCCCACCCCTACGTCAGAAGCATCCACCTCCACCACCAACTGACCAGCGGGGTCTGGTACTTTCAGGATAGGAGCCGACATAAACCGGCCCTTGAGGTCCTGAAAAACCTCCTCGGCTGCAGGGGACCATCGGAACGTCACCTTGGACGAGGTCAGGGCGGTGAGCGGGGCGGCCACTGTGCTGTAGCCACGGATGAACCGTCTGTAGAAGTTGGCGAATCCCAGGAAACGCTGCAGCTCCCTCCGGGAATCAGGGACCCGCCACGAGGTAACTGCTGAAACCTTAGAAGGATCCATCTCCACACTTCCTTGACCCACGATGTAGCCAAGAAAGGCGACCGAAGAAGTGTGAAACTCGCACTTCTCCGTCTTGACGAACAGCGAGTTCTCCAGAAGTCTCTGGAGGACTGTCTGGACATGATGGACGTGCTCCTTGAGGTTCTTTGAAAAAATCAAGATGTCGTCCAGATAGACAAAAACATAACGATCCAACATGTCTCGGAGTACATCGTTCACCAATGCCTGGAAAACTGCAGGGGCGTTGGTAAGTCCAAATGGCATCACCAGGTACTCGTAATGTCCCGAAGAGGTGTTGAAGGCGGGCTTCCATTCGTCCCCCTCCCGGATTCGTACCAGGTGATAAGCGTTTCGTAGATCCAGCTTAGTGAAGATTGTAGCCCCCTGTAGTAACTCAAATGCTGACGAGATGAGTGGCAAGGGATAACGATTCTTCACCGTGACGTCGTTCAGGCCCCGATAGTCAATGCAGGGTCTCAGGGTCTTGTCCTTCTTCGCCACAAAAAAAAACCCTGCTCCTGCGGGTGATGTGGAAGGACGAATAATTCCCGCAGCCAGAGAGTCATTGACGTAAGTCTCCA
The DNA here is from genome assembly GCA_902827135.1 of Harpagifer antarcticus. Lineage (NCBI taxonomy): Eukaryota > Metazoa > Chordata > Actinopteri > Perciformes > Harpagiferidae > Harpagifer > Harpagifer antarcticus. The sequence continues at coordinate 17,609,711 of CADEHL010001005.1, forward strand.
TGGCCTTCCTCTCCGGTGCCGAAAGCGAGTACAACCGGGCCTTGGGTGGGACTGCGCCTGGATGTAGCTCAATGGCGCAGTCATAGGGCCGATGAGGTGGGAGAGATGTCGCCTTAGCCTTGCTAAACACCTCCTTAAAGTCCAAATATTCCGCCGGAACCCCTGTGACATCCGGAACCAGGTTCATATCCACAGATAGTTGAGGTGCGGCGGCCTGCTTGAGACAAACCTGATGACAGGAGGAACTCCAACCTAGGATGGACCCAGTTGCCCAGTCAATGTTCGGGTTGTGGCGGCGGAGCCACGGATAACCCAAAATCAGAGGGATTTGGGGGGACCGTAGCACATGAAACTGGATTGTCTCATGGTGGTTCCCCGACATGAGCATACGGACCGGTGTCGTCTGGTGTGTCACTGTTCCCAGCAGGTGACCATCCAAAGCATTAGCCGGTACCGGCTGGAGCAGCCGAACCTGTTGGATGCCCAGCTGTCGTGCGAGCTCCTCGTCAATGATGCTAACATCTGATCCGGAGTCGATAAAAACAGCCAGAGCCTGAGATTTGCCTGTCAGGAGGAGTCGAGCATGGCACAAGGGTCTTAGATTGGGGATCAGCTCAGAGGTTTGGCCCACCAGTATACTCCCCATTACTGATGAGCTCTGTCTTTTACCGGACAACGGGAAACCCTATGTCCAGCCTGACCACAGTAAAGGCAAAGATTACCTCTTCGACGTAATTCCCTCTCCTCAGAGGTAAGACTGGTACGACCCACTTGCATGGGCTCGACCTCGTACCGTGAGTCAGAGTAGGAGTGGGAACTCTCCGCCGAACCCGGAAGTCGAAATCTCCCGGAAACCGGAAGTTGTTGTCGCGAGCAGCGGCCCGCCGCTCGCGTCTGTTGCTCTCCTCTCCGAGTCTGGATTCGTCCGTCAATCCGAGAGGTGAGCTCAATCAACCCATCCAAGGAAGCAGGGAGATCATAGGAAACCAGCTCATCTCTCATATAATCCGCTAATCCTCTCAGATATGCGTCACACTGCGCCGGCTCATTCCAGCTGCTGCGACGGCTGCTGGTGCGGAAGTCAATAGCGTAATCCACCACCGTGCCGGAACCCTGGCACAAACTGGCACAGACCTCCAGCAGCGTCGGGACCCAGACGAACGGGACCGAACACCTTCCGCATCTCCGCGGAAAATGCAGCAAAAGAGGCGCAGGCTGGTGTCTGCTGCTCCCACTCTGCAGTTCCCCATAAACGTGCTCTCCCCGTCAGATGACTAACGGTGAAAGCTACACGAGCCGCCGAGGAGGCGAAGGTGTGTGGCTGCAGTGAAAACAATATGGAACAGTTTGTGAGAAAAGGACTGCATCCCTCCGGCTCACCAGCGTAGCGTTCCGGCGTTCCCACACGAGGCTCCGGAGCGTATCCCGTCGACCCAGGGGCTGGAGCGAGCATCGGAGCTGCGGGCGGAGGGACGGTAGCAGCCATGGTAGCGGCTAGCTGTTGTACGGTGGCGGCCATCTGTTGCATCTGGGAGGTAAGGTAAGCCAGCGTTTGTCCCTGGGTTGAGGTTGCCTGGTGGGTCTCGATAGCTAAGGTAGCTATTGTGACCTCCTGTCTTTGGATGGCATCCTCAACCCTCTCAAAGCGGTCTCTAGGAGACCCGGTGTTTGCTTGGTCCATTTCTGGCCAGATCGTTCTGTCACAAACGAGCTGAGGACCAAAATGCAGAACACGGGAAACCAGAGATAGTCGGTAACCAGCTTTATTAGAGGCAATAGGCTGGTAGGAGACAACACGGCAGATAGTAGGCAAAGGGCTGGTCGGGGACAGGCGAGGTTTCCGGGAGAAGGCAGGACGGGAGTCGCAGGTACAGAACGGGTCAGGGAGCAGGCGAGGCAGGCTGGTCAGGGACAGGCGAGGGTTCCGGGAGAAGGCAGGACGGGAGTCGCAGGTACAGAACGGGTCAGGGAGCAGGCGAGGCAGGCTGGTCAGGGACAGGCAGGGTCGAAACCGGGAGAGCAATCTGAGGAGTAATGCGGGAAAGACTGGCATGCTGCAAAGTACGATCTGGCACTGAGGTGAAAGTGAAGTGGGCCTAAATACTAATGGAGCTGATGGGTGTAACAGAGTGAGAGAGAGAGAGACAGGGTGTGACTACCAGGTGACTAAGGAATGATAATGCAGAAAATAGGTGAGTGAGAAAGCAGACTGTGACACTTACTTAATGCTCTTCTCAACTCTTGAATAGAAAAAGGTATATTTACAACACCGACGCTAATGTAGCATTAGCATGTCTGCCCCCGGGTGCGGGGGCATCCAGGCTTAAACAGTGTATTATAGAATTCAGGGTTGCCAACTCTCACGCATCTGGCTTGTGACACATGCTTTCACTCAATATCACGCTCTCACGCTGCCCAAACTATTCTCACGCCAAAAACAAGATGAACCGGCAATCGTTTTTGGTTGGTTATTTACAATGTTGAGTTGACAGCTGCTCAAGCTGTCGATCCGCTCCATCCCCGCCCCCACCACTCTTAACAACGTTAACAGGCAGCAGAGCAGTGGGAGCCGGTTGGTCAATCCCCGACCCGTATTGCGCATGCGCAGATCTAAGATCCAGTAGAAATTATATAAACGTAAAAGTCTGCTGCTTATTGTTCTAATAGGCCAAAATAGATTCAAAGAGTATATGAGAGTGAGAGTGTGTTAATTAATATATTTGGCAGTTTGGAGTAAGTCTGTAGATTTGTGTGTGTGTGTTTCATGTATAGGCCTTTCACGATAATTCCTTTTGTTGGATACATTTTCTCGGAAATTATTGTGATAAACGATAATATTGTCGGCACCGTTGTATGACCATTTTAGACCACTGACAAAATGATAATATATAATAATAATTCAAGTACATCCTTTCAAACTGCTAGTCACATCCTCATGTAAATGGCAATGTATCGAGTTCATTTCTATTTATCGTACGATATGTCAATAAATTGCTTATCGCGACAGGCACACAATAAAACAGTGGAAACAAACGTGTTTGACTTTCATTAATGAATGAAACTTTGTGTCCAATATTGTGTATTTGTATATATACAGGACTGTCTCAGAAAATTAGAATATTGTGATAAAGTTCTTTATTTTCTGTAATGCAATTAAAAAAACAAAAATGTCATACATTCTGGATTCATTACAAATCAACTGAAATATTGCAAGCCTTTTATTATTTTAATATTGCTGATTATGGCATACAGCTTAAGAAAACTCAAAAATCCTATCTCAAAAAATTAGAATAGTTCCTCAGACCAAGTAAAAAAAAAAGATTTATAACAGCAAAACACAATCAAACATTTGAAAATGTCCATTAATGCACTCAGTACTTGGTTGGGAATCCTTTTGCACGGATTACTGCATCAATGCGGCGTGGCATGGAGGCAATCAGCCTGTGGCATTGCTGAGGTGTTATGGATGCCCAGGATGCTTCAATAGCGGCCTTTAGCTCATTAGCATTGTTGGGTCTGGTGTCTTTCAGCTTCTTCTTCACAATACCCCACATATTCTCTATGGGGTTCAGGTCAGGGGAATTTGCAGGCCAATCGAGGACAGTAATGCCATGGTCAGTACACCAGTTACTGGTGGTTTTGGCACTGTGGGCAGGTGCCAGATCATGCTGGAAAATGAATTCCTCATCTCCATAGAGCTTTTCAGCAGACGGAAGCATGTAGTGCTCTAAAATCTCTTGGTACACAGCTGCATTTACTCTGGGCTTGATGAAACACAGTGGACCAACACCAGCAGCTGACATGGCTCCCCAAACCATCGCTGACTGTGGGAACTTCACACTGGATTTCAAGCAACTTGGATTTTGCTCCTCTCCAGCCTTACTCCAGACTCTGGCGCCTTGACTTCCAAATGAAATACAAAACTTGCTTTCGTCTGAAAAGAGGACTTTGGACCACTGTGCAACTGTCCAGTGCTTCTTTTCCTTAGCCCAAGTCAGACGCCTCTTCCGTTGTCTTGAGTTCAGAAGTGGCTTGACCATGGGAATACGGCTATTGTAGCCCATTTCCCGGACACGTCTGTGAACAGTGACTTTTGATACCTGGACTCCAGCTTCAGTCCACTGTCTTTGAAGCTCCCCCAAATTCTGGAAGCGACTCTTCTTCACAATGCTGTTAAGGCTGCGGTCATCTCTCTTGGTTGTGCAGCGTTTCCTGCCACATTTCCCCCTTCCAACAGACTTTTTATGGATGTGCTTTGAAACTGCACTCTGTGAACAGCTTGCTCTTTGAGAAATTTCTTTTTGTGTCTTACCCTCCTGATGGAGGGTGTCAATGACGGTCCTCTGGACAGCAGTCAGATCAGCAGTCTTCCCCATACTTGTGATTTAGTTTACTGAACCAAGCTGAGTGTTTTTCAAGGCTCAGGAAACCCTTGCAGGTGTTTCGAGTTAATTAGACGATTCAAGTGATTCGTTGAACACCCTAGTAGTATACTTTTTCATGATATTCTAATATTTAGAGATAGGATATTTGAGTTTTCTGAAGCTGTATGCCATAATCAGCAATATTAAAATAATAAAAGGCTTGCAATATTTCAGTTGATTTGTAATGAATCCAGAATGTATGACATTTTTGTTTTTTTAATTGCATTACAGAAAATAAAGAACTTTATCACAATATTCTAATTTTCTGAGACAGTCCTGTATATATATATATGCTAAGGTCCCGCTACTGACACAATAGCAGTCATTGAGTGCGCATATGTGTAATTAAACCCATGATATCAAAATCTCACTCCTGCCAGGTACCCAAAGTTGGCAACCCCGTAGAAACATTTTGGGTTACTTCATGTTAAGTCTAATACAAATGACAAGGCTAAGCCTGTAATGTTAACTAACGTGCTTGCTATTGGCTAGGTAGCCAACTTGATCCAATCACTCCTGGTCGTTTCATCAGACGGGAAGCGAAAGAACGAGCAAGACCCATTGCTGGTATGATTACAACCTGGTACAAAGTGCACAGGCATCTTGTTAAAGTTATCTTATCTTAGTTATCTCTTATATTTAGTGGAGGAGAACAATGACAATTATGGTCATAATTATGACAATTTTGACATCACTTGGATTTGTAATCTTTCTAGTTGTATTTCAACAGTTTTACGACAAACTGTGACTTTTTTTTACTTGGAAATTATTTTTTAAATTAAAAGGGATCGAAAGATAATTTCTCTCTCGCCATTAATTTCAATACATAATTTTTCCGAAATAAGGTCACATGGATTTCCACTGGAAAGGGAGGGACTTTGGCTCTCTATAATCCGTTTATTGCATTTATTTATAATTGTAATGATGGATTATCAGTAGTCATTTACACAGAGACATTGGATTAACCATTTGTATGCCCTTGAACACAACCTTTGATCACAAAACAGCAAAGGTAAGACAAAATTATCATCATGGCTACGTAAAGTGAAGTTGTTTCCTTGCTCTTTCCTGGCTGCTAGTTCAGTGAGTTTTGCTCGTACAGTGATGAGACTTATACCAATGGAATCTCAGCTTGCATGTGTCGTGTGCAGATAACATGACGTAGAAAATATCGCTTTAGCCCGTTTCGCTAAGTGTTGACTTTAGACTCTTGGTGTTGGACTTCTGTTCTGTGTAGGTAAAATGGTTAATATCGTCTGTTAGCTGAGTTTCTTCCCGTTAAGTGGGTATGCATCATTAATAGGCTGTTAAATGTTAAGAAGCCTTGAGACGCTGTTTCTTGCAAGATGTTGCGTCTGCCCCCGGGAGTCTCACAATAATAAGAGCGCTGTTAGGAGTGATAACGAGTAGGGTTGGGTACCGAGAACCGGTTCCGAACCGGAACTGGTTCCAACAGGCTGTTTTTAACACTATTCAGACTCAGCTCTCTGAATTAAAGCTTCTTTTAAATGTGGATAAAACCAAGGTAATGCTCTTTTCAAAAGCAAAAAAGACACCAGAGCCTGTTTCAGATATTGTAACTACGCAAGGAACAAAACTTGAAGTTGTTGCCTGTTACAAATATATTGGTATCTGGCTTGATGATTGTCTCTCTTTTAAACTTCATGTCAATAACCTGCTTAAAAAACTGAGGGTTAGGCTAGGGTTCTTTTACAGAAACAAGTCCTGTTTCTCGCTTGAGGCCAGGAAAAGGCTAGTCACTGTGACCTTTTTACCTGTGCTGGACTATGGTGATTTGTTGTATATGAATGCACCTGCCAATTACCTGAGCAAATTGGATGCTGCGTATCACAGTGCTCTGAGATTTGTCACAAATTGTAAAACGATAACACATCACTGTACACTGTATACCAAGGCAAGTTTACCATCACTCTCTGTACGGAGGCTCAGTCACTAATACACTTTTATTTATAAAGCTGTCGGGCAAACTCCCGTATTACATCTGTTCTCTGGTAAAGCAGAAAGTTGCAAGCAGCTATTGTCTGAGATCACAGGATGTAGTCTTATTAGATGTACCAAGAGTGAGGACTGTCTTAGGTAAGACAGCTTTTATGTGCGCAGCTCCACTTGCTTGGAACAGCCTACAGTCCAAATTGAAATTGTTCACTTTTGTTTCTCTGAATGTTTTTAAGGCACGTCTGCACAAAATGCTTTATGACACTATGGGTGTTTGTAAGTGTTGGTGAATATGTAAATATGATGTCCTCTATTGTTTGTTTTTATGTTTTTATGTTTCATGTGGAACTAAATTGATGCAGGTCTCCCTTGTAAAAGAGATCCATGATCTCAAGGGACCTATCTGTCTAAATAAAGGTTTGAAATGAATGTAAACACATATTTCCAAGGCACTCCTTTATAATTATTGGGATAAAACAGGTTTGAAATCATTCCAATGTATACTATAGGTAAACATTGGACAGTAAACCAGACATATCATTTTAAACTGGAGAGATAAAAAAATATGCATAAATAAAATAGTAAAATAACATATGAATGAACAACAAAAATATAATACGTTACATGTATTTGTTATTGGCTATGGTAGGTTATTGGTTATGTTCACATACTTATTTGATTATTAAAATGTAAACCGATCTTTTTCATATGGGTGTTTAGAGTTGTACCCCCTAGATCTAGTCTCTAGTAATTCTGCTTAAAGTGCACCAGATTGAAGCATTTTACTTTAAAATGTTCAAATATTTCTTCCCGATATGCCTGAGAAGGCAGATATGCTTCTTTTTCTCAACAAGAACTGTTTTTAAATGGGGGGGGGGTTTCCTTTAAAAGTTGGACTGTTGCACTGTTGTAGCTTCAGTGGTTCTCAGGTTACAGTTACATAGCAGTGAATATAAACAGACTGATTAATGTGAATATTACTGTAAACTAACCTGTGTAAAAGTTTCTCGAATAAATGTAATCTTTTTGGTGGAAGAAGCATGTATCATTTTTTTACCCTGCCCCTCAAAGAATCGGAATTGAGAACCGTTAAGAACCGGAACCGAAAAGTATAATCGGAATCGGAATCAGAATCGTGGAAATTCAAACGATACCCAACCCTAATAACGAGTGACATTCACAGAGGCCAATCAGAGTGGTACTCAAACCGGATACGTCACACAGGATGAGGGTTCCCAACCAACCAGAATTGTTTAAACTAAGGAAGTAGCATAATATACCGATAATAGCACCGTTTGTCCAGCGGCTTAACGGTATACCGATACCGTCCCATCGGCTACCGGTACTGACTTAGAACCGGTTCTCGATACCCATCCCTACAGGTGAGTGGGTGTTTTCTGAGGATACACACTCTGTTGGATATTTTACTTTCATTAGTGCAGAATGAAGTCCCTCTTGGGATGTCATTCAGACCAGGATCTCTTCCAAAGCATTGTGTATCACAACATGTTCATTTCATTTGATCTGATAGTCAAGTATATAGATAGTCAAAGAAGGAGAACCAAACAAAATCAATGTGCTGAACAAAGCCATTGATGTTCAAATGAAGATGGTCAATACTGCTTTTGACTGACATCCCGGGTCTGTTTGTGAATAGCAATAGATTTTCCTCATCTCGTCCTTTTTTTTTGTACCCGTTAGCGGTGCCATTGACTCATGGGTAATGAATTTGCCTTGTGTCACTTTGCACGACAGCTGTCAGTCCCCGACTTGGCACATTCATCCACATCAGGGGAGAGAAAAAGGGGAGTGGGATCGATTGGCGTTAATTATGCGGATGTAACGAGGGATGGTCTGCATCTCCTCAAAAGGAGTCGATAAAGGTCAGGCAATTAGATTTTTCCCTTTTCTTTCTTGCAGGGATTCAATAATATCACTATGGTGATGGACTCACCAGGCAAATTACCCGGTTTCAACTTCACACGCCTCTTTATTACAATGACTTTTATTTGGGCCAGAAACAAATATGGTAGGCTATTATGTTATTTAGCTAACATGGTGTACTGAAAACAAGCCCAAATACCAACCGTCCAATATATTTTAAACATGTTTTTTAACAAACAGGGTAATGTATTAAAACTGGAATACATTTTCTTCACTGACTTACATAACCTTTTTCCCCTCCTTTAACTACTCTCCCTTTGTTTCACTGAGAGCAATGCTCTATTCATCAGGACTGCTCAGATCCATACCTAGCTCAAACGCAATAAGTGACTTCCTCTCTCTGAACAGAGCGGTACTTCCACAAGCAATTCACATACCATGTCAGCTCATGGTGGTTATGAAATGAGATGATCAGTTTTTACCAGTATGATCTTAACAGTGACTTCATTAATGATCTACTTTACCAAACCTGCTAAAGCATGTGACTGTAATTTGTTGTTTAAACATAATGCAACCCGTCAATATATGTTCATGTACCAGTATTGCGTTGTTATGAATCCACCGATTTTCTAGAAATCCAGATTTGTCAATGTACCAGAAACACGATTTGTAGTGGTTGTATGCGATGTACATCTTTCTTTCTGGACGCTTTAATCCAAAGCGACGTACAATAATTCCAATAAACAGAAAAAGATACAAATTCACAACAACAAGAAAAAAAATGCAGATTTGCTTGAAAAGGCCAAACCATTAATGGTGATTTTTGTGTGTTGGGTTTAATGGCCAAAGAACACACGGAACAAGTGGGTTTTCTGTTTGCAAGACGATATGTAGACTTTCTGCTGTCTTATCCTGTCCCTTACCTTTCAAGGTCAATGCCTAAACACAACCAGCTACACAGGATTCATTAATTAATTACGCAATAATTATTTCATCAGGTCATGTGATTAGCAAGGTAGGGATATATTGAGGACTCGGCCCCACTCTTGTTGCTAGCAGCTCGGTAAGGTATCTCCCCTTGAATGCACGTGTAGACTCTTCTATGTGTGAAGAACAGAAAGAGGAAAAGACTAGATGAGTATGACTGATACTCACAAAAAATCAAATCCATCCCATGGCCATTCATTACAATCAAGTGGGACACTGGGACCTCTCTTCTTTGAAATCAGCTACCCTTGAAGTGATACCTAACAATATAAAAGGAATCGATAGCCTTAAAGAACTTTTCCAGCAAGAAACATTTTCGATTGTCACAATCATGGTCACTCACTGACTTTCTGAAGAGTTTCAGCAGTTTTTCCAATATCCTTTGGCTTTCTTACTTTTGAAAGACCCAGAGTCGATACATGTTGGTAAGTTAGATTACCTGTATGCTTCAGGAATACATTTACAATATAATTTCTCGTAAAAACTTAGTTCTGTGGTATCTTTTCCAAAGTTGCAAGACTTCCTAGATCCTGTCATCAGAGCTATGCAGCGGTTCCATCTTCTGTTTAAACTGCAATGTTTTTATTCTGACACGTTTAGGCCTACCTTTTAACAGAAATATATAGTATATTATTATTGCACCTGGTAACATTTATCTACACAAAGTATAGGCAGGGCCGATTCTAGGGTCTGTGGGGGCCTGGGCAAAAATTCACTGGGGGCCCCTCGAACCAGCTTTCATCACCATTGTGTTATAAATAATCTGACACCAACAAAGAAATTGCTAAATGTAAACAGTATTTTATTTAACAACTTCGCATTTTTGTTATGTTCAAAGTTAGTTATTAGTTAGTAATATGAATATAAATCACACATAAATATCAATTAAAACCAGAACAACATAAACTTAAATAAATAAATCATTTTAGATAACAAAGTCACTTTAAACAAACCTTGAAAATTGTGCTAACACACGAGCCAGTGTTCACAGTAAAATGTAATAAATTGGCACAATATAAACACTCAGGGCAATGAAAGTATTAAATAACTTAAAAATATGTATAAACAAAGTGCAACATACAGTCTCTTATGATTGAAAAGTTATCTTAGGTAACTAAACCACCATTATAAAGTCAGTGCCCATCAACACCCTTTTAGCACAGATTTTTTACCAACGCTGCTTACGGGCCTTGGCTTGTGCAAACGCTGTAGCTATGTCCTCTAGATCCAAAGACCTTCGCACATTGCACTCTAAGGACATAAGAGCTAGTCCTGAAAGTCGCTCTTGGGACATGGTTGACCGGAGATAGGTTTTTGATGAGTTTTAAAGCTGAGAAGCTTCTCTCTCCAGAGGCAACAGTGACTGGAAGAGTCAATAGGAGACAAAGGGCATTGCTGAGGTTTCCATAGAGATACAGAAGCTTTTCCTTATAAATGTAATAAAGCATCTCTCTTGGGCTGGAAGATACATGATCAGGAAAGGCATGGTAAGCAGCCCAGAACCAGATCCTCATAATCTGTCATGTAGTGTTTTCTCCAGTGTGTTACACTTGTCTGCAAGTGTGCCATTCTGAATGGCGTTTGACATGTCTTCTTTTGAGAAGAGAAAACCATAAAGGTGATAAACACCTTCAAGTCTTGCAAACCTATCATTCAAGCTGTTGAAGGATTTGTCCACTAGGGGGAGGAAAAACTCTCTCTTAAAGTAGATTGTGTTTCTTCTCTTCCCTCATACAGTAACTGCCGAGCTGTTTTTCTCTGTCTTTTCTCTGGCAATTTCAAATTTTTTCTGCTATCTCTCTAGCATCAGTTTGAGAGGCAGCAAGTCCATTGTCTCTGAAGTTTTCCAGATATACTGACAGCGCTGGTTTCTCTTTTAAGGGTTTCAAGAGAAACACTGGGGCTCTGCAGAATCTTGCTGACGTGGTTGATCTGATACAATATGTTGTACCAGATTACAGTGCACAACACGAAACGCCATGTCATCAGTTCCTTCTGTATGCTGGTTGCTGTGGACAGTGTCTCAGAGTCCTTCTTCTGCACTGAGTGGGTTTGGAGAGCAGACAGTGCATAACACCTCCGGCAGGTGGTAACACACCACTTTCACACTGTCAATCCTGGCCTCCCATCTGGTCACGGACAGAGATTTTACGGTTAACTGCTTCACATGTTCCTTTAAAACGCCCCAGTGAGGAGCTGAAAAGATTGTACAACCTCTGTAGGACACCAAAGAAGGAGATGGAGATGACTGAAGATTTGGCTGCATCTGCTACAACCAGATTGAGAGTGTGACTGCTGCATGGGACACACATTGCCTTTTCGTTGATTTGCAATATTCTTGCTTGAACACATTGTCTATGTCCCATCATGTTGCTCCCATTATCATATGATTGTCCACGGCAGTCTGCAATGCTCAAGTTGAACTTGGACAACTTCTTCAGGAGTGTGTCACTCAGACCTTTTCCAGTGGTGTCTTGAACATCAACAAATCCTACAAAATGTTCAGAGATTGATGCACCAACTGATGGCTCGCAGTTTACCACTCTCAATACAACAGAAAGTTGCTCAGTGCGGCTGGTGTCGGGAGTACAGTCCATTATGATGGAAAAAAACTTAAAGGAGACCTATCATGCTATATTTAAATGATATAGTGTATGACCATACCTATATAAGGTATATTTATACATTTTATTTTTCAAAATACCAAACAGATCATTTTTTAGCCATGCCTCGTTTCGCTCATTTTCGCTCTATTCCAAACCTGTCTATGAAAATTCTGAGCAGCAGCTGACCACGCCCCCCTGCAGAAGAGGGGGTCATGAGCCGGCGGGAGTCACGTTACCATGCTTGCTGTGGTTACGAGTGTGGAATAAACATGTCATCTCAGAGCAATGCATGTGTTCAAGCATATTATCAATTTGATCCAGAAACTGAAGCAGCGGAGGTTTTGGTGGAGGTGCAAACATCTCGGTTGCAGCAGGATGTTTCTGAATGGTTAGTTGACAAGCTGTTATCCCTATTTATTTTTTACTCTGTTTGTTACGGTGCTTGCTACTTATTCCGTTCATATTTTGGCTAATTAGCAAGAATGCAATGTGTACAGTTTGTAACGCAAAAACAGCGATACATATATATATTTATAAAGGGAGACATTCATATTTTCAGCATATATACAATGGACTCATTGCGTTTAATAGTTTACAGTCCTTTTCATCCAACATCGTGCAACAACCGTTGGAAAGTTCAATAACTTAGGGTGATAAAAGGTATAACTCCAACACCTCAGTTGTCAGCAATGTGTGTTTCATGTGTTTTTAAAAGCTCAGTTATTTACTTCTTTCTACAGATGTGCAAATTGCGCCACGATGCCCTCTGAACCGGAGCATGTGCTGCATGGAGATACCACAGGGAACATTTTTGATAGCTTCACTAAGTTGTCTGTTTACAGAATACATTTTTCACATGTCATTCAATATATGTTTATCACACTAGGTGTCAAGACGGATGCAGGAACATGAGGACTCTGTAACCTGTATGGTGGACCATCCTGGATTGGAGCCTGTGTGCCTGAATGTGTTCTCCCTGCAGAATGCATTGAATATTTACAGAGCTGAACATGGTGGACTACAGTTGAGGCAAATAGAGCAGTGAGTGGTTTGTTTGTTTTGACTGAAATTGTAAAACGAATGCTAATATTGTTCATGGAAATAAATATTGGTGTATATGGCTTTATGTAATCTTTCATTCTGTCATTGTACATGTACTATTATATACTACACAGCAATGGCATAACACACCCATGTGTACGACAAAAAAAGTCCACACACAACCTTATGCTTTTGAAATCAGAATATTCTTTACCCATCCAAACATGAATAATCACGACACATTTGATATCAACTTGGAACTTTATTGTCAAAATCGGTTCTTTGAACCCATAAAAAAAAACTAAATGTACTTGTATTTTGTATAAATGACACTAAATATTTTTTTTATGATTTCAGACATCACAGGTATCTAGCCTACAGAAGCTTTGTGAGCTGGTGCTGGGGCTTCCTTGGACGCAGGATCAGAGTGGTGATTCCGGCCTGCGTTGTCCTCAGGATTCGCAAGGAGTTTCCTGATCCGTGAAATGTCTATGTTGGGTTCAGACAGCAGCCAAATTGAACCGTGTAGCATACCCGGCGATGACCTCCTCCCTGTCAGGTCGCTCATAATGGTGCAGGGTCCACCAAGACTTGGTCGAAGATGAGGTCCATCAAGTTGGCCACGTAGCCTGTGCAATGTTAAAAAAAGCACAACAAAAAATGTGGTTTAGATTAGTATATGCATGTAAAAAACTGAAAGTTCTTTCTATTTTATATTTGTAAATAGTTGTATAATAAATATTTTAAACACTTACGGAATGTGGGGTCAGTCTTTACTGGTTTTGCTCTGCATTCTCCCTTCCTGGCCTTTGGGAACTGCAGTTTATATACAGAGGGTTTCCAGTGGATGTAGTGGCTTGTGCACGCTCAGCGTTTTCATTGTAGTGCAAGGCTGCCAGGTAAAGTCTTTCATTTCCGCCATGAGAAAAAAAAATGTAAATAATAGCAAAGGATGTACAAATTGTCGCTAATTAGTAAGTAACTATGGTTTATTTTACCTTCACAACATTCCAAGAAATGGAAACACAACATTCTTAAGAGCAAAGCGCAGGATGACGGCATGGCAACGGAAGTGTTTCGACACCAACGCTTCTGCAGGGAATTTTAGCCTGGACAGCTGTAACATAATTGTATTTGACATTAAAAACAAAACAAAAGATAAAACAAAAATATTTTACAACAATTAGAAGTACACAAATTAAAGGCTACAACATCAGAATGTCAAGATGTATCCAAAGAACATTTGAAAAACGTGCTTCTAACCTGTACTTCGATGTGAACCAAGAGTCCTCGAGGATAGCTGTGTACGAACAGTACGGTACTTGGGTGGGTCAGTCTGACATGCAGAATCTATCATCACAGGTAATCTGCTGGTAGCATGTGAGGTGCTGGCCTGTAAAGAAGAAAACATAGTTAGGACAAAATCATCTCAACTTAGTATTCAGGATGAGAAAATACTATTTGGATAAATATAGTCTGAAATCCCAAAAGATGGGGCTTAAAACTCTATTTAGCAAAGCTCTTTGCTTAGCCTTTTCCAATCTGAGTTAGTTTTGAACCGTAACGTGCATGCTGTGTTTCTGACTCAATACAGATGATGTGTTGGAGAGGGGCTGAGCTCAGTAGACTGACTGTAATGAGTGCTAGCCACTAATTAGCCTGTTGCTAGAGGTAAGGCCTCGTCAACAACAACAGACCAGGGCTTTAGCTCCGTTTTACTCGTGGTGTGTGTGTCCCCTCGCATACATACATACAGTGTTGTATCCTAACACACCCCCATTTATATTCATGTGCGCAAACAAGTAAACATACAAAAGCTTTTACATAACGCTGGAAAAAACGGCACTTGCCTACAGAAGATTACGTTTGTTATTATAACTTACTCAATATAATTTTAGAGGATACAAAATACTAATAAATAGGAGAATAAATACTTGTGTTATCGGCTAGGGCGTGGCTTTACAGCCTTCACACAGATCGCCATTACGGCAGTCTGAACATGTTCGCAAATGCCTGATAATTAAAATAAAAGACAAAGCAAAGACTGCGGAGCGTACAAAATAAAATGTTACAAAAACATATAAACACCTAACCGATTACTATTTGGGTTTGAGGCGACATTGATACGGCGAAGCTACATGCTACATGCTACATACTACATACTACAAGCTAGAGATAGCTTTATCAGGAAAAACACCGCTAAATAAAAACTTACAGCTTCAAAATTGGATGTGTCCTCACTGGCCTGGTCCCGGATGGTTGGTATTGATCCCGGATTTAGCATTAGTTTGGAGGCATATCCGTGTTGGACTTGAGAGAAGTTCATAAACATGTCCGTCGTAAAATGTTTGGAACACACAAACAGAAATCTGCCGGGGTCTTCTGGCACATGTCCCTTGAAAATGAAGTCTAGCCACAGATTATTTTCTTTTTCCACTGATGGCATTGCATGCAGTCCCCTGTTCCGAGTCTTGCAGCCAACAACAGCACAACGTTTAACTGGCTTAGACATCCTGGCAAGAGCAGGCAAAAACACAGATGTGACTGGGGTTGATTTAGCCTGCCGATAGCCTATATAATAATAATAATAATAATAACTTGAATTGATATAGCGCCTTTCAAGGGACCCAAGGTCGCTTTACAAGCAATAGGCAAAAAACAAACATAACAAAACAAAAGGCAGACAGACAAAACAACAGATCGATTTAGGGGCCGAAAGCCTTGGCAAACAGATGGGTCTTGAGGGCCCCTTTGAAGGCATCGAGTGTGGGGATGTTGCGAATCTCCGCAGGGAGAGCGTTCCAGAGGGTGGGGGCTGCCACGCTGAAGGCTCTGTCCCCGAAGGTTCGCAGTTTGGTGCGGGGGGTGGTAAGCAGGCCGGAGTCTGAGGACCGCAGGTTCCGGGGTGGGGCATGTGGGTGAAGGATGTCCGATAGGTACTGGGGGGCAAGGGCATGGAGGGACTTGTAGGTAAGGAGGAGGATTTTGTAGGTGATGCGGGACTTGACCGGCAACCAGTGTAGGTGGATGAGGGTGGGAGTGATGTGCTGCCACGGCTTTGTGTGTGTGAGGACCCTAGCAGCACAGTTTTGGACATACTGGAGCCTGTCCAGGGTTTTGTTGGGAACCCCGAACAGGACACCATTGCAGTAGTCCAAGCGTGTGGTGACAAATGCATGCACCAGGGTTTCGGCAACCGACTCCGAGAGTGACGGTCGGAGTCTGGCAATGTTCCTCAGGTGGAAAAATGCCGACTTGGTCACAGACTTGACGTGGGAATGGAAGGAAAGGGTGGAATCAAGGATGACACCCAATATGCGAATGAGAGGTTTGGCAATGCACGTGGCCGTGGCTCATTCCCCTGATAGGTGGAGAGTTGACCAATAAGCGGAGCACGTCTTTGTGACGTAGAAAAGTGTTGGAATCTGGATCCATTTTTTTCAGATCCGTTGCAGCCCCTTTTTTAGAGATTTGGCGAAGGAGGAAAATAGAGAGGGTTGTGTTTTCTGACACTTGGTGAGTTCCCTGGAACACCGGGGACACATAATCATGTATAAAAAACGTACAAAGGTGCATTTTGCATGATAGGTCCCCTTTAAGCTTTTTTCACCTTTCTGACTATCTCCTCAACGACTTTGTCTCCAACTAGTGCTGTGATTTCGTTTTGAATTTAGCTGCTGAGGTAGTGCACATTTGTTTCTCTGTTTTGAATCCTCCTCAATTGTTCGCTCATGACAGAATCAAACTGTGCCATCAATTCCACCTGTGATAGGAAATTGCCATTGTGTGGGTCATATAGGACATTTGTCTCCCCTCTAAATGCCAGTTTCCTTTCAGCTAGGTGACATATTATGGCAATCACTCTTTGTATTACTCCCCTCCAGTGCTGTACCTCAAGGTGCAACACATCTTGGTTGATCTGGTCAATGACTGTTTTAGTTTTGAGTCTCGTCTCGAGTTCATGCCAACTCCTTATATTGGTAAAGTGTGTTTTCGAATATTCATGATCTTTTAAATGACTGGCTAAGTTCTTCCAATGTCCAAATCCCCCTTTGGTAAATGCATTGTCCTGTTTTCCAAAAACTTTGCATGCAAAACAGAATACTGAGTCTGTAATAACTGAATACATAAGCCATGTTCAATGTATACTTTCCCCATTTTTCATGACTATTTCGTAGTTTTCCTTTGTAAATCTATGTGAAGTTTTTTCAGTATTCTGCGGAAAGACTATATCTGTTTCTAGTATTGGTCCTCTTAAAGGTTCAAGGTTGTTTATTGTCAAACTAACATAGCTACAGAGTAATTATGTCCTTCAAAATCTTAGGTCACAGGCTTCTCCAACAATGCAACACAATAATACAGATAAGCAGACAATATTAAAACAATATTAAAATATACTATATTAAAAGTAATACAAAAAGAAAAATGGAATAGTGCAATACGAGTCTATATACAAGTTATTGGAATGATATATTAGATAATAGATATATAATTACTAAGTAGCAGATGAATGTTATGAAATTGTTTCAGCAGTTCAGTTGTTTAACAGTCTTACTGCCTGCGGGATGAAGCTGTCTCTGAATCTGGTGGTTTTTGTCCGGATGCTGCTGTAACGCCTGCCAGACGGCAGCAGACTGAACAGTTTGTGGCTGGGGTGATGGGGGTCTTTTATAATCCTGAGGGATTTCTTCCTGAGCCGCTGGGAGTAAAGGTCCTCCATGGATGGCAGCTCCGTCCTGGTGATGTTCTCTGCAGTTTTCACCACTCTCTGTAAAGCCTTACGATTAAGGGCGGTGCAGCTGCCGTACCAGGCCGTGATGCAGCCAGTCAGGATACTCTCTATGGTGCACCTGTAGAAGTTGCAGAGTATCCTGGAATCCATTGTGAACCTCCTCAGCCTGCGGAGGAAGAAAAGCCGCTGTCGAGCTTTCTTGGTGATGGTGGTGGTGTGAAGAGTCCATGTCAGGTTGTCAGTGATGTGGACCCCAAGGAACCTGAAGCTGCTGACTCTCTCCACCGTAGTCCCATTGATGGCGATGGGGGCGTGTCCCTCTCCCTGCTGCTTCCTGTAATCCACAATCAGCTCCTTTGTTTTGCTGACGTTGAGATGGAGGTTGTTATCCTGGCACCAAGATGTCAATTTTTCCGACCTCCTCTCTGTACGCCGTCTCGTTGCCGTCTGTGATCTGGCCGATGACGGTCGTGTCGTCAGCAAACTTCACAATGGTGTTGGAGCTGTGTGTGGCCACGCAGTCGTGAGTAAACAGGGAGTAGAGGAGAGGGCTGAGCACGCAGCCTTGAGGGGCACCGGTGTTGAGGATCAGGGTGGACGATGTGATGTTTCCCACCAGCACTGCCTGTGGTCTGCCCGTCAGGAAGTTCAGGATCCAGTCACAGAGGGTGCTGTTGAGCCCGAGGTCTCTGAGCTTGATGGCCAGCTTGGAGGGCACAATGGTATTGAATGCTGAACTGTAATCAATGAACAGCAGTCTCACATACTCACATATGTGTTCCTCTGGTCCAGGTGTGAGAGGGCAGCGTGGATGGTGTGGGCTATGGCGTCGTCTGTGGACCTGTTTGCTCTGTAGGCAAACTGCAGAGGGTCCAGAGAGTCGGGGAGGGAGGAGGTGATGAAGGTTTTGACTAACCGCTCAAAGCACTTCATAATGATGGAGGTGAGTGCTACTGGGCATTAGTCATTGAGGCTTGTTACTCTTGTTACTAGTGCATACTTTTCAGTATCATTTAGGACATTTGGCCATTGTGCAGGGTCGTCTGATGTGATCAAACCTTTTGTAGTGGTTGTGGTAGTGCTGCTGGAGGTAGGTGTTGATCTTCATGATGAGAATATGTTGCTGTCCCACTGGAGGCAGATGTAGATGCCCCACTCGAGGTAGATATTGACGCCCCACTCGAGGTAGATATTGATGCCCCACTGGAGGTAGATGTTGACTGAACTGCTATGACCAAAAAAGAAACGGGGAATATCATGTTACAAGGAATCTTTGGAGTGCAATGCACAGTATAATCAATTAAAAGTGGAATACTTAACTTACCATCATCAGCATTTGGAGGGGGCACCTTATCCTTTTCTGTTGCTGCTGCTGGTGCCAGAAACTTAAGTAAGGATCCTGAGGGTAGATAATAAAGTGATACTTATAACAGTAACATGTTAACAATTCAAAATGCTTTCACTTTATATAATTCAAATTCCTCATATTCAGCTTTCGAATGTTGTTCTTGGGGATAGCTTTCACTATTCTTCATTGTTTACTATGTCCATTTCATTTGAAAGGGACAATGTAAGTGAACATGGTTCCAATACAGAGGATTGTGCTGGAGCCTGCACTGTGGCTACTAAGGTTTTTATATTTACAATGCAGTGAAAATATACAGTTTTAAGTATCATAAAACCACTAGGAGTACACTACAGAGAAGGAAAATGCATTATAAATACACTCAACACATAGCACACTAACTTAACAATAAGTTATTTAGAGTACACTTGTCCAGATGTCTTGCATCTATATTTAATAATTTAACATTCATAGCTTGACAGTTAACTCAGTCGGACACAGGTTCATCAGTTAAATAGCCCACAGAAAAAGTTAGCTGATTTGCCCCTCCAAATTACTCCATTACTGGTCTCCCACCTGTTAAACCCCGAGCCTGTTTTTCAGGTTTCAGGCTCGAAAATGACATTCCCAGAACAAATGACCATATCATCCCTTCTAAAAGGGTTAAATTAATAATCTTTTTTCTCAAAGTAATTATAAACCTGTGAGTTGGATGTAGAAAAGACAGAATCAATATAGATGTTTTTTTATTTTAAAGAAAATTCAGATTGAACATGGTAAAAAACTGTAAATGATAGTGTCCGTCCAAAAAATATTTTGCACTTATAGTGAAAACTAACCTTGGATGATGGGTTAGTAGACTAAAAGCTTTAGGAATCCAAAGTACAACATATAATAAGTACCCTGTATCAAGATTGATGCAAAAAAGTGATATTTGACCTTTTTAGATAGATTTAGCAAAATAAACCCTCTTCTGGGGCCATTTGGGTGGATTTTCCATATCTCTGGCCCCCCTTGCTGGATTTTGACATGTAACATATCTTTCTAACCATCAGAGCCAATGGAATCGAGGGGAACTCACACATAGTCCTTATTTGGTAATGTGTGTGTGTGTTAGACTGCTGCATAGCCAAGACCGGAAGCAGCAGCCACTCTGGTGGCTACCATTAGCAGCTAACTTTTGCTCTGCGATCTTTACATAAAAATGGAATTATGGATTATAAATGAAATAATTTTTTTATACAGAGACGTTAAAAACCTATGGATTAACCGATTCAGCCGCGTTTTTTCTCGTTTTAATGGCATTGAACACGTCTTTTGATCAGATCGAGAGCTACGGTGAGACGATCTCCCTTGAAGCTCCGTAAAGGTACGTGTTGTGATGTCTGTGTTTGCTTCCCCTGTCGCGAGTTTGGATAGCGACAGGGAACTATACCACGGTCTCCGGGGGAGCCAGGATTTTTTTTTTTTTGCAGGGGGGGGAATGCTGATCCGTGCATTAATAGCAACAGCACAGACAAAGGCCTATTATAAAGAGAAAATCTGTTGCACATGGGGTGTGCCGCAGGTCTACATTTACATGAAACGTGCCGATGGATCATGTTCATGTCAACAGATTTCCCGGGCATGTATGGGCTACGCAAACTTCAATCAACTTGATAATAAATAATCCACGGACCACCAATGTAACGTTTGACTGTTTAATTAAATCAACTTAAAATGACTCTCAAATGTGATCCACTCACTCCACTGTTGGCTGGTCCAGCCAGTTGGCGGCCGCGGGACCACCGCAGCAACTTCGCCCCCCCCATCTCGAGCAGCAGGCAGGGAGGAAGAGGAAAAACAGGTGGGGTGGTCATCAGCAGCATCATCATCATCTTCTTCCACATCTCCTTCGACCTCTACTATGGTAGTTGTAGTCATCAAGTTAGCTTCTCTTGGCTCGTCTTCTTGTGTCTCTTCAGCCCCCAAGTTAACGTTAGCTGTCAAGTTAGCACTAGCACTGACGTTAGCTCCCTCCTCTCTCGGTTCTGTTGTAGCAGCAGTCACAACGTACGATGTGCTACCACCAGCTACATTCGGTTGGTCTTCTTGATCAGGTTGTTTGGCCGTCTTTTTAAAGAAATTGCCCAAGGTAAGTTATCAGCATTGTTAGCAGCAGCAACAATGCCTGGTAAACATGCAGTGCTAACTAAACGAGCTTGTGAGTGAGTGGGTACTGGGTGGAGCTGCGGGCAGCGTGCAAGCAGGCGACACTTTTTTCATGAATCATAAACTCTAAATATAATTTTATTTCACTTATTTTACACCTTTGAAAAAAAAAACATGCTCAAAATGGAATTTATTTGGTCATCATATCAGTATTTTAGAGAGCTCCCCCCAAATTTCACAAACCATGTTCTCAGGGGAGCTCATGTCACCACTAGGGGAGCTATAGCGCCCCCTGCTCCCCTCCAATTCGCACCCTGCTTTTATCTTGAGTTCTGAGCCAATGTCCGTTAGCATTTTTCGCTAAGGGGTCATTTAGATGCTTCTTATGATACTTGTGTTTTGTTTTGGTAAAAATGGTTTGTATCGTCAGTTAGCTGAGATTATTCCCGTTAATCTGGTATAACACATTAATAGGTTCTTAAATATTAAGATCCCCTGAGACACAGTGTCGTGAAAAAAAAAACCAGGGTTGGGGTTTAACAGGTTTTAAACAACGGGTGAAACGTTAATGTAGAAATGGCAGAGAGACCATGTTTATGTCAGTAACAATGTCAAAAAGATTAATGAAGAAGTGTTAATACTGTAATTACTAGCTTCTACGTTCTTTCAGCCGGCTAGCTAAGCTAACGCGTTAACGGCAACTGTCATTTCTAGCTTCTACGTTCTTTCAGCCAGCTAAGCTAACAGGTCAACGGCATTGTACTGACCCGGCTGTGCACACTTGACCCGGTAATGTCACGGCCAGCAGAACAGATACTGTTCTGCTAGGTTAACTGCTAGGTTACGTAATTCAAGTTTTTCTATCCCACAGTTAAGGTTAGACTGGCAACATTTAGTTATTTAGTATTTCATCGTTATTGCCACGGTCTTGTTTTTTTTCTCTCATCTTCATATTTTTTCTTCTTCCTTTTCGCTTCCAGAAAGATAATTTCTCTTCATTTTCAGTGCCTTTCCTTGTCATCAGGATTGTTTTGTAAACAATCATGCACGCGACTTGCGACATTACATTTACATTACATTACATTGCATTTAGCTGACGCTTTTATCCAAAGCGACTTACAATAAGTACATTCGACCAGGAAGACACAACCTTGAAGAAAACAGAATCATATAAGTACATCAGGTATCATAGAGCCAAACATTTCAAGTGCTACTCAACTGGCTATAGATAAGCCAGTCCTTTATTAGTATATAAGTGCCTTGTTAGTAATTCTATCGCTCGAAGTGGAGTCGAAAGAGATGAGTTTTCAGTCTGCGCCGGAAGATGTGCAGGCTTTCTGCTGTCCTGATGTCAATGGGGAGCTCATTCCACCATGTTGGAGCCAGGATAGCAAACCCACGTGTTTTTGCTGATGGGAACTTGGGTCCCCCTCGCAGCGAGGGTGCAGCGAGTCGTTTGGCTGATGCAGAGCGTAGTGCACGCGCTGGGGTGTACAGTTTAACCATGTCCTGGATGTAGGAAGGGCCAGATCCATTCGCAGCATGGTATGCAAGTACCAGTGTCTTGAAGTGGATTCTAGCAGTTACCGGGAGCCAGTGAAGGGAGCGGAGGAGCGGAGTGGTGTGGGAACATTTTGGAAGGTTGAAGACCAGACGAGCCGCTGCATTCTGGATGAGCTGCAGAGGTCGGATGGCACATGCAGCTAGACCAGCCAGGAGGGAGTTGCAGTAGTCTAGGCGTGAGGTGACGAGAGCCTGGACCAGAACCTGCGTGGCTTTCTGCGTCAGCACTGACGGGGAGTGAGCCTGGATAAGGTGGGGCCCCATTAGGGAGGTCTCCTACTGTCATTGCAAACGTTGCGCATTGCCCCACTCACTCATTCAAATGCAGTTCATCTACAATAATGGGGACCCACTATTGTAGATTAACTGAATTTGATTAAGGCTTATGGCAATGTATGATGTCTGTTTAATTGTATCTAAAGACCCTACTGGTTTGGGGCCCCAAGCAGTCGCCTGCCTTGCCTTTCTGCAAGCGGTGGCCCTGAGTATAGGGACAGGACCAAAGATCTGGTGCCACAGTGGTACATTTAATTAAAAACCCAACCAGGATTTCTATTGGTTTCGTACACAACAATACCAACCATCCACACCCTAACCCTAATATCAGTGTCACTGTGCAGGCAAGTAGGCCACACCACCCATATTACCATTTTCACAAACAAACCAGAATCATGAGCTATTTGTTTAACAAGCATTTTTTTTTTCTGCACCGTAGTGGTTATAATGACATTTGTCGGGAAGAACGATTAAAACCTTCCATCACCCAGAGACTGTTACTACTTTCTCTCTGTCTCCTCTTTCCACTCCCCCTCCATCTTTCTCAGTTTTCCCCTGTGCAGGCTGTAAATAGAATCTGTCTACATGATCAGCTGAGAAATTAAATGTGCCCACTCTGGCCTCAGCTTGCCTCTCCCTGCTCTGCATAAATAATGGAATGTGTTCTCAACGGCTGCAGAGCCATCATAAGTCCTTTATATGATGCATCATACTCCAGGTGCCAAGCCATTATTTTTCTGCTAGCTGCTGTTGCTTCCCCTTTTTTATTAAGATCTATAAATATGGTTTCCTGCTCATTAATTTTTGCATTTCACGTTTTTTGAGATGAAGTAAAGGACATTTTTTTAAACACTGCTTTAAATGTGTGAAGTCTACAGGCACAATAGTCCCCATAGCAATACGCTAATACTTAGAAAAACATGTTTGGTTATTTGAAAAATAGCACTGAATGTGAATGTACAGCTTAGGGTATTGGGACTTAGCTGAGCTGGTATTAAATTCATAAACCAGATGTGTTTATCTATAGATGGTGCTTACCAAAACCGACACAAGGCTAGGGTTTGGGTTAGATGTAACAATAGGAAAGTATTTTTTATTTTATTTATGATTTTCTTTGTAATTTGGAGTATTTAAACTTAATTTATATTCAAATTCATATTCCTGCATTCCAAAAGAAACAAAAAGGAGTGTAATATGGTTAACTGTACTTAGTGTAAAAATTGGTAAAGAAAATTACCATGACTCTTTTTCATTATACCATTCAATCACTATGCTTACAGTTCTCTTAAGATGTGCAGTGTTTGGTTAAAATACAAAAAACATGTACCTTTTGTCCTCTTGAGTACATTTTTGAAGAATTCAGCAGCAATGGTGCCATGTTGTGTTGTTTACTCAAAGACGAAATTAATTTGAAGTTGCCACCATCTGATTCGGGCCTCTAACTAGCATTTCTCTACACCAGGGGTTTTCAAAGTGTGGGAAGGTGAGCGCCGCCCCCCAGAAAGTCGGCCATTTAGAAAAATCAGCGTTATTCATGCATTTTAAGCGCATTTTCGCAAACACCTCCTAGGGAAAAGATCGGAAAAATTCCAGTCCATGACAAGTTCAGCCCATATCCAATATCATGCTAAATTGCGAATAAAACAGTTGCTAGCTCATTCGGGGCGGTCGTAAGCTAACGGAGAATGTACCATTTTTGACGATTTGCATGTAGCAAATGACTCCAAAGTACTCGCATATGGTTGTTCCAATATGCACGAGACGTTGTATAGACATTGCTCTTATGATTGGACATCTTTCAAATTGCCTTCCATTTGGCCCGGCCCTCAGAAAGTTGGCCATTTTGCAAAATATGCAGTTTCCATGCCTTTTCTGCACATTTTTGCAAATGCCTGCTAGGGAAATGGCCAGAAAATGTCCATTCCAGGACAAGTTCAGCCCATATCCAATGCGATGCTACATTGCCACGAATAGTCAGTCGCTCCAACGGGGAGCTCACAGGCTAGAATGTACCATTTTCCAACATTTAGATGTCAGATAAGCTACTCTGCCTTCCACATCATATGTCTCTTTCTCTCTCTCTCTCTCACACACACACACACACACACACACACACACACACACACACACACACACACACACACACACACACACACACACACACACACACACACACACACACACACACACACACACACACACACACACACACACACACACACTGCTGGCAATGATGTTGAGTGTTAGTCCAGCAGCTCCCTCTGCTGGGGGCACATGCAATTACAACAGACCCATATACACTCCACAACACACACATACAGCTCTTAAAGCATATCATATATATTAGGCTACAGGCCATGTATATGTTATGATGTGAAGCACTATTTGGTTTCATGAAAAATATCAACTGCTTATTTGTAGATATCTACTAAAGCATACAAATAAAGTGTGTAATGTATATTATTGATATATATATATATTATACACACTGCTCTGCTTTCTGCACTGGCCTCAGCAGCTCTTCTCACTGTAAATGTCGGCTCACAATTAAAGCAGTTGTATTAAAAACATACATAGCCTAATAGAGGAGATGCGTTTATTGAGTAAACAAACGGTCAAGGGCAGGAAGTCTGCACAACCTACTGTACCACAAGCCACGGTTACTGCTCCTCCAAACAGCCTCCACGATAATCGATCGTCGACGAGCCTTTACAGACATTTGTTTTCCTTTGAAGCGGCGCGCCCACATACGTTTCCGGGTCGCTGCCAGAGGACCGAGGAGTCCGGGACGCGAACAATTGAGCAATTACGAACGGCTAATTTCGGAGGACTCGCGCGTCTGCTTGGCGCCGGGACGACCGGCGACCCTCCCCTACAGGCGCTCGGACGCGAAGGCCCGCCCACAACTGCGTGCACGTCTGTGACCGCAGTTTTAATGAGGGCCTGAGCACGAAGTGTGCGAAGACCTATTGTAATTGGTAGAATTATTATTCTTTTTCTTCTTGCTCTGCGCTTTAAACCTGTTTTTGAGGGGGTTACGACACTATTCATGTAGCGACATTTGGCAACATCGGCAGGACGGGTGAAACATTTTACAATCCGGATTCGATGGTTGCAAAATGTCCAACCTGCTCGCTAGCGCCACCTGTGAAAATTCAGTTTTCGAAAAAAATGTACATAGTCGCAGCGAAAGTCTGGCAGACCTGACATTTTGCACACTTATCTGGGTGGAGCTGTTCTACATATTATCCTCCCATATCCTGAAGCTCTGCCTACTTTGATTTTTTTGTAGTTAGCATAATGTGAAAAACAGTTAAATATTAACTGAAATTTCCATTTTTTGATTTTCAACACCAAACTTAGTGTACAGCATCAGTGGAGGGTCGGACACATTACCTTAGAAAATGAGCACGAGAAATGTGGGCGACATCAATCGAAACGTATTAGCAAAAAGGTGTGGCCTAGACATAAATGCTCACAATTCATCCGAAATGTATCCAAATCTCACAGATTTCAGTGGATAGGTTCAATCTGTGTTGGGGAATAGGCACACAAAAGCATGTTCACTGTTGGCTGAAATCGACTCCGGAGAATACATCAGTGTACCCTCGGTTATAGCTCCTCCAGAGAGACTCCTCTCTCCTTTCTCCTCTACATCTTTGGACCCTTGGTCATAGCTCCTCCAGAGAGATTCCTCTCTCCTCTACATCTTTGGACCCTCGGTTATAGCTCCTCCAAAGAAACTCCTCTCTTCTCTCCTCTAAATCAGTGTATCCTCGGTTACGGCTCCTCCAGACAGCCTCCTCGATAATTGATCCTTGACGACCCTTTAGAGAAATGTGTTTTCCTTCAAGATGGCATGCCAACATCCGTTTCCGGGTCGCTGCTGGAGGACCTGGGAGTCTGGCACGCGTCTGGCCCTCGCGTCCGGGCCCGCTCATCACTGCGCGCACATCTGCGACCGCAGTTTTAATTATTATTGTTGTTGTTGCTACTGTATAATGCAGGTGTATTCAATTGCATTTCAAAGAGGTCCAGTAAGAGAACATTTCATTAAATGCTCTGTTTTAGCTGTCAACCTTTCTCTTTTTTGAGCACGCCATTTGAAATTACTCCGACTGTTTCTCTCTTCTTGTCTCGTCTCTGTGTGTGTGTTTGAATCTATCGTGCTGACTCACTGACTGCATCGATTTGATTGGCTGAGTAGCATCACCTCCTTAAAGCATGAAACAATAACTTTTTAAAACCTTTTTATCTTTATGTTTTAAACATATTTTGTAATTGTTTTCAACATTGTGGATAAATCCTTTTATGCTCCCAGCAACACACTGCACGTCAACTTTGCCTCCTTATTACACTTACCCCTAGTGGGAACAATGAGTCCAGATCATCCTCTGGCTGCAGCCTTGACCAGTACTTGCTTTTGATCAAAGTCAATGCGGCAAACCCACACTCACACAGGTAGGTGGAGGTGAAGGGAATGAGCACTTTTACAGCCTTTTTGGCGAGGTGGGGGAACTCGGTCTCCACATACAGCCAAAAGTGGGCAATTGACGTTTTCTGCCAGACGCTGTCTCCTCTCTCACTTTAGGTAACTTCAATACAAATGGATCCATGTTGCCGCTCGCATAAAGTTAGCTGAAGTTAACTAGCTAGATTTCACTGTTTCTCGTTATTTTTTTCTGACGCTGCGCCTCCCCTGAAGCTCTCTGGCGCCCCCCGGGGAGGCGCGCCTCACACTTTGAAAACCGCTGCTCTACACCAAAGGTGGCTGAGGCTCATGGGTATTGCAGTATTTAGCACTGCCTGCCATTTTAAAGTGTAGTGGTGGTCATTACATAAACCTAAATGATTTTGACATTATTCTTGGTTGGGTAACATGGATGATAACATTTAAAAACAACAACCTGTAATAGGAATTGAAAGAGGATTTCTCCCCCAATCTCATCATTTACAACATTAACTCAGTCAATATTAATAATGTGAAGTCATAGAAAGAAGTCTATGGTAAGTAGTGATGTTGGTGTTTCTGTTATAATTGGTTGAGTTTCTGCCTCTTAGCTCACTTGCTGTCAACTCTCAGGGGAACGTTTGATGTTTGTTTTCTTAACTGATGTTCTGGGAATAAAATTAATTAAAAAAACAAAAAAATGTCATGGGCTAGATAGCTCAGATATGCCCATCCTCTCACTGCTGAGAAGATTAAAGATAATCTTGATCTGAAAGCTTGAATTTCCCATTTGACCCAAATGTGTCTAACAGTTAGTGGTTTCTGGGAGGGCTGCGGAGGTGGCTCATATCGCATGAGAAGGATGTTATTACAGCTTGTAATGAAGACACACAAGATGGTCAGCAAACATCCTTTGGCGGACTGTAGCAGTAATCGAGCTGCTGTTACACTGGCAACTTCTATATGTCACTTTGTTGGAGGAAATTGTTGTTATCTCTCTTGTCAAAACCTTATCAAACTGCAAACAGATTATCTGTCACATTAGCATTTTTTTGCGAATAAGTAACAGAAAAGCTCAAGGTGGGAGATATCGATAGCAAGCCTTGATTATTACCTTATCAAGGCTATTTTAACACCCCAGGCAACAGTTTTGTAGATACTGCTTCTAATCAGTGCTCAAGGAGATGTCTCAGCAGTGATTTATATATCAGTGTTTATATGACCTGATTCACTGCTTAGCCAATGCAACCTGAGCAGCATGGAATTTAGTGTTTTCAAAGATTCTACATGTAAATGGTCGATCAATTTTCCAATATTTGCAGGCACTCAAAGTGATTTAGCTAAGACTAACATTCATACACAGTCATTTGGGGTTAGGGGTAGGGTTATTGCCCTTGGCATGTGGACTAAACCTCTACCCCTCTGATTGGTGGACAACCGGTCTGTCTTCGGAATTACAGCTTTCTATTTTTATATGTGATGTACAAAACTAGGAAACCGAGAAGTGTACAACGAAACAATGTTTTAAAGGGACTTAACAAAAATGTGTGCACAATGGAGCAATTAGTACATTAAGAAGCTGGGAGTGGCAAACATTGAGGCATACATCAATTAACTTCTGTCACCATGAACCTCACAAAATGCCTTCCATTGTTGGCAAGAATGTGAATCTCATCACAATTGCGCGCATGGTTGTGTCAAGTCATATGCAGTACTTCCTTTCACATTTAAAATATGTGGAATTCCCTTGAAGCTGCACAAACTATAGGCTTTAAGGCACAAGTTGTCATGTATCAGCCCCTACCGAAAATGCCTAATGTATCACCCCGCCTAAAGCCTATTTATAATTTGTGGTGGTTTTTCCTTCATAGTCATTACGGCTAAGGACTATGTTGCAGGGCTGAGCTATTCCCAGACTGCTGGTGTTGGCTTTGTGTTTAATGGGGCCTCGGGGTGTTACAATAAGATTAAATGTGGCCAGTCAGGGCACCTACTCATGTCACATAAAAAAGAACAAGGGCTGTGGTGCGTGACAATTTATGAGATTGTTGGCCAAGCAGTGAGTGTTCGGGGACGCTGTTTGTTGTTGGATGCAGGTGTCTGCTGCTCGCCGAGAATGAAATTGATAGTTGGACAACTTATCATAAAATGAACAGGGTGTGTTGCAAGATAATTACATCAGAACAGAAAGGCATCAACAACAGACACATGCTTAACATCTTACAGCGACAATATAATGTGCTTATTTTCCTGTATTGGGGATAATTTAATTCTTGTTTCAAAACATTTAATTAGACTATGTTACAGGTCATTTCTATATTGCACTTTGTACCAACACATGAACATACAGAAAAAAGGCCTGTTATACATATTGTGTTTTATGTAGATAATTACTATAATCACAACACACAATATCCTGTGATGACAGGCTGTTGCAATCCATGTACAAGCCCACAATGTAAAACTATTTAGTTTATGTTTTTTCCTCCACAGTGCATAACGATTTCAAACTTTAATCAAAAGTGTATTTGTATGAATTTATAAAAAAAAAGTAAACTTAAAGGCAAGTTGGATGATAGCTGCTGTTAGAGACCTTGCTGATGTGGAAAAGTTGGTCAAATTGCTCTTCTTTTCCTTTCTTTTTAATTGACAGCTCTTAACAGTGGTGGAGCAGGCAGACGTATTGACTAAGAGCATGTCTGTTTTCATTATTAGCTTACAGTGAGGGTGGAAAAACGGTTTAAAGACGAGCCCTCAATCTTACAATTATTGAGATTTGAGAACAATGCATTGCTCTTAAGATTTGACAAAGATGTGTATTTGCTTAATCATATCTTATTTTGTACACAAAGTTGTACAGTTAACTGTCGGTTAGGTTAAACAATGTGGTTATAGTTAATATCGTAGTTTGTTGAGGTTATGGCAAGAATGTGTCTTTTTAAATACACATTTTTTTAAATGTCTATTTTTGATAATGATAGCTTGCGTAGAGACAAGGATAATTATCGCCATCATTATCTACCTCATATCGATATATCTGTTATATTTCCGAAAATTGCAAATTGAAGAGCATTAAAAAAGTTGTTATGTCCTCACCACATTTCAATACGAAGTGATGTCCTTGGTAGTGATCAACTGAATGTCATTGTATTTGAGTTATGTTAGCCTATATGTGTTTTTACATGTTTATGTAACGATCGCATGAGTGCAGTAGTAATAACTCCAGACCAGAGGTCGCGTTAACCGAATATTTTCAGTCTATGACTGATTTTTTTTGACAATGACGGAAAAATCTGAAAGCCGTCCGTCATTTTGACGGATTAGAACAGACTCAGAACAGCGCCACAGTTTCCCCGCCACAGTTTTCCCCGCAGCGAGGCTCCGGTGTTATGCCGTGTAATAGCGACGGGTAATAATGGATTTTGACGGAAATGTTACGATCTTGGCGGGCAGCGAAAAAATCTAGCGCAACCTCTGCTCCAGACATGTGTCCTTCCCACTAGGCGCTTGTAGAGGAAACACCACCTCTTTCACAAAGAGAGCTCAGTACAGCTAACCTTTGGCATTCAAATCACAAACCAGAGTTAAATAGAGACAGCTTGCAGTGCTTCTCCCCAGTTGTCAAGATGTTTTTGCAGAGACATAAACAAGATGAGCAGACTGAGTAAAGCTTCAAATATTTAGTACTAGCTTGGTACAACCATATTCTTGATTTATTCTTCTCGTCAAAGCTTTTTGACAACAAACAAGCACGGCTTTCCAGTGTTTTCACCGGAAATTAACCCTTAAGAGTCCCTTAAAAAAAAGGCCATAAAATGCCACCTTCACAAAGACTGCTATAAAAATATGATATATCAATATTTATTTCCACTTTCAAAGAGTCAGTCTTTTAAAACTACTCCAGCCGTACATACACATATGAAATATGAATTATATTTTGGGGATTTTAACCCTTTAAATGCCAGTTTGTTGAAAAAACTCCACAGTTTTTTTATTGAAAAAAACTAAAAACTAGAATAATTTTCAAAAAGAAAAATTCAAGGAATATTTGATTATTGTTATTATTAGGTCCCTAGATTGGTCAATGATTGGCAGCAAAATTAATTTGAATGCATTGTTATTTTTTTTGCAGCCACCTTCACAAAAGCTGCTATAAAAATATGATATATTCATATTTTTTCCCACTTTCAAAGAGTAAATCTTTTAAAGCTACTCCAGCCTGACTAAAATGAATAATACAAGATCATTTTGAACCAGAAAAACATTTGTTTTACAAAGATGAACATTGAATGAACACTGTGTGTCTGGCTGTGAGAGTCCAGCTCAGGTGGAGCAGGGGCTGCAAATGGACAGACTGTGGTCCTTGCATATGAATTTCCCACATTTGCAGCAGGTGCTGCAAACTCTTCTGTCCATGCAAAAGTGGCACTGCCTCCTGCTCTTCCGTTCACTGATGAGAGAGGGGCCTGCAGCAGCACCCTGCAGATCTGACACCATTGTTGCAGCGGCTGATGAGCGGGTAAGGCGCCCTCTCTTCTTGATGTGTGGGGTCACCAGCATTTCTCCCACCTCTTCTGTGAAGAGCCTCCTCCTGTATGGTTTCTGCTGTCGCCAGGATGGCTCGATTGATGTCCACAGGACGTAGGCGTTTTAATGGGAAATGTCAACCAGGTTGTGGAAGAGGGCAAGTGGCCAGCGATTTGATCTCCTCCTGCAGGAGTAGGTGGCAACAACCTAACAAAAACATAAAACAAGACAATTTGAATAAATGATTCCAAGCATTTTCTCTCATGATGCAAATATTAATTATTTTATAGGAAAATGCTTATTTGAAAAAAACCTACATATATTTCAGACAAGAATATAAGAGTAAGAATACATGTGTGCCTACCTTATCAAGGTTGTCGACACCTCCTTTGCATCCGTTGTAGTCTTTGATTATGACTGGCTTTCTCTTCATTTCGTCGCTTACGTCTGGACTGCGGTGTTTCGTGCTTAGAAGCAGCACATTCCTGCCACGTCGAGGGATGTAAGAGACCAGTGTGTGGGTCTTCGTAAAGGCAAAGGTGGAGGAGAGGATCGCTCTCGCTCTTGCCTGGAGCAAAATAGGGGGAAGCTCAGGCTTGTTTCGGCGAATTGTGCCAAACAGGGCCAGTTTTCTCCTGAGTAGCTCCTCAGCCAGTGCGAAGGACGTGAACAAATTGTCACAGGTAATGATGTGTCCCTGGAGCCCCTCTGTCATCTCCAGGACCACCCTCATCCCCTGGTTGACTTCAGAAGGACTGCCAGCTGCTTTGCCTGTATACACCTGCAGTCTCCTGGCGTATGATGATTTTACATCACAGTTTGCCCAAATCTTTATACCGTATTTAGCCGGCTTTTTTGGCATGTACTGCTTGAAGCTGCACTTGCCTCTGAATGGGACGAGCTGTTCATCCACGCAGACGTCGCTGAATGGGCTGAACAGCATCGGCAGGCGGTGCGTCCACATATCCCAGACTTTGCGGAAGGCAGCCAGCTTGTCATCACGGCGCCGCGGTCGGGACAGCTTGTCGTCGAACCGCAGTGTTCGGCTGATTTGGTGAAACCTCTTGTGGGACATCATGGCTCGGAAAATGCTCCGTCCTGATTTCTCACTCCAGAGGCTGAGGGTCGATTCATTTTTTGATCTGTAAACACCGGCCAAAATGAGCAGCCCCACGTAAGCCTGCAGTTCCTCTGTGTCCATATCTCGCCACTCTGCAATTGACCGTCTGCAGGATGTCATCTGTCATCAGCAGTGCAAAGCTGGATGCCGGGTCACTGATTCGGGCGACAGCATAGTGTGTTGGTCCCGGGGTCAAACTTCTGGCTGCTGGGACGTAGCGGAGCGTCTCAGTGTTTGTGGGAGACCAAAACACTTTACCATTTTTTGAAGTCCATCCTTCAGCTGCTTCCTCCATCTCCCCTCCGCTCTCAGTTTCAGATGAGTCTGAGTTGGACTCTAGCTGGTCTGTTCCCACCTCTGAGGCGTTCTCCGTGGACTCTGAGGCCTCTTCTGTGTCAGCCTCAGAGTCCACGGAGGAGGATGAGGAGCCATCCTCGCAATCAGAGTGCATGATGATGTCCAGAGCTTCCTGTGTGCTGTAATGCCTTGCCATCTCCAAAAAGACTACTCCAGGACTGATAGTAATACTTATAACCATGGTTGCAGTGCGCCTGTATAAACAACCTTCCGGCCTTCTAAGAGAAAAGTATTTTGAAGTTGAACACAAACACGTGCACACACACACACACACACATACACACACACACACACACACACACACACACACACACACACACACACACACACACACACACACACACACACACACCCACACACACCCACACCATTATCCAACATCACAAGTGACACACACATATAATTTCAGTAGCAAGTGACCCTTGCAGAAAACAGTAAAAAGTGTGACATTTTGCTGCAGGCTTCAAAGGGTTACAATTATCGCCATCTTGTAGAGAAATGTAAAAATTGAAAGCTAGAAGTTCAAAATGAAATCTTAACATAAAGGAAATCAAGAGTTTATGATAAGATAAATGTGGGGTCAAAAAAAGCATTTTCAATGGTTTTCAATGGGGCATTTTTTGCCGCTAGGAACTAATGTGTCGGTTTTTGTGTAGCTTAGCCATTTTAGGCTAATTTAAAAAACTGAGACGACAATTCAATATACAACTAAAAAAGAATATCCTCTGGCAAGTTTGAGCAATATTCATTCAACACAGCCAAAATGGCATGAACATGAAAACCTGAATGGCTGAAAAATGGCCCCAGGGACTCTTTTAAGATCCTTCAGAGGTTTCATGAGGTAACCTTGGAATTTATAATAGACCATGACCAGGGAATGTACATTTAAACAACACAAAATGAAAAGCATTTCCACATATCAAAGCTATTTATCAACCTCATGTAGTAAAGATAAATCTTTTACTGATGGAGGTCTTAACTGGCGCACTGGACTATGATTGTAAAGCCATTTTGGTGTCAATGATGGTTGTGCTTCACATTGCAAGCAAATTACCTTGTGGTTGTGTGGTTTAGCTGGAAAAAGCACAGCAGCCATAAACCACAGCAGGTCTGTAAAGGGCCTGGAACTGTAACTGGTAAATTACACATTTGGAACAAAAGCTTTTTGGCTGGATGGTGGACGTTTTGCTGTTAACAGGGGGTCATTTCAGGCAATTGAACAGGTATCTTGGGAAGTGCTCCTTCTTCCCTTTTGCTTCTGGTTGCTGTTCCTCCCAACCTTCCTGCTTTTAACCCCCATTTTCTTTCACTTCCCCTAAATTAGAGGCTGTGTCAGCGGTAACACAACCTTCTCTACCACATAAACAAAATTGGCTTTTAGAGACTGAAGGGGACTGAAACCCTTCTGTTTCAGTGTCTGTAGCTTTAAATGTGAATGAGCTGCTGCTGGCCACGCCCCTTTTCGGATGTGTTTCTGGTTCTCCGCCCCCTACCCGAGCAGCTCCAAGTTAATGGTGAACACTGCGGAAGAGAAGCGTTTCACAATGTCCACTGGCAGAAACTCAGAGGAGCCAGATTTTTGCATCCTAAAACAGCACAGCGTTTAGTCTTCTTAGACATCCCGCTGAAACCGGTGGCCAAAAATACACAGAGATGCTGCGGGAGGCGATTCAGGTAAGAGGGTGGGCGGGGCCCGGGGGCTTACCGTGGTTGGTTTGTTGCTAATGCCGTACAATCCACAAATGACGTAAAATATGAACTTTTATGTCACGTATGAACCGAGCATCAGAGCAGACTGGGCTCTGGTTTCAGACAGAGGGTGAAAAGAGGTGCTGAAACACAGGCAGTGTGAAAAAAATAAAGAGCTTTTTAACCATTAAAGCATTTCAACATGTTACAGTAGAGCAGTGGTTCTCAAGCTTTTTCTGTCAGGCCCCCCCTTTGGAAAAAAAAAAAGTTGGGCCCCCCCCAACACAAGTCAGGCTCAGTGGCGGCGCCAGAGATTTATTTTGGGGGTGCTGTGGGGTAGCTTGACGTTTCATAGAGGGTGCTCAAACATTTAGGGTTTCCCATTAATGTACCGGTCGCTATAGTGGAATTCTCTACTGCAACACTCCACACGCACATACACAGTGTACCCGCGACTGTTACAATGAAGGCTCGATAATCAGCTCACGGCATATAGGTCTAAGCAGGGGTAAAGTGCTATTTTTATAGGTGGTGTGTGGACCTCACATAGGGGGGTCCGGGGGCAAGCTCCCCGGGGAAGATTTATTTTTAAATATTGAAGTTAAATGCATCAATCTGGTGCACTTTGAGAGCAACATTAAGAGATATATGGATACATCTCTCAACACCTATATGAAACAGAACAGTAAACAGATTTACTTTTTCTTTATGGATATTTTACAAATCACCCTTTTAAACGCTATTTTCATATAGTCATATAGTATTTCATACCTGTTTTTCATTTATTCTCTTATTTTTTTATAACGATCATATAAACGTATGCCTCGGAAATAATTGTTTACATTAATGGTGACCAAAACGTTTGAGACCCACTGAGATAACGCTGAGAGAGTCCTTTAGCTCACTGAGTCTCGCAGTCTGACAGGAGAGGACTTTCCTCCACTTTGTTGTTGAAAAAACTCCTTATATCCATTAGCGTAGCTCGCTAGCACCAGAAGCTAGCAACAACGATCTCCGGTACCGGTGCGCTCTCTCTCTCTCGCGCACGCACACAAAATGGCTCGTTCCACACACACACACACACACACACACACACACACACAGAGCCGAGCTTTAATGAAACACAGAGACCCAGACGCAGGGGCGGATCTACCGGGGTGGCATGGGGTGGCAACTGCCTAAAAGATAGCCTTGCCACCCCAGCTGCCACCCCAGTTGGCATCATTGTTTTGAAAGAAAAATTGTGGCTCATCGGACATTTATGAGAGAAAATCTCTAATGTCCGAGTGCAAGTGAATGCAGCACAAGACGCGAGTCTTGTAACCCCTCCCTCGGCCCTGGCGCGAGCTTGGAAATAGGATTGGCGGCGATTTCATTTGAACAGCAGGACGGCGCAAAACGAGAAGCATTCGAACTCAAGTAGACGGAAGGAATGAGGTATTTGCGGTCTACAATGACAGAGAAGAGACTCTCAAGTTTGGCTGTACTCAGCATTGAATCAAAACGCATTAAAGCTGTTGATCTTAATACGTTTGTGAGGCGTTCTGCTGAGCAAAATGGTAATCGCCGCATTCAGCTGTAATAGACATCAACTTGATGCTCTGCTCACGGATGACTCAATGAGCATACAAAACTGTTAAGATGATGACCTTGTATGTGTGTATATATTTTTTCTTTGTGGGGGTCTGCCCCCAAAAAACAGTTTTAAGTCCTGAGAAAGTCAAATAAGAAGTAAAACTCCACTTTGATTTAACTAGGCCAGTAGGTAAGGA
This sequence comes from Harpagifer antarcticus, assembly GCA_902827135.1. Lineage (NCBI taxonomy): Eukaryota > Metazoa > Chordata > Actinopteri > Perciformes > Harpagiferidae > Harpagifer > Harpagifer antarcticus. The sequence goes on from CADEHL010001005.1 coordinate 17,646,591, forward strand.
CTTTCCACTGGATAATAACTTACTGCAGCGATGTATATGTTTTAGCTGAATACATGTTTTTTTAACCCTAACTGATGCAGTTAGTCACTTATTTAATGTTTGTTCTTTCTGATGTAAAGTCAAGGTTGTAACTGTTTGCAGTAAAGTCGTGGGGCGCTGAACTGTTCCTTTGAATTTTTTGAATTTTGATACATGATATAATTACTTTTTTAAATTTCAAATTTGAAGGAGGGTGAGCAAGGATCTTGAGGAACATTCATCATTAACTCCTCCAAAAAATAGAGTTTATTCAATAATAAATGAACATGTGAATCATAATAGTGATTGACAGCTGATAAGAATAATATGATTGTTAATAGTATCATATTCATTCAGACAAACATCGATGAGACAGGTAATTAATGTACTTATTGCAGCAGTCTTCATAAATGTGGTCTAAGAGTGAAACAAAACAAACTCGTTCAGTTCAAATTCCTTAAATTATTATTAAATGATTTACTGATGTGCCACAATAATGTCACCTATGTTATTGAGTTAAAATATTAATATTGTGACTTTCCAAGTTAACATTGATTGATTTGACTGCGATTAAATCAGCATATACTTCTGCCAGGGGATGCCACCCCTCAAAATCTCCTGCCACCCCATGAATATTTGTCTAGATCCGCCCAGACGTAATAGTACTGTAGGCTACTGTATCATATTATTTTAGAATCAATGATTTTAAATTTTTTTTTAATAACTATTCGTCCTTCTGGCGCCCCCCCCCCTGTCACGCACCCCACTTTGGGAACCACTGCAGTAGAGTCACAAAATACAATTTGAACCTGAAAATGAGCAGAACAGCTTATCTCTTTGAGCTAATTCTACTACAGTTCTCAAGCAGAGGGAGAAGCATTCTTAAAAGGCTTTTTTTCTATCTTCTTAGCTGTAGAGACATTATGTCTTAATCCTAAAACAATAACTTCCTATATTTCTTTAACATGATGTAGTCCCTAAAGATTAATTGGAAGCAGACCAAGTATAGTCCAATGCTATACTTTATTGTTCCCACTACAACATAAAGCGTTTTTTTTAACATTAAAGCATTTACATATGTCACAGTAAAGACACAAAATCTAATGACACCTGAAAATGATCATATTAGGTCCCCTTTAAATGTTTTTTGGGGTTATCTTACCCTTTCCCGCAATGCTTCTCAAAGTGTGGTCCGCGGACCACTGTTGGTCCGTGAGCGCCCCCTAGTGGTCCGTGAGTATATTGGTAAAATCTCACATTTGAAATAAATAAATAAATTAAAGTTGTTCGCACTCTCGCGGGAATATCTCCGCAATGGAACAAACTTAAGTTTAACTTTCGATTGCATGATATAAACACCTTCATCACACATGTTGCCACTTGTTTTGTACCATTTTCAGGCGATTTGTAAAAAACGATGTGTTTTTGGATATTTGTGGAGTTAGGTGGTCCTCGAGTGTTTTTTTTATTGGTTAAGTGGTCCTTGGTATGAAAAAGTTTGAGAAACACTGCCCTCAGGAAACATATACACTTTGCCATATGGATAATTTAAATCAGATGCCAAAAAAGTTCAATTGCACTACGCCGTTAATCTGAATGGACTTTTGCGCTGTACTAACATGATCCAATGTATTTTGTGAAAAGGACCTGTAAATGGCAAGATAGCGTTTGCAATCCATTCTTTTTGGATTTGTCTGTGATTTAGCTGCTGTGCTGATGTTGCAATTGCTTTAAACCCCCTTTTTCTCCAAATGTTGCCTCCTTCCAATGACAGGTCATGCATACCGGGGAGATTGATGCTGTAACGACACTGACAACTACAAACTGTTCCAACATCTTGCCATACATCTGTTGGCTGGTAAACATGCACTCTCCAGTGACTTTCACATAATTGCCACATTGTTACTGACACGATTTGCATATCTAGATAGAATAAATGAGACACTAAATTGGAAAAACCTGTGACAGTTATTTAAACTCCAACTCAAGGTTGCAACTGTTGCCTTTACAGCTAATAAGCAGAGATGAAATTGAGGATTCTAAACTGTATTTCTTACCTTTTCAAACCTGTGAGATGATTCTCCACCCACTTACATGTACTATAGATCAGCAATTCCGTACTGAGCATTATCACACATTAGTGAATACTGTCTTTTCCATAGAAACCTATAGGAGAAACTTTCCCAACAGGAACTGATTCTTGCCTGGCTTCTTCTTTGATTTGATCTTGGTTGCTTTTCCCTACAGCAGGCCCCCGTTCTTTATGGATAATCAAAGTCATGCAGATTACAATGTCGTCCATTTGTCTGTACGTTTTAGTTCTTTAAAGCCGTCTTTATAATCCTCGGGAACTGTTGTCGGAGCCACAAATCCTTAGGACAAAAGTCTATTGTTTGTTCATCGGGGGAGAACTTTGCTAATGATGCACCAACGCCACTCGCAATCCAACCAAATTCACTGCTCACTGTCTCACAGTTGTCAAACTTTGGAAACACTGGTCAGCCACATGTAGAATGAATAGCACCAGTAACAATGTCAAACAAAACCTTTTATAAGACTCATGTTCAGAGATTCATCGTGCCCAGTGATGGGGTCGTTACTCAAAAAAATGAATATATTACACATTACTCATTACTACGGAGGCCGGCAGGTGCAAACGCGGAACAACGGCCAAAAATGCATACATAAGCAGGAAACAGCTGCAAAAAATGAAAAACAAACAAATCCTGAAAACAAATACAACAGAAAAACGCTGCATTTACAGAAATGATGCAAACGAAATACAACACACAAACCCCGAAAACAAATGCAACAGAAAAACGCTGCAAAGTCAAAAACACATACAAACCCCAAAACACAGTACTCCAGGCCTCTAGGGGGCGCGCTACGTGGAACAGATTGATGTCTGAGAGAGAGTGAGTGATGCAAATTGAAGCCGTAGGAAACAAAGTTGATCGAATGGAGAAAGTCGATATATAAGAAGGTACGTTTTGTTTTGATACAAAGAGCGTCATATTTACGTAGCTAGCATTAGTTTGTTTGGTAAAAGAGCTTGCAAGTCAAGAGACAGCACTGTGCAGCTAAATGTAACTCTTGACATCATATAGATATATTATAGGTGCAGAGATGAGTTGGTTTACTGTGCCCCAATGTAAATCCTATTGTGAGAGTTACAGGACGGTCAACAATATAATGTACCTTGGTCAGTTTGGATTTATCATGGCATTTATTCTTAATTAAAGTTAATTTATTTTATTTCAGTCAGTCATTTGTGTGTATGCAGGTGTGAGACATTCCAAATGTTCACAAAGTGAGCACTCCACGAATGGACAACAGTTTGCCAGGTTAACCTATAAACTCCTTCTTCTGACTTACAAATCCCTCCATGCCCTCGCCCCCCAATACCTGTCTGACCTTCTCCGCTACCACACTCCATCCCGGAAGCTAAGATCATCTGGACAGGATCTCCTCTCCACCCCCCGCACCAGGTTGCAGACTTTCGGTAACAGAGCCTTCAGTGTGGCATCCCCCACCCTCTGGAACTCTCTCCCCCCCCAAATCCGCAGCGCCCCAACCCTGGACAAATTCAAAAAAGCCCTCAAAACGCACCTTTTTACCAAGGTTTTCCCCACTGTATAGTTAGTTTAATAGGTTTATTTTTCCGCTACATCCCCCTCCCACCCCCCTTAACCTGTCTGCCACATTTCCAAATGACACCCACAACATCTGACATCTTAGTGAAGACGATACAAAAAACACCCACAAATATTTTTCAAAGATCAGATATTGTTTGTTGTATCCATTTAAAATGTTTACAAGGATTGTGCAGGAGTATGACAAAAGTGCTGTTGTCAGTTTAGAACCCAATGTATTAAAAAAATATGACTGTCATGCAAATATTATGTATTTGAAAATAATTATTTAACTGTCTTCAGACTGCAGCAACTACACAAATGTGTATGCACCAGGGGCGGACTGGCCCACTTCAGTACCGGCCCATCGGGATTCGTCCCGATTGGCCCGTACTGAAGTGGGCCGGTCGGATAAGTCACTAGCACCCCCCCCCCCCCGTCGACAATTTACTAGCGGTATTTACTTGCGGTACCGAGGTGGGCCGGCGGTACCGAAGTGGGTCGGTCGAGAGTATTTATAGTCCCAGTCCGCCCCTGGTATGCACCTATCATTATTGATAGCCAGTCTGAGCCAGAAGACAAAATGGAGCAACGGTATTAATTGTTACTATTACCACTTAATTTTTCTATTCTATACGGTACATCTTATTACTAGCTTCATCATTTAATATTACAATACATCACTTTGTCTTTCCCAGCACAGAATACCTGACTGCGGCACACATTGTTGCAGAACTCTCAATAACAAATACATCTTGCAGCAGATTCAATATGAATAGAGCCAATGTGTGGGATGGAGCAATCCGCGGCTTCTAAGGTGCCTCATTCGACCCCTCTCATGAGATGTCAGTTAAGTTCACTGATGATGAGGGACACACTGAGGATGGAGTGGACACTGGTGGTCCCAAGCGTGAGTTCCTGACCCTCCTTATGGAATGCCTCAGAATGAAGAAAACATCACGTCAGCAACTGTTTGTGCCCCATGGCGGTGTGACTTTCCCAGCCGCTCACTGTCTCAAAATCTGATTCTAAATGTATAATGTTCTCTATAAAGATAGAACTAATACACAATTATGAATGTATAATATAATACACATGTTTTGTGTATTTAATCATGCATTGGTCTACAATTGAATGATGGCTTCTTCACATAAACAGACAATGAGTGTTAATGATCAGTGGGTATCTGCCTAATTCTGCTCTGAATGCATTTGTTGATGTTTTTCTCTGAACACGTAAAATGTATCTGCAGAATTCTGCATGCAAAGACTCTGTTGGATGTTTGTCCCAGCGGGTATAGCTCTGGTGACTGAGTGGACCCCATACTTCACTACCATTCTAAATTACAAGAACATGAGGATGGAATGAAGGGTAAAAATACAATTAAAGTAAAAGACTTAGAAAAGCTGGACACTCACAGAAAGTGTTTAAAATACTGGGAGGATGAAGCAGAGTGCCGTGAAAGAAGGCAGTTGGCCTCATGGATTTAAGAAAATATTAAGGTTGAAGATGAATGTGAAGGAAAGAAGGCTTTCAATGCTCGGTGATATGTACAGTGTCTAAATTGTTTAGATGGGCCGATATATATATATATATATATATATATATATATATATATATATATATATATTATTTGCAGGTGTTTCCTCCTTATGTATGGGTTTTGGGCCGTTGTGCAGCGTTTGCACCTGCCGGCCACCGTACTATTGCAATAAGGAAAACATAACACAAATTAATAGTCTGCACACACTCAACATCATCACTGTGGGTTCGGGGGTCTTTAGCTACTAGCTTTGTGTTATCAAGTCGCGCAAATGTTATGCAAATATAAACCTGCGGTGGAAATCCATATTTAAAATATACCCATTAATACATGTTCCTGGAAATGTAAAGCATCATCATATGGTTCGAGCAGCTGCATTTTAGGTGTTGATCCTTTCCCCTTCTTTTTATTTTGCATTTAGGCCCATCAACATTACTGCTGGCATTTTTAGCATTTTTTTGTTGCAATTTTTAGTTAAGAAAATACTCTGCCATCCTAATTTAGGATCTCTAAAATAGGATAGTTTGGTAAAAGCTAAATTACCACAACCAATTTGATTAAGACAGACTCCTGGTTGAGAAGGCGGAGACAACAGGTTGGCCATGAATTGTACTGTAGTTTAAGTGGTCTGTTTTTCATTTAATCTGTATTTTACCTGTAGAGACTCGTGGATTTTTTTAAAACCCTGACCCTATTCAACAACATTGCAGACACACACCGGTGGCTATGTAAAAAAAGAATAAACAAATTACAGAATAATATCAAAAAACTTTATACAGCTTTTTTTAGTATAAAGGGACCGATCAATTGAAACGTTATCAATCAGAAGTGCCTGCCTCAAAGTAATTTAAAAACCCTTATACTAGAAAGGTCAAGGTAATTTTGCTTCTGTATTGTAATGTATTCTAGTCCTTGTTGTACGGACAATTCCTCAGAAATAAGACTATAACTTCCTATACTTTTCTCTACAGGATGTAGACCCTAAAGATACATTGGAAGCGGAACAGGTACTGCCCCATGCTATGTCCTTGAGCAATACTCTGCACGACAAATTGCACCCCATTATATGCATCAGAAATATATTTTCCTACTACAATAGAAAGCACAATTAGTACAGCACTTCCTGCGGCTTTCCATTTGGTGTAAGAGTGAGCCTACTTTTCTTACATGGGTACATACTGTATGTAGCTATGTTCACATTCTAAATTACAAACTGTTAACATGGGGCGATTTAATGGAAGAAAAAGTCATACGGAAAACGAAAAAGAAGCAGTAATTGCATCTGCAGTTATCTGTTACCCGGAAGGGTCGTTACCGGGGCATTGCTGCTTCAGGTTGTCAGGCTGGGTGGATAATTTGGGTGGAGAATGTTAATGAGTCAACATTACCCTTAAACAGCTGTCGCCATGGTGCTGCTGGGGAAGGCACAAATGTTCCGGTTGACTAACTAATTGACGCACAGTGAAACACTGGTTGGCCCAAGATGCTCTAAGGTATGCTCGGCTCGCTGTATCATTATAAGTGTTTACTGGGGAAAAAAGGACACTCGGCAAACCTTCACTGGATTAATAAAAGTTGGAATGGTTATGTGGCAAACATTATCATCATAGCATTGACCTGTGGGGAAAAAAGTACAGTAATCTAAAGAAAATTGGCAAAAAAGAAGCATACTTTAAAGGTCCCATGTCATGGCCATTTCTACTGATCATAATTCCATTGTTGAGGTCTACTAAAATAGATTTATATTGTACAATTTTCTAAACTCACATTGGTTTCTCATACAGTATCTCTGTGTATTCACCGGGTATTCACTCTCTGTCCTAAACGGCTTGTTGGAGCTCCTGCCCCCCCTCGCTGTGAGCCCAGTGTGCTCTGATTGGTCGAGAAGCTGACAGGCTCGTTGCTGCTTGCACACACACAGACACACGGGCTGCTGCAGGAGCAGACAGGCTTGGCGATACAGCTAGAACACGCGAAACTCATCCTGAGCACACACAAACACTCACAGCCAAAGTAAAAACAATAAGTGTGGCTTGATATTGAGTAAGAAAAAGGTTTATAACGCTGTGAGAATGGGTCTGCGGAGAGCATTTCTCCGCGATCCCACGTAGTAGAAAAACGTTTACCCATTTAAACAGTTGTGGTAGATACCTTGTTTGTTTTAAACAAACAACAATGAATACTTACAAGTTGTGTAGCCGAATCTCCCGCTGGTCCAAACAAAGTAGGAACAGCATCGTTCTTCAGTGCCCTACGCTGTACATATCCGGCATGAATCGCTGAAAGGTTTGGGAAGCTTTGTTTCGTGAAAGGCTGGGAGAGGGTGCGGCCATAGCTCTAGGCGTGGCTACTGGGTATCACTACGTAGCGATACCCAGGAAGTAAATGAGAAATCTCCAACGAGGCGTTTTGGGGAGGTTCTTTTCTGTGTTAGAGTTTTACTCGCTACAGGGTGTACTTTCAGGGTTTGTGACTCTGCAGACCGTTTACATGCATAAAAACCTTCATAACACACAAGGGGACGGGTAATAACCGGAAAAGCATGACATGGAACCTTTAAAGTCGGTTTCCAAACACATTATGTCCGAAGCATTGACCTCCAGAGAAAAAAGTACAGTAATCGAAAGAGAAGAGGGTTTGAATGAAAAGAAAATAGCTGCAGGGACAGTTAATGTGGTTGTTTCCTACTATAACTTCAACTAAAGCACTAAAACTCTTATCATGTTCAGAGAGGATCAGCACCAAGGACAGCAGCAGAAGTTGATCAGTGTGTACTGTAGGTTAGACTTATGTAATTTGAACCTACCTCAATGCTTATACATACAAATGTTAACATTTAAAGCAGAGTCTTAAAGCAGGGGTGGGGAACCTTTTTCCTCTCAAGGGCCATTTCAATGTTTTCAACATCCTCCGAGGGCCGTACAAATTATTGACCTCTGCTTAAAAATACTAAAATCACAGCCCACTCATTTCACCTTTCTTTCATGCTGTCCAAAGAAAAAGCAACCTCTTACTCCAGATATCTTGCCATGACTCACGCATGCACGTGCACGGTGTGGCATGACCACCAAAACAGAAAGATGTGGACACAAGATGTGTGCAAATGTATTTCGACTCCTATCCATGTGAACATGATTTAAGTGGGGGGGGACCTAACCTCCTCTAGGGGGGCCCGGGGGGCATGCTCCCCCGGGAAGATTTGTTTTATTTAAATGTTGAAGTTAAAAGCATCAATCTGGTGCACTTTGAGAGCAACATTAGGAGATCGATGGATACATCTCTCCAGGGTTGGCGTCATGGGTGACACGAGGGACTCACAAGAACTCAGATGCACGATTCCGTTGACTTCAAAAAATATCTTTTATTAATAAAAGACGAGTCAAAAACAAAGATCGCTAGGTTCTACTAGGACCCTAAACCATATCTCTAGGTTCCACTAGGTTTACTTGAACAGATTACAAGGTTACAGACATGGCTCGACGTGGAGACAAGACGAACCGACAAAGGACAACAGTGGGACTGGGCTACTTATACACAACCCTTAATGGGGCACAGGTGAAAACAATCAAGAGCAGGAGATCCCAATCAAGCTGGCAGGTGACCACATCAACAGTAAGTGATGACACCTGAAACGAGAGGACAGATTAAACAACATAACATGCAAGGCCACCAAAATAAACACAAAAACAATAAGCTCACAGACTCTAACGCTGAAACCTTACAGTACCCCCCCCTCTTACGGACGGCTCCAGACGTCCCTGAAAGCTGAGACTGACCTCTATCGAAGTCCGATATAAGGGTCTTGTCTACAATAAAGCTGCCTGGGATCCAACACCTCTCCTCTAATCCATACCCTACCCAGTCGACCAGGAACTGTCTACCTCTGCCCCTCTTCCTTTCCGACAGTATTTTGTCCACCGTGTACACTTGACCCCCGTCGACAACCCGGGGAGGTGGAGGGGACGTGGAGGCGGGGACCAGTCTGCTTTCTTTGGCTGGTTTTAACTTGCTGACATGGAACGTGGGGTGGACCTTGATGGATTTCGGAAGACATAAACGGACAGCAACAGGGTTAATCACTTTGGCTATGGGAAAGGGACCAACGAACCGGGGAGCCAGCTTCCTGGAGGCGACATGGAGAGGAAGATCCTTGGTGGATAGCCACACTCGTTGTCCGGCCTGGTACTTGGGGGCTGGACGTCGTTTCCGGTCGGCCAATGCCTTCATGCGAACGGCACTCCTCTGCAACATATGACGAACTCCCGCCCAGACCCGACGGCAGCGTCGAACCAGAGCATGGGCTGATGGTACCGTGACCTCCTTCTCGAGCTCCGGAAACAAAGGAGGTTGGTACCCATGGACACATTGAAACGGGGAGATACCAGTGGCTGATGTGGGTAAGGTGTTGTGTGCATACTCCACCCAAATCAGACTCTTACTCCAGGTGGTGGGTTTCTCGGACGCTAGGCATCTCAAACAGGTCTCCAAATCCTGATTCATCCTCTCCGCTTGTCCATTTGACTGTGGGTGGTATCCGGAGGTCAGACTAACAGTGGCTTGGATTAGGCGACAAAACTCCTTCCAAAAGCGTGACACGAACTGTGGGCCTCGGTCTGAAACGACATCACTAGGAAAACCATGGATCCTGAACACATGGGACAACATGGCCTCTGCTGTTTACTTGGCGTTAGGTAACTTGGGCATGGCGACAAAGTGTGCCATTTTAGAAAAACGATCAACCACAGTGAGTATGGTGGTATTACCTGCCGATGTTGGTAATCCTGTCACGAAATCCAACGCAATGTGAGACCATGGTCTGTTGGGAATGGGCAGAGGTTGGAGAAGACCTGCCGCAGCTTGCCGAGAAGTTTTGTTCCTGGCGCACACAGGACACGCTGCTACATATTCTGCAACATCCTTCCACATCCCCGGCCACCAGAATCTGTGTCTCACCATGAAAAGGGTCCTTTTGTTTCCAGGATGACAGGTAAGTACCGACGTATGGGCCCAATGAACAACTTGCCCTCGAAGTTGCTCTGGCACAAACAAGCGATTCTGAGGACACCCTCTAGGGACAGGATTCCCAACGTTAGCCTGTTTGACCTTGGCTTCAATGGGCCAGGTCACACTCCCTATCACTCGGTCTGGCCGCAGAATGGGATCTGGACTCTTGGGGACTGGCTCAGAATCATACATTCTGGAGAGTGCATCAGGCTTTCCATTCTGCGAACCAGGTCGATATGACAGAGTGAACCTAAATCTGTTGAAGAACAATGACCATCTGGCCTGCCTAGAGTTCAGACGTTTAACCTTCCTGATGTATTGCAGGTTTTTATGATCCGTCCAGACCATGAAATCCTGCTCCGCTCCCTCCAGCCAGTGCCGCCACTCCTCCAAAGCAATCTTCACAGCCAACAGTTCCCGATTTCCCACGTCGTAATTCCTCTCAGCAGACGATAGCTTACGGGAGAGGTAGGCACACGGATGAAGCTTGTTGTCCCCTGCTGACCTCTGGGACAGTATAGCTCCAACGCCGTCGTTGGAGGCGTCCACTTCCACCACAAACTGTCGGTGGCGATCAGGTACAGTCAGGATGGGAGCTGTGGTGAACCTCCTCTTCAGTTCCAGGAAAGATTTCTCTGCCTGTGGATTCCACACAAACTGAACATGGGGAGAGGTAAGGGCATGGAGAGGAGAGGCAATAGCACTGAAATTGCGTATGAACCGTCTGTAAAAGTTAGCAAACCCCAAGAATTGCTGAACTTTCTTTCTCGAGTCTGGCGTGGGCCAGTTCTCCACGTCACTGACCTTAGCTGGGTCCATTTCCACCTTGTTAGGGGAAATCACAAAGCCCAAAAATGCCACAGAGTTCACATGAAACTCGCATTTTTCGGCTTTCACAAACAAATGGTTAGCCAGGAGTCTCTGAAGAACAAGGTGAACATGGTTAACATGAGTATTCTCATCTGGAGAAAAGATGAGAATATCATCGAGATACACAAAACAGAAAACATTCAGGAAATCTCTTAACACATCATTAATGAGGGCTTGGAAAACAGCAGGTGCATTACAAAGTCCAAAAGGCATCACCAAATATTCGTAATGTCCCGTAGGTGTATTGAAACCCGTCTTCCACTCATCCCCCTCCCGGATGCGCACAAGGTGATATGCATTCCTTAGGTCAAGCTTGGTAAATATCTTGGCTCCCTGTAACAGTTCGAATGCCGTAGAGATGAGTGGAAGGGGATATCTGTTCTTAACTGTGATCTGATTAAGTGGACTGTAATCAATACAGGGCCTTAATGAACCGTCCTTTTTACCTACAAAAAAGAAACCTGCTGCTGCTGGGGATGATGATGTCCGAATCAAGCCAGCTTTGAGTGATGATCCGATATACTCTTCCATGGCCTTCCTTTCAGGACCAGAAAGAGAATACAACCGTCCTTTGGGGATAGTAGAGCCCGAGAGAAGGTCTATAGGGCAATCATACGGTCTATGGGGAGGCAAGGAAGTAGCTCGTGTCTTGTTAAACACCTCCTTAATGTCAAGGTAACACTTTGGCACTTTGGATAAGTCAGGAAAGTCGGATGGTTTAGCAGACGTGACACTGTCCCTATCTGATGCCTGTTTAAAGCTCCCAGATCTGTGCGGTCTACTCGAAACTGTATGAGAGGCTAAACAAGAACGAGAGCACTCACTCCCCCACCCCTTAACCTTTCCTGTAAGCCAGTCCATGTGAGGGTTATGTTTAACAAGCCAAGGGTAACCCAAAATGAGAGGCTGTTGAGCTGAGTTAAATAAATGAAAGCTAATATGCTCACGGTGCTCCTGATCTATGACAATTTCTATGGGTTCCGTGCGATGAGTAACTGTACATAAAAGGCGGCCATCCAACGCACTAGCTTCTAATGGCTGATCTAAGAGGACAATGTTTAAGTTCAACTCTTTAGCCAGCTCCCAGTCTAACAAGCTCTCATCAGCCCCAGAGTCAATTAAAGCATCCTGAGTAACAGTTTTATCCTTCAGTTTCATTTGTACCTGAGTCAGTCTTCTCGAGGAAGGGTCGAAAGAAGTCATTCGGCTCACCAGCGTCCCTCTTCCCACTGATGAGCCTGATCTTTTGCTGGACAGGCTGCCAGAACATGACCCTGCTGGCCGCAGTAGAAACACCGCCGCTCCCGTAGGCGGTGCTGTCGCTCCTCCGGGGTGAGTTTGGCTCTTCCGAGCTGCATCGGTTCCTCCGCGGCGCTAGGGGGCGATGGTCGCTCTGGAGACGAAGTCCGGGTATTCCTCCGCCAACCGTAGTGTTCCTTCTGTAACCCCCGTCCGAAGAGTGTAGTGGAAGCTGCTTCCTCCCCCCTCTCCCGACGTCTCTCAGCTAGACGTTGGTCCACCCGGATAGCCATGGCGATGAGTGAATCCAACTCTACAGGCAACTCTAATGGAGCTAACTGATCCTTTATGGGATCCGCTAATCCATGCAGAAACGCATCAAAAAGAGCCGCGGAATTCCATCCGCTCTCCGCTGCCAGGGTCCGGAATTCGATCGCGTAATCCGCCACCCTCCTCTGCCGTTGTTTGATGTTTACCAGGGCTCTCGCTGACTCTCTCCCAGGTGCTGTCTGGTCAAAAATGTTCTTCATTGAGTCCATGAAAAGCTTTAACGACTGGCAAACAGGCGAGTCTCGGGCCCATTCTGCTGTTGCCCAGGCTCCTGCTCTTCCCGTCAAGTGAGATATTATGAAAGCTACCTTAGCTTGATCGGTGGGAAATGCTGCGGGCTGATGTTTGAAGTGGAGATCGCACTGAATCAGGAATGGACGACAGTTTCCCGAATCCCCGGAGAACTTCTCCGGTGAAGCGAGGCGGAGTGAAGACGATGGCATGGATATTTGCACGGGGATCAACGGAGGGGCAAACCCGGCCTCTGCGGGACCGGAAAACTCTGCCGCAGGAATAGCAGGACGTCCCTCGAGGTGCGTAAGTATGTCCCGCATTTTCTCTGCCAGGTGATTTAATTCTGTTGTCACTGTTACCTGGAAGTTGTGCTGACGGGCATTTACGTCTTGAACCCCCCTGTATCATTGTTGTCAGCTGCTCCTCCTCCTGTTCCTTGCACTTGCAAAGCCGTCTTGAACACGGTGGAATCGGCTGAGTCCATCTTGTTAGGTCGGTTCGTTCTGACACGAGGGACTCACAAGAACTCAGATGCACGATTCCGTTGACTTCAAAAAATATCTTTTATTAATAAAAGACGAGTCAAAAACAAAGATCGCTAGGTTCTACTAGGACCCTAAACCAGATCTCTAGGTTCCACTAGGTTTACTTGAACAGATTACAAGGTTACAGACATGGCTCGACGTGGAGACAAGACGAACCGACAAAGGACAACAGTGGGACTGGGCTACTTATACACAACCCTTAATGGGGCACAGGTGAAAACAATCAAGAGCAGGAGATCCCAATCAAGCTGGCAGGTGACCACATCAACAGTAAGTGATGACACCTGAAACGAGAGGACAGATTAAACAACATAACATGCAAGGCCACCAAAATAAACACAAAAACAATAAGCTCACAGACTCTAACGCTGAAACCTTACAATGGGGGGTCATTCGCGGGCCATGCCCCCCCCAAATGAGTCACTGTGACCCCCCAACGCAGGGTGGGCAAGCATTGCCACTTTGCTGTTTTTAGTTTTTTTAATCATATAAGTGAAAACGTTTCCACTAAAGGTTTTTTGTGTGAAATACATCAGAAATAAAGAATACAAATATAAAACACAGCCTGAGGTGTGCTCACTGCTGCTCTCTGATTGGTGTGTTGCTTGACCAATGACCCCCGACCTTTGTTTTGTTATCATTACGTGGCTGTGTGTTAGATGAAAGCCCAGTGGCGATCTGTTCATCTGTTACACTGATTATACAATAAAGCCATCGGAAATAATATGATATACAGTACAGTACAAGTAGCCTACTTCTGGGTTTCATTCAAGCTCGGCTCTGTGTGTGTGTGGCACACAATGATTCCTACTATAGGACAGTAACACAAGAATACAGTTTAAAAAGGGGAGCGATTAGTAAAATATCCATAAAGAAAAAGTAAATCTGTGTACAGTTCTGTTTCATATGGATGCTGAGAGTTGTAGGCTATCCATAGATCTCTTCATTTTGCTCTCAAAGTGCACCAGATTGACGCATTTAACTTCAATATTTAAAAAAAAATCTTCCTAGAGGAGATTAGGTCGACCCCCACCTAAAACATGTTCACATGGATAGGATACTAAATACATTTGCACACTTTTTATATGGTGGCCTATTTCCATATGTTTCTGTTTTGGTGGTCGTGCCACAACCGTGCATGTATGCTGAAGCCATAGGTGCGCTATAAAATAGAACTACACCTCTGCAATGTGTGTGAAAGACAATAGACTTTACAGCATGTTTTTTTAAATTGAAGTTGCATTGGTGTTTGTGTGTTGGTTGTTGACGGCAGTGTGTGCCCCCCCTTGGTAAATGATTGCCCCCCCCCATTCGATTTGTTCTAGAGCCGACCCTGCATCTCTCAACACCCATATGAAACAGAACTGTAAGCAGATTTTCTTTTTCTTTATGAGTATTTTACAAATCACTCTCCTTTCAAACTGTATTCTTGTTTATTAATAACAACTTTTTTTTACTGTCATATAGTATTTTATACCTGTTTACTTTATTCTCTTATTTGTTTTATAACTATAATGATCATATAAAGATGTGCCTTTACCTCACTGGTTGTAGAAAAAGCTTCTTATATTCGTTAGCATAGCTAGCTAACCAGATGCTAATAACAACAAAGTTATTGACTGTATGATCAGTATGACAGATCGCCACTGGGCTTACAACTAAGACACAGCCACGCAAAAACTGCAGCATGTGTACGGCTCCTTATGGGTACTGCAATTTTTGGAAGTGCCGGAGCGGTGCGGCGTTCTGGGGCCTCATTTATAAAGGGATATACGCTCAAAAAATGGCGACTCCTCAGTGCACACAAAAACATAACTTGGAGAAATAAATAAATACGGATATGTTATTTAAAACCACCTCGAATATGTTGTGTTAATGTTATGAAATGGTTTCTCATAAATGATGCGGTTTTGCATTTCTAGGTTGTACGAGCATGGTTTTATATACTACCATGTTTAATCATGTTTTATGCCGTTTGCCAAGACTTGATAAGTCGCTCGTAAAACACAGGAAGTATGGAAACTAAGAACACCATATGTGGTAAATTGTACAGCTAATATAACACAACACATTAGTTGTATTTCCTTTAACTGGTGGATATAGTGTTGCTGCGGGGGAGACGCTGCGCACAGCTGATCGACAGCTGGGACACAAACCACCAAATACGAAAACATAATTCAGATCCAGTCGTCATGACTCCACTCCGGAGGGATTCCCCGATCATTTCTTACAGTCTCTCATCAAGGGGATGTCTCCTGTCCCCGGTACAAACACACTGCCTGAGGAAGGCTATGTGTATTCTTTTTGTCATGAACCTTTTTCGGACCACTTATTTATTTATTTTGGTGACGATCCGACCTCCATGCTGCTACTCTGGTTCAAACTGCATCCACCAAACAATATGATTTATCTCGACCTCCCCAAAATAACCAAAATCTGACACGGTGTGAGATGTCTTTTTTAGCTGTTCTGTCGTCATTTCCTGCGATCTTCTTCATGCAGTCAGTCAAAATGAATGAATGAATGGGCGTTACTTTGACTATTTATAGGCAAATATGGGCGTTACGTGAAGCCCACAAAAGCTGCACCGCATTTCGAGTCCGTTGTGATTTATAAAGGGAAACCGACGTAGAAAGTGCTGTACGCACTTTCCTCGCCGGTACGCAATGTTTGGTGAATCGGAAAATGTCGGACAATTTCTGTATCTATTTTTTGGATTTCTACTATGTAAGCAACCTTCCCACGTGAATCCTACGCACGGCGTTATAAATGAGGCCCCTGGTGCTCTCCGTCAGAACTACACCCCTGTCAGACGAGACATATACCACGTGATGACACGTTAGACTTGTGTTGTGTTCAAGGACCCTGACCTTGGCCAGGAAAAACAGGCACTCACTTGTTTAATTATTTTGCGGTCTAGATTTCTTAAATTTTTTTATTTTTTGCGTGTGTTTATAAATTACCTCGAGGGCCACACCAAATGGTCTCGCGGGCCGGAGGTTCCCCACCCCTGTCTTAAAGGATGAGTCAGGTGATGTCAATATAACCCAATATCACAAATCCTATATCAAACAGAGCTGGGGCCTCATGTATAACGCCGTGCGTAGTATTCACGTGGGAAGGTTGCTTACGTAGTAGAAATCCAAAAAATAGTTCGACATTTTTCGACATTTTCCGATTCACCAAACATTGCGTACCGGCGAGGAAAGTGCGTACGGCATTTCCTACACCGGTTTCCCTTTATAAATCACAACCGACTCGAAACGCGGTGCAGCTTTTGCGGGCTTCACGTAACGCCCATATGTGCCTATAAATAGTCAAAGAAACGCCCATTCATTCATTCATTTTGACTGACTTTATGAAGAAGATCGCAGGAAATGACGACAGAACAGCTAAAAAAGACATCTCACACCGTGTCAGATTTTGGTTATTTTGGGGAGGTCGAGATAAATCATATTGTTTGGTGGATGCAGTTTGAACCAGAGTAGCAGCATGGAGGTCGGATCGTCACCAAAATAAATAAATAAGTGGTCCGAAAAAGGTTCATGACAAAAAAAATACACATAGCCTTCCTCAGGCAGTGTGTTTGTACCGGGGACAGGAGACACCCCCTTGATGAGAGACTGTAAGAAATGATCGGGGAATCCCTCCGGAGTGGAGTCATGACAACTGGATCTGAATTATGTTTTCGTATTTGGTGGTTTGTGTCCCAGCTGTCGATCAGCTGTGCGCAGCGTCTCCACTGCAGCAACTCTATATCCACCAGTTAAAGGAAATACAACTAATGTGTTGTGTTATATTGGCTGTACAATTTACCACATATGGTGTTCTTAGTTTCCATACCTCCTGTGTTTTATGAGCGACTTATCAAGTCTTAGCAAACGGCATAAAACATGATTAAACATGGTAGTATATAAAACCATGCTCGTACAACCTATAGAAATGCAAAACCGCATCATTTATGAGAAAACATTTCATAACATTAACACAACATATTCGAGGTGGTTTTATGCTTCCAGTTTTACAACCTAAGACTCAGTGAACCACAACATAAAGTACAGATGCCAAGTGTGTGTCGCCATTCTGTCAAGCTATGTTGTGTGTCCCAACTGCTCGGACAAAATAATTGGTATTAACCCTTACCTACCCTTGTCATGAGATTTGGATAACAAAAAACTCCTTTCGAGAAAAAACAAAAGCATGGACAATCTCAATGGAGGAAGTTGAGTGTTGCCAGATAGATAGAAAGTAAGCCACATGACCTCCTCTCCACCATGGAGACCTGGAAAGAGGACAAACTACACAAACACTGCAGCCAAGCTCAAGTACACCATTAGCGCAGGTATGAGAAAATAACAAACGCAGACAGTGGGGATGAGGACATGCTACAGTCTAAAGGTGTGCATTTGAAAAGAATAACACTCGGAGACTAGGATATTAAATCCCATATACAGTTTCTCTCTGTTGTGTTCAAATTGCTTTCCTTATGTGTAACAGTAGGTGAGTTTGTGCTTAAATCTCTTTAGCACAACGGCATTCGTGGAATGGAACTTTACACAGTTCTCAGTGTTATCCATGGACACAATCAATTGTTGGTGAATGGGTCTTTTTTTTAAATCTGTGAATAGTAACATTAAGCTAGTTTACCAAACATGCTAATGTTAAAACAGATAAACACACAGCTAACTGAATACCTTTTTCCTTACTAATTATCTTATTGGCTTTGGAAAGTGAAAAAGTGGTGGTAAAATGTGGTAAAATACACCATCCTTTGAACTCTTAAAATGTCCTACAACCAAACGCACACGGCCTGTTCATTTTGCAAACAGTCATTAAGCTAACAGGATTAAAGTGTAGTGCAAGTACTAGGCTCCAAGCAAGTATAGCAGTGCAATTTTATATTTGATTCATTATGCTTGAGTCTAATCAGTATCACTATAGAAACTCCAACATAACAGTGTTATGTTGGCAACTTCACCGTTAAAAGGGAAACACAGAATCTTTTCAGCAGTCTGCAGAGAAATTAAAGGCTTCTCTTCAGACGCACCGTCTGAAGAGAAGCCTTCTCAGGCATCTGATTGTGGTGCTGCACGGCTGCATCAACCCCCTCCCGTTGAACCCTGCCACATGCTGAGGGCTGGGCTATTCTCTACTCCCTCACAATATGGCCGCCTGGTGCGCTAGGCACACACACACACATCAATTAGAGAAAGGTTACCTTGTGCTGCTGCTCGCCAGTTGTCTTCCTGGTGCAGATAGAGTCTGAGAGAGAATATATAATTGGAAAAGTTGAGTTCTGTGAGTATTTTACAGTAATTCCAACCATTTTCCCACAACCTACCCCTGCCCCACCCAACAGGACCACAATCACAAACAATGGCTCTCTATATTTCCAAGATACAGTGTTTGACAAATGCCACAAAGCTGGAAGGTGACCTTTTGTAAATCAGAGTCTTCTTATCTAATATGGTTATAGGGATAACTCAGATTGTTTGAATTGGGGTTATATACGGTACTAATCCATAGTCAGTGTGTTACTACAGTAGATAGCAATTTGGAAACACAGACAGAAATAACATCAAGGGAGTATTGTCATGTACTGCAAAGGACAGGGGCAGCAGCTAAATGTATTCTAGACATGTAAAAGAAAGTCCCACCCAAACAATATTTATCATTTAAATGTTCACTAGTAGAGACTCAAGATGAGTCTTAAATGCATGAGACAAATACAGACGTGCACACATGTTCAAGAAGTTCAGTTTAATTGAAGGCATACGCTATTTACACCCGGGTGTCCGTAGCTAACAATGCTATTTACACCCGGGTGTCCGTAGCTAACAATGCTATTTACACCCGGGTGTCCGTAGCTAACGATGTTATTTGCACCCGGGCTACACATTAGATACTGTTTTGGATGTATAGGCATTTATGGAAATGTTTCTTTGATAACTTAATTCCCTTGTGCTGCTGCGTCAAATTGTAATTCCCCTATAGTGGATGTATAAAGGCACTTCTTATCTTAAGCACTGTAGCTATTTATACCCGGGTGTACTGTATGCATCTCTTCTTGCTCTTTCTACGATTCCTGGGTAAGATTACCTGAACATCAGGGACAAAAAACACCTGTCATTGTAAACATGGCTGTAAGGTAATACATGTACCACAGACCCCCCCTGATGAAAGTGGGTGAATTAATCTTCCACAACAGTTGGAAAAAAGTTATGAGACGTTTTAGTATGTTTATTTACATAATACCACAACAGTAAACAGTGAATTAAAAGTAATGATGTAACTGTGCCCCAATCAGTCTATTTAATATTTACCCCTGAGGCTCTTCATGTGGTTCTGCTGGACTCTGGCAGGATATGCGTCTTTTAGCAGGGCTTCAGCATTCTGAAAGACACAATTACACATTTATTCACAATGTTCAGTAGAGATTCATTTTACAAATGACTTCATGTCCCACCCTTTGGCATTGTGCTGTAGAAGGACGTTTTAAGGGTGGTGTTGTTGGTCTTTCCAAAGCCAAAAAGATAAATAGTAAGGTCAAAGGTAAACTGTTAAATGTATGTTTATATACTCTTTCATAAGCAAATGTTTTCTATATTGGGCTAACAAGCTTAATGCTACTCAAAACCAAGAGGTGCATCAATCAGGAGGCAGGCAAAAAATTGGGTGTCCAAACTCAAGCAGGCAGGGTCAGAGAAAGGCAGAGCAGATTACCGGGAACATACAAACAGAGTGCCGGAAAGCACGGCAGTTCACAATCTGGCAGGGCACAAGTGAGAGGGAGGTGGTATATATTCTGAGGGACTAATGAAGTAGCAGGGGAGGTGATGGGCCGGAGAAACCAGGTGAGGGGAATGAGCTGATTGCACAACCGGGAGGTAGGCAGGTTTTGAAATGAGAGGAAAGTAAAAAAGTAATATGCAAAACCAGAAACAACTACGATTGAATGGAACTCATGACATTCAGTTAAGTTTACTCTACTACTATCAATATGTTAAGTGCACTACCGGGAGACAGCTAATTCTGACTAGAAACTGAAGCCAAACTTCGAAATAGAAAAACTATATCATAAAATGATTTTTTTATTGGCTGATAGCAAACAGCTGACCTTCCTGGGGTCTAAACCTTACATCAATCACATAACACAACTGACATACAAATACAATTTTGCATGATTACCTTCATTGCATACATATGAGAAGATATGCTTGAATACTAATTAAACATATACATCTAGATGTAAAAGAATTTCACAATGTGAGACGGGTTTTGAACATTCTACATGACCAAAGGTGGTCACCGGATACAGCTCTCTTGGCATTCATGCTGAACAAGCTTTTGACAGGGTGGAATGGTCCTATTTGTTTGAACTTCTTGTCCGCTTTGGCTTTGGGGAGAATTGTTGTAATTGGGTAAAACTTTTATACAACGACCCGTATGCAGAAATAATTACCAATAATATCATATCAAAGCCGATAAGGATCGGTAGGGGCTGTAGACAAAGTTGACCTCTATCCCCCCTTCTTTTCTTAATCGCAATTGAACCATTTGCTATTGCTGTGAGAGAGCACACAATGATTTCAGGCATACATGTGAGAGGGTTTGACCATCGAATAGCTCTTTACGCTGATGACGTGATTCTCTTCCTTAGAAATCTGGAGAATTCTATACCGGCTCTTATGGATCTGATTAAAGGGTTCAGCCAAATATCGCATTACAAAGTAAATAATTCAAAATCCTCCATCATGCTCCTTAACTCGGAGGAAAGGTCTAACCCACCCAAACATGCTGGTCATTTTAGAACAGTAAATACTTTCACTTACTTGGGTATTCAGATTGTTCCCAAATTGGAAGATATTGTGAACTAACTATAATCCGACTATAGCGTCTATTTCCAAATCAGTTGATAGATGGTCAAACCTTCCGATCTCTCTAATGGATAGAATTAATATACTCAAGATGAATGTTCTCCCCAAGCTGTTATATTTATTTCAAAACATCCCCCTGCCACCCCCACCAGATTTTTTTCCTAGAATGAAGAAAATGTTTAGTAATTTTATATGGAATAACAGACGCCCCAGGCTCCGTTTATCTCTCTTGTACTTGCCTTATGATAGAGGAGGATTACAGTTCCCTAACATGTTGTGGTACTACTGGGCAGCTCAGCTGAGAACATTGATGTTTTACTACACAGAGGAGAGGCCTCCGGTGTGGAGGGCTGTTGAGTCTTGCTCCTTAAAGCTCCCACTTCCCACTTATCTATATTCTGACAACCCTAAAAACCTTAAAAAAAAAACTACAACTAACCCTATAGTTAAAAATATGATTGGTGTTTGGCAGGAGGTTAAAAAATATATGAACGAACCTTCTTCTCTCTCCTGGTTCAGCCCGATCTGGGGAAATACTCTTTTTGCGCCAGGGAATGCTGATGGAGGTTTTAGACTATGGGCTGAAAAGAGGGTGGGACAGTTAAAAGACTTGTTTGGAAGTGATAATGGGAAGTTTTTATCATTTGAGGAACTTGTCAGTAAGTACGACATCTAGGGGTGTAACGGTATCCGTATTCGTCCCGTACCGTCACGGTTCGGACGTCACGGTTCGGTGTATGCAGTCACACGGCGAATACGCCTTTTTTTTACGAGTGGGAAAAAAGTCTGTTATTCAGGGCAGTATCCACTACACCATTTATAATCCAGGGGGCGGCATTGCGCCTAAAAGCTGTTTGCCAGCCGCCCTTAAACAACACATGAAGAACAAGAAGAAACAACAACAAAACGAACAAAATACCAGAAGAAGAAAAGTTAGTTTTGCGAGTTCAGATAACACACCTGCTTCTTTTAAATCAGCTGTGTGGAAACATTTCGGGTTCCCTGTGGACTACAATAACGATGAAGTGCGCGAGTGGTGGATCGGACGAGGACGGTGTGTCGGCGTTGTTCTACAGTGGTGCGGTATGCTAATGGTAACACACGCCAAACATGCTAAATCATATCAGAAGGCATCACCGGAGCCCGGCAAAAGACAACAGCAGTTCAACAGCTGATCCCCGCTGTTTTCAAGAAGCCAATACACATGAGAGCCGAGAGACCAACATAAATAACGGAAGCTTTTGGCATATCGTTAGCCTAATAGCATAATTGCCCAAGTCATATTTTAATGTTTTTGGAAAACAAGGAAAAGTGCCCTGCAAAAATGCCTAAGTCAAAGCGATGACTTAGGCAGATAGTGATTTTGGACTCTAAAATGCATTCTGATTGTGGCTGTGGACATAGGCAATAAGGCAGGGTGATGCAGCAGTGGTAGGAGAGTAAAGTTAGGCAGATATCACAATTTGGCCAAAAAATGACTTAGGCAATTATGCTATTAGGCTAACGATATGTTTTTCAACGACTTTGCGCTCTTGAAACAATTTCTTATTATTTATTTTGTAATATTTTCAAGACATTCTTTTTAGTTTTACAGCTTGATGAAACCTTTTTGTTTGACATCAGCCATTATAGATAATCTGGCCATCTGAGTGTGTGTGGTGTTTGTGGTTTGTTTTTAACTGTGTAATACAATTAATTATTCAAAATGTTAGAGTTCCTTATTTTTATACTGAAACTTGCACTACTGTTCAAAAGAAATAAAAAACAAACCTGGAATTATGCATTTGGGACTTTTTTTTGCTTTTTCTTGTTGTACCGAACCGTACCGAACCGTGACCCCCAAACCGAGGTACGAACCGAACCGTGACTTCTGTGAACCGTTACACCCCTAACGACATCCCATTTTTTTTAAATATTTGCAACTCAGGAGCTTTGTAGGAGCGAACCAGGACCGACTCATGCTGGCCCCTCCTCTGTCCATATTGGAGAAAGTTTTAATTAAAAACCCCTTTGGGAAGGGCATCATATCTGAATTCTATGATCTCCTGCTGGCGTTCTCCTCAGAATCCTCGAACTCTTGACTCAATGCATGGAAAAATGACTTACAGGAAAATCTAACATTGAAACAGTGGAGCACAGCTTGTAAGGCGGCCCAAACACAGACGGGTAATACGCGTCTAAAGCTTCTGCAATACAAGTGGTTAATGAGAGTGTATATTACACTAGAAAAACTGAATAAATGTAACGCTAATATCCCAGACACGTGCACCAGATGTGTGGAAGGAAAAGGCACACTGTTTCATTGTCTATGGTTATGTCCAAGAATAAAGGAATTCTGGGAAGAGGTTAGGGTAACAGTACAGAATATTTTAGCGATCAGCTTAAAGCTGGAACCAAAAATGTTCCTACTTGGCCTATATCCGGATGGACATAACATACAACGTTATAAACAAGTTTTTATAGATATGTGTTTATTACAAGCAAAAAGAGTGATTGCCTTAACATGGAAAAAGTTGGGCAAACTAGTATTGCACAGTGGTTTAGGGAACTTTTTTTATGTCTACCTTTAGAAAAAATCACTTACATTCTCAAAGACAAACAAGAACTTTTCCAGAAGGTCTGGGGACGTGTTATAGAGTACACCAAGAACAACGACCTATCTCAATTTCTGAACGAAACTGGGACAGGATAATTCTATAATATGGTAAAATGTAAATGACTGTGATATCCTCTGTAGAAATACGGTCCTATTGCTGGAAAACTGGATGGTTGCCGATGTATTAGAGTGCCCTTGTAGTATGTACCAATTTAATTTAGTGTTGCTACTTTTCTTTAATGTAAAGTAAAGTTGTTGTCCTGTATATATGTATTGCTTTTGGCTCTATGTCTTCGTCCTATGTATGTGATTTTTTGTAAGCTGAAAATCAATAAACATATTGATAAAAAAAAGATGTAAAAGAATGAGAATTATAGATTTTGATGGGATTGAGAATAATACCACTTATATGAAGTGAAACACAAATATTAAAAACTAGCATGTTTAAACTCCTACTAGTGTGCCTTCTGTGTGCCAATACAGAGTGTCAACATAGAACAGACCCAAAATATTTACCTGGGAACTGGGGGAAGTGATTTTTTTCCCAAAATGCAAATCCAAGTCTGAGCAATGAAGTGCCTTGGGTTCCGAATGGTATTATTTAATTAGGCACGCTGGTGTGAGGTTCAATATTTGTTTGGTAGAGGGGCTGTGTTTATGCCACTGGATATTTACTGGAGCAGTGGAGGTTAAAATCTTAAGCCTGTCTTCTTTGTTCATCAGATTACACTTCCGTGCCACCACCACCACCACCACAGGCAGCTGTTAAAACTGGCATCAAAGGATTCATTATAGAAAAGTGCCAGTTGTAGCAAGGTTGGAGGGAGTGTGTGTATGCGTGTTTGTGTTACTTAATGGGATAGTGTGTGTGTGTTCCTGTATTAATATGAGGGTGAGAAATAACGAGTCTGACTATCATCCTGTTTGTGCAATCCATTTCTAACAGCTAGAGGGTTATTAACTCCCACGTTGTGGCTAATATAAGTGGGGGGTTCTCAGCTTTATTGCATTTGTTCACAATGGAAAACAATCTTTAAATAACTTAACTTTATTTAGCTAAATTGACTACAAAGACAATCTTTTCCACTTTGATCAATCATGGCTTCTTTTTTGGTTATTGTGGCATTGCTCCCTATAGAACAAAGAACCACAATTAGGTCACACCATATTTGGAATAGTAAAGACCAGAGGAACACATTTGAACGTTTCTTAGTAGTGGTTAAACGGTGCAAACGTGCTACAAGGCCCAAAACACTTCCATTGGGAGAAACAAGCAGTTTCATAACGGGTTAGCCTAACCTTAACCCTAACGATGCAAACATCAAAACACCTGCAAATGAAGAAACATCTTCACCAACCTGATGAAAATATGTGCAGTGTTTACTTAAAGAGCTGCATAAATGCAACGCTCCAATAAGTTAAAAACAAAACAGAAAGTGTTTCCAGGGGACACTTAAAAGTGATGCACAATTAGGTCACACCATATTTATCTTATCTTTCTTACAGTGCAGACGCTTTTCTGCTTGCTCCTGCCTCTGCTTACTTTTTATGCTGATTTTCCTATTCTTATTCTCTAAAAACTTCGAGCAGCGGCTCCTGGACATTAACTTATCACTGGGACAGTTCATCTTCATAAATAGACGGAGGGTTTCAGCCATATTTCAACATTTTTACGACGACCTCAGTCTTACAGTAGCGTGGCCTAGTAACAGCTAAAGCCTGGTAACAGCTAAAGCCTGGTAGGCTACTGCATGCTATTTAGCTTAAGCTAGTTGGAAGCAAAATGCCTCCGTTCTCTACAGATGAATTCCACAAACTTATACAGAAGATGGCTGTGTTGGAAATGAAAATGCAACAATTGGAAGTTAACGTGGAAGTGAATGGACTATGTCGTGGGAATGACACCACTTTACCAGTGTTACAAAATAATGGAGAAGGGTATGCTAACTCACAGCTAGTTAGCAGCTACAAGGATTCCAAGGAACAGGAGGGCTGTGTACTGGGTAATAAATCTACAAGTGGACGGATAACAGGCAGAGCCCAGCGCTCTGCAATCTGTGATGGGACCGGCTGGCCTGCATTGTTATCACCCAGGAAGAGCGCCTCTTCAACCCCTGTTCCTACCAGGAAACAGCAGTGGATAGCTGCTAAAGGGAGAATTACAAACAATCCTCCTAAACCACCAAGTGTGCCAATCCAGAACAGATACGCTTCGCTGACTGAGAACCGGAGATCTCTTTCTGATGACCTGGATAACCTGTCCTCTTCACATAGCAGGGTAAGGACCAATAGCTACTCCAAAAGTAAAAGGCTAGAGGGAAAGCTAACGACTGGGCCTGAAACTCTGATCGTGGGTGACTGCTGTAAGAGATGTAAAAAGTCTGTGTAGTAAGAACAACACCAAAGTACTCTTTTTTCCCAAGGATGTGGTCTCTGACTTGGCCGAGAAGATCCTGCATATTGGGGCTGAACATCCAACTGTGAAGAATGTGGTACTACACATTGGAACAAATGATGTTGTGAAACAAGGGTCAGAAGTGCTGAAAGAAGACTTTAAATGTTTGTTGGAAACTGTCAGCTCTCTAAATGTGGAGGTGTTCATCAGCGGCCCTCTACCGCCAGTCAGAAGAGGAGTGGAGAGATTCAGCTGATTGTTTGCACTGAACACCTGGCTTTCAACCGCCGGTACTGACCATTCTGTCCATTTTATTGACAATTTTAACTTTTTCTGGGATCGCAGACATCTTTTCAAGGCAAATGGAGTTTGCCTGAACAAGTCAGGAGTGAAATTGTTTATCTCTAACATTTTCAACTGCCTGCGTCATCAATCTGTTCACTCTGCCAAGGACAAGCGGCATGAGGAATCAAAACAGGAGAAAGACACAACACATCACGCAGAAAACCCTGAAGAAGTATCACTGCACCCGCCTGAGGAATGTTCTGATTATGGGAGACACATGGAGGAGTCTCCACTGCCCATCACCCCCCCCCCCCCCTGACAAGGCCTTTGAGGATACTCCGTTCACCCTTTCACCCTCGCCCACCCTCCTGGTGATCGTTGAAAACAGGAAGGCGATACAGAGGGTTGGCACCGAATCCTTCCTGGAGTTCAATAACCAAACTAAGGCGATACGCAGGGCTGGCAGCATGTCCTTTACCCCCGCTCCTCAACGACGGCCACCAAAATCACCGCGGAGACGCGCACCATCTCCCCGTCTTCATCACCGAGCCTACGTCAACCACCTCCCCCCCCTGGCAGCATGTCTTCTACCCCCGCACCATCTCCCCCGTCTCCATCACCGTGCCTACGTCAACTACCTCCCCTCCCTTCAAGAAAGCATCTGCAGTCTCCGAAGCCTGATAAGGATGTGTGTGTACAAAATGCAACAAACTCTTACTGATATGTGCTGGGTCCAGGCTCAAGGGCGTATGGCACTCTCAACTCTTTCCAGGACATGCCAGGGCCCTGCCTGCCTATAGCTTTGCCGATATCTGTGTTGATAGTTAATAGATTAAGAGCGGTGAATCATCTTAGACACAGGAAGCGCTCAAACGTTTGTGTGAGTTTATCTAATTTAGCAGTGATTCCATGTCAGCCACAGCTTGTTACAAAAAACATGACTGATAGTGTGTTTAACAAACTTAAACTAGCTTTATTAAATGTCAGGTCTTTGGCAGGAAAAACATTTTTAATCAATGATTTTATCACTGAGCACAATCTCGATTTTATGTTTTTAACAGAAACTTGGATTGAACAAAATAACAGTGCAGCTGTTCTTATCGAATCAACCCCTCCCAACTTTAGTTTTATGAGTCAGGAAAGAATGCATAAGAAAGGGGGTGGAGTTGCTATTCTGTTCAATGATTCCCTTCAATGCAGGAAGACATCTTATGGGAACTTTGATTATTTTGAATATGTGGCCCTTCAGCTGAAATGCTCCTCTCGAGCTCTGTTCCTAAATATCTATAGACCACCCAAATACTGTGCAAGCTTTTATGATGACTTTACTGAACTGCTGTCTATAGTGTGTATTGGCTTTGACCGTTTATTCATTGTCGGTGATTTTAACATCCATGTTGACAACCCTCAGGACAGAGGGGCAAAAGAACTGTTTTGTGTTCTTGATAGCTATGGACTGACTCAGCATGTGACGGAGCCCACGCACAATAAGGGGCACACTCTGGACTTAATTATCTCAAAGGGTCTGAATATCTCTAAGGTTGTGGTGACTGATGTTGCGCTCTCTTATCATTCCTGTGTTTTCTTTGAGAGCTCTATTTCTGTTCACAAAAATGTTCAAAAAGAGGTAACCACAAAGCGATATTTAACTGAAAATACTAGGGAAATGTTTACTCAGAATTTTTCTTCCACACTTGCCCCTGCTAACATCTCAGTAAATGAGCTAGTAGATCATTTTAATTCAAAAATTAAAAATGTTGTAGATGCCATTGCTCCAACTAAGGTAAAGGAAGTGTCTGGCAAGAAAATATCTCCATGGAGAAAGGCCATGACCGTGAAAACAGAAAAAACAGAATGTCGAAAAGCTGAACGCAGGTCGCGAAAAACAAATCTCCAGGTTCACTTTGAAATCTATAAAGAGAGACTTGGCCTTTATAATATGGAATTGAAAAACGCACGACAATCGTTCTTCTCTGACATCATTACCAAAAACAAAAACAACGCACGTGCCTTGTTTGCTACCGTCGACAGACTAACTAACCCCCCAGTGTCAGTAGCCTCTGAATTTCTATCCACCAGGGCGTGCAATGATTTTGCCTCCTTTTTCACTGACAAAATTCAGAAAATCAGACAAGCAGTCAGTGCCTCTGCATCAGGTACAGCAAATGTGTTGTCTCTGTGTCCACTTAACATCAATTCAAACACCATGACACAATTCCATTAGATTAATGATAAAAAACCTAGAGGACATTATACAACTTCTGAAATCCTCCTCCTGCTGCCTTGATATTATTCCAACGGGATTTTTCAAAGATGTTTTGCCTTGCATGGCCTCAGATCTACTTCATATAGTAAACAAATCTCTTCACTCAGGTATTTTTCCACAGGCCCTGAAAACTGCAGTCATTAAACCGCTCTTAAAAAAGAATAATCTAGATGCTTCGGTAATGAACAATTATAGGCCCATATCAAACCTGCCATTTCTAGGTAAAATCATTGAAAAAGTTGTTTTTCAACAGTTGAGTAATTTCTTGCATTTAAATAGTTGTTTCGATGTGTTACAGTCAGGCTTTCGTCCAAACCACAGCACTGAGACTGCTCTTGTAAAGGTCTTTAATGACATCCACTTAAACACAGACAGTGGCAGAACTTCAGTGTTAGTATTATTAGATCTCAGTGCTGCGTTTGACACTGTTGACCACAGCATATTACTAGACCGACTGGAAAACTAGGTGGGACTTTCGGAAACAGTTCTAAATTGATTTGAATCCTACTTAAAGGACAGAAACAACTTTGTTTCTATTGGTAAACACACATCTGAGTTGACAAATATGACATGTGGGGTTCCTCAAGGCTCCATCTTGGGGCCTCTTCTCTTTAACATCTACATGCTACCACTGGCTCAGATAATGAAAAACAACAAAATAAGTTACCATAGCTATGCAGATGACACACAGATTTACATAACAATTTCACCAGGAGACTATGCTCCAATTCAAACACTGAGTAAGTGCATTGAACAAATCAATGACTGGATGTGTCAGAACTTTCTCCAATTAAACAAAGATAAAACTGAGGTAATGGTTTTTGGAGCCAAGGCAGAACGTATACAAGTGAGCGCTGAGTTTCAGTCTGCAATGTTCAAAACAACAGATAAAGCCAGAAATCTAGGTGTAGTCATGGACTCTGACCTGAGTTTCAACAGTCACATTAAAACAGTTACTAAATCAGCCTACTATCACCTAAATAACATATCTAGGATTAAAAGACTAATGTCACAGCAGGATTTGGAAAAACTTGTCCATGCTTTTATCTTCAGTAGACTCGACTACTGCAATGGTGTCTTCACAGGTCTCACTAAAAAATCTATTAGGAAGCTGCAGCTGATTCAGAACGCCACTGCTCGAGTCCTTACTAACACTAAGAAAGTGGATCACATCACTCCTGTTCTGAAGTCTTTACACTGGCTTCCTGTGTGTCAAAGAATAGATTTCAAAATATTGCTGCTGGTTTATAAAGCTTTGAATGGTTTAGGCCCAAAATACATTTCTGATCTACTGCTAAATTATGAACCATCCAGATCTCTCAGGTCTTCAGGGACTGGTCAGCTTTCTGTCCCCAGAGTCAGAACTAAACATGGAGAAGCAGCGTTCAGTTATTATGCTCCAAATATCTGGAACAAACTCCCAGAAACCTGCAGTTCCGCTGCAACTCTGACTACTTTTAAATCCAGGCTGAAGACATTTCTTTTTGTCGCTGCTTTTAATTGAACTATTCATATCTTAGACTGCACTGTAACCTTTATCCATGTATTTTTTCTTTTAATGTTTATCCATGTATTTTTTATTTTAATGTTTATTTTTATTAGCTTCTCTTTTTAATGACTGATTTTAAATGCCATTTTGTAAAGCACTTTGAATTGCCTTGTGTTGAAAAGTGCTATATAAATAAACTTGCCTTGCCTTGCCTTGCCTTGCCTTGCCTTGCACACAGCTGAGACCGAGGCACTTGTTGGCCTTTGTAGTAGAATATTTGAATGTATTCATGTTAGCTCCAAATGAATACGTTTAAAAATGAGTGATTTGGGTTAAAACTGTGAGCTGGATTTTGAGCCCAAGCACATGTGACTTTTGAGAGACCATGTGGTGTTTGAGGACAAAGGACCTGCGGGGGAGGTGGCAGCATGTGTTGACTTGCACTGTATGCAAATGCTCTCGCCACCTGAGAATGGAGAAACTCAAGATTTGGGGTGATGGGGACATTTGGGCTGCCAATCAAAGTAGAGGAATCAGAGATCCCTCCCATTGCTTCAGCATAAATACAGAGACGCAACTGGGTTCAGTTTCTTTCTGCTGGCCGGCTGACGTGATCACCAGGTTGTATGTATGTTTTGTGTTGTATGTATGTTTTGTGTTGTATGTTTTGTGTTGTATGTGTTGTGTTGTAAGTATACTGTATTGTGTGTATTCTTGTATTGAATGTAATGATTTCTGGTGCATTGTGATATTACCATTAAAGTAGATTATTGTTGACTTGGTGGCACTGAATTCCTTCCATATGACACAGCTCAGAAGGACGCGGGGATATTTGAAACGTGGAGCGTAAATCCATTATAATATCTAACAAGATGGTGACCCGACGTGCAAGATTACGGGCTGAGGGATTCAGACGACCGGATTGGGTCGAGAATAAGCGCTTTTAAACGCTTCAGACAATCTGCAGGGCCCTGCACGACTCAAAGGTATTTCAGACGCCTGTTTGGTACATCGATTGTCTGTGATTGAATACACTAAAATGTTAGGATTGTCTGAAGGCGTTTCACAGTGTTTTTAAAGTTTAAATGGGATATACAATGCATATTAGAAACATAGTCGTTGATCGCAGGTAGATATTAGTCCGGCGTGACGTACATAGACAGTTGCATATTGATTACAGTTTGGCGCGGATCTACAGGTAGATAAAGTCCTGAGTGGCGTACATAAGAACGGTTTAGCGCGGATCTGTGGTATTGTAGTCCACAGTGGCGTAAGAGACGGTGCAGGCTGGGGGTTGTGAGGTTTGATTCCCACACGCCAGACCTGGAAACCCGATATTTCAGATCGGGTCGCCGCCTGGAACTGAGGGGTTTTACAGCACAGACGAACGCTCTCAAGCTAAGGGCCGGAGCTCTGTGGTATGGTAATTACTCAATATTTATGGATCTCAATGAAGCACTCGGATGAGTGAGGCTCATTTGTGGTCTGCTGCTGCCATCTAGTGGCTGAAAGGGGGTAGTACACCTTTGACATTGTTATATGAATTTAGCTTCAAGCGCTGAGGTTAAATATTACATTGCTGACCGGTATTGAAGACGGGAAGCGCGTTAATAGTAACTACGACAATAGCCCAGTAGATAAATAAAAGCGAAGTGCACATATTAATTGAGTCAGATAAATAAAAGCGAAGTGCACATATTAATTGAGTCAGATAAATAAAAGCGAAGTGAATATGGAACGACAGAATGCTAAAAACGATTCTGAAATTCCAGGTAGTTACCGGGAGCAATGGGAACAGATTAAGAGATTGATTTTCAGAGAATTAAGTACATTCAAATTAAATATAATAGTGGATTATTCTACCTAGATTAGACATACAAAGAGGACAATTTGTGTGTTATGAACTGGCCTTGTATGGTTTAATTGTTAGTGAACTCAGACTGCAAGCAGTGTGATTTCTCTCTGCACATGTTTGAGTCTTCTCTTCCCTGCCCCCGGTCATCCAAGTTATTTGACCCCATGTGGTCAAGAGCCATTCTGTTAGACTACAATCTTGGGTAAGACAAATCATTGTTCTTTTGTCACATTTTTGAATCACATAAGAGTTCATTTTGCTAAATCAATTTATCTTTAATTTGTAGTTGGTGTTTGTTAAGATTTTTAGGCACGACATAGACACTTGGGTCAGATTACATAACTGTAATCAGATTACTTGTTTTTCAAATATAGCGCTAAATACAGTTAGTTTTGTATTCTGTTACAAATCTAACCATGCTTGTAACACAACATGGATAGATTTAACTTAGATGAAAGACAGATTGTAAAGCAAATTGCACACCTAAACGAACAGAAACCCAGATGGTTTGCTCGTAGCAAATGGAACAAACAGATGCAGGCTCTAGATAGATTGAGGAGGGTTTGTCACAATGCTGCCCTCGCAATGAGTGGAATTACAATTCCTCCCGTCACAGACCAAAATCTCCCGGGTGCAATGGCAATCCACAGCCCGATAAAAACAGATGAAGTTAACACTCTTCTGTTCCCTAGAACAATGCAAAATAATGTTGTCTCTAACTCAGAGCACAAATCTCAAACTAAAAGTTAAAAAAACACAAGTTTCCTCCTCGTTAGACAGAATACACAGGCGCGCTGAGGAGGGGGAGAGAGGTGAGACGTCTTATCACACATGTCCAAGGGGGACAGTGGTGAGGAGAGCGGGCCATAAAAGGAAGAGAAAGACAGCAGGAGGGCGAGGTGCAAAGTTAAGCAGATATCTATGACAGGAACAATCAGTGAACAATCCAGAGGTAGATCAGTTAAACACACAAACGTGGGAACGTCATTTAGCCCATCATTTGAGTAGATTTTAACTGACAAACACACAGCATTGTCTCTTTTGTGAACTCAAGTGCATTCACAATGACTTCAACGAGACAAACAAGGCTGGAGAAAACTCTGACAAAGGCACACATCACATACACACACGAAGGAGTGAACAGCGCAGACACCATAGGTAGCGGAGAGCCCCACAGGTGTGAGGAAAGAATCATCCAAGATGTGAAGCTAAGAATAGATCTCAGAGACGAGCCCATCCCACAGGCAGAAAACCTGTTCACAGACGGCTGTTGTTTTAGACACCCCCAAAACGGCCTCCAAGCAGCCAGTGTCGTAAAACAAAAACCTGAGGACACTTTGAAGCAGGACGTCAGGGTCGTAAAGGTCCCAGGTCACGGCATTTGCCTCTGCCTCCTATGCATTACCATTCTTTCTTCATGTTTCTGAAAATGAAAACACAGTAAATGGGATTCGTTTTCAGAAAAGGGGGAGTGGTAGTTGTTAGACAATGGGAATTTGATATTTACATTTTTATAGTCTAAAATCTATAGTAGTATTTTTTTAGGTATCATAAAACAACACTGTTTTAGCTTTTTAGGTCAAGTTAATTGAAGATTTGAGAATGTTAATTAGGCGTCCCTAAAAATGGGGGGATGTACGACACAAATTATCTGTTAAATTCTGATTTTAGATTAATCAGATGACATGTCTTATTTTTATACAGTCCTTTAATGACAGAGGTTAAAACCCTGGACACTTATTTTTATTTTTATGAATATACTGCCATCAGGTATATATTTAAATCCAGAGACAGATGCAGTCTCTGTTTGAACAAATATCACAATGAAAAATAGTGGTAGCAAATCATCTTTAGGTTAAATCATGTCGGGAAGAGATGAGGAGTTTTGTTTTGAAACAAAAGTTTGAACTGAGCCATGTTGGTTTTCAAAAAGCTGACTTTTCAAAATGAAACAGATCACTTTTGAGTGTACAGTAGCAGTTTGCATGGAGATTTATTTGTGAACACTACAGTAGCAGGATGTATTTACCTGTCCTAGGAAAGGGACAGATTATAAGTAAAAGACTGGTTAGAAATGGAAATAAGAAAAGGTTGTTGAAGGCTGAAGAGAAAAGAGAACAGATGGATAGAAGAAGACTGAAATAGATGGACAGGGCAAGATATTAAATGTGTTGAAGTGATATCTTGCTCAGAAGGATAAAAGGTGGTTAAAATACCACGAGTGAAGTTGGAAAAAGTATGTAGGAGAGAGAGAGAGAGAGACAAGACAATTAAGATGTTTGAAAAGATTAGAAAGAGTAAAAGTTATATAAAGTTAACTACTATTCTGGACAATGTCATATTGTTTTATGAGTAAAAAACATGAAATAAAATATATTACTAAGATATAAGAAAACATGTGAAGAGACAGGCATGAAATGGTTAGACGCATGGTCCCTAGTTCTTATGTAAATCAGGAGCTCAATTAACAAAGGGACAGGTTTCTCTCCTTTGAGCTCACTCATGGTCACCAGTTCCCAGGAGCCCTGAGCGTAGGCTTGAGGGATTTGTATCAGATTTCTCCACACAGATTACAGAGGCAAAAGGGGGACATCAAACCCCAAGGGGCTGGTACCCAGGTTCTCTGGACCCCATCGGGCGATGCAGAGGACATCTCACGCTGTCCGCTTGGAAGGGAAAGGAGACATCTGGTACCACTGGAATCAGTGCGCAGTGGGGAAACCTCCAGGAAGGATGTGTGAAAGCTGTCATGCTCCTCCTCGTGCTGGGCCTGCTGTACCTGACCAAGCAAGGGTGGCGACTCCACGGTGTGGGAAGCGTATCCAAGGACGCAGTATCAGGAGTTCCGGGTCTCGCCATGGATGGAAGTACCTGACACTACGCAGACAGTGAAACCAGGAAAGTGAGTGTTCACCAGAGCGATAAAGAGGAGGAGCAGGCACTCGCCAAAGGGGGAGGGTCCCTACCAAACACTCCTGTCTACATCGACTGCAGTTAGACTGGCGGAGAGACCATCCTGGATACATCTGACTGTGAAGCTGTTTAAACCTAAAACACAGAAACTCGCCTCTACTGTGGTGAAGTCTGGCTACAAAGGGAGGTGTCCGATAGGGTCGCTTGTCTCAAACCAGTGAAGAAACCAACAGAACCCAGTGGAATTTAAAGAGTGGACGTGAGCAGGGAAACAGTAACGGGTCTGAGGGATAGAAACTGACGATGTACAGAGAAAGAATTAGACCATGGGGATTACATTAAAACATGTGCCTATACAATTTACCTACCTCAGCCGTTTGGGTACTTTTGTATATGAATTTTTGATTTTTACAATCATTTGTATCTTTCCAGGTTCTATGTTATTCCGGAGTATAAACAGGAGGGATATGTTGGAGACATATAGATGTCTCCACTCTTTGGGAAGTTTTAATGCACTGATATCATGTGTGGCTCTGAAACTAAAGCGGAATGAAGTATACATGAAGTAATGTTAAAGCTTGAAGACACTGCAATTTTGCCGATTACAGATTAATTGAATCACCACTGTGAAGGTTATACCTTATGACGATTGACTATACTCAATCAGAATGATTGAAGGGTTTTAACTTTGTTGTTACTAAGTGATGTAATTGATGTATGGAGCTATTTACATATTTTGGTATTTCTAACACGGTCATATGAAGTTGATATGTGGAGCCATTTCTGAACGTTTAAATAGTCTGAATCCCAGAACGAATGTGAATGTCTTGAAAGTAGTTGATTTATTAAATTTAAATCAAAAGGGGGATTGTAGTAGAATATTTGAATGTATTCATGTTAGCTCCAAATGAATAAGTTTAAAAATGAGTGATTTGGGTTAAAACTGTGAGCTGGATTTTGAGCCCAAGCACATGTGACTTTTGAGAGACCATGTGGTGTTTGAGGACAAAGGACCTGCGGGGGAGGTGGCAGCATGTGTTGACTTGCACTGTATGCAAATGCTCTCGCCACCTGAGAATGGAGAAACTCAAGATTTGGGGTGATGGGGACATTTGGGCTGCCAATCAAAGTAGAGGAATCAGAGATCCCTCCCATTGCTTCAGCATAAATACAGAGACGCAACTGGGTTCAGTTTCTTTCTGCTGGCCGGCTGACGTGATCACCAGGTTGTATGTATGTTTTGTGTTGTATGTATGTTTTGTGTTGTATGTTTTGTGTTGTATGTGTTGTGTTGTAAGTATACTGTATTGTGTGTATTCTTGTATTGAATGTAATGATTTCTGGTGCATTGTGATATTACCATTAAAGTAGATTATTGTTGACTTGGTGGCACTGAATTCCTTCCATATAACACAGCTCAGAAGGACGCGGGGATATTTGAAACGTGGAGCGTAAATCCATTATAATATCTAACACCTTCGGGATTATGGAGTTTTGTCAAGTTGTTTTCTGTCCTTTTTCAGTTGTAATTTTGACCTTAATGTCAACAGAAAGGATACTTATCAATAATGTATAGTCACAATTTTGTTGTTAGCTATAATGTATCTGAAAAGAAGTTGCTCTTGTTGTTTTTGTTTTATCAAATTATATTTTACATTTGTATATACACTGAACAACAATATAAACGCAACACTTTTGTTTTTGCTCTCATTTTTCATGAGATGAACACAAAGATCTAAAACATTTTCTATATACACAAAATAACCATTTCTCTCATATTGTTCACAAATCTGAAAAGATCTGTGATAGTGAGCACTTGTCCTTTGCCGAGATAATCCATCCCACCTCACAGGTGTGGCATATCAAGATGCTGATTAGACAGCATGATTATTGCACAGGTCTGCCTTTAGAATGGCCACAATAAAAGGCCACTCTGAACGTGCATTTTTGCTTTATTGGAGGGGTCTGGGGGGGTCTGAAAACCAGTCACTATCTGGTGTGAGGGGTAGGGTTAGGGTAATGTTGTGAATTGAGTGGCCCATGGTGGTGGTGGGGTTATGATATGAGCAGGCGTATGTTATGGACGACGAACACAGGCCACTCGATTCACAACATTACCCTAACCCTACCCCTCACACCAGATACTGACTGGTTTTCGGATCCCCCCCAGACGTTTTAATGCCATTGAACACAACTTTTGATCAGAAAACAGCAAAGGTAAGACGTATTTGCCGTTTTGGCCCCGTAAAGTGAAGTTGTGTGTTGTCTTTGCCAGCCTTCGTTGCCCTGAGTTTTGATTGGACAGTGATGATACTTATACCATTGGAATCTCAGCTTGTTTGTGCAGATCCGATGTCATATAAAATATTTCTACCATGAGTTAGTGCCAATTCAGACGCTTGGCATTAGAGTTGTGTTTTGTTTCGGTAAAAATTGTTCATATCGTCAGTTAGCTGAGCTTCTTCCCGTTGGGGGCACATTAATAGGTTGTTAAATGTGGCGGGGGCACCAGGCTTAACAGGTTAAAGGTCAAACAAGTGCAATCCAGGTTTAGATACATATTTGAATGAAATGTTCATTTTAGGATTGACAAAAGTTTTGACTGGGGCAGAAAGAGAAAGAAAGTGGGACAACATTTCCAAGGAGCCACGATTACAAAAGACCAGGTGAGAGAAAGCAAGGCAAGGCAAGTTTATTTATATAGCACCTTTCAACACAAGGCAATTCAAGGTGCTTTACAAAAATGAAAGACATTCAGACAAAGGCATTTAAAAACAGCAAAAGATAATAAAAGAAACATTAAAATGAAAAATACATGAATAAAAAGTACATGAATACTAAGTTACAGTGCAGTTTAAGATATGAATAGTTCACATAGAAGTTCCACTTTACTGATGAACACAACAGCTCAGTTTCAATTAAAAGCAGCGACAAAAAGACAAGTCTTCAGCCTGGATTTAAAAGTAGTATAGAGTTGTAGCGGACCTGCAGGTTTCTGGGAGTTTGTTCCAGATATTTGGAGCATAACAACTGAACGCTGCTTTACCATTTTTAGTTCTGACTCTGGGGACAGAAAGCTGACCAGTTCCTGAAGACTTGAGAGATCTGGATGGTTCATAATTTAGCAGTAGGTCAGAAATGTATTTTGGGCCTAAACCATTCAGTGCTTTATAAACCAGCAGCAGCATTTTGAAATATATTCGTTGACACACAGGAAGCCAGTGTAAAGACTTCAGAACAGGAGTGATGTGATCCACTTTCTTAGTGTCAGTGAGCAGCGGCGTTCTGAATCAGCTGCAGCTTTCTAATAGATTTTTAGTGAGACCTGTAAAGACACCATTACAGTAGTCCAGTCTACTGAATATAAAAGCATGGACAAGTTTTTCCAAATCCTGCTGTGACATTAGTCTTTTAATCCTAGATATGTTCTTTAGGTGATAGTAGGCTGATTTAGTAATTGTTTTATTGTGACTGTTGAAACTCAGGTCAGAGTCCATGACTACACCTAGATTTCTGGCTTTATCTGTTGTTTTGAACATTGCAGACTGAAGCTCAGCGCTAACTATTATACTTTCTGCTCCAAAGACAATTACCTCAGTTTTGTCTTTGTTTAATTGGAGAAAGTTCTGACACATCCAGTCATTGATTTGTTCAATGCACTTACTGTCACAGTCTGCTTTCTCACTCACCTATTTTCTGCATTATCATTCCTTAGTCACCTGGTAGTCACACCCTGTCTCTCTCTTTCTCACTCTGTTACACCCATCAGCTCCATTAGTATTTAGGCCCACTTCACTTTCACCTCAGTGCCAGATCGTACTTTGCAGCATGCCAGTCTTTCCCGCATTACTCTTCAGATTGCTCTCCCGGTTTCGACCCTGCCTGTCCCTGACCAGCCTGCCTCGCCTGCTCCCTGACCCGTTCTGTACCTGCGACTCCCGTCCTGCCTTCTCCCGGAACCCTCGCCTGTCCCTGACCAGCCTGCCTCGCCTGCTCCCTGACCCGTTCTGTACCTGCGACTCCCGTCCTGCCTTCTCCCGGAACCCTCGCCTGTCCCCGACCAGCCCTTTGCCTACTATCTGCCGTGTTGTCTCCTACCAGCCTATTGCCTCTAATAAAGCTGGTTACCGACCATCTCTGGTTTCCCGTGTTCTGCATTTTGGTCCTCAGCTCGTTTGTGACACTTACTCAGTGTTTTAACTGGAGAATAGTCTCCTGGTGAAATTGTTACGTACATGTGTGTGTCATCCGCATAGCAATGGTAACTTATTTAGCTGTTTTTCATTATCTGAGCCAGTGGTAGCATGTAGATGTTAAAGAGAAGAGGCCCTAAGATGGAGCCTTGTCATATTTGTCAACACCTATAGAAACAAAGTTGTTTCTGTCTTTTAAGTAGGATTCAAACCAATTTAGTTTCCGAAAGTCCCACCCAGTTTTTTAGTCGGTCTAGTAATGTGTTGTGGTCAACAGTGTCAAACGCAGCACTGAGATCTAATAATACTAACACTGAAGTTCTGCCACTGTCTGTGTTTAAGTGGATGTCATTGAAGACCTTTACAAGAGCAGTCTCAGTGCTGTGGTTTGGACGAAAGCCTGACTGGAACACATCTAAACAGTTATTTAAATGCAAGAAATTACTCAACTGTTGAAAGACTACTTTTTCAATGATTTTACCTAGAAATGGGAGGTTTGATATGGGCCTGTAATTGTTCATTACTGAAGCGTCTAGATTATGCTTTTTTAAGAGCGGTTTAATGACTGCAGTTTTCAGGGCCTGTGGAAAAATACCTGAGTGAAGAGATTTGTTTACTATATGAAGTAAATCTGAGGCCATGCAAGGCAAAACATCTTTGAAAAACCCTGTTTGAATAATATCAAGGCAGCAAGAGGAGGATTTCAGAAGTTGTATAATGTCCTCTAGGTTTTTATCATTAATCTGATGGAATTGTGTCATGGTGTTTGAATTGATATTAGGTGAACATAGAGACAAAACATTTGCTGTTCCTGATGCAGAGGCACTGACTGCTTGTCTGATTTTTGTCAGTGAAGAAGGAGGCAAAATCATTGCACGCCCTGGTGGATAGACATTCAGAGGCTACTGACACTGGGGGGTTAGTTAGTCTGTCGACGGTAGCAAACAAGGCATGTGCGTTGTTTTTGTTTTTGGTAATGATATCAGAGAAGAAAGATTGTCGGGCAAATTTCAATTCCAAATTATAAAGGCCAAGTCTCTCTTTATAGATTTCAAAGTGCACCTGGAGATTTGTTTTTCGCCACCTGCGTTCAGCTTTTCGACACTCTTTTTTTCTCTGTTCTCACGGTCATGGCCTTTCTCCATGGAGATATTTTCTTGCCAGTCACTTCCTTGACCCTAACATTTTTCATTTTTTAATTAAAATGATCTACTTGCTCATTTACTGAGATGTTAGCAGGGGCAAGTGTGGAAGAAAAATTCTGAGTAAACATTTCCCTAGTGTTTTCAGTTAAATATCGCTTTGTGGTTACTTCTTTTTGAGCATTTTTGTGAACAAAAATAGAGCTCTCAAAGAAAACACAGGAATGATCAGAGAGTGCAACATCAGTCACCACAACCTTAGAGATATTCAGACCCTTTGAGATAATTAAG
Source organism: Harpagifer antarcticus (assembly GCA_902827135.1). Taxonomy (NCBI): domain Eukaryota; kingdom Metazoa; phylum Chordata; class Actinopteri; order Perciformes; family Harpagiferidae; genus Harpagifer; species Harpagifer antarcticus. The sequence goes on from CADEHL010001005.1 coordinate 17,687,308, forward strand.
TCCAGAGTGTGCCCCTTATTGTGCGTGGGCTCCGTCACATGCTGAGTCAGTCCATAGTTATCAAGAACACAAAACAGTTCTTTAGCCCCTCTGTCCTGGGGGTTGTCAACATGGATGTTAAAATCACCAACAATGACTAGACGGTCAAAGTCAATTCACACTATAGACAGCAGTTCGGTAAAATCATCAAAAAAGCTTGCACAGTATTTGGGTGGTCGATAGATATTTAGGAATAGAGCTCGAGAGGAGCATTTCAGCTGAAGGGCCACATATTCAAAAGAAGCAAAGTTCCCATAAGATGTCTTCCTGCATTGAAGGGAATCATTGTACAAAATAGCAATTCCACCTCCTCTCTTATGCATTCTTCCCTGACTCATAAAACTAAAGTTGGGAGGTGTTGATTCGATAAGAACAGCTGCACTGTTATTTTGTTCAATCCATGTTTCCGTTAAAAACATAAAATCGAGATTGTGCTCAGTGATAAAATCATTGATTAAAAGGGTCAGGTCTTTGGCAGGTAAAAATGTTTTACCTGCCAAAGACCTGACATTTAATAAAGCTAGTTTAAGTTTGTTAAATACACTATCAGTCAGGTTTTTTGTGACAAGCTGTGGCTGACATGGAATCACTTCTAAATTTGATAAACTCACACAAACCTTTGAGCGCTTCCTGTGTCTAAACTGATTCACCGCTCTTAATCTATTACCTATCAACACAGATATCGGCAAAGCTACAGGCAGGCAGGGCCCCGGCATGTCCTGGAAAGAGTTGAGAGTGCCATACGCCCTTGAGCCTGGACCCAGCAGATATCAGTCAGTGTTTGCGTTTTTTACACACACATCCTTATCAGGCTTTGGAGACAGCAGTCTTGAAGGGGGGGAGGACGTTTTGGTCCGGATGATTGTGGTTGGCATGGTGACGGGGGTGTTGGTGCGCATCCAGGGGGAGGAGGTGGTTGACGTAGGCACGGTGACGGAGACAGGGGAGGTGGTGCGCGTCTCTGCTTCGGTGATTTTGATGGGCATCGTTGAGGAGCGGGGGTAAAGGACATGCTGCCAGCCCTGCGTATCACCTTAGTTTGGTTATTGAACTCCAGGAAGAAATCGGTACCAACCCTCTGTATCTCCTTCATGTGTTCAGCGATCTCCAGGAGTGTGGGCGTGGGTGAAAGGGTGAATGGAGAGTAGAGAGAGCTGTGGGGTGAAGGAAGAGTATCCTCAGAGGTGATAGGGGGGGGGGTGAAGGGCGGTGGAGACTCTTCCATTTGTCTCCAATAATCAAGACATTCCTCAGGCGGGTGCAGTGATAGATTTTCAAGGTTTTCTGAGCGATGTGTTGTGTCTTAATCTTGTTTTGATTCCTCTTGTTGCTTGTCCTTGGCAGAGGGAACAGATTGATGACGCAGGCAGTTGAATATGTTAGAGATAAACAATTTCACTCCTGACTTGTTCAGACAAACTCCATTTGCCTTAAAAAGATGTCTGCGGTCCCAGAAAAAGTTAAAGTTGTCAATACAATTGACAGAATGGTCAGTACAGGCAGTTGAAACCCATGTGTTCAGTGCAAACAATCTGCTGAATCTCTCCACTCCTCTTCTGACTGGCGGTAGAGGGCCACTGATGAACACCTCTGCAATTAGAGAGCTGACAGTTTCCAACAGACATTTAAAGTCTTTTTTCAGCACTTCTGACTGTTGTTTCACAACATAATTTGTTCCAATATGCAGTACCACATTTCTCACAGTGTGATGTTCAGCCCCAATATGCAGGATCTTCTCAGCCAAGTCAGAGACCACATCCTTGTGAAAACAGAGTACTTTGATGTTGTTCTTACTACACAGACTTTGTACATCTCTTACAGCAGAGTCACCCACAATCAGCGTTTCAGGCCCAGTCGTTAGCTTTCCCTCTAGCCTTTTACTTTTGCAGTAGTGATAACAATGCAGGCCAGCCGGTCGCATCACAAATTTCAGAGCGCTGGGCTTTGCCTGTTGTTCGTCCTCCCAAATCCCATGGAAATGATTTACTCTTCGGCCTTGCACCCAGAGAGTTCCAGGGAGGACTACCACTTGTAGATTTATAACCTGTTAATTGGAATCCTTGTAGCTGCTAACTAGCTTTGAGTTAGCATGCCTTTGTCCATTATTTTTTCAACACTGGTAAAGTGGTGTCATTCCAACCAAGTCCATTCACTTCCACGTTAACTTCCAACCGTTGCATTTTCATTTCCAACACGGCCATCTTCTGTAGAAGTTTGTGGAAGTCATCTGTAGAGAACGGAGGCATTTTGCTACCAACTAGCTTAAGCTAAATAGCATGCTGTACCAGGCTTTAGCTGTTGCTAGGCCACGCCACTGTAAGACTGAGGTCGTCGTAAAAATATTGAAATATGGCTGAAACCCTCCGTCTATTTACGAAGAATAACTGTCCCAGTGATAGGATAATGTCCAGGAGCTGCTGCTCGAAGTTTTCAGAAAAAGAAAAATAGAAAAACAGCATAAAAAAGTAAGCAGAGGCAAGAGCAAGCAGAAACGCGTCTGCACTGTAAGAAGGCTGGGAGGAAAGTAGTGAGATCTTAAGGAAAAGTCATAATAATCTGGAAACAATGGGAACACAGACAATGCGAAGGAGTGGGAGGGATTTGAGAGATTAAAAGGATTGGGAGGGAGGCAGAACAGAATAAAGCCTCAGAAGCTGACACGGCGGTAAGATTTTCTTGCGAGCCAGCACAGATCAAAAGTTATTGCGAATATCCAAGAAGACAGAAGAAGAAATTATGGGGAGAAAAGTTATGCGGAGGAGGATGACAGCAGAGGACTTAGAAATGAAGAGGGGGTGACAACCCAAGGGACGACATCGGGGAGACAGTAGAGGTCCACGTCAATGGATGCAGGACAGAAAAGGACGAGTGGGGACACATCTGTGTGAACGCAGCCAGCCGTGTGTGACCGATGCTCCGTGAGGTCACCTGTCAGGGTGGGGGGGGGGGGGGCTGCTGCTGGGAACAGGGGGCAAGGCCAGCTCCGCAGGAGGCAGGTACCAAGACAGATGTAGAAAGAAGGGGGACAATGGGTGGGGGGAATACATGCAGGTGGAATGAGAAACACATCTAAGGAAATAATTCTGAGGCAGGAGAGATTTATTTATTTGGCTTAATTTCTCTATTCATGTGCTTCGTTCAAAATACGGTATAAAACAAAATAAAGAAACATGACTTATCATATACCATATATCTTTAGGCAGTTTTATTTTGATATGAAGGAAAAAGAAAATACATAAACTAAATTAAATAACTCATATAATATTAATGGCGATAATTCTATTATATTAGGGGTTTTTAGGTGGAGGGAAAAAATCATATTAAATGAATAAATCATATCATTTTAAGGGGGATGGTAATAAAACATCTATATAATAAATAAATGGGGGAATAAATAAATGGGGGAACATTTGAAAAATCTGAGTTTTTTTTTACATGGAGGTAAAAAACTATATCAAAAATAAATCAGTCATACCATATCTGTCACGGTTATCATGTCATGTCACAGTTCTGTCTTGGTTTGGGTGTTTTCGCTGTTCTCTATGTCATGTTTTCCTCCTGTCGTTAGTTTCCCTGGTGTGTCTCGTTAGCTGATTGTGTTCACCTGTGGCCCTTGTGTTTCTCCTCCCCTGCCCGGCTGTGTCTCGTCTTGTAATTATCCCTCCCTGTATTTAGTCTTGTCTCGTCCTGTGTTCAGTGTTGGTGCTTCTTTTGTTGGTGACTGAATTCACCCCGGTGAGTTTCTGTTTTGTATGTATTAGTTTCATTATCCTTGAAATAAAGGATTATCAGAGTTATCTGCATTTGGGTCCTGCTTCCTTCACTCAACCGTGACAGAAAGCACCAACCAGAAATGGACCCAGCAGATGATCCATTTGAGGTGGAACTACAACATTTTTCCTTTGCTTTGGCTTGCTGCTATGATTGGTGGAGGGGAGCGTCCAGTGTTCTGCAGAAGGAGGCCGCTCTGGTAGAGGCGCACCGGTTGGCTATGGAGAAACCAGACTTGGTGAAATTCTTACCTGGCTGGATTTTGAACTTCATCTGGGTGTGTGATTTCCAGCCTGCTGACTATAAACGTCTCGGTGTGTTCCGTCTGGAGTCAACCAGTGCTTCCGCCCCAGTTCCTGCTCCTGTCCAAGAGTCGTTTTCTGGAACTCGGCTGGCTTTTGGAGGTCCACGGAGCCTTCAGGCGGCTTCTAAGAGAAGGAGTCGCAAGTCCAGGCTAGCAATCCGAGCCCCAGCAGCCATGGTTCCAGCCCCAGTTCTGGCCCCAGCAGCCATGGTCCCAGCCCCAGTTCTGGCCCCAGCAGCCATCATTCCAGCTCCAGTTCTGGCCCCAGCAGCCATCATTCCGGCCCCAGTTCTGGCCCCAGCAGCCATTGTTCCAGCCCCAGTTCTGGCCCCAGCAGCCATCATTCCGGCCCCAGTTCTGGCCCCAGCAGCCATGGTTCCGGCCCCAGTTCTGGCCCCAGCAGCCATGGTTCCAGACCTAGTTCTGGCCCCAGCAGCCATGGTCCCGGCCCCAGCAGCCATGGTTCCAGCCTTAGCTCTAGCCCCAGCTGCCATAGTCCCATCTCTGGTCCCTTCTCTAGTCTCTTCTCGAGTCCCTCCTCTTGTCCCTTCCCTAGTCCCTCCTCAGGTCACTTTCCTAGTCCCTTCTCTAGTCCCTTCTCCAGTCCCACCTCTAGTCACTTCTCTAGTCCCTTCCCTCATCCCATCTCAAGTTCCCTCTCGAGTCCCCTCTCTAGTTCCCTCTCAAGTCTCCTCTCGAGCTACCTCTCGAGTCCCCTTTCTAGATCCCTCTCAAGTCACCTCTCGAGGTCCCTCTCAAGCCACCTCTCGAGTCCCCTCTCAAGTCCCCTCTCAAGATCCCTCTCAAGTCATCTCTCGAGTCTCCTCTCGAGTTCCCTCTCGAGTCCCCTCTCCAGTCACCTCTCGAGTTCCTTCTCGAGTCCCCTCTCGAGTCACCTCTCCAGTCGACTCTCCAGTTTCCTCTCGAGTTCCCTCTCAAGCCCTCTCTCGAGTCCCCACTCAAGCCCCTACTCATGTGCCGTTGGAGGTCCCGCAGACAACTCTCCTGCCGGGGGTCCTGCCAACCCCATGTCCTGTGCCGTTGGAGGTCCCGCCGACTACTCTCCTGCCGGGGGTCCTGCCAACCCTTTGTCCTGTCTCGTTGGAGGCCCCGCCGACTACTCTCCTGCCGGGGGTCCTGCCAACCCCATGTCCTGTCCCGTTGGAGGTCCCGCAGACTAGTCTTCTGCCGGGGGTCCTGCCAACCCCATGTCCTGTACCGTTGGAGGTTCCGCTGGGGGTCCTGCCAACCCTGTGTCCTGTCCCGTTGGAGGCCCCGCCGACTACTCTCCTGCCGGGGGTCCTGCCAACCCTGTGTCCTGTCCCGTTGGAGGCCCCGCCGACTACTCTCCTGCCGGGGGTCCTGCCAACCCTGTGTCCTGTCCCGTTGGAGGCCCCGCCGACTACTCTCCTGCCGGGGGTCCTGCCAATCCTGTGTCCTGTCCCGTTGGAGGCCCCGCCGACTACTCTCCTGCCGGGGGTCCTGCCAACCCCATGTCCTGTGCCGTTGGAGGTCCCGCCGACTACTCTCCTGCCGGGGGTCCTGCCAACCCTTTGTCCTGTCTCGTTGGAGGCCCCGCCGACTACTCTCCTGCCGGGGGTCCTGCCAACCCTGTGTCCTGTCCCGTTGGAGGCCCCGCCGACTACTCTCCTGCCGGGGGTCCTGCCAACCCTATGTCCTGTCCCGTTGGAGGCCCCGCCAACTACTCTCCTGCCGGGGGTCCTGCCAACCCCATGTCCTGTCCCGTTGGAGGTCCCGCCGACTACTCTCCTGCCGGGGGTCCTGCCAACCCTATGTCCTGTCCCGTTGGAGGTCCCGCCGTCTACTCACCTGCCGGGGGTCCTGCCAACCCTGTGTCCTGTCCCGTTGGAGGCCCCGCCGACTACTCTCCTGCCGGGGGTACTGCCAACCCTGTGTCCTGTGCCGTTGGAGGTCCCGCCGTCTACTCTCCTGCCGGGGGTACTGCCAACCCTTTGTCCTGTCTCGTCGGAGGTCCCGCCAACCGCTCTCCTGCTGGGGGTCCTGCCAACTCCTGGTCCTCTTCCGTGGGGGATCCTGCCGAAGCCTGTCCCGCCGGCTCCGGTTCCTGTCCGGCCGACACCGGGTCCTGCCCGGCCTCCGGAGCTGTCTGGTCTTCGCCCTCGATCCCGACCCTCTGTGAGCCGCGGTCTTCGTACGCGGGCCCGGCCTCCTGACTCTTCCTGCCGCTGCCCTCGTCCTCGGGCCCGGCCCCCTGACTCTTCCTGCCGCTGCCCTCGTCCTCGAGCCCGGCCCCCTGACTCTTCCTGCCGCTGCCTTCGCCCTCGATCCCGACCCTCTGTGAGCCGCGGTCTTCGCCCGCGGGCCCGGCCTCCTGACTCTTCCTGCCGCTGCCCTCGTCCTCGGGCCCGGCCCCCTGACTCTTCCTGCCGCTGCCCTCGTCCTCGAGCCCGGCTCCCTGACTCTTCCTGCCGCTGCCTTCGCCCTCGATCCCGACCCTCTGTGAGCCGCGGTCTTCGCCCGCGGGCCCGGCCTCCTGACTCTTCCTGCCGCTGCCCTCGTCCTCGGGCCCGGCCCCCTGACTCTTCCTGCCGCTGCCCTCGTCCTCGAGCCCGGCCCCCTGACTCTTCCTGCCGCTGCCTTCGCCCTCATGCTCGGCCCCCTGAGTTCGCCCGCTGTGGCCTTCGCCCCACCATGGACTCTGCCTTGCCCCCGGGCCGTCCGCCCGAGACCCCCACCATGGACTCTGCCTTGCCCCCGGGCCGTCCGCCCGAGTCCCCCACCTTGGACTCTGCCTTGCCCCCAGGCCGACCGCCCGAGTCCTCCTTCTCAGCTTCTGCCTTGCCCCCGGGCCGTCCGCCCGAGATCCCTTCCTGGTCCTCTACTGTGCTCCTGGGCGGTCAGCTCAGTCCCGTCCTCCGGACCCCCTCCACCCACCCTGCTGGACGTTGGTGGATTTTTGTTTTGGTGTTAGGGACGTCTAGAATCCGTCCCTTGAGGGGGGGGTTCTGTCACGGTTATCATGTCATGTCACAGTTCTGTCTTGGTTTGGGTGTTTTCGCTGTTCTCTATGTCATGTTTTCCTCCTGTCGTTAGTTTCCCTGGTGTGTCTCGTTAGCTGATTGTGTTCACCTGTGGCCCTTGTGTTTCTCCTCCCCTGCCCGGCTGTGTCTCGTCTTGTAATTATCCCTCCCTGTATTTAGTCTTGTCTCGTCCTGTGTTCAGTGTTGGTGCTTCTTTTGTTGGTGACTGAATTCACCCCGGTGAGTTTCTGTTTTGTATGTATTAGTTTCATTATCCTTGAAATAAAGGATTATCAGAGTTATCTGCATTTGGGTCCTGCTTCCTTCACTCAACCGTGACAATATCAAGAATTGGATGAAAAGAAAAACATATCTAAAGGGTCATAATGAAAATCTGGGTTTTTTTTAAAAATGTGAAAACGCATAGGGTAAAATTAAAGCTGATTGCAAGACAGATATATATATAGGGGACTACGATTTGTCCTTTAATAATATCTTTAAAATACTACCCCTTGCTTTATTTCATTGTAAAACGTACTTCATTAAGGGTCAAATAAGATAATTTAACAAAGTACAAACAAAGTATTTCTTATTTCATGATACAGAACTTTTCTCATCTGTCAAGTCACAAAATGTTCTGTTTGCTCTCACAGGACGTGCTCTGCACCAGACAGACTCAGTTTGAGACTAGCTCTGTAGCATATGGAGCATTTAGCAGGTAAAGAGACAGATATTTCCCTCAAGACAGAAATAAAAAAGAAAAGTAGAATGTATTATGTGCTGGGTCTGAATTTCAGTCAGCTGCTGGTGTGCAAAGCCAGTAAAAGGTTTATTGGGAAACAGAAGGCCTGAGATAATGTGTTTAGTATATTGAAACGGCCCTATGTAGTTAACATGAAAAGCAATTGCCACTTCGTCTAACTGAGAATATGTGATGAAACAATGGATGAACCAAAAGAGAATGAATTTTGCCTTTTCGTTTTAATACCAGAAATAATGATGATACTATTATTGTATGTCTACGGTCTAGGGAAACCTAGACATAACCAAAAGGGTCAGGGACACCATGTGAAGAACTTCAATTTCAGCAGTTTACTTAACTTCAGACAAAACAACAAATCAAAGATTTTGTAAATAAAAATAACCCTTAACATTCTTAAGAAAAAGAATGTGAGAAAACAGGGATTCACAATAAATAAAAAATGGCGTCTCACTCCTACTACTGCTTTTTAGGTTTCAAAATTAAAAAGTGACAAGGTAGAATATTCAGACAATCATACATTACTCTTATTCTAAGCACAACAACAACCTTGCTGAAAGGCCTAAACGGAGCAACACAACTTTCACATTTCTCTCATTTTGATTACACCATCAAACTTGCCACAAAGCCTATGAGAAAACACTACTAACATACAAATCACCAAACCAACAAAGTGCTGGCTCTCGGTTCGGAACAGGAGAGGTGAAAGAGGGAGAGTGACTGGCGTGCTCCAGTTCAAGTAGGCATGATGTCAACCGGTGGTCCAATCAGGAAACAGCAATCAGCAAACTGGTCCAATCATCAGGTGGAACCTGAATCTCACACACATGCACACACAGAGTAGAGAGATCTGCCACATATATAGACATAATGACCCATTGTCATAACAATTACTTTAGATGAACTTCTTCTACACCGCACCCCAGATACCAGGGGGAAAAACGTGTCATCTGCAGGAAACAGCGTCTGAAGGCATCTTAATGAATTAGCCACAAGCAAAAAATGCTAACGTGGGGGTTGCACAAACTCACTCATAACTCACTCTTATCGTAGCTGCACGCCCAACCCATCGATTCACATCGTGAGATGGCACAGAATCTATGGGTACATACATCATCACTCCATGATAAGAACTCGCGAAGCTAAAAAAAACATCAAAACATGTGGCGTTAGGTAGCTAAAACCGGCAACATGGCCTACCTTGGTCGTTGTCTGGTCAAAAGTCTTCTTCAATGGCATTAAAACGATAAAAACACTGCTGAAGTTAATCCATAGGTTAATCCAATGTGTCTGTCTCACTTTGAAATGATTTCTGATAATCCATAAGCAATAAACCTGCTTTTCCGTTTCCAGATGTCAGAGCGAGAGATAGGTTCACTGATGCAAAGCCCCACCTTTTTTTTTACCATGTGTGTGTATCGGGAAATTCCCCTTCGATTCTATTGGCTCTAACGGTCAGGAAGAGATGTCAATCACCAAAATCGACCAATGGGTTCCAGAGAAACGATAAAAACAGCCATTTCCACCCAAATCACCTCAGAGGTGGAGTTTTTTTTGCTAAACCTCTCTAAAAGAGTCAAATGTCACTTGTTTTGCATCAATCTTGATACAGGGTACTTGTTATATGTTGTACTTTGGATTCCTAAATCTTTTAGTCTACCTTACCATCATCCAAGGGTAGTTTTCACTATAAGTAAAACATAATATTTGGACGGACACTATAATTTACAGTTGTTTTACTATGTTCAATCTGAATTGTCTTTAAAATAAAAAACATCTATATTGATTCTGACTGTTCTACATCCAACTCACAGGTTTATCGTTACTTTGGGAAAAAATATTATTAATGCAACCCTTTTAGAAGAGAAGATATGGTCATTTGTTCTGGGAATGTCATTTTCGAGCCTGAGACCTGAAAAACAGGCTCGGGGCTTAACAGGTAAAGAAAAAACATTTTTGATTTTCATATTTTCTGTTGTACCCACATCACGGTGACTCATGGTCATGGGTGTGCTGCATCAGGTGGAATAAATACCCAAGCCAGTGGTGTTGTGTTAGTGGATCCATGTGGAGTGTACACCATACCTTCAGTAAACTGGCAGTAATCATGGTGCACATGAAAATAACTCAGCCAGTCGAAAGAGCCGAGACCACCTTGATAATGTAACAGCCTACAATAGAAATTTAGAAACAGCCTGATTGCTTATGATTACATACACAATGTCAGCAGGAGCCAGACATTGACCATGGCGACATTTGAATGCTCACTCTAGGTTTCCCTTACATGTTGTTTCCAGGTGCAACAATCGATAACCTTCAAAAAAAGTCTTACATCCAGCAAAGGGCAACTCCAAAGGTAGCTCAATTAAGTTTGAAGTAAGAATTCTTCCTCCACTGCATTAAACCTATTATTGAATATAAAATCATCTACAGTGGGGCAAAAAAGTATTTAGTCAGCCACCAATTGTGCAAGTTCTCCCACTTAAAAAGATGAGAGAGGCCTGTCATTTTCATCCTAGGTACACTTCAACTATGAGAGACAAAATGAGAAAAAAAAATCCAGAAAATCACATTTTTGATTTTGAGGGTTGAGATCTGGAGTCTGGCTAGGCCACTCCAGGACCTTGAAATGCTTCTTACGAAGCTACTCCTTCGTTGCCCGGGCGGTGTGTTTGAGATCATTGACATGCTGAAAGACCCAGCCACGTTTCATCTTCAATGCCCTTGCTGATGGAAGGAGCTTGTCACTCAAAATCTCACAATACATGGCCCCATTCATTCTTTCCTTTACACGGATCAGTCCTCCTGGTCCCTTTACAGAAAAACAGCCCCAAAGCACGATGTTTCCACCTCCCATGTTTCACAGTAGGTATGGTGTTCTTTGGATGCAACTCAGCATTCTTTCTCCTCCAAACACGTCTAGTTGAGTTTTTACCAAAAAGTTCTGTTCTGGTTTCTTCTGACCATATGACATTCTCCCAATCCTCTTCTGGATCTTCTAAATGCTCTCTAGCAAACTTCAGAGGGGCCTGGACATGTACTGGCTTAAGCAGGGGGACACGTCTGGCACTGCAGGATTTGAGTCCCTGGCGGCGTAGTGTGTTACTGATGGTAGCCTTTGTTACTTTGGTCCCAGCTCTCTGCAGGTCATTGACTAGGTCCCCCCGTGTGGTTCTGGGATTTTTGCTCACTTGTGATCATTTTGACCACACGGGGTGAGATCTTGCGTGGAGCCCCAGATCGAGGGAGATTATCAGTCGTCTTGTATGTCTTCCATTTTCTAATAATTGCTCCCACAGTTGATTTCTTCACACAAAGCGGCTTACCTATTGCAGATTCAGTCTTCCCAGCCTGGTGCAGGTCTACAATTTTGTTTCTGGTGTCCTTTGACAGCTCTTTGGTCTTGGCCATAGTGGAGTTTGGAGTGTGACTGTTTGAGGTTGTGGACAGGTGTCTTTTATACTGATAACGAGTTCAAATAGGTTCCATTAATACAGTTAACAAGTGGAGGACAGAGGAGGCTCTTAAAGAAGAAGTTATAGGTCTGTGAGAGCCAGAAATCTTGTTTGTTTGTAGGTGACCAAATACTTATTTTACCGAAGAATTTACCAATTAATTCATTACAAATCCTACAATGTGATTTCCTGGATTCTTTCCCCCCATTCTATCTCTCATAGTTGAAGTGTACCTAGGATGAAAATTACAGGCCTCTCTTATCTTTTTTAAGTGGGAGAACTTGCACAATTGGTGGCTGACTAAATACGTTTTTGCCCCACTGTATGTAATGAATGATGTTTTTCAATGACCGCATTAGTCTTCAGAAATAGGTTTATTAATTTATGATTTACACAACTTGAATTAGTGTAGTTTTTCATTTAAAATACACGGACATTGATCAACAGAAACACAACATTAACAAGCCTCAGAGTTAATACTCCTCAGATGTGTTGAGATGTTGTAAAGGCAGCCTTAAAATAAGATAAGATGACATTTAAAAATATATATATATTTACATCAAACTTTTTCTTTTGTGATGTCTCATGTTAGAAAAGGCTTAATGGGAAGGTCATTACATGCAAATACATATTATGCCATGCAACTGGATGGAACTATGGAACCCAAAGACACAGCAAAAATAAATGCTTTACAATTGTTGTTTTTTGTGCTAATTAAGGGGGCACATTTGTCCTTTCATATTACAATTCAATAAAGTACCTCTGACATTTGAATTGCTTGAACATTCACTTAATCAATGTATTCATAATTTTCAAATACACATTTATTTTTTGCATGTGGCTACAGGTTACCTTTCATTACTTTCCTTTTTTTATGCTTTATCATATATGTCTTTTGACTTTTCTATAAGCAATACTTCTGTTATTATTTCACTCATTTGTTTGCCTTTATCTCTTCATCAGGTTAGACAGTGTTTAATTATGGTAAATAATTACTTGAGGAGAAGTTCATTGCTTCCTCGTTTATAACATTTTCACATAAAATGCTCCCCGGAGGCATGGAGAAAATTCAGTCTGAATGCAGTTGGCATTATTGCTACCACAGGTGAGTTGGCGGCTGTAAACACCCTGCAGCCTGGCTGAGGCAGAGCTCTCCCGGGGAGAGAGGGAGGTGATAAAGTGGCTGACTGCTCTGGACTAACTGTGACCAGTTTTTCTGACTGGCTGATGACAAAGTAATCGTCAAAAAGTGGAAAACAAAATCTGGATTTGTCCCAGAAGAAAATGCAAGCGACAAAGGAAAGGATGTCTTTTAAAAAGTGCTTGTAAAAAAAAGAAAGATAAAATACATGAAAAGTAAATCTGATTTAAGTTTATCTGCCAAATGTAAAAAAGAAACATATATTGAAAAGGAATCCAGCTTCGATACAAGAATTGTTAGTACCTAGGTCGTCTCCGATACCGAACTCCGGTGAACGGCCGTCCAATCTTTTTAGGACTTCAAAACCCCCCAGAATCTACATGCAAGATCAACGTAATCTGCTTAGGGGAGAGCTTACAACGTGGCCTCTTAACACCACGCTGCCCGTTGTATCCCTATTTTAGGCACTCCAGCCTCGGGTGTCCGACCGCTAGGATAGCAAAATGGTGTGTATGGTGTAGTAGGTGTTGGTGGGCTGGTAGAACCCCAGAGCAGTATCAAAACTGCCCCTGGAGGAGAATCCCTCTGTTAATGGGAGACTCCCTGGTAATTAGGGCAGCTTCAGAACCCACAGCCCCTAACCCCACCCTCTCTTGATCCCCAAATATATCAATCAAAACAATGCAAATGTCATATCAAACACAGCCAGAGTCAAACATTAATGTCACAGCAGTGACATAATAATAATAATAATAATGGATTCAATTTATAAAGCACTTAATATCTGATCTCAGATCCCAAAGTGCTACAAGTAGTCAGCAAGAACAGTATAAATAAACATTACACAACACGTTAGAATTAAGAAAAAAGCAATACAAAAATAAAAAAATAAAATAAATAAAAGGGATATAAAAAGGTCTAGGCAAAGGCTCTTTTGAAGAGAAGGGTTTTGAGGCCTTTTTTAAAAGCCTCCACGGTCTGTGGTGCTCTCATTTGGTCGGGGAGAGCATTCCACAGACTGGGAGCAGCCGAGCAGAAGGCATCACCCGCCAGAGTCAAATACTCAATATCACAGCAGTGATATTACCACATCAGGAATATGACATATACTCATATGTCATATTCCCCTTAAACAATTTAAATCCAAATCATCAACTAATGTCAGCCTTTTCCAAGGAAGGGTATTCTTACCTCACTCTAAGACCAAGCAGATACCTTCAGAAACCACGAGAGAGAGAGACCAGGAGTTTGGGTCGAAGTGCACAAAGTACAAACCGGATTTATTAAGGTTTTAACAAAAATTTGAGGATTAAAAATAATCCTTAAAAAATAATAAAGACACCAAGTCAAAATACAATAGCAACAGGTTCTTAAGTCAAATCTTCTCCAGCCGTCTAAAAGAGCCCAAGCCCAGGCCCATGGCCCAGGGCTTGGGCCTCAGAAAACTTCCCCCAAGAAGCCTCCAAGAAGCCTGGTTTCTTCTTCTCCATTCTTCTTTATAGTCTTCTTCCTCCTCTCTCTCTTCATCAGAAGGAGGTCACAACTGTTCAACTTTTAATTATTGAACATTACAAAATGTAAGGTTTAAAATTAAACAAATACAAACTTATAGTAATGATATGTAATTTTAAAGAGAGAGAATATGAACAATTTTCATGAAAGCAGAACACATTGTCAATGTCATGACTTTAGAATCAAATTATTTTCTTTAAACATTTAAATTTCAAATATGCAAACTTTAAACTTTAATTCATTAACAGAGACTTCATTTATTAACAGAGACAAATAAGGGCAGCTTGTCTCTATGATTCGCTGGCCCAGGAAGTTGTGTTTCAGAGGTCTGGCAGCAGCAGCAGAATCCGTCGTGCTGGTGCTAATGGACTACAAAGGTTAGGTCAATTAAAATAATTGTAACCATTCAAATGTTCTTTTTAAAGTAAAAGGCTGTAAGCTACTGATATACTGATCTGAGGCATTATCACAGAGAAATTATATTGGAAGCCAAGTGTGTGGGCAAGAAAGGAGTCATACTGGGAGCCTGAATGCCACCCTGTGACTAATACATAATGATGAATCTCTAAACTGTGAATGCCGAATTACACGGGAGCCCCCACTAAATGTTTGCTCAGTAGTTACTATATACTGTAGAACAAACAGTGCAGCTACCGATAAAGTTGAAACAGGAAAAAAGTTGTGTGTACGGTTACAGTATGTGACCATGTTATGGATATAAATCATTTACATAAAGTACATATACATAAATACATATATTAGTAGAAAGATATGCAAACAATGACTATAAAATTCATGTTTCCTATACCATGTCAGTGGACTATATGGCTTAGTCAGGGGTGTGGAGGAAACTTCTGTGTAGCAATGCAGTAGGAGTCACCGACTCAGGAAGTAGACACGGTAGAGCAGGAGCTTTTGATGGCAAACACTGATGGTTTATTTGGAGTTACGGCCGGAGAGATTCACATCACAAGTCACATCAGTCATGGTGAGACTGCACGGGAGAGTTGCCACGTCAATTCTGGCGCGCCTCTCTCTTGTTAGCCCCTTTAACTGGTTTCACAGAGAGTGATCAACATATTTTGATAAGATAGCTTAGACAGTTGGGCACACTGAGTCACTTGCATCCGTCACTTATGGCCTCGAAGATTTCATACCTTGGAGTCCACAATCAACAAAGAAGGAAGTGTCCCAGTGCACCCACAACAACATGGGAACAATAACATTTTGGCTGAAGCAGCCTATGTCCTTAAAGGAGATAAACAGACGTCAGGGATAGTCTTGCACGTCATATCTAGGAGTCGAGGACAATTATTTCCCTAACAAGGGGAATAGTACGATGCGAAAGAACCCTACTAGCTTGAAAATAAAAAATAACCCTAAACCTAAATGTATCATTCAGTCCATTTAATGGGCTGCCACTTTTTCTTTGATCCATATGCAGTGCATATGGATGCCACACCAAGCAACAACTGTGGAGCCGACAATCATTCAGTGTCTTGCACATTAACAAGATAACTGATAGGGTAAAAATACACTTTATAAAAGCAGTTGAATGGAATGTTGACCAGATAAATTATGACCAGAGTTCAAATGTAATTGTTATAGATTCAACAAAAAAATAATTTCCTCAGTGTTTCTGTGGTGAGGGATTTACTTTCTGGGTGTATAAAGAGCATTACAGGGAAGCCTTGACAACATACACTACCTCAGATTGTATCTTTATTTGAAAGATTTCCATTAAAAGGTTAATTCAATAAATAAAGCTTAGCCTACATTATCATATCATTATTCACAGTGAAAATGTTAGAAGAAAGCACTTTTACTTGCCATGTAACTGAACTCAATACAATTCTGCAGATGTTTGAGTATACATAAGTATTCAAATCCTGTTCATATAAATAACTTTATTTTTTAGGAGCATGTATTCCTAATCACTAGTGGATGGCAGAAGAAAAAAAATCATACTGTGCAATAATACTTTTAATCAGACATGCTACATCAAGAAAGGCTTATTCTTATCATACAAAATGGGAATTGGTCATGAGAAATCAGTTGGTTGAAAGTAATGTTTCACATTTTTGGCATCCAATTGTGTGACCTCAATGTCTCCCACAGGGTCACAGCTTATTGGTGGTAAATCCATCAGAAACAGCCATGAGGTTTGTTTTTATGTTTTACTCTGAACCTTTCAATGGCAGTTTATAAAAAGAAAAAAATCAAGACTCCAATTCAGTTCGTGCTTCTAAGACAACTTGTTTTGAAACAGGTCTTCCTCTTTGGCTTTATGGTGATGTGGCATAGATCGTCTCCCTCGAGTGATTAATAACGCCAATAAGGAACATTAGACCTTGTGTGTTTAATATGTAATGCCACAAGTCACTCTCCTCATATTCTTATTCATAACATACTGTTTGATACATGCCAACGGCTATAAACAAAGAAACTCCGTGGAGCCAGAAGATGGAGATAATACTTTCAAAATAAAACAGTCTATTCATTTTTAATTTCAGCACACATATATTGATTTTATTTCTTACTACATGTTAGATTAGCCTATTGATCGATCTCCATTCAGAAAACACACATTTTAAAAGTTTTCCGTCTGCCGTTTTGTGTACACACGCATTAGTTCATGGTATTTACAAACCAATATCAGTATGTTGATATTTCGGCATCATTTTGAAACGTGTATCAATAATTAAATCACCGTAAAATATGTTAATTTAGTTCTAGTTGGTATCTACCATAGTATCTACATTGAGATAAGCCCCACCCCCTCACCAAACACAGCTGACAGCTGGCTTAAAGAAATTACGTTGCCATTTCTGTGGTCTCAAATGTTGTTTTTTTGTAATTGTCAACATTTGAAAATCCTGTGAAAACATGTGAAGCAGATTTGATTTTTCTGGCGACCTACCATAACCCCAGATGTGTTTCCGAATCATTTAATAATAATTACTAATCTTAACCACTCATCAACAAAACCTTATAGACACAAGGAGACAAAACAGGAGACAAAGGAAAAAGAAAGGAAAATAAATCATCTCGAAATTACCCGTCTTTGCCGCTAATAAAGGAAATCCCATAAAAGTGTCAATCTTACCCCTCAATGGAGTGCAGGTTGGGGAGGGCCTCACAACAGATGAGAGTTACTATTATGAATTGATATATGAGCAGAATCAACATGTCAATGGAACCCTGGTGTGCAGTCGACTGATAAGACTATAGTAAAAATAAATGACTAAACCTACAAGGCACAGGCCCACACTGTGCATTCAGGAACACAAAGAGGTAATGTGGGCATGGCGAGAGAGGCATATGGCTGTATGAAATCATCAAACACACATTACACTATCATTTTATTTCTCCTGCGATAACGCTAATGGGTCGAATTGTTACGAAATAATACCATCTTATATAAATGTCGTAATTATATTTGCATTATGTTTAAATCTTTCGCCTTTTTTCTTCCCATGGAGCTAATTCACAGCCTGTGTATTTGTGTGTGTATGTGCCTACATTAATGTGGGAACATGTGGGAAACCATTCAAAGACGTTCCACACTACCTACAGGTTCCATACACCCCGCAAAGGCTGTTAGTGCTTATAACTTCCTGTCAATGGCTTTATTAAAATAGGAATATAAAACAGCATCCAATTTGTAGTAAGGATGAAGGTGAGTAGGGGGGGTGAGGTGTGAACGTGTGCTGGGGTTTGATTTGAAAATGTTAAATGCAAGGTTGCCACCACACTGTGACAACCCAACACACATGGTATTTGAGGGAAGACAATTAGCATACATTTTCCAACGTGTGCGTTTGATTAGAGGAGACAAGTGCGATGATGTGAGATGTGATTAGTGTGCATCAGGAGAGTGTTTGTGTGTGTAATATACTGCATGTGTGTACATGTGTATCAGCCTCCAGCTGCCCCACTGCTTCCAAAACTGTCTGCAGCCATCATGGAGGATGGCCCTCATTGTGTGAAGGACAAAAGCGGCGTGTGCCACCGGTGGGAGATAACGGTGATTTATGAGAGCCTGTCACACCAGCGGCAGGTAAACATGCACTTTGGGGTTCCGTCTGTGATCTCGCCGCCATTCTGTACCCATAAGGAGAAGCTGGCAGGAACGAATATTCACCTAAATACTGGCCAACCCTGCACGCGTTATTGCATTGACGCCTCAGGGGAGTGGTGAAATTATGACATGAATAAAACGACCGTAGGCATTTCATTCAAGGTGTGAATGCTAGAGGTGTTTGAAAGGACTGCAGTTGCAAGTACTGTTGGGAAATCACTTATGAAAGGAATGTTCCTTGGTGGTCTGTTGGTGGATTTTCATATTTGCATTTACTTTCATGGTTATCAAGACTCGAGTAGTTTTTTGAAATTGTTCAAAGGACATTTTGATTTTACAAAACAGCAATTTAAGAAACCCTCAATGAACACTGATTCGGCTGAGAGAACTCATTCACCCAAGCTTTACACATTAGAAGGTGATGAGGGGTTAGATCAATCTGTGGAAAACAGGTTTGGGGAGTAACGGATACAAAATAAAAAAGGACTTTATTCTATTAAAGTTACATTAAAAAAGATGAAATTAGATTACTGTAACATTTCCAAAAATTGGGGATTACTAGCAAGATTACAAAAAACGGAGCCCCTAAAGGTTAATGAAAAAAATATCTCGTGAGCAGGAGATACTTTCTCGTTCGCACGTGAAAATTACCAAGTAAGAAGTGGAGCACACAGGAGACTTCATTTTAGGGACATTTCGGCCAGAGGTGTAGGGCTATTTGTTTTAGCACCGGATTCGCAAAACAGGAGAGTCTGTGAACCAGTCTGCCTTGATCTATGAATTAATGTCCGTGACTCTCACAGTATCTGCTATCTGCACGCAGAGAGCTGTGTCGCGCCGCCTTCACTGTGTTTACCTTCATTAGAACAGCTGCATAGAGATCGAGGCTGCTACGTTTTAACCACACACACACACACACACCTCTACACACATCGAACTGCCCGATTATTCCCCCTATTACTTGTTTTATGAAGGAAATGTCCGGTCACCAGGGCGCATGATGTGTAAATAACCCAATTTGTGTTCTGTGAAACTGAAAAGGATATGACATTGTTTTTATGGAAAAAACGTGACATAGAAAAGGAGCGGAGATTAATGGAGAAAAGTAATATCTACATATAAAGACGGAGAAAGTAAAGGATAAAGTTTATGTTTAAGTATTAGCACCCCCGGAAGAGGCACAAGCTCTTACATTGATATTGGAGATTTCAATAAATTCATATCATCAGTCAAGTCTTCGACGATTATTCGGAGTGAAATGCTACGTGTGTGTGTGTCCTCCGCTCTGTGTGTGTTTGTGTGTTCGGTGTATGTGCAAGTGAAAGAAATGTATTTAATCTTAATCTCTAATTTTTTCAATACCTTTTTGTTGAAAAGTTATTTTAATTGTAATGAAATACATTTCTATAGGAACCCTCCCAACCCTGGTGTCAAGTAAACCTAACCATAACCACAATCTCTAAACAGTCTAGAAATGCATTAGGTGTACCTAATAAACTAGCAAATTAGTGTATATGTTCTACAATTCTCATGTATACTGTACTGCATATAATGTGTATACTATTTAGCTATTTATTTTACTTCATTGCCCACACCAATATTACACAGAAGCCTAGAAAGACAAATAAACAAACAGTTCTAAAACACATCACTCATAGACCTGATATACAATTACCAGGACAAATCTGAACACCTTTTACAGCTGCATTATCTCCCAGGCAGTCCCTTCAATGGCTGATTCCTATCTCGCCTCCCTCGCTCCTGAGAAGAAGGATGACGCAGTGTACTAGTGCATTGGTGTTCGGATCAGGGGAGAACAGGTTCAAACCCCACTGCAGTCAGCAAGTCGTTGTGTCCCTGGGCAAGACACTTCACCCCAAATTGCTTCCGTGGGGATTGCCCCCATTATTGAGTATGTAAGTCGCTTTGGATAAAAGCGTCTAACAAGTAACATATAATGTAATGTAATGACTGACTCGCTCTTGATGACTGTCAACAGGAAGTTCAAATGACGACCTGATAAGGCAAGGCAAGTTTATTTATATAGCACTTTTCAACACAAGGCAATTCAAAGTGCTTTACAAAAAATGAAAGACATTAAGAAAATGGCATTTAAAATCAGTCATTAAAAAGAAAAGCTAATAAAATAAACATTAAAAGAGGAAATACATGGATAAACATTAAAAGACAAAATACATGGATAAAAGTTACAGTGCAGTCTAAGATATGAATAGTTCAATTAAAAGCAATGACAAAAAGAAAAGTCTTCAGCCTGGATTTAAAAGTAGTTAGAGTTGCAGCGGACCTGCAGGTTTCTG
Organism: Harpagifer antarcticus; assembly: GCA_902827135.1. NCBI lineage: Eukaryota > Metazoa > Chordata > Actinopteri > Perciformes > Harpagiferidae > Harpagifer > Harpagifer antarcticus. The sequence continues at coordinate 17,707,691 of CADEHL010001005.1, forward strand.
GGAGTTTGTTCCAGATATTTGGAGCATAATAACTGAACGCTGCTTTACCATGTTTAGTTCTGACTCTGGTGACAGAAAGCTGACCAGTCCCTGAAGACCTGAGAGATCTGGATGGTTCATAATTTAGCAGTAGATCAGCAATGTATTTTGGTCCTAAACCATTCAAAGCTTTATAAACCAGCAGCAGTATTTTGAAATCTATTCTTTGACACACAGGAAGCCAGTGTAAAGACGTCAGAACAGGAGTGATGTGATCCACTTTCTTAGTGTTAGTGAGGACTCGAGCAGCAGCGTTCTGAATCAGCTGCAGCTTCCTAATAGATTTTTTAGTGAGACCTGTGAAGACACCATTGCAGTAGTCGAGTCTACTGAAGATAAAAGCATGGACAAGTTTTTCCAAATCCTGCTGCGACATTAGTCTTTTAATCCTTGATATGTTCTTTAGGTGATAGTAGGCTGATTTAGTAACTGTTTTAATGTGACTGTTGAAACTCAGGTCAGAGTCCATGACTACACCTAGATTTCTGGCTTTATCTGATGTTTTGAACACTACAGACTGAAGCTCAGCGCTAACTTTTATATGTTCTGCCATGGCTCCAAAAACCATAAGGATGGAGAATGTTGAGTCATTCCAAAATGTTCGCATTACATTGGGGCCTGCGACAACAGAATAATCAGAGAGAACATTAGGTTCCTGATTCAGATGTGTTTGAACGCTTACCCACATATTATAATTAGTGAATACAAACTATGGTAAACTGTCTTCTGTACCAGACCTGATGTTCCATGGAAAAGTTCCCCCAATCCTGTTTTAACTCAACAAAAAAAAAACGTTCAGTGGGATCTGTACGTCTCATAACACACAAAGTAATTACATTTCTTTGAGAAAATATGACAAATATTTTGAAGAGCTATGAAAGTAAATATCACAGCTAATCATACTTGAAGCAAGAGCTCACAAATTAGATATGTTTCCTTCATGTGTGGGAGGTTGCGCATCAAAGTAAGCCTTGGATCATTGAGCTCATTATAGCATACATCAGAAGTCATTACATAGTGTATATTCACCACAGAACACTCAATTACCCCTTGCACATATTGTGGAAGGAGAACTTTGGAATCAAGCAGCCATGTGCTAATAGGATCCCTCATATGCACACACTTTAACTAAATTGTGATGGTATAGAGGTTAAACATTAAAACACGTGCAGAAGGACTTAAATATTAAGAGCTTGGAAATGGGGGCTGAACTAAAGATGTCAAAACCTCTCACCCTTTTCTGCCACATTTCCAATGCGTACAATGATACAGCTCAGTTCTGATTAACAACACGCTTCTTTAAAGTTTTCCATTTCTTGTTAGTATAATAAAGGGTAGTATGTAATACTTGTTTTGCTACAACCATTGTCAACGTTGCAAGTGAACAGAGCCGGTTCTAGAAGGAAGACCATGCACACCGATGATTAGTCTGAGGAAATCGTAGAGCATAGCCAGAACATGAGACACTATTCAGAGAAAAGAGACTTATCAAATAGGCAGGCTACCATCAATAGTGATTACTTTTAGTCACATGACCTAGATTTTAATAGTGGCAGAAAACTACATTTTGCAATTGACAAAGTGTAGATGTTTGCCAACACAGTGAATGGTGCAGTTTTATGGTTGCAACAGTGTTCAAAGTTGATCACCCAGTCTATGGTGAGATTGTTTCTATCCACTGTGGCAAACAAAAGAGAGAAAGGCACCTGGTATCAAAAGTCTTTATAAGTCAAACAAAGTTGTATCAAAAAGTTGAAACACCGCATAGCAGCTTGAACCAAAGATCTAATAACCTCCAATCTCTCTTCTGCCACCAATTCATCACGCTCATTAAGACCTCCTGTTACCAAAATGTATGGTTAGAACTTAATACTTCCTTTGGTACAACCTATGGCGGATTTCAAACTACCAGAGCCAGCCCCAGAAGTAGGATACTGGATTGCCGATTGGTCAGAAAGGGACGACACAAGGAACACCCAGACATATTAAAAAGCCAAGCTAACGTCAACAGTGATGACTTTTATTCACTACACTGTGATTCAAGTCAAGCAAAGCAATAACAAACAGTAGAAACGAGGCATTGCCAGCTTAAATCAAAGATCTAACCGCTGCTCTAATTTCTGCCGCATTTCCACCGCACGATATGGCAAGGTTCTGATCAACTCTACATCTCTCCCTTTAGCTTTTCTCATAAGCAAAAGCTATGGTTAGTACTTAATACTTTTTTTGGTACCACTAGACAAGGAACCAAGCGAGAGAATCGTAATTTGTACATGTGACACACTTCAGAAAAAACCTAATTATTTCTAGCGTCATTTGTGATTGCAGTTTTATTTCCTTTGACCCAGATTAAAGAAATGGCAACACAACGATGCTGCACAATTGGCAAAGTGCCATTGTTCCTCAGTTTGTACATGGTCACAGCAGTTGTGGCTTTCCTTTGGCAATCAACCTGTCGAGAACAAAGGGGTAATACCCGTGGTGGAAAACAAAAGAGAGAAAGGCATCTGGTTACCAGAGATGGGGTCGTTACTAAATATTACATATTACTTTAAAAAAAGTAATATACTACACTACTTTGTTACTCTCTACATAAAGTAACTTGTTACTTTACTCTACTTTACTCGCAGGGCCTGCCCGCCCCTCCCTACTGGTAGATCACGCAGACTGCTAAAGTTTCAAATGTTCTCTTTAGTTCAGTTTCCATTGTCGCATAAGACTGATCCAGATAGCTCCTGAATCTGACCATGGCTGTCCTCTGTCTCCTGCTATCTGTATTTTGCGCAGTATATCTCTGAACGATGGTGATTCCAATGTGCAAATGGGCAACATTTCCCCTACTATGAAGGATGCCTGTCCATCTCTGCTTTGGTTACCGGTCCTCCAAATTCAAATTTGTGCTGCAGCGCACTCACAACATCCTCACTCTGGGTTCGGGGGTCCTTAGCTATTAGCTTCACGTTAGCATGTGGTCTTTGCAGGTGCTTGTTGAGGTTTGACGTGGTGTTTACAGCAGTGGATAACAGCTTCTGGCCTGGACACAGTTTGCACCTCACCGTCACATTCCTGTCTATTCTTCGGACGAACTCAAAGTAATGGGCATACCTCCACCCCTCTAAAGTTATCGCTGACTCAGCCATGTTTATGAAGTTACTTTGTAACGTGTTACACCCAACTCTGCTGGTTACACATATGAGTCAATTAAAGTCAAGGATAGCAGTACCATGGCATTAGCAACCACTATTGAGGTACCTTCAAACAAGGTGGTCAACCCCTGCCAGTTTATGGTTTTTCTGGATGGACTCCAGTGCTTGTGTGAAAAGCGGCCCTGCATAAAATGAGAGGTTGTGTGTGTTAAGTCAACTTTCCCTTGATAATGAGGTTAAAATTGAGCTTTTGTGTGAATGCTATAACAGGGGAGTCCATATCCAATCATACACCCTCAAGCCAAGAAATGACACAATTGTTCATCTCCGTTCTATGGACGTCCCACGCACAGAGCTAAGCCTCAGCTTCTCCACACTTGAAAAGATTAGAGCCAGAGAATGTCGGGTCTTCAAAGAGCAACAATTATGTGGATATGAAATGGGAGGGGGTCCTATTTATTTAGCAGATTGCTGTTTTCAGTGGGCCAGTTACGCAGAAGTACGAGTGAAAGGAGATGAAGATTTGTTGTCTCATGGTAAGTCTGGTTATTAACTAAAACAACTTGTTTTTAGCCTTTTGAAATGAGCAGAGTAATGCTGATACACACACTCTTGAGAACGCTCAATGAAAACCATACAAAGTTAAACAAAGTGTGCCTTAAGGGGCTGCTCAAGAAATATGCAAGAAGCATAGCTTTGGTAAGCTACTGCAACAATTATAATCATCTTGCATAATGTCACTGTTGTGAAGCTACTTATAATAATAATACTAATAATAATAATGCATTTTATTTATGGGCGCCTTTCAAAGCTCTCAAGGACACCTTACAGAGCATAATTAAAAACAAGCAACAAAGAAGATCACACAGTAATACAAGACTTAAAAACAAAGACTTAAAAACAACAATCAGTTTAGAAAAAGTATTAAGATATTGAATACGCCAGTTTAAAAAGGTGTGTTTTCAGGCTGGATTTGAAGGTTGAGAGTGAGTCCATATTGCGGATGTCTTGTGGGAGAGAGTTCCAGAGATGGGGTGCAGAGTGGCTGAAGGTTCTTGACCCCATGGTGGTCAGGCGGGCAGAAGGTACAGTGAGTTCTTAGCTGTTAATGTCATATATTACAGGGTTATGGAGTTAGTTTCTCAACCATGTATCACTTAATAAACAACGTTAAAGGGATTATTTTATTAAACCTTATTGATAGTGGGGTGGAGCCAAATATGGGATTCTGCAAATCACATTGAGATTTCCGTTCACACTCCATGGATGTGCCACACACTTGCTACAGACACACATGATATATATGATGTAATACATGGAATGGACTTAAAGCAAGTCCTCTTTCTCTGGGAATTAATTACTCTATCGTTCAATATGCAGGAAAAGGGCCCAAAGTGTGTGAGTGTGTATATGTATTGCTATTTACAGAACATTATACAAATCAAATGGGATAAAAAGAGAACATGAGAAATCATAAACGTTTTTTCCTCTCTTGTAAAAACGTTTGATGCAGAAAGGGCATTTAGTCTATTTCCATACCCCACCCCACCTCCCACACAAACACATATTCTTTCAATTGTAGGACTTTTATTTATGTAATCTTATTCTGCAATTTCCAATATAACAATTTCCCATCAACCTTGACAAACAACATTTCGTCATAGAACTCACATATTATTGGGGACCCTATTTCTCTAGGACTCTCTTAAATAAACATCTCTGGGTGCCCGGGACCCATTGAATAAACATTACTGATAGGCTATAAAGTATTCATAATTAGTATAAAAGCTCACCTACACTTTTATATCTTCTATAAAAAGGTGTAATAAAAACAAATACAGGATTGTTACACCTATTCCGACTTTTATTAGAATAGAAAATGGTGCTGCTCCATAAATACAAATAGACTGTATATATATACTGTAGAAAAAGAAAATTGGTCGAGGTGCAGAGGTTGTAACCACGGCAACAGCACAGCATGTCTCCTTCCTCCAGAGTAGGGAGGAGATTAACAGAGTCTGCGCCTGCGGTGTTGCCAGCCTTTGTTTAACTCCAGCAGGCAGAAAGATGAGAACATCTTCATCGCATTCATCTTGCTGGCCCCATTGTGGGCCCCCGCTCCCCACGATACCCTCTGCAGTCCCCACTGTGGGTCTCTATGGCTGATGTAATCAAGAGAAAGGTGAGGAACATTGTGAGAAACGTTAGGCGGATGCATTCACAAAGTACTGATCTCATTTAAATTCTGACCTTTTAAATGTTTTCCGTGGGATTAGGAGGATTTGTTTCTTTGACTTGAGTGGGTGCCGGGTTGATGAGTTAGTCCTGAAACACATCACGGTGACCGTGAAGTGATTAGGAGGCAATAGGGACGTTATTCTGGAGTTGTTTTTTAAAACCTAGAGAGCAGCTCTGAGAAAAATCAGATTTTGTCAGCTTTCAAAATGCTTAAATGTGCCCTTGAAATTAAGCCCAACTGAATTGTAGAAGTGCATGACTTTAAAAAAGGAATTAATTGAATTTAAAGGTCCCTATACTGTTTTTCATTACTTTATTATAGGTCTCAGATATATACAAACATATATATATATATTTATATAATACACATGTATATTATATACATATATGTATGCAAGTATTGCTAATGCCATTGTCTTTAAGTTTTTGTACTCTCTCAAATGCTTACATTGTTTATGGAGACATTACAATGTAAGACTGGTAAATTAACACTGAAAACTCCTTTTTTTTGTTGCATTAAGTCATACTGGGATGTTTGCTGAAATTGATTGCATGTGGCACAGCCCTACCTAGTAACAATTCCACCAGCCGCCACTGTTCCACTGTTCCCCACGCCCCTTTGCGAGATATTTGGATGAAAACAACTCAATGGTGCTCTAGGAGGAGATTCAGGTGATAAGGTGGCGGGGGGGGGGGGGGGGGTACCTTGGTTGGTTATTGGCTAATGGTTACACAAGTCAAAAAATCGTTATGACATCATAAAGTGGCCAAAATCTGATCAGCTCATTTTCAGACAGGTTTTTATATAAATGGATCAGGACAAAAAGAGAGAGAATCTTTTTTCTTGAAACCTTCAGAATCTGTGGGGGGACACATGTTTATGTATAAAGACATGAAAAAGTGTATTTTTGCAAAATAGATGACCTTTAAGAAATATGGCCACAAGATATTGAAATGGCATTTTGAATATTGTTTGTATCAATAACAATTTTATCTGCAGAGCCCTGGAAGTGACATAGCGGAAGAATCAAAAGGTTGAAACTTTTTTTTTTCTTTCTTGTAAATCTCGTAATTTTTGTCATTAAGGTAAAGGAAGCACCCTCCCCTCGGAAGAGTTTCATATCATTTTATTTTGGGATTGGCCTCAAATATTAACCTGTTAAACCCATAGACTGTATATATAAATGGACATAGTGTCCGTAACGTCACCCATAGGATTCTGCAGAGTTGCTGTGAAGCCCTTAGTAGGCGGAGTCGGCCACTAACGGCTCGACTGTGATGTCAGAGTCTAATCCCGCCTGCTCCAAATAAGGGCAAAGAGGCGGAGCCGAGGCGGGACCTGCTGCCTCCGAACTGGAAGTAAACAGAGCTAGCTCAGGCTAAGAAGCTAAGCTAATGAAATACATGCATACCAAGTTACTGCTAACAGTGTAGTTCCCCTATATAAATGTTACATTCATAATCAAATGAGACAATCTGCAAGAGAATTAGCTATATTTTGTTATTCTTAATGCTTGTCATTCACACGTTGAGAAAAGACGGACTCCAATGCCCGGACCTAACGGAGCCGCAGTGGGCTAGCTCCAGGACGCCGGCTGGAGCTAGCCCCCTGCGGCTCCGTTAGCTCTGGTGGCCACCACTGGGATAAGTGGGTCCCCTATTAACATTTGCTCTCGTTTAGCATTATGGGCGTCATAGCCATAGACTATAAAAGTCTTACCCAAGGCTGAATCATAAACTAAAATGTATATGTATGTATAAAGGGTTACGTCCTTAGCTGGCTAATAAGTAGCAAGCTAAGCTACCAAGCACAAAAACACCTGTGAACGGGGTTAACATGTATAATATTATCATTTTAGACTTCTTGGAAGTTCTGTTAGTACATTCAAGCGCACAGCACAACATTTTAATTGTCTGGTATTTGTAACAATATTCCCTAAAAGGCACAATCACCACGAACACGGCTAAAGGGTCAAGTACAGTAACTACAACTAACTAACGTTGTAGCCTCTATGGTTGCAGAGTGGACAAGTTGCTGTTAGCTGACAGTGAGGCATGTACATGTCCATCAAAGTGACCACGCCCTAATTGATGCAAAAGCTTTAAGGCTTAATATTAATTAAACAGATGAGTTGAGAAAAAATGCACCTCCCACACACCGCCGGCGGGGACCCTGGGGTTTTTTTTCACGACACTGTGTCTCAGGGGATCTTAATATTTAAGAACCTATTAATGTGTTATACCAGATTAACGGGAATAATCTCAGCTAACTGACGATACAAACCATTTTTACCAAAACACATGTCTCATAAGAAGCATCTAAATGACCCCTGAGCGAAAAATGCTAACGGACATTGGCACAGAACTCAAGATAAAAGTACCCTTATTACTTATCGTAGCTGCACATACAAGATATCCGATTAAAGCTGAGGTTCCACAGATTATTTAGGTATATATATCATCACTGAGTGATCCGAACTTGCGACAGGGGAAGCAAACACAGACATCACAACATGTACCTTTACGGAGCTTCTAGGGAGATCGTCTCACCGTAGCTGTCAATCTGATCAAAAGCAGGGTTGCCAACTCTCACGCATCTGGCGTGTGACACATGCTTTCACTCTCAATCTCACGCTCTCACGCTGCCCAAACTATTCTCACACCCAAAACAAGATGAACCGGCGATCGTTTTTGGTTGGTTATTTACAATGTTGAGTTGACAGCTGCTCAAGCTGTCGATCCGCTCCCTCCCCGCCCCCACCACTCTTAACAACATTAACTGACAGCAGAGCACTGGGAGCCGCATGCGCAAATCTAAGATCCAGTAGAAATGATAAAAAGTAAAAGTCTGCTGCTTATTGTTCTACTAGGCCAACATAGAGTCAAAGAGTATATGAGAGTGTGCTAATTAATATATTTGGCAGTTTGGAGTAAGTCTGTAGATGTGTGTGTGTGTGTTGTTGGCGCAGAGCAGCTGCTCTGCGCCGATCCTATATGAGTGTGCTTTAAAAGAGGGAAAACTCAAAACAGCCAGGATGAGGGTTAAACAATAATCTGTTTTAATAATAAAAGGTAATAATACAATACACTTTCAAAGGGGTGGGGCGGGCCCCCACTCCCTGCTCTGGTTCTGATGCCGGGAGATCCTTTCATCTGGACGGCAGGAGGAAAAGAGAAACAACCAAAAAATAGAATAGCTTATATGCAGAAAGGAGGAGCTGTTGTCAGTTTCTCATTGGGAGATGCAAAAAAGATGGCTTCTCTTAGCGAATCAGCGCGTGCCAGCAGAGATGATCCGGAAACAGTCCCTTGGTTCGAAGCAAAACAACCACATCTGGTGTTCGCCGTCTCATTCTGCATAGATCTCCACACCCCCACCTCTTTACACATTCCAGAGGCCTCAGCTGTATCCCAACAATACCCCCTTGCTCACACAAAGACAATCCCCCCATTTCTCATACCTCCAGCTTTTGTCCACACACTGCTATTACTAATACAAAGTAATTAAACACACATATATAAAGTAATTAAACACACATATACCATTCAAGATATGTAGACTTCTCTGAAACATGACATACTGGAGATCTTAAGCAGAAGAACTCTCATCCACCTAGTCCTGCTTCACTACCCCTTCCCCCACTGAGCAATAAAACCTGTTTAGCAACCAGGCACCCAGGAATGTTTGAAGCAAGTTTAGTCCTCACATTTATGAAAGGATAAAACAGAGAAATCAATACAAAACACAAACACAGGTATTGTTTGAACAGTATTCACTTAACTGCTACTATTGATAATTACCAGAGAACCTCCAGGGGCCTCTTTCAATATCTGGAAATTGCAACAAGACTTTCTGCCATTTCTAATGTAACACACTTCCCAAATATCAGATGATATAATCTTTAATTCCCCCTTTTTATCTCTCAAGAGATAAACTTACACAAGACATTTTGAAACATATCTACTATCATTCTTTTCTACTGTGTCTATCCCCCAATATTGTATAAATCTATCAGAAACTGAGACCCAAAGTACTTGAACGTTTGGGAACAGAACACCATCTTCCATGGCAGTGAAGGAACCATCAGAGGTGGAACCTGAGCGCTAGAAAGCAAGCAGTCTCCTTGTGTGGTGAATCATCAGCCCCCCCCCCTCAAAGGAATACGCCAACAAGGGGCAGCTGATAGGGAGGGGGAGATGCGGCTTTCCCTTCACTGGTGGAACTGATCAGAGAGAAGTAGACTCCTCTGCTGCCTCGACAAGTCCCCCAGCCCGCTGACAACCGCTTCCAAGTAGTCTGCTGTAAGGATGTCTTCAGGGTCGTTCTCGTCCAGTCCACTGATGACAGCTTCCGAGTCGTCTGCTGTAGGGATGTCCTCAGGATCCTGCTCCTCCCGTCCACTGATGACAGCTTCCGAGTCGACCTCCTCTGCGAGGATCATGTCCATCCTGATGTCATCCCCGGTCCTAGCAGGTGGTTTCCTCGCCGCACACTGGCTCCCGTGGTACGAGCTGTCCCCCTTTCCTCCCACGCGGACGGCATGAGAGATCCGCTGGGTCACTCGGTCGGGGCCGGAGAGCCTGGGGTTGAGCCACTTTGTCCTGATGACCTTCAGCCAGACGAACTCTGTTGTGTCCGCCTCCTGCGTCTCGTGTCCCCCTTTGGCATCACCAACCTGTGTGGAGAAATCTGATACAAATCCCTCAAGCCTACGCTCAGGGCTCCGGGGCCCTCCGCTGTTTGACCCACCATTGCGTAAGCAGCTTGGAGCCTGTTGGTGGGGTCTCTTAAAAATAACAGACGTCTGTGAACAGGTTTTCTAAATTAATTGTAGACCTCCTATCTGCCAGTGCAGCTTCAGAATCTTAATACTTGGCCTGTGGCAACAAAACAAAACTACAACATCTCTAGGTGAACCAAATTACATATTTCAATAGCTCTGAGTTTCTGACAAGTGTCTGTGTTATTCTTAATGAAATCCCTGAGATCCCATTTAAAATCTAAATATAATATGAACTGCTAATGTTTCTGGTAAAGAAACACACTAATGTTATGGATTCAAAAAACAACCAAAATCCTGATACTGACAAAGTGAATGATTTCCTGGTGATACTGCTTCTACCTGTCAGTGCTTAGATATTATCAAGCTGAAAAAATGAATACAGAATTCCAACAAACTGTCATCAAATGTCTTTCCATTATGAATTTAGATGAAATGTATATCCCCATAATGACCTAAACAATAAAGTCTATGGCTTTTACTTCTTTACCAGGCTAATTACATGATGTTGTCTAAATTACATTTGGTCTCATTACATTACAATGTTTTAGCTTTAACTGTAATATGTTCTTTGTACATTTCAAACCTCAGTTACTTTAATATCTGTTGAAACATTACTCACCGGTCAACTTCCTCAGTATTCCATTCTGAAATTACATCTCTCACAGTAGCCCCTTGGCCACTGATTCTGCATCTGTGTTACCTGTTATAACTCAATCAATATTAGAAACATGTCAACATTCATCAAACAGTATCTTATCCCCAAATATGGAGCAGGTCCATTCTAAAACTGTCAATCAATGGTCAGATTGAACAATGGAGTTGGGGCAGCAGGTTCCCTTCAGTCCCTAAATGGAAAATGTACATTGTAAAGTTTACACTCCCCCTTTTTACACATAACTCATGTGTAACCAAAATCCTGTATGGGAAGAAAACCTTCAGGTAATAAAGGATTATAAAAAATACCCAACATTTTTCCCAAATATACATCCATCATTTCCACAGTAAACACTTCAGTGAAATTAAGTGTTTCTCTCCATCCTTCAGTCCTAAAAGAAACAGAATCTTCATGTTTTAGTTTGAGTTTCACATTCTGCAAACTGCCACCTCCTGTGGGAGTGAAATATCAAGTAGATTAGAAACGGGTCACCTGTACGGTTTTCCAATTTTTGTGGACTTGTAGGAAACCTCATTTCCCACGGAGCCCCAGAATAATGTGTTAGTCCAACAGCATGCTTGATTAGTCATTGTTTTAAATCATGCAGTTGCACTGATCACATGCAGACATACACTCACACTGTCAGGTTGTAAAGTCAAGTTTGGTCAGTCACCCCAGAGTCAGTCCTTGACAGTGTCTTCTCAAGTTACACTGTCAGTCAGGGTCAAAGGTCAGTTGGTCTCAGTCTTTTTGGCCATGTGTGTGCTCTGCAGAGACTTTGATATTTCAGCATAGGCCAGTATCCTTTGTCTACAAAAATCTGTCATATATGGAGTGCCATCATTAATTAATTCACGATTACAACTATAATGTTCAAGATACATCTAACTTTTCATCGGAACAGCTGTTCCCCACATTCCCTGAAAAGTGTTAGCCAAAAAATGTCACTTCCTTATAGTACTACTACTGCAGTTCATTTACAACTAATTAGTATTAAAATGTCTAATAGATCTACTTCAGAAACTTGTGTACTTAATTATTATCTTGTGTCAAAACATTACTAGGATCTGTGTAGCTCTGCATTTCATAGCTCATTAAACCCATTTATCTTCTATTCTGGTCTACTTAAAAACAATGTTAAATTCTTTAGCAGTGTGTGGAACCCAGGGTGTCCGAACACGCAACAATTACTCCCTACTTTATCAAGGATCCAAAAACAGAAGTCATTTCATATTTCCATCCTAAAGCCCTCCTATGGTAATAACCATGCCACAATGGTGAAATCAATACTCTATAGATTGGAATTATATTTGGCTTGGCACTAGCTCTCCCTCTAACATTATCCATTCAAATAAAGGTTTGTCTTATAGCGCGGTTCCTAAAACTATCCCTTTAATGGTGTTAATTAAAATTGTAACAAATGAGATCACTACTTTATTCACACGTGAATACAAATCTCTTAAAGAATATTTTGTTAACATGATGAAAAGATTGAAGAATATGGTTCTATTCTGTCATATACCCCCTTTATCCCTCAGTGTGTTTTAGGATGATTCTCATTTTACTTTAATAGTTTCCTCTTTACTGCTATTTTTAATTTACCAATTGATTAATTCATGGTTAATACAACTTTTTACCTTCACTTATTTATCAAGTCAATTCAAGTTCTTTAAATGTGCGCTTATAATAAGTGTGTTTATGTGTAAACTCACTCATTCCCGTTGATTCCCTTCTCCTCTCCTCTGGTTTATCTCAAGCCGTGACCCCGGCCTCCTTCACATTCTCGACCAACTCCTCTGATTCTGACTCCTCCCCCTTTGTCCATAACTCTTTGAGGCAGCCATCCGCCCATCTACATCTGCAGCCCCCATCAGGCCACTGTTGTTGCACTGCTTTGCATTTCATCTCCTCCTTCACAGTCTCTCTGCTGCTTTATGGAGGGCAGATTCTGCTCTCGTGTCCCATACTTTGCTCTTGTGCCAAATCTCGTGGCTCAGCTTGGAACTTCATGCCCTGTCTGAGGGACTGATGAGAGTAGATCTCTGCCTGTCAGCAAGCTGTTTGGTTCTGGATGCCACAGGTGGAGATAGTTCTGGATGCAGTTCTTATTGCAGTCTTGTTGTTGTTGTTGGGCTCTGGGTCCTCTGTCTGTTCGATGGAGGAGGAGCCTCCTGTGGTGAGGTCCTATGTCTGCTTGGAGGGTCGGGGCCCCAGCCGTATGACAGACAGAGAGAGAGAGTCCAGGTCCAGGGACGCATTACCTATAGTTAATTCTAACACACTGAGGTAAAATAAATCCAATCCTTTCCACTCTATTTTCCTAATCTTACTATCTGTCTTAAATGTTAAATGTCATCTGAACAACACAATTAATGTCCACTAATGATATTACAAAAACTCCCTCTAATAATCGTTTCATCCATTGTGACATATTTACCCAAACTAAGTTTTTCAACACCCACTGTAACATGTTTACTCCAATTAATTCTTTCAGGAAACCATTTTCTTCTATACATTTAAATACCTAGATGTTTCAAGCACCACATATTTCACACACTATGAAAGAACCCCTCCATACTTAACAATAGTAACCCTGCAGAGCACACTAATCCGATCACAGTAATGTAATTTGACTCAAGTGTAGGTCTATGTCGTTCCTAAAAATGTTAGCAAACACCAACTACAAATTAAAGATAAATTGATTTTGCAAAATGAACTCTTATGTAATTCAAAATGTGACAAAAGAACAATGATTTGTCTTACACAAGATTGTGGTCTAACAGAATGACTCTTGACCTCATGGGGTCAAATAACTTGGATGACCGGGGGAAGGGAAGAGAAGACTCAACCATGTGCAGAGAGAAATCACACTGCTTGGAGACTGAGTTCAATAAAAATTAAACCATACGACTTGTAGTCTGGCTTCAATAAAAATGTAACAAGACAAGGCCAGTTCATAACACACAAATTGTCCTCTTTGTATGTCTAATCTAGATAGAATAATCCACTATTATATTTAATTTGAATGTACTTCATATACTCAGTAAACCTCTTTTTACTTTCCCTCAACGTTACTGTATGCAATTAAGTTCCTCTGAAATCTAATTAAGTACAATTCTCAGTTAATGACAAATACCACGAAATTCACAATGCAATGCAATGGTAACAAGCAGTTCTCAAACCTCTCATAAAACCACAATGTGACGTAACTGTATCCTACAAAAACTATGCCAAAAACAACAAATTATAGTTTCTTATTTATTTCAATATATCTTACTACATCAGTGTGTGTGTGTGTGTGTGTGTGTGTGTGTGTGTGTGTGTGTGTGTGTGTGTGTGTGTGTGTGTGTGTGTGTGTGTGTGTGTGTGCCTCTCACAATAATTAATTTTGTTGGATACATTTTCCCGGAAATTATTGTGATAAACGATAATATTGCCGGCACCATTGTATGACCATTTTAGACCACTGACATAATGATAATATATAATAATAATTCAAGTACATCCTTTCAAACTGCTAGTCACATCCTCATGTAAATGGAAATGTATCGAGTTCATTTTTATTCATCGTACGATAAGTCAATTAATTGCTTATCGCGACAGGCACACAATAAAACAGTGGAAACAAACATGTGTTTGACTTTCATTAGTGAATGAAACTGTGAGCCCTTTATAGTCTGTGTCCAATATTATGTATTTGTATATATTGTATATATATGCTATATATATGCAAAGGTCCCGCTGCTGATACGATAGCAGTCATTTAGTGCGCATATGTGTAATTAAACCCATGATATCAAAATCTCACTCCAGCCAGGTACCCAAAGTTGGCAACCCTGTCAAAAGACGTGTTCAATGGCATTAACACGAGAAAAAACGCGGCTGAATTGGTTAATCCATAGGTTTTTAACGTCTCTGTATAGAAAATGTATTTCATTTATAATCCATAATTCCATTTTTATGTAAATATCTCAGAGCAAAAGTTAGCTGCTAATGTTAGCCACCAGAGTGGCTGCTGCTTCCGGTCTTGGCTATGCGGCAGTCTAACACACACACATTACCAAATAAGGACTATGTGTGAGTTCCCCTCGATTCCATTGGCTCTGACGGTCAGAAAGAGATGTCACTTGTCAAAATCCAGCAAGGGAGGCCAGAGCTATGGAAGATCCACCCAAATGGCTAAATCTGTCTAAAAAGGTCAAATATCACTTGTTTTGCATCAATCTTGATACAGGGTACTTATTATATGTTGTACTTTGGATTCCTAAAGCTTTTACTCTACTAACCCATAATCCAAGGTTAGTTTTCACTATAAGTACAACATATTTTTTGGATGAACACTATAATTTACAGTTTTTTACCATGTTCAATCTGAATTTTCTTTAAAATAAAAAACATCTATATTGATTCTGACTTTTCTACATCCAACTCACAGGTTTATCATTACTTTGAGAAAAAGATTGTTAATTTAACCCTTTTAAAAGGGAAGATATGGTCATTTGTTCTGGGAATGTCATTTTCGAGCCTGAAACCTGAAAAACAGGCTCGGGGTTAGGAAATTAAATACGCACTTGGCAGTAGGTGGAGTTTTCGAAGAATACTTAGACATCTGAAGATAATACTTAATTCAGACCGACGGTCCTTGAGAAACCTACTGCAGTACTTACGTTACCGGTGGACATATGCAACATGCAGACCATGTGAGAGGAAACAGGATGTGCGCTTGATGTTGAAAAGCTTAGATCCCAGTAGTGTCGTTAAAGCAAAAAAGACCTCTCAGGCAAGAAAACTTCTTTCTAAAAAGGACCAAACTTCAGTAAACACCTGGACTCTTATGGTAAAGTGAAGCCATGTGGCATTTGTGTCAATGCATTATTGATGTTTCAAAGGGAAATTATCTGGCTTAGTTATGACAACAAGTAGCTACCAAGGTGTTGAAACTTTTACAAAAAGGAACATCTTTTATTTAAATTTGCCGCAGCAAGGACTTAGCTTTAGAACGTGTGGCTCCCACTCTTCAAGGAAAGTTATCAAAAGAAGTTCCCAGAGAAAAGCCTGAATGTGTGTGGTTTGGTTAAAGAGAGAGATACAGTACACTACAGATTGTTTTGGGAATTTGACCTTTTCCTACTCTCCTAGAGTCAGCAATGAATAAATGGCCAATGCCAGACCTTTTATTGTGTAGTGTATAAGTTGTGTCGAACAGCTATATTAAAATATCATGCAGGAATGTAGCAAGTACTGAATAGTCTCCACAGAAAGATACTATATAAAAAACTGCTTAACACAATATAAATGCATTTGTCTTCTAGCTATGTTACACATTTATTTTCAATTCTCACATGCAGCTTTGACAGTATATCCCATGTAATAAAGATAAGTCATATTTCTATTATAAACTTGATTTAAGATTTTGATAGCCATCAGGAGATATCGGTAATCATTCTTTTATATTATGGGACCCTGATGCTGATAGACAGTTTCTGACAGCCCTGCAGCTTTCCAAGGCTTCCCACCTCGTCCATGTCGTAAAATAAAGCCGACAGGGTGATTACATAAGGGGCAGCACAAACATGTCAGGACCCTCTGACTGCATATCTGTGACATAACAATAGGCAGTGCATCTGATAAACAGATGAACATGTTAAACAATGATGTACACATACAATGGTTTGTTGGCTTGATTCTAGCTGCTCTGAAGCACTGCAGGAACTTAGAAATGAAATAACCAATGATTTTTCAACATGGTTAAAAAAGTGCAGTGTTGGGTACGGGTATATTTATTCAAGTACTGTACTTAAGTATAATTTTTAGGCACTGAAGATTATTATAATCTGATATTTGGGAAGAGTGTTACATTAGAAATGGCAGAAAGTCTTGTTGCAATTTCCAGATATTGAAAGAGGCCCCTGGAGTTTCTCTGGTAATTATCAATAGTAGCAGTTAAGTGAATACTGTTCAAACAATACCTGTGTTTGTGTTTTGTATTGATTTCTCTGCTTTATCCTTTCATAAATGTGAGGACTAAACTTGCTTCAAACATTCTAGGGTGCTTGGTGTAAACAGGTTTTATTACTCTGGGGGAGGGGAGCAGAGAGGGAAGAATGTGTGTGTGTGAAAGCGACAGTATGAGACAGCGAACACCAGATGTGGTTGTTTTGCTTCAAACCAAGGGACTGTTTCTGGATCATCTCTGCTGGCACGCTGTCACAGTTCTGTCTAGGTTTGGGTGTTTTCACTGTTCTCTGTCATGTTTTCCTCCTGTCGTTAGTTTCCTTGGTGTCCCTGTGTTTTCTCCTCCCTCCTCACCTGTGTCTCGTCAGCTGATTGTGTTCACCTGTGGCCCTTGTGTTTTCTCCTCCCTCCTCACCTGTGTCTCGTTAGCCGATTGTGTTCACCTGTGTCTTGTAATTATCCCTCCCTGTATTTAGTCTTGTCTCGTGCTGTGTTCAGTGTCGGTGCTTCTTTTGTTGGTGACGGAATTCACCGGTGAGTGTTTCTGTTTTTGTCTGTATTCATTCCATTAGCCTTGAAATAAAGGTTTATCAGAGTTATCTGCGCTTGGGTCCTGCTTCCTTCACTCAACCGTGACAGAAAGCACCGACCAGAGATGGACCCAGCAGATGACCCATTTGAGGTGGAATTACAGCATTTTTCCTTTGCTTTGGCTGGCTGCTATGATTGGTGGAGGGGAGCGTCCAGTGTTCGGCAGAAGGAGGCCGCTCTGGTAGAGGCGCACCGGTTGGCTATGGAGAAACCTGACTTGGTGAAGTTCTTACCTGGCTGGATGTTGAACTTCATCTGGGTGTGTGATTTCCAGCCTGCGGACTATAAACGTCTCGGTGTGTTCCGTCTGGAGTCAACCAGTGCTTCCGCCCCAGTTCCTGCTCCTGTTGAAGAGTCGTTTTCTGGAACTCGGCTGGCTTTTGGAGGTCCACGGAGCCTTCAGGCGGCTTCTAGGAGAAGGAGTCGCAAGTCCAGGCTAGCAATCCGAGCCCCAAGAGCCATGGTTCCGGCTACAGAACCGGCCCACACAGCCATAGTTCCGGCCCCAGTACAGGCCCCAGCAGCCATGGTTCCAGCCCCAGTTCTGAACCCAGCAGCCATCATTCCGGCCCCAGTTCTGGCCCCAGCAGCCATCATTCCGGCCCCAGTTCTGGCCCCAGCAGCCATGGTTCCAGACCTAGTTCTGGCCCCAGCAGCCATGGTTCCAGCCTTAGCTCTGGCCCCAGCTGTCCTAGTCCCTTCTCTAGTCCCTTCTCCAGTCCCACCTCTAGTCACTACTCAAGTCCTTTCTCAAGTCCCTCCTCTAGTCCCTTCCCTAGTCCCTTCTCCAGTCCCTCCTTTAGTCACCTCTCTGGCCCCTTCCCGAGCCCCTTCTCTAGTCCCACCTCGAGTCACTTCTCTAGTCCCTTCCCTCATCCCATCTCAAGTTCCCTCTCGAGTCCCCTTTCTAGATCCCTCTCAAGTCTCCTCTCAAGTCATCTCTCGAGTCTCCTCTCGAGTTCCCTCTCGAGTCCCCTCTCCAGTCACCTCTCGAGTTCCTTCTCGAGTCCCCTCTCGAGCCCTCTCTCGAGTCCCCGCTCAAGCCCCTACTCATGTTCCGTTGGAGGTCCCGCAGACTAGTCTTCTGCCGGGGGTCCTGCCAACCCCATGTCCTGTACCGTTGGAGGCCCCGCCGACTACTCTCCTGCCGGGGGTCCTGCCAACCCTGTGTCCTGTCCCGTTGGAGGCCCCGCCGACTACTCTCCTGCCGGGGGTCCTGCCAACCCCATGTCCTGTGCCGTTGGAGGTCCCGCCGACTACTCTCCTGCCGGGGGTCCTGCCAACCCTTTGTCCGGTCTCGTTGGAGGCCCCGCCGACTACTCTCCTGCCGGGGGTCCTGCCAACCCTGTGTCCTGTCCCGTTGGAGGCCCCGCCGACTACTCTCCTGCCGGGGGTCCTGCCAACCCTGTGTCCTGTCCCGTTGGAGGCCCCGCCGACTACTCTCCTGCCGGGGGTCCTGCCAACCCCATGTCCTGTCCCGTTGGAGGCCCCGCCGACTACTCTCCTGCCGGGGGTCCTGCCAACCCCATGTCCTGTCCCGTTGGAGGTCCCGCCGACTACTCTCCTGCCGGGGGTCCTGCCAACCCTATGTCCTGTTCCGTTGGAGGCCCCGCCGACTACTCTCCTGCCGGGGGTCCTGCCAACCCTGTGTCCTGTCCCGTTGGAGGTTCCGCTGGGGGTCCTGCCAACCCTGTGTCCTGTCCCGTTGGAGGTCCCGCAGACTAGTCTTCTGCCGGGGGTCCTGCCAACCCCATGTCCTGTCCCGTTGGAGGTCCCGCAGACTAGTCTTCTGCCGGGGGTCCTGCCAACCCCATGTCCTGTACCGTTGGAGGCCCCGCCGACTACTCTCCTGCCGGGGGTCCTGCCAACCCTGTGTCCTGTCCCGTTGGAGGCCCCGCCGACTACTCTCCTGCCGGGGGTCCTGCCAACCCCATGTCCTGTGCCGTTGGAGGTCCCGCCGACTACTCTCCTGCCGGGGGTCCTGCCAACCCTTTGTCCGGTCTCGTTGGAGGCCCCGCCGACTACTCTCCTGCCGGGGGTCCTGCCAACCCTGTGTCCTGTCCCGTTGGAGGCCCCGCCGACTACTCTCCTGCCGGGGGTCCTGCCAACCCTATGTCCTGTCCCGTTGGAGGCCCCGCCGACTACTCTCCTGCCGGGGGTCCTGCCAACCCCATGTCCTGTCCCGTTGGAGGCCCCGCCGACTACTCTCCTGCCGGGGGTCCTGCCAACCCCATGTCCTGTCCCGTTGGAGGTCCCGCCGACTACTCTCCTGCCGGGGGTCCTGCCAACCCTATGTCCTGTTCCGTTGGAGGCCCCGCCGACTACTCTCCTGCCGGGGGTCCTGCCAACCCTGTGTCCTGTCCCGTTGGAGGTCCCGCCGACTACTCTCCTGCCGGGGGTCCTGCCAACCTTATGTCCTGTTCCGTTGGAGGTCCCGCCGTCTACTCACCTGCCGGGGGTCCTGCCAACCCTGTGTCCTGTCCCGTTGGAGGTCCCGCCGACTACTCTCCTGCCGGGGGTACTGCCAACCCTGTGTCCTGTGCCGTTGGAGGTCCCGCCGTCTACTCTCCTGCCGGGGGTACTGCCAACCCTTTGTCCTGTCTCGTCGGAGGTCCCGCCAACCGCTCTCCTGCTGGGGGTCCTGCCAACTCCTGGTCCTCTTCCGTGGGGGATCCTGCCGAAGCCTGTCCCGCCGGCTCCGGTTCCTGTCCGGCCGACACCGGGTCCTGCCCGGCCTCCGGAGCTGTCTGGTCTTCGCCCTCGATCCCGACCCTCTGTGAGCCGCGGTCTTCGTCCGCGGGCCCGGCCTCCTGACTCTTCCTGTCGCTGCCCTCGTCCTCGGGCCCGGCCCCCTGACTCTTCCTGCCGCTGCCCTCGTCCTCGAGCCCGGCCCCCTGACTCTTCCTGCCGTGGTCTTCGCCCTCGATCCCGACCCTCTGTGAGCCGCGGTCTTCGTCCGCGGGCCCGGCCCCCTGACTCTTCCTGCCGCTGCCCTGGTCCTCGAGCCCGGCCCCCTGACTCTTCCTGCCGCTGCCCTCGTCCTCGAGCCCGGCCCCCTGACTCTTCCTGCCGCTGCCTTCGCCCTCATGCTCGGCCCCCTGAGTTCGCCCGCTGTGGCCTTCGCCCCACCATGGACTCTGCCTTGCCCCCGGGCCGTCCGCCCGAGACCCCCACCATGGACTCTGCCTTGCCCCCAGGCCGTCCGCCCGAGTCCCCCTTCTCGGCTTCTGCCGTGCCCCCGGGCACTCCGCCCGAGATCCCTTCCTGGTCCCCTACTGGGCTCCTGGGCGGTCAGCTTAGTCCCGTCCTCCGGACCCCCTCCACCCACCCTTGTGGCCTAGGGATACGTCCCTCCTCCGGACCCCCTCCACCCACCCTGCTGGACTTTATTGGATTTTTGTTTTGGGGTGTAGGGACGTCTAGAATCCGTCCCTTGAGGGGGGGGGTTCTGTCACAGTTCTGTCTAGGTTTGGGTGTTTTCACTGTTCTCTGTCATGTTTTCCTCCTGTCGTTAGTTTCCTTGGTGTCCCTGTGTTTTCTCCTCCCTCCTCACCTGTGTCTCGTCAGCTGATTGTGTTCACCTGTGGCTCTTGTGTTTTCTCCTCCCTCCTCACCTGTGTCTCGTTAGCCGATTGTGTTCACCTGTGTCTTGTAATTATCCCTCCCTGTATTTAGTCTTGTCTCGTGCTGTGTTCAGTGTCGGTGCTTCTTTTGTTGGTGACGGAATTCACCGGTGAGTGTTTCTGTTTTTGTCTGTATTCATTCCATTAGCCTTGAAATAAAGGTTTATCAGAGTTATCTGCGCTTGGGTCCTGCTTCCTTCACTCAACCGTGACACACGCGCTGATTCGCTAAGAGAAGCCATCTTTTTTGCATCTCCCAATGAGAAACTGACCACAGCTCCTCCTGTTTTATTTTCTGCATAAAAGCCTATTCTGGCTTTTAGTTCTTTCTCTTTTTTACTCCTGCCGTCCAGATGAAAGGTTATCCCGGCATCAGAACCAGAGCAGGGAGTGGGGCTCGGGCCCACTCCTTTGAAAGTGTATTGTATTATTACCTTTTATTATTAAAACAGATTATTGTTTAACCCCCATCCTGGCTGTTTTGAGTTTTCCCTCCTGTTATAATAATAATATATAATATTTTTATAGCGCCTTTCAGGAAACCCAAGGTCGCTTTACAATTCGGGTAGGGGGGGTAGGGGAAAAGAGGCAGACAAGTTAAGGGGGGTGGGGGGGGGGGGATGTAGCGGAAAAATAAACCTATTAAACTATCTATACAGTGGGGAAAGCCTTGGTAAAAAGGTGCGTTTTGAGGGCTTTTTTGAATTTGTCCAGGGTTATGATTGTATCCAGCTCGCCAAACGACATGCAGTGGCAAGGTGGGTTCTAAAAACCTCCAGAACCCAACAGCACGGAAAGCAGAGTAGGTTGGACGCAGTTGAAGGACATCACAGCAAATACATTGAATTACAGGTACTGTAATCCAGGCAGGCCAAGGCTAAATAAAACAGAACCTAACTTTCCCATGAACTTAATACAAAGACTAGGAGAAGATCATGACGAGACAATTAGAACTAATCACACAAGAAACAGATGGAAATGGCCGGCAAAAACAAAAGGGCAACAGGTGGTGAGAATCAGGGCGGGGCAGACAATCACACGGGAAGTAAAAACAGCCAGATCATGGAGAGGGGTCTGCCTGCAGACCTCCACTCTCAGGACAGTTCCAGTGCAGACCTCCACTCTCAGGACACCTCCACTCTCAGGACAGGAAGTGCACGCTAAGAATTCCAAAATAAAATCACCACTATCAGTACAGTGCCACTTTCCAAACAGGAAATGCACGCAAATACAAAATAAAATTGGATCGTGACGGATCGTGAGACTTATTATATACATATGTATATATCTATATATATATATATACACAGACACCTTGTATTGTTGTTACTATCTATACACAGGCTGTGGGGGGACACCCGAGACCGGGCAATGTCCCCAGTAGAAACCAGGTCAAACAGCCAAAAAAATAGGCACTTGTGTGGCGGGCAGAGTCCCCTGTCATCTCCAGTTACATTCCTCCATGGTGTCATTTGAGTCTCCATAGTGATTTGAAAACTTCCATCAAACGAGTCCTTCGGTAGGCGGGAAAAAAAAACACGTCAGAATCGTCACTTCCTGTACTGACAGTGGAGGTGTCCTGAGAGTGGAGGTCTGCACCGGTGTAGGTACCAGATGTGTTCGGGGTACCAGATGTGTTCGGGTGTATTTCCGTCGCATCCGTCATATCCGTCATATACTCACCTCCCTCTGCTCCCAGCGCTCTGCTGCCACATCGGCCGTCTGGGGAACTGCAGCCGGAGGAACTCGGAACAGCTTGTTATGTGTGGGGTGCTATGGTGGGGTCCCATGTACTTGTGCACATAAATAATGTTTCTAATTATTTACAATTAAAAAATATATATATTCTGCGTTACTTTAGCCAACACTTTTATAAGGCCACTAGATTAGATAATTACGAAATGTGTAGATAGAATACATATCTTTCAGGTTGTTATTTTGTCATTATGTTTAATGTTTTATTTACCTTTTAGTATTTTTATATAGTATCTGAACTTTGGAGAGGAGTTGGGAGACACACGACACATCAAATCACATCTACAGATCAAGACGAAGCGAATGGAAGTACTCCCATACTTCTAGCGTGAACATTTTTGTGAAAACGTGTGCAAAGTCTCCGAAAATCCTAAAAATAAGCTCATATTTGAATTTCCCATAAAAAAACACATCATTCAGTAAAAACAAGGCCCCACTGATCATCTACTCTCTGAGACGATTCCAGGGATGTCTGGCTTGTGTTTCTACCACCAGGCAAAGTGGACAAAAGTGCCCAAGATCAGCCTCTTAATTTACCCAGGGCCTAGTGCTTGGCTTTGGGCATGAACATTCAGGAAACTCCCCTGAGTATTTTATTAAAAATCTGAACTTTGGAGAGGAGTTGGGGGACACACGACTAGGGTTGGGTACCGAGAACCGGTTCCGGTTCGGAACCGGTTCCAACATTTCAATTCCAACGGCATCATTTAGAAATGTGAATTTCGGTTCTGCTTTTCGATGCCTGAGGAAATGTTTCTCGCCGCTCTCCGTAGCCTATTGTATGACTGCAGCGGGAAATGTAGCGTTATATGGTTGTACCCTGTACCCATAGATATATATTATAAACACGTGTTTATATCATAGGTTTATATATATATCTATGGTTGTACCCACCTACACTTCCTACAGTGTAACCTGAGACCAGGGGCCTCATTTATAACGCCGTGCGTAGGATTCACGTGGGAAGGTTGCTTATGTAGTAGAAATCCAAAAAATAGGTACAGAAATGTTCCGACATTTTCCGATTCACCAAACATTGCGTACCGGCGAGGAAAGTGCGTACAGCACTTCCTACGCCGGTTTCGCTTTATGAATCACAACCGACTCGAAATGTGGTGCAGCTTTTGCGGGCTTCACGTAACGCCCATTCATTCATTTTGATTGACTTTATGAAGAAGATCTCAGGAAATGACGACAGAACAGCTAAAAAAGACATCTCATACCGTGTCAGATTTTGGTTATTTTGGGGAGGTCGAAATAAATCATATTGTTTGGTGGATGCAGTTTGAACCAGAGTAACAGCATGGAGGTCGGATCGTCACCAAAATAAATAAATAAGTGGTTTGAAAAAGGTTCATGACAAAAAAAATACACATAGCCTTCCTCAGGCAGTGTGTCTGTACCAGGGACAGGAGACACCCCCTTGATGAGAGACTGTAAGAAATGATCGGGGAATCCCTCCGGAGTGGAGTCATGACGACTGGATCTGAATTATGTTTTCGTATTTGGTGATTTGTGTCCCAGCTGTCGATCAGCTGTGCGCAGCGTCTCCACTGCAGCCTGTGCACCCCCCCCCCCCCGCAGCAACTCTATATCCACCAGTTAAAGGAAATACAACTAATGTGTTGTGTTATATTAGCAGTTGTAGTGATCACTTATTAATACACTGGGTTACATAATTCAATCATGGAACTACAGGTTGGGGGTATTGTTCCGCACGGACACTATTGTTTATTGTACCTCCGGGGTATATACTGTGTCCTCCTTCTTTTCGCTTTCTCTTGTCTTCCCGGGCTGTGACCCGACAACATGTCCTTTGCTGCTCCTGAATAAAGTCAACTTTGCACTTTCAATGCACCGCCTCCGACTCCTATCTCTCGGCACTACATTGGTGACCCTGACACAAGTCTTGCGAAGTATCCGAGACTGAACCGGCAAAAAACGCAGTTTTTCTCGAAATGCCGGGGATTTTTGGAGACGTCCGTGGCTGCCACCGGCACACGGACTGAGGCTCGGTGCGCCCCCCACGGAATGGCTGAGGATGTCGCTCGCCATTCCCACATCGTCGCAGCACTGGAAGACAACAAGCCTTCCGACTACACGGAGACGATACACGACCTGGGAGAACCCGGCTTCAGCCTCATGGGGCTGTTTCTTCGGGACGTGCGGCTGCATGTCCAGACTGCGCTAGCTAACACGGCTAGTGTTGAGCCCCGCGCTTTGGCCGAAGAAGCTACCCGGTTCTTCCTGGCCGTCCAGCGATTTACCCCTGAGGTGCTGGCCACTACACGCAGCTGCACCTTCCCTGGTAGAGGCACGCCGCCTAGCAGAGGCTCCGGGGCCGACGACATCGACTAATGGCTGCCGGCTTACGGTTAGCGGCCGTCGACACCAGCTAACAGCTAACCACGACAGCTAGCGGCTGGCAGCTATCAACGGCTAATGGCAACTAGCAGCTAACCACGACAGCTAATGGCTGGCAGCTACCGACGCCTAACAATGACAGCTAACAACAGCTAACGGCTAACGACGACAGCTAACGACTAGCTGCTAACAGCTAGCGACATCCATCCATCGGTTGACATCTGACTGTTAACCCCTTTTTTTTTGCGGTGCCTGAGAGGAGGTTTGACCAGTCGGTTGACCTCTGCCTGGCCTCTCCTCTTACCGCGGCTCACGGTTCGCCTCGACGGCAGCTTTGGACGGCCCCCCCGTCTGGCCTCTTCCCTGCCCACGGCTCTTTCGTCCCAGGGGTGCTGCTCCTGCCCCCCGGGGACCCGGCTCTTTCCTCCCGAGGACTTTGTGCCCGCCGCCGTTGTGCCCTCGCCTGCGGCCGGGCAGCGCTCCTCCCTGCTGGGGACCACCGGGATATTCACGCCGTCCCCACGTCGCAGCACAGCGGCCCTGCTTTCTACGGCTGGCAGATGTTTTCTTCATTCGCCACAACGCCTGCTGCGGCCCCCTTACGACGGCCCGTTCCGGCCCGTCTCCCACCCCCGGTGAGGATGCCCTCGCCCTCGTTAGGGCCCCTACCCTCTCCTGCGGCCCCCTTCCGACGGCCCGTTCCATGGCCCGGCCCTCGGCCCCACCCTCCTCGGCCCATGTGGTGCTTCATCCCGGACACAGGGATAGTGTCCATGGTTGAATTCTGGGGGGGCTTGTGTAGTGATCACTTATTAATACACTGGGTTACATAATTCAATCATGGAACTACAGGTTGGGGGTATTGTTCCGCACGGACACTATTGCTTATTGTACCTCCGGGGTATATGCTGTGTCCTCCTTCCTTTCACTTTCTCTTGTCTTCCCGGGCTGTGACCCGACAACATGTCCTTTGCTGCTCCTGAATAAAGTCAACTTTGCACTTTCAATGCACCGCCTCCGACTCCTATCTCTCGGCACTACACTATACAATTTACCACATATGGTGTTCTTAGTTTCCATACCTCCTGTGTTTTACGAGCGACTTATCAAGTCTTAGCAAACGGCATAACACATGTTTAAACATGGTAGTATATAAAACCATGCTCGTACAACCTAGAAATGCAAAACCGCATAATTTATGAGAAAACATTTCATAACATTAACACAACATATTCGAGGTGGTTTTAAATAACATATCCGTATTTATTTATTTCTCCAAGTTATGTTTTTGTGTGCACTGAGGAGTCTCAAACAGGCGTTTGTTTAATCATTTTAAGATCAGCTTTAATCAATGTTTGAAAATGAATTCTTCATATGATAAATGAGAGGTAAGATTTTGTTTATGGTATTATTTCCACATATTTCTCTCCATTCTTCCTTCTGCCAACGGTGTCGCAGTTTCTCGTCTCTCCCGTTTGTGTGCTTAGTGCGTACGCATGGGTTAGAGTTTGCGTGGAGGACCGCATGTTTTCCCGTCAAGTTAGTATTTTATAAATCGCAAACATTGCGTAAAACTGGCGTACGCCATTTTTTGTTAGCGTATATCCCCAGGGCCGGCCGATCGCACTGGCGTTATAGATGTTCGCCTAGGGCGCCAGATCTGTGGAGGCGCTGCGCTGACAGCTCTGGGAGGAAAAAAAAAAAGTTTGACCGTTGGGGCTCATCCTAATTTTCGGCCTTGATGTAACAGCATTCATAATTAAGTAAATGTAACACCCTTTTCATCCCGGTTACACTTTTCATTTGCCCTATACGATGGGCGCTGTAAGTGATGAAAATGGGGGATGTTGGCTTATCTGGCACCCGCAGCTCACAGCCAACGTGCGAGTGAGTGTGGGAGCGAGCGAGGGAGAAAGGGAGGGTGCACCGGTACGCGCTGTTGTTATTTGCATCTGGTGCTACCTGCTCTAACAGAAGAAGAAGATGTTTCTACAATGATGTGGAGGGAGAGTCCTCTCCAGTCAGACTGAGGCTGATAACTACAGGTAAGTGAGGTAAAGAACACTGAGTGTTTAGATAGTTCACTTTAGTCTAAGTTATCTCAGTGGATCTCAAACGTTTTGATCACAATTTATGTAAACACATATTTCCAAGGCACTCCTTTATAATTATTGGGATAAAACAGGTTTGAAATCATTCCAATGTATACTATAGGACAGTAAACCAGACATATCGTTTTAAACTGGAGAGATACAAAAATATGCATAAATAAAAAAGTAAAATAAGATATGAATGAACAACAAAAATAAAATACGATAAATGTATTTGTTATTGGCTATGGTAGGTTATTGGTTATGTTCACATACTTATTTAATTATTAAAATGTAAACCGATCTTTTTCATATGGGTGTTTAGAGTTGTACCCTCTAGATCTAGTCTCTAGTAATTCTGCTTAAAGTGCACCAGATTAAAGCATTTTACTTTAAAATGTTCAAACATTTCTTCCCGGTATGCCTGAGAAGGCAGATATGCTGGTTTTTCTCAACAAGAACTCTTCTTTAAAAGTTGGACTGTTGCACTCTTGTAGCTTCAGTGGTTCTCAGGTTACAGTTACATAGCAGTGAATATAAACAGACTGATTAATGTGAATATTACTGTAAATTATTATATATTACCTGTGTAAAAGTCTCTCGAATAAATGTAATTTTTTTGGTGGAAGAAGCATGTATCATTTTTTTACCCTGCCCCTCAAAGAATCGGAATTGAGAACCGTTAAGAACCGGAATCGAAAAGTAGAATCGGAATCGGAATCGTGGAAATTCAAACGATACCCAACCCTACACACGACACATCAAATCACATCTCCAGATCAAGACGAAGCGAATGGAAGTACTCCTAGCGTGTGAAAATGTTTGTGAAAAAAGTGTGCAAAGTCTCCGAAGACGGAGCAGTGGCTGTGATGCTAGCTTTGCGGCTAGCGGTTAGTTGTTATTGTTTGAAGTTGTTGCTATGGAAACAACATGACGGAGAAAAAATTAATATCTTCTACATATAATAACGGACAAAGTAAAGAATGAAGTGTAGGCTATGCCTGTTTGAAGTTGTTGCTATGGAAACAACATGACGGAGAAAAAGTATAAACTTCTACATATAATAACGGACAAAGTAAAGAATGAAGTGTCGGCTATGTTTAAATGTTCGGAATTTGACCGTGATGGCCCTCTTGAGTTGCCGTAAAATATGACGAATATGACGGATGCGACAGAAATACACCCGAACACATCTGGTACCCCGAACACATCTGGTACCTACAGGAACTGTCCTGAGAGTGGAGGTCTGCAGGCAGGCTCCCATGAGATCATGACACTTGGCAGAGGTGGAAAGTAACTAATGGCGCGTTTCCACTGCAGGCCTCGCTCGGTTTGGTTAGGCCTTATTAGGCCCGGCTCACTTTAATGCTGCGCTTCCATTACAGTTTAGGAACTGGGGTAGTTACTATAGTAACGTAGTGTAGGCGGAGCCGTGACGTCATCTTCAATGAGTGCCCCAGAAAAACAACACAGCCGTTAGCTCTTAGCACTCAGAGCTCACAGCTCTTCATATCTGTTCAGAAACTAGACAAAAGTTAAACAAGTACAAACCACAGACTGCCTGTGTCATGGCGAATACAGTTGCTGGTTTATTTATGTCTGTATAGGCCGTTGTTGTGAGTGTGGACGGTCAGAGCATATATAACGTTAGCTTAGCCAAGCTCCATTTAGAAAAAAAGCATTTTAAAAGGGTTTTCGCCTGCTGTCTGGCTGCAGACTTGTCAAAGCATTAATTCATGGTTTTTACTAACCGGTATCAGTATTTTGTTACTTCGGCATCATTTTGAAACGTGTATTACAATTAAATCACGGTCAAATATGTTCATCTTGTTGTAGTTGTAGCCCCCTTGCCAGCGATTCTCTCTCTAGTTTAGCATACTCAGCCCGACTCAGCCTGGTTGTTCCTGGCCCTAGAACCACGATTTAGTCGGGCCAAAAAAAAGGTGAAAAAGTAGCCCCGGGCCAAAACTAGGCCAAGTGGAAACGCAACCAAAAACGGGCCCCGCACTGCTCGGCACGCTTAAAGCGAGCTACCCGCTGCAGTGGAAACGCGCCATAAGTACATTTACTCAAGTACTGTACTTAAGTAACATTTTTAGACACTTGTTTTTACTTGAGTATTACCATTTAAAGCTACTTTGTTCTTCTACTCTAAATATATTTAAACTTGGCAGATATGGATTAATGATGTGAATCAACACTTAAAAAGTGTTTTAGCTTCACCTGGAGTAAACTCACACCTCTACCAGCTTTGATAAAACTTGAATACATCAATAATTATAATCAAAACATAGTGTATATTATTCTGAAATGGGCCAATCTGCATTTTGACTACTTTTACTTTTGGTACTTTAATGGTCTCCTATTATACTATTTTTAGGCATATATTATAGGTCTCAGATATATAAAAAAATGTCTCTGAATTGTTTTGCTCAAATTACCAAACAGATCACCCATTCTAGTCTTGCCTCATACCCCTTTATTTCAGCCATTAGAGAAACGCTGATTCTGGGTCCGTAGCTTTAAAAAAAAAAAAAATGAAAAAGTGGAGAGCTCATGCAGGACAATTCTACACAGAAACACAGCTAAATACTGCCGTGATTAAACGCCATATTATGTTCCAAACCACATCAAGGATTATTTCTGAAACAGTATGGAGCTCAAATGCTTTTTTTCTTGCGGATTTACCACAAGGTGAGTTCCTTTTTTTATTTCCTGCTTTTTTTACACATACTCTCTCCAGTATAGGTTAGCTCTGAGTGTTAGTGCTGCTTGCTAATGTAAACAAAGACCATATTATGTCCAAAACACGTCGTGCATTGTTTCTGATAGGGCCGTGGGTATAAAGCCAGCCCACATTTCCAATATTCTGGAAATCTGGATCAGCTCCGTTGTACCCCCGTTTGTAGAGATGCGGTGGAGGAAAAAAGAGAGGGTTTTGTCTCCTTACACACCGGGAATACATATTTATGGATAAAGGATTAAGTACATGTTGCTAATACTTTTGTACTTATCCTTGAGTAACCAGTTGATTGCAGGACTTTAACTTGCAACAGAGTATTTATACACTCTGTAGTTCTTCTTGTAGTACAAAATCTGAGTAATTTTCCTTACAGCAGAGGAACATGTTGTGCACTCCCTTTTTCTGACACTTGTAGTTACTTGTTACTTTCACATAAATACCATAATGTGATTACATTCTATATTTAACAAAATATCCAAACTTTGGTCTATACTGAGAAATTAGAGAACTCATATCTATTTGTTATGCATATTTTGAAAGAGCCATTCTGCAGAATAAGTTATTAACTGTTGATACTTTAACCATGTTGTGCTAATAATACTTTCCAACCTTCAGACAGGTTACATTTTGAACACAGGAAAATTCACTTGTTGTGGAGTTTCTTTAGGCAGCGGTATGATAATTGTCACTTAAATAAACAATCTTGTATTTATCGTGTTCTTTTCCCATCACTGCATATTTGTATATGAATCAGCATTGTAGCAGATGTTTAATCCCTCCAGAGAGCCTTTTTCACTGCATTTGGACTTGTCATCGCAAGGAACGCATAGGTGGAACTAATAATGTTAATGATGGCTCTCCTCCATTTGGATGTTCCAGTTCGCCATGACAGTGAGCCAGCAGGCACAACACCAGGGCCCTGGAACTGGCAAACCTAAATGGGATACAGAGAATATTAATGTCATTAGTTACACCTGGCTCCTCCTTTCAAAATGTGTGCTGTAAGAAATGAGTATTGTACTAAGCTCTCAGCTGTTGTTAGTTAAGAAGCATGAACGTTTTTGTTCAGTGGCCACAGTGAGTTCATTTTGAAAATGTTCCAGAGTGAGATCTGCAACACCCTGATAACGCACAAATACTGACACTTACATTGTTAAAATATTGGATTTGTTTTTTAAAGATTGTAACATTTTAAGTGAACAAATTACTTATTTTAATTATAAGTCACAGAAAATTCTCAGAAATAAGTAACTTCATTACAAAAAGCATTGTAATGCTGCAATCGGTCACAAAGGGAGGATAGTTAAATGATAGTTAAATGCTTACTCGTACGACGTATTTCTGGAAATTCAGGTAAAGGCACATCATGTTAAAGCACAGGGCAGTACTCTCAATGTAAGAAACAATATGATATTAAGGTCAAGGAAATGTATTGTATTAAAAAAATCTGATATTTCATTTTGATGTTGACTATATGAGTGTTATCTGATTCGAGATACAATGGAAGCTCCTTAAAGTTAGCACAGTTTCCATCAGAAGTAGGTCTCAAAACCCAAATAGGAACATTTGTTGTGTCTTGAGAACTTGAAGCCTTTATCAAAACGACAACTGAACTGTACACTACTATATACGTTTTTACTTTACTCTCATGATGCCTTCTGGAAACCCGTTGGCTACTGGCTTCCTGAAGTTGGAGCTGCATTACACTTTGAAATCACAACAGGTAAAAGAAAGTACTTTTATCCCAATTAAAAGCTTAGTCTCCTCAAAGCGTACAAATAAAACTTCCAAAAGAAATCCAACAAGGTGCAGATGCAACACATCTTAGTCTTCCTCGGGCTACCTTGTGTACTCACACATTTATAAAGGAGTGATGGCTAATGTGCGCACCTGTGGTTCAAGCCACCCTTGAAACAGCTGCAGACGCAATTCAAATAAATTGTAGCCTGCTGTATTTTGAAACAATAAGATTCAGTAAATAGAGATGTTGTCCTTTTTGTATTACTTTGTATTAATTTATTTAGTCACCTTCTTAATCAAATGGCCTAAGTCATATTTTGGAGAAAATGTTTTTTTTATAAAATCATCTCTTCTTGATGCTGGCCACCTCTGGTAAAATTGCCTACATCCTTATTGAAAGGATAGTGCTGTCCCTACCCTGATCGTATAATGGCCTATGTCAAGAGTGTGACTTAGGCAATATATTTAAAAAAGATAATTGCTTAAGTCACATTGTCTTGTGACTTAGGCCATTTCACAAGCTTTACAAAATGGCTGCTTCAAGAAGAAAGAAAAACTAACCGATAAATTAAGTTATTTTCATGGTTCAGGGCTTGTCCCCTGTTGGTAAGTGATGTTTACTATACTATAGGCTAGGCTATAAATGTTGTGTAGTTATTTAGTCTTTTAATTTCACAATGTATAGTTACTGTAGGTACTATAGTTACTGTAGCTAATGTAGCTACTGTAGCTCCATGAAGCTTGCACACATTTCCCTCTGGGACAATAAAGACTAATCTAAAAACTAATCTTTAAAAAGTAACGGTTACAATTACAGCATAATTATGAATAAGGAAAAGTACATTTTGCGTTTGTCTGTTTCAATTCTTTATTGTATTATTGTCTCATTTTTCCACATTACATTTCCATCTTATTAGGAAAGATTAAATGTTTTTTTAACTGAATTTGGCCAAATAATATTCATAAAAATAGCTTTAATGTATTAATGCATAGGACCACAGTGCAATTACAAAAAAAATTGTCACAATGATCACACAGTTGCGACCGTACACCTACTCCTTTTTGGTAGGAGATGCACTTGACTTTTCAGACACCGATCAGGAATCATCCAATGAAAATGAGACTGTCGTTAAAGAGGTGGAGCAGCATGTACCAGGCCAAGACACTGTGGGTGTTTCTCAATGTCGAGGACACTTCCTTGTCCTCCGAGTCAGGTCCATCAGAGGCTAGGCAAGAATCATTCCTGGCTTTCGGAGAACGAAGAATGGAACAGGCTAGCAAGTGTGCGTAATATGCGAGGCCCCGCCTTACATTTTCGGCCAAAGATTTGGGAAATTGGTCCGTGCACAAAGCATTGTGGGGATTTTAAGACCGCGCAGGATACACATGTGCAACCTTGACATTTTCTGCAACGAATTACGCCGGCCTCAGTAGAATTTCTAGGATCCTGGACATTGGAACAGTCCTTTGGCGGGACTCGATGACGTAGTATCCTTGAAATAGTGGCTCTGGAGCAGTTTTACTCGACATTGAGAAACACCCTGAATCAGATGGAGCAGACAATAACCTAAACCCGTTCATTGAAGAAGAGAGTGTTGCTGAAGATGCCAAGCAGACCAGTCCACACCATGAAGAAGACATAGATGATGATGTTATCATAGACCCAAACTACAATCCATCCTCTGATGAGTCCTCTGTCCCTGAAAATGAAGACAGTCTGGCAGCAACTTCAGAACATTATGGTTCTCATCTAGAGCAGGGGTTCCCAACCTTTTTTCCCAAGAGCCCCCCCAAATGACTCCTGTTGGAAGTTGCGCCCCCCCCCTCTCTGGAGGAGACCGATCTGATCGGAGCAACTAGGACAAATAATCCAACTGAAACCGGCATGGACAATGACTATGTTTTAAAAATGCGCTTATCCAGACATGCCCGGTTTGGAAACTGTACGGGCAGAAGAAACATTTCTATAGAAAGAATGATACATTTCTGTCTTTTTATGCCTTTAATAGCTACTAACTTGAATTTTTATTAAAATGAATTAATCAATTATTTTTTATATTTTATTGTAATGTAGAGACAAGGCTTTTAGTGATAATCATGTATTTCCTAAAAAAAAAAAAAAAGTCTAAATATGATATTTGGCCTCAAATCATCTGAGGCCTGGCGCCCCCCCCTGCGATCCTAAGGGGGGCACGCCCCCCAGGTTGGGAACCACTGATCAAGAGGATGTGTATGAAAACAATACGCTCAAGCAAAATTAATTCAAGAAGAAACGTCTCAAAGGAATGGCATACAAGGCCAAAGGTGGCAAATAAATAGCTGCAAAGGCTATGGGCCTTCCCTGTAATTCGAAGTTCTGTCAACGAGTCACGACTCAAGACTATAAATCCATTACAGAAGAGCAGAGGCAGTGGATATTTCAGAAAGTTTGGTCAATGGCCAACTGGGAAGAACATCGGTTATACGTCACCACTTTGGTCACAAAGGTTGCCATGAAGGAAAATAAAGAAAGTTGGTGAGGGATCCAGACACAGTTCATCATTTTCCCACCAACTGAAACTTCAGGATGGAACGAATCTTAAAGTGTGCAGAGCTTTTTTTCTTCTACACAATGGCATCTACAGTATAATTAAAAATGTTATAGATGCCATTGCTCCAACTAAGGTAAAGGAAGTGACTGGGAAGAAAATATCTCCATGGAGAAAGGCCATGACCGTGAAAACAGAAAAAAAAGAATGTCGAAAAGCTGAACGCAGGTGGCGAAAAACAAATCTTCAGGTGCACTTTGAAATCTATAAAGAGAGACTTGGCCTTTATAATTTGGAATTGAAAAACGCACGACAATCGTTCTTCTCTGACATCATTATCAAAAACAAAAACAACGTACGTGCCTTGTTTGCTACCGTCGAAAGACTAACTAACCCCCCGGTGTCAGTAGCCTCTGAATTTCTATCCACCAGGGCGTGCAATGATTTTGCCTCCTTTTTCACTGACAAAATTCAGAAAATCAGACAAGCAGTCAGTGCCTCTGCATCAGGTACAGCAAATGTGTTGTCTCTGTGTCCACTTAACATCAATTCAAACACCATGACACAATTCCATCAGATTAATGATAAAAACCTAGAGGACATTATACAACTTCTGAAATCCTCCTCCTGCTGCCTTGATATTATTCCAACAGGATTTTTCAAAGATGTTTTGCCTTGCATGGCTTCAGATCTACTTCATATAGTAAACAAATCTCTTCACTCAGGTATTTTTCCACAGGCCCTGAGAACTGCAGTCATTAAACCGCTCTTAAAAAAGAATAATCTAGATGCTGCAGTAATGAACAATTACAGGCCCATATCAAACCTCCCATTTCTAGGTAAAATCATTGAAAAAGTTGTTTATCAACAGTTGAATAATTTCTTGCATTTAAATAACTGTTTCGATGTGTTCCAGTCAGGCTTTCGTCCAAACCACAGCACTGAGACTGCTCTTGTAAAGGTCTTTAATGACATCCACTTAAACACAGACAGTGGCAGAACTTCAGTGTTAGTATTATTAGATCTCAGTGCTGCGTTTGACACTGTTGACCACAGCATATTACTAGACCGACTGGAAAACTGGGTGGGACTTTCGGAAACAGTTCTAAATTGGTTTGAATCCTACTTAAAGGACAGACACAACTTTGTTTCTATAGGTAAATACACATCTGAGTTGACAAATATGACATGTGGGGTTCCTCAAGGCTCCATCTTGGGGCCTCTTCTCTTTAACATCTACATGCTACCACTGGCTCAGATAATGAAAAACAACAAAATAAGTTACCATAGCTATGCAGATGACACACATGTACGTAACAATTTCACCAGGAGACTATGCTCCAATTCAAACACTGAGTAAGTGCATTGAACAAATCAATGACTGGATGTGTCAGAACTTTCTCCAATTAAACAAAGATAAAACTGAGGTAATGGTTTTTGGAGCCAAGGCAGAACGTATACAAGTTAGCGCTGAGCTTCAGTCTGCAATGTTCAAAACAACAGATAAAGCCAGAAATCTAGGTGTAGTCATGGACTCTGACCTGAGTTTCAACAGTCACATTAAAACAGTTACTAAATCAGCCTACTATCACCTAAAGAATATATCAAGGATTAAAAGACTAATGCCACAGCAGGATTTGGAAAAACTTGTCCATGCTTTTATCTTCAGTAGACTCGACTACTGCAATGGTGTCTTCACAAGTCTCACTAAAAAATCTATTAGAAAGCTGCAGCTGATTCAGAACGCCGCTGCTCGAGTCCTCACTAACACTAAGAAAGTGGATCACATCACTCCTGTTCTGAAGTCTTTACACTGGCTTCCTGTGTGTCAAAGAATAGATTTCAAAATACTGCTGCTGGTTTATAAAGCACTGAATGGTTTAGGCCCAAAATACATTTCTGACTTCCTGCTAAATTATGAACCATCCAGATCTCTCAGGTCTTCAGGGACTGGTCAGCTTTCTGTCCCCAGAGTCAGAACTAAACATGGTAAAGCAGCGTTCAGTTATTATGCTCCAAATATCTGGAACAAACTCCCAGAAACCTGCAGGTCCGCTGCAACTCTATACTACTTTTAAATCCAGGCTGAAGACATTTCTTTTTGTCGCTGCTTTTAATTGAACTATTCATATCTTAGACTGCACTGTAACTTTTATCACTGTTTAATTTATTAGCTTTTCTTTTTAATGACTGATTTTAAATGCCATTTTCTTAACGTCTTTCATTTTTCTTTGTAAAGCACTTTGAATTGCCTTGTGTTGAAAAGTGCTATGTAAATAAACTTGCTTTGCCTTACACTTGGTATCCCTGAATGAACCACACTGGCTGAACAAAGACACCATCGACCATGACGAAGAAGTGGCAGACCCGCCAACTACATCTCCACCCAAGAGTGGCAAAAATGTAAAGCTGGAAACTGCTGTTATAGATTTCCTTAAGGACTGGTTATAGGATCTGCCCACTGTTGATTCACACTACTGCAGAAGCACAGCGACCTACAAAGACAAGAAGTTCCTTCACCCAGGCACAACCATCCCAACTACATCAGGAATATCAACAGGCAGCTGCAACTGCTGAAGTTGACGCTCTGCCAATCAAGGAGAGGAGGTTTCAGGACCTTCTGTCCATGAAAGCTGGAGGGGAGTAGTGAGGAGAGGCCCAGGCCTCCTCAGCGTTTGATTTACTTGCCTTTTGTTTTATTTAGCTAAGAGTGATTTAAGTTGTACCTTTTGAGTTTGCTATATTGAATCAAAGGGCCAACCACGGCCAAACTGCCCTCTGTTTCCTGAGTCTCTGTATGCTCTTCTAGCATTTTAAACTGTTAGTGGCTGACCCAGCCCCATGGTCTGTCACAGTAATGCGGGAAAGAGAAGTGCACTGTTTTGCCTAAGACACTTACGGAGCGTCCACACTACAGCTTCAAAAAAAACTTGGAGCTGGGCGTGTCTGAAGCTTGGGGATTTTATTCGAGCAACGCGACCAACAACCAATCACATGAATCTCCCGCCTCCGATATACAAAGCAAAAAAACCCGGGGATTTTATGCGAGCAATATATATAAACTCCCCAAACAGGCGAAAACCTACCAGTTTCACCCACTGTCTCTGCCACCTCCCTCCATGACTGGTTCTTCCGGTTTGTATCCCGGTAGGTGAAGAGGGTCTGGTCATACAAAACCGGGTGATTTGCTACGGCGATAAATAGTTTCTCCTCCATCTTTTTTTGAAATATAGAAATCAACGGCGGGATATCTCTCCCAGCTTAGACGTGGTTTGATTGGCTAGCGCTTGAGCTCTCAGATTTTCAGAAACGTCCAGCAATTTCCCCCGGCAAGCCCTGCCTCCATCCACATCCATAGAAGAGGAAGAGGAAGACAGCCTGGAAGAGAGCCTGGATTACAGCATGGAAAGCCAACCAGGTGCCAGTCAGCCTGCTAGTCAGCCAACCAATCAGCCGGCCAGTCAGCCAGCCAGTCAGCCAGCACAGGCGAGAGTCGCATTCCGGGGGAAAAAGAGAAGGGAAAGGGAGATGTCCCCCTTTGAGGAGAATCTGCTTTTGACCGTAGGTCCAATGCTGGATATGCCACCACCACCACCACCCCCACCACCAGTGGTGGAGGAGGACGAAGACCTGCTCTTTTTCCGGAGTCTCTTGCCCACCATGAGGCTGATCAGCAGGAGAAATAGGCTGAGGCTCAGATTGACCATACACAAGGTGGTCCTGGAGGCAGCAGAGCTGGAAAATTAATTAATTACATACTGATACTGATCCACATGACATGTTTTTACACTCATCACTCATCACACACTTCACTCACAACATTACATAAATAAAAGTTATTTAAAGTATGTTATGGCTATACTGTGTCTTGACTTGTTCATGTGGTT
Organism: Harpagifer antarcticus; assembly: GCA_902827135.1. Classification (NCBI taxonomy): domain Eukaryota; kingdom Metazoa; phylum Chordata; class Actinopteri; order Perciformes; family Harpagiferidae; genus Harpagifer; species Harpagifer antarcticus. Next base: position 17,745,829 of record CADEHL010001005.1, read on the forward strand.
TGTCAGTTGCAACATACCAGAAGCTTCATGTATGTCGATATATAATGTGCTGTCTTCTGTAATTGTTCAGGTGAAAACCTGTTGTAATTGTTATCACTAAAAACAGGACTGAAGGAAAAAGGTTGTTAGTCATATCATAATATCAATTCAGGAAACATGTTTATTAGGAATGGTTGATTTTAAAATGGCTCATTTGGAATATTTGCTTTTTAAAGAAAATATGGGTAGCTCTTAAAAGAGCTTTTGGTTTGGAGACAATGGTGACCCTACACCAATCTATGCTGCCATCGCACTGCACCCTCCTCATTCAAATAGGAGCTGAAGGTCTTCCACAGTTGGATGGATCTGCGTGTGGCATTGTTGGAGCCCATCCTTGGTGCATCACACAGGGTTGGAGTAGCTTCACCCGTGGACTCTGCGATAGGTGTGCGTGATGGTCTTCCTATCGTCCTCCTGCGGAGGAAGTTGTGCAACACACAGACGGCCTTCACACACAACTCTGTTACCTCGGGGCTGGTGGTGATGACACGCCTGAGCATTCTCCACTGGGATGAGAGGATGCCAAACGCACATTCAACCACCAACCTGGCCCGGCTGAGGCGGTAGTTGAACAACCTCTTTCACGGGTGAGGTGACGTCCAGGGAATGGACACAGCAGGTTGTCCAGCAGCGGAAAAGCCTAATCTCCAACGAAGACATGGGGGAGAAGGCCAAGCCGCTCTGCTCCTGGGATGACGGTGTCAGGTGGTAGCTGCAGACTGCCATCTCTGAGGGTCTCTCCAAAAGCGAAATTCCTCAGGCTCCCACTGTCGCTGCTCCTTCCAAAGCCTCAGACATCCACTACCCTGAAGAGGTACTCAGCATCCACGACAGCCAGCAGTACCAAGGAGTGGGTGGACTTGTAGTTGAAGTAGAGGGACCCAGAATTTGCCGGAGCCTGGATCACCACATGCTTCCCATCAATGGCACTAACACAATTGGGAAAGTCCCAACGCTCCTGGAACCCAGCAGCGATGGCTCTCCAGTCCTCCATCTGTGGTACCGGCATGGTCTCCTCAACCAGGGCGGTCCAGATGGCACCCGCAACCTCCTTCACGATGACAGCCACTGTTGCATGCCCGACCCGATAGCTGAATGCTATGGTCCTGTACGAGTCACCGGTTGCCAGGTACCTTAGAAAAAACATATATACATGATTACAAAATATATTTATTCAGATCCCACACACACACATATCACAGACACACATTGATCACAGACACACACACAGACCCCCCCCCCCCACACACAGATCACACATTGATCACACCACAGACCACAGACTCACAGACACACACACACACATTGATCACAGACACACACACACACACACAGATCCCCCCCCCACACACAGATCACACATTGATCACAGACACACACACAGATCCCCCCCACACACAGATCACACACAGACCATAGACACACACACTCAGATCACAGACACACACAGATCAGACACTCATTGATCCCAGACCCACACACATAGATCACAGACACACACACAGATCCCCCCCACACACAGATTACACATTGATCACACACACAGACCACAGACACACACACAGATCACAGACACACACACACACACACACACACACACACCACACACACCCCCCCCCCCCACATACTGTGTTTACCTAGCTATCTTAATTAATGTTATCTATCTGAACTAAATCACAGACTTCATTCATGCATTCTCTCTCCTTCTATACAGAGTCAGATGAAAGAAGTAGAAATACACAAAACGTACCGTAGGCATATGGCGAGTCGCTCGGCAGGTCCGATTGACAAACGCAGATGGGTGTCAGCCTTTGTAATCAGTGAACCCACTTTTCCGAGCAACTCGTCGAACACGTCTTTGCTCATCCTGAAGTATTTCTGAAAGAGGTGGTCATCCAGACGGAGCTCTTGGACCAGAACGTGGTATTCCCCCCGTTGCAAACTTTTTCGGAGTATAGGATGTACCCAACAGCGACGCACACTAAATGGCTTCCTGGGAGACTATGTATACACTTTATGCAACCTTGCACACACACACACACACGTGTTACCCTTCTTGCCCTTCTTACCCTTGCTACAACACCGGCATCCATTTTAGCAATAGTGGAGAAGAACCAGGTTTTTTTGCTTTGTATGTCCGGGGCGGGACATTCGGTTGTTGGTCGCGGTGCTCGAATATAAAATCCCCAAGCTTCAGACACGCCCAGTTCCAAGCTTTTTTTTAAGCTGTAGTGTGGACGGGGCGTTACTTGAGAAATGAATACTGCAATAGAGAACATCATATAATTAAGACCACTGAGACAAATGTAACAATTGTGATATTGGGCTATATAAATAAACATTGATTGATTGATTGATATAATTGAAAATGGTCCCTATTTGTCCATTCTTCATTTTTACTTTGTTATAATTATGTTATTTTTAAATGTTTGGCCTGCATTTCACAAAGAACCAATGCAAAGTGACTACTCCATGAATCATATTTTTCATATAGATAATGAACTTGAGTGTGACTTTCAAAACAATTCTGCATTCCTATCGTACACAATTAATAGCATTTTAATTCCATCTATAGCTCCCACAAGTAATCCAATACTTCAGTTGCCAAATGAGCAGAATCGATTTTGGCTAGTATAAACAGTAAAGCATTTTTGTTCTGCCCAGAATTGATATCCCATCTCTTTATCCTCCAGATATTAAAACAAAAATGTAAGTAGCTGTGACCATGCAGCAACAAGTGTGACAGGGAGCAAGATTGTAAAACAGAGGGTTTTAATGAGCACATTCATGAAAAGGGTCTGACACAAATTAAAAATAATGGCAAGATTGGTTCATTCCCTAAAGCTGTTGTACTCAATGAGACCATGCAGAGAGCCAATACACTCAACATGTTCAGCCATCGGGGTTCAATTAATTTCCAAATCCGTTTCATTTGAAGGAGCCTTTAAATTGATTTTCCCTGGACATGCAGCTCCCCAAATTCTGCATTTAGAGCTGAAGACCCATTACCCTTCCTTCACTTCCACTGCCTCAGCTTTGTTTAGACACCTGCTGGCAAACAAAGCAGGAGTGAAGCGAGAACCAACAAACAAACAGATTTCTTAATTTTCCTCACTTAAAGAAAAAGGCTCCAACTAATCCAAGTGCATGACAATTACACTTCCTCCTTGCTTTGGAGTTTTTCAGTAAACCTTGTAATGCCACAGAAAGTGATTTGTTTCACCCCACAAGCCTTTAGACTGGGGAGAACGTTTATAGATGATCCATTTAATGCTAATTCATTAAAAACAAGTTTTTTCTGAAGTTAACAGAAATCATATGTTTTACATTTATATTTAATTAACAGTTTAATTATTTTTTTGCAGAATAAAGCTACATTTTCTGAGGGCTACACTGTCAATTAAATCATTTTAACTGGTGCCTTGTGATTGAGACAATGTTTATTGTGGAATTAGAATGTAATCCATAAAGCTCACCTGGTAGAGCTGGCGGCCCATGTAGAGGGACTTTGTTCCCATGCAGAGGTTCGAATCCTGCATGGAACCATGTGTGCATTTTACAGCCAATAGTCTAGGCAACTGAGGGTTCGAAATTGAAGGGGGTCTTTCCTCTATTAAAATATTCTAGTTCAGGTAGTTTGATGTGGGGTTGTATCCATTATCAGTTATTACAGCCGCCAGTTTGGGGAAACAGACAGAAATAATGTCACCAAAGAAAGCAATATACTTCTGAGGGGACAGTCATGTGACGACCCCTCCACACCACGTGGGGTGCCGTGTGTGTGTGTGTGGTTTGTGGGTGTTCGCAGGTTCAGGTGCTGATGAGCCGCACCTGTGGGCGGATGCCTACCCGATGAGCTACACCTGGTGAAGCGGGATAAAGGAGGAGCCCAGCCGCTTGCATCAGTCTCACTCCTCTGGGCACTTTTCTCTGAGCCAGTTTCGGGGACCTGATGCTGGTGTCTGTTTAGTTTGTTGAGTTTAAACAATAAACTATATTATTCGTACCTCTCGTCTCGCCTCCCTGCTTTATGTTACAGCCCACGAGCCGGGTTGCAACAGATGAGGCTGCAGTTTAAGAGTACACTATATTTAGAATATTTTAACTGCTGGGGGCTCGTGGTTGAACCTGGTCGTTTCAGAAGTACCTTTCGAAAATGGAGTTGTTGTGAACAGAGAGGAACTTAACACACAGCTGTAGCGTGTTACGAGCAGTGGGCCGCTTGCACTGTTGAGCGATGCTGTCACGCCGTCAGAAACCCCTAGGAATCTTGTTGATTATGTAAACGGGTTCCGTCATCGGCTGTATTCAGCTGCGGAGATGGCCAGGGAGAAGTTGTCGTCTGCTCAGGGAAAGATGAAGCGTCTGTATGACCGGAAAACCGAGCAGCGCTCGTTTAGTCCTGGTGATCAGGTCCTGGCTTTGTTGCCAATGGTTAATTAGCCGTTTCAGACAAAATGTTCTGGCCCTTTCACAGTACTCGAACAAGTATCTGACCAAAATGTACTCCTGTCCACGCCGAAGTGTAGAAAAGCCACTCAGCTCTGTCATGTAAACCTGCTGAAGTCGTACTATGGTGGTGAGGCTTGACCTCTCTCAGGAACAGCGGCAGTGGGGAGTCAGTTCTTCGGAGGTGAGGATGATGGGGTTACAGCGCCTGATGAGCTTGTTGCGGGGAAAATTGAAAAATACTGAAACTTTGCAGAATATGGAGTCACTATTGGGTCATTTGTCGGCAGAAGAAAGGTTTAAGTTGACTGCTCTGATTCGTAGTAATCTGTGTCTATTCAGTGATACACCTAGCCGAACACACATGTTAGTGCATGATATAGATGTAGAGGGTGCGCATCCCATTCGCCAGCGTTTCTATCGTGTGTCTGAGGTAAAAAGTACATGCTCGAAAATGGCATTGCCGAACCGTCTTGTTCAAGCTGGGCATCACCATGTCTGCTTGTGGAGAAGTCTGATAAAAGTCCTAGGTTTTGCACAGATTATCGGAAGGTTAACGCGGTTACTAAACCGGATGCGTATCCACTGCCTCGTATGGAGGACTGTATTGATCAGGTTGGTTCTGCGCAGTTTGTGAACAAATTTGACCTTCTAAAGGGTTACTGGCAGGTTCCACTCTTTCCAAGGGCTAAGGAAATCTCCGCCTTTATTACATCCTCAGGGTTATATTCCTATAATGTGATGAGTTTTGGTCTGCGAAATGCTCCTTCCACATTTCAGCGACTTATGAACAGGGTGGTGTCGGGGTTGGAAGGTTGTGCCGTGTACTTGGATGACGTTGTGATCTATAGCGATACGTGGGAGGAACATTTGGCCTGTATTAAGAGAATGTTTGACCGGTTGAGTGAAGCGTGCCTGACGGTGAACTTGGCAAGTGTGACTTTGCAAAGGCCACCGTCACTTACCTCGGCAAAGTGGTAGGGCAGGGGACTGTGTGTGCCGTTGAGGCCAAAGTAAGTGCGATAACCAAGTACCCAGTTCCTACTACCAAAAAAGAACTTCAGCGGTTCCTTGGGTTAGTTGGGTATTATCGCAGTTTTTGTAAGAACTTTTCAACTGTGGTAGCTTCCCTGACCGATTTGCTGAAAGGGAAAGCCCGGTATGTTTGGTCAGACGTGTGCCAGCAGGCTTTTGGTAATGTCAAGGCTGTTCTGTCTTCACCTCCTGTGCTGGCTGCTCCTTGCATGGTTCGACCTTTTCAACTGCATGTGGATGCAAGTGATGTCGGGACAGGAGCCGTACTATTCCAAGCTGATGGTAGGGGGGTGGACCGTCCCGTGAGTTTCTATTCCAAGAAATGTAACTCGTTTCAGTTTAACTACTCGGTAATCGAAAAGGAAACCCTTGCGCTCATCTGGGCATTACAGCATTTTGATGTGTATGTAGGCTCTGGTGTTCTGCTGGTTGTGTACACAGACCATAACCCCATCACTTTCTTGATCTCAGTTTGTTGCCCACATCGTAGGTTAATGCGGTGGATGCTGTATCTACAGGCCTATTGCCTGGACATTCGCCACATTAAGGGTTCGGATAACGTGGTAGCCGATGCGTTGTCTCGAGCTCCGAGCTTTTGAAATTCCTCTTCGGGGGCCGGAGCTGGTGAGGTGGGAAGGAGGAAAAGTCAGGAACTACAAAACTGTCTGTATGGATCCGTTCAGAATTACAATGTTACTATTGTTAGGTAGTTAACGGTGTTCTAGGGGAACTCCTTTCTTATGAGGGGGAGTGCGACGACCCCTCCACACCACGTGGGGTGCCGTGTGTGGTTGTGTTCACAGGTTCAGGTGCCTGTGGGCGGATGCCTACCCCATGAGCTACACCTGGTGAAGCGGGATAAAGGAGGAGCCTAGCCGGTTGCATCAGTCTCACTCCTTTGGGCACTTTTCTCTGCGCCAGTTTCGGGGACCTGATGCTGGTGTATGTTTAGTTTGTTGAGTTTAAACAATAAACTATATTATTCGTACCTCTCGTCTCGCCTCCCTGCCTTATGTTACAGCCCACGATCCGGGTTGTAACAGATGAGGCTGCAGTTTAAGAGTACACTATATTTAGAATATTTTAACTGCTTTACAGAAACAGTGGCCATAAGGAAGCCTATCTGCCAGCAATAAAGCTGTAGGCATCGTAATTGTCTCATCTGGAGAGGTCAGATCATGTGATATTGTGATGTTTCGGTCTGAAATCTTCTAACTCTCAAACAATCTTCTATTCTTCAAATGCTGCAATGGAATTTAACAGGATCTACTTGGTTTTGGGTAAGTATATGTAGATCCATGCTACCATGCTGTTTACCTATCCAACTCTAGAAGAAAATCAAAAGAGAGAATGTGACCGAGGCCCTCATTCATTTCACGTAGGGTCGAAAGAGTGTTCCCCCCACCCACTTCAAATATTTAGCAGATACAGTGAAGATGATTGAGGTAGTATTTGAAACACTGTCAATTAAATCATTTTCCCTGGTGCCTTGTGAATGAGACAATGTTTATTGTTGAATTAGAATGTAATCCATAAAGCTCACCTGGTAGAGCTGGCGGCCCATGTAGAGGGACTTTGTTCCCATGCAGAGGTTCGAATCCTGTATGGAACCATGTGTGCATTTTATCCCCTCTGTCTCCCCATTTCAACTATGTCATCTCCAAAATAGGCTTATCTGGCCCAAGAAAACTTTAAAATAAATGATAAAAATGTAATCACATTGAATGTATTTTTTAATAATATTCCTTGGTAGGCAGGTAATATAATGATTTTTGTCCAGGAGTAAGGCTCTCCATAGGCAAACTCTTGTCCCTGGAGAGAACCTATAAATGCGAGATTACCTACCTGGTAAAATAAATTGTCACAGAACAAAAAGGGAGGCAAGTATAAAGTACAATTATTTGAAAACATTTTTTTTAAACAATTAAATGTACTAGTGTACAAATTTGTAACATGTCAAAAACAGCTGCCATCTTGTTTGTTCGGCTCATCTTACTTGTTTATATCTAAGAGAATATGATCAATTGTCAGCTCTGAGTCTTGACTATAGAGTATGTCAACTGATATTTGGCAGCCCTAGACACAACACATCCATGTGTTTCCGATTGCCTGCAGTCTGTCTGTGTGACTTCATCATGGGCCATTTCTCCAAGTCAATGCCCATAAATGAGTTTGGCATGGGTTTGATTCCCCCCATGGATGTACAGGCAGGGAACCTGACAGTGTGACCACTTGAATGATGAATAGCCTTTTAAAACTATGAAGTACTGCGCCGCCATTGTTTTTCTCCCCACCTCCTGACACCCCTCTTTTCATTCCCTCACCATTTTGTCAGTGTGATGGATTGGTTTTCAGCCGTTGAGTGTCAACGCCATTAGCCGCAGGATCTGTCCGATACTACCACAGCGGCATATGTATGGAGACACTGATCAGAAAAGGAACTGACATTTCCGGGCAATGGGCCTTGGATGCATGCAACACAAAACCAGTAATGGAGGTCCCGCCTGAGCCAGCTATTGATGTTCCATGGGATTGTATGTCATAGAACAAGCAGAAAAACACAAACATGCTCACCACTGTCATGATATGCAACACTGATGTGACCTAGAACCAAATCTCCAGGGAATACATACACAACCAAAAAACCAAACCATTCGTTCAATGTTATATACACTTTCCAGACATTTGCCCAACTTTCAAACTGCAAATAGTATAAAAGAAAATTGCATTTTAGTGGCTTCGGTTTCCAAAACTGACCATTTGCATTTTTAAATATCAGTCAAACAGGAAAACCGGTACAAATCATGAGTAAGTGACACTGTTAATATCACCAACTGGACACAGTCATATCCAATCTGCCTATGGGCAAGAAGAAGAAATCTAACTTTTGGGTGTGTTAAATGTGCCTCTTACAGCTTATTTGATCTCTAAAATAATTGCTCTCGACCACCAGTGCATTATGCTTATATCTTACAAACTAAAATATAATGTGATAACCTGCCTCTTTCCGTTTGCTCTGCTCTAGCACACATTAACCTGTCTGAATATAAGATCTGACAGGACTGCACAGTGCCTTGTTCAGAGCACTGAGCTCACATACACCAAGGATTTAATAGTGTGTTAGTAGTGAACATTTTGCTACTTAAATTCAAATAGACCTGAAGAGCAATAGAATTGTTATCAGGGAGGCTGATCTGACCTCCTACGCTGAAACAGTTTATCAGTGTGAAAAATGTATAAGCTGTAGACTATGCACCCAGGCAGCTACAGCACACTCTCTTTGCACTTCAAAATATGATGAGAAGCAGATGGTGAATACAACTGCAGAAGCACATGAACAGATCCCACTAAGGTAAACTAAATAAATGTAAAGAAAAAATGAAACCGTTGACTCGCAATACGCTGAGGCAAGCTTTAAAAATGTCTCTGCTTTTAAGCATTACTCTATTTTAGTTTGAAACAATTTATAAACATATATTTTTTGCAAATAGTGCAGTTAGATGGGTAGTTAAGGATTTTCTATCTTTAACAGTAGAACCGCCAACGGGTCAATTTTATCAGCAGCTGTTTTTTGATTGTATGTAACTTTTTTTCAATAAAATATTAAAGTCTCCCAGTCCGTGACTTTTCCTTAAAGTGTGTTATGTAGCACCCTCTGTTGTAAACAATTGTCAATATGAAGTCAGATTGAAACAATCGGCAAAGAAATTGCCATTTATACCTATATCCACCAGCGGGTAATATTTACCTCATAGAAAATGCAGCGTAAACATGACGTGTTGCTATAGCAACGCCTTTTGTCTACTGCGGTTCCTTATAGATAGATAGTTATAGAGAGAGAGATTTGTACCTAAACAAAACACAAGTCTAACACCAAGCATTTAAATCAGCACTGGTAGTGATATTTTATACTTCATGCTATATCATATGAAAAGCTGAGAGTCCACAGATTCTATTGGTATAAATGTCATCCCTGTGCGATCAAAACTCACTGTTCTACATGATAAATAAAATAACATTGTACCTTGAAAAATCAATAGCGGGTACATTTGACCCGTTGGCGGTTTTAGGTATACAGCGACCTCTGGCGGTTTGAGTGTTAAGGAACCATTTTAGTAAGTTACTGATATGTTTGTGATACAAGGTAAATACCCTGATTGACAAGTACTTTAGTGGATGTTGTAGAGCTGTTCTCATCTAATATGTATCTTAGGTACACCATGTAACCCATGTATCTCTTAACCTTTAACAATAGGTTAAAACATGCGCTCAGTAACACTAAAGTTTAATGCACCTGCTAGATGACGATCATATAATTTAGCAATTACAAAAAGACTCAAAAAGGCCTCCTTTGTTCTTAAATCTACATTTTCATTGCAACTCACCCAAAGAAAACATATGGCATTACATTACAACAAGTCCTCTAACTCATATGACCAAATGGGCCGATTGTTCAGGCCCTTATTACGACCAAATATGTCGTTTGTTCAAGCGCTTAATACGTCCTATACTGTAATTACGTTTTAAAGTTTTCGCCCTCTAGTGCTCCTGTTGAATGCCAACGTTACAGATGGTCGTTTATTCACAAATAACTCTCTGTAAAATCCTAAATTGTAGGGTAGTTTGGCCATTAAAACGCTTTTTCATTAGATTTCTAGTGAGAAGTGTATATTGTACTTTTAGAATGCACGTCCAGTCGATATGTCGGATAGATATTACGAAGATGATTTGAGGTATGCGGCAGCCTCCATGTAAAGTTACGGGTTGAAAACAGTATTTCCGGTCTCAACGTTTTCATAATAAAACCAATGATCAAATGATTACACAGTGATATCTGCAGTACTCATCCCCTAAAAAACATCAGTTTATCCTTGTTAATTATACAACATTTATTGGTTTAAATTGTGTACAATGCTTTTGTGTTTTTCCCATAGGTTTTTCTCTTTCGATTCTGAGAGACACCTTTCTTTTTTCAGAGGTTTTGATAGGCTAAAACATCGATTGTTTTAGCCGCAATGCATGTCGGGATATGGTGTTTATATGATATTACATCGGAAAAACACTTTTTAAAAATAGAATACTTTATTCCGAGTGTTCTTGCTTTTCTCTTTGGTAGTCATCACATGACGGCATTGTAATACATGGTTCGGCTGCATTACATATTACATATCTGCCGTAGATATTTATTTATAGAGCCCTGATCAGAAAACCTTTTGACAAACTGTAAGAAATGCCGCCAAAACTGAATACGTGACGTGGACCATAAATATATTAGCAATTAAACATCTTCCATTTCTTTTCACACAATAAGTCTCCTTGCAGTATCGACACTAATTCAGCTGACTTTTATATTTGATCCAATTGGTAGATAGGCTATATTTACACCATAACGGTGCACAGCTGATAGAAAGGGATTTTTTTGTAGTTTTTAAAGATATTATTTACTACCTTTCCAACTCCTCATGCAGTTGACTGTTACAGGTTCATGGTACAATGCATAAGCTTCAAATCGAGAGACTGAAACTGTATTTTCCTTGACCGTTCTGTTTTAATTTCACAATAAAGTTAGAGTCATATTATGTTTGACATTATTATGTTTTATTAACTACACCACTGTTTTTTTAACCCGCACCACCTAGTGGTTAAAGCACGTTATTGAATTTTGTTGTTGAATAAGTTTTATTTGATGAAAACATTTAAATATTAAAGGTGGGGTAGGTAAGTTTGAGAAACCGGCTCGAGATACACTTTTTGTTATATTCCATGGAATGCTCTGAACATCCCGATAGCAATGAATATCTTAAGTGCTTTGACAAAAAATCTATAAAAAAATTCATCTGTGGAAGCCGTAGTACTGTAAAAAGCACGACCAATCATCTGAGCCGGCCCGGCTAAAATAACTGGATGGCCTACCTGCCTGTCAGCCTTCCATCTGTGCACAAACTTATCTCGTGCCCTCATTGGTCATGTGCACGTTCGTGTGTGTTGGAGGAGGGGCTCTTTTCAAATTCTAGCGCACTTGAGCTGGTTTCTCCAAAATTACCTACCACACCTTTAAACTCATAGTTTTGCTTTATTCTGAGAAAGTGTTGCTTTATCTTTATGATACAAAACTAATCCCATACTAGAGCACCTCTAGTGGTCGTGTAAGAAACAACATACACTTTAAAACGTGTCTCTGGGTCGTAATAAGGGCATGAACAATCAGTCTATATGGTAGTTTTTTGTAGGAGGACAGGCTGTTACATTATATTATTATGACCCACCCCAGTCATTCCTTCGAAGGTCGTTAGTCGCATATTGGGTGGATCATGATTTTACCATTTTCTGAAATATACAGTATACCAACTAATTGGCCTTTTGGAACAACTAATAGTCCCAATTATTGCAGCATTATCTTTGGATCTTGCCATTTGCCTCACAATCACATAATGCTTTCTCCTACTAGCAAGGTAAACATATCTTCTCTCAGATAACGACAGTGGTTAACGTTGTGAAACAAAAATGTTCTTAAGTTTAGGTTACAAAACAACTTGGTTAGGGTTGGCTAATAAAGTGTCAGGGATATTTTCCTTCAGGTAGCTTTATATTACATACAGTATTTACACCTCACAAGTGCCTCTCTGGATGCCATGCCAATTGCATTGCAGATTTAACATTGTTTTAGTACCTATTAACAATAAGATATTGAACGTTATAGAATCAATTATTAAAAACTACAAAAAAGGATAATTATTGACTTTGTCTCATTGCATATTCATAATTTGTATTTATGCTAGAAAAATGGTGATATTACTTGCCATTCTATTGTTAATACTATATGGTGTCAGTAGTATTGAATAAAGGGATGTGCCCTTAAAACTGTTTCCCACAGTTAATAAACACAAATACTTAGATACTACAGTAATTACTGCAGCAGAAGAAATGTATTTATAGTAAAAAAACAGTCTGGCTTTTGCTTTAACTGCTTGTGTTGGTCTGATCGACTATCACCAGAGTTCACTCTCTGCTAACACTATAAGCTTTGCATGCTCTGAACAACAATCACTACTTCTGAAAATGAGAACCCAGAAGGAAAGTTGCACAGTTATCCTTCTCTGAACCCTTTCTATCTGTTCACTGTTGTAGGAGCACCTTTTTCCATCGACCAAATTTCTATTAATGACTCAGCTATTGGCAGGCAGCCAGATAGCTACCAAATTATGGGAAGGGATCTCTGTAATGGGCATGGGGTGGACATTTATGGTATCTGTTTTGAGTTTATCCCAAAATTGGTATAAATAAAGTATCTATCACCCCAAAGTAAATACTGTCATAATACAGACCACCCCAAAAAACACTAAACGGTCTACAATGGATGTTAACTTAATTGTTATGCTTCCTTTAAATTAAAATGTCTCTATGGAAAAACGTGGATGACCTTAAACTTTTTGATGTTAAACACGACCAAAACTGAAGTTATTGTACTTGGCCCGAAGAATCTACGAAACAAATTATCTAAAGATATACTAACTATGGATGGCATTAATTTGGCCTCAAGTGAGACTGTAAGGAATCTTGGTGTTATATTTGATCAGGATTTATCCTTTAACGCCCACATAAAATCAATTTCAAGGACCGCCTACTTCCATCTACGTAACATTGCAAAAATCAGGCATATCTTGCCTCAAAACGATGCAGAGAAACTAGTCCATGCATTTGTTACTTCAAGGCTGGATTATTGTAACTCCTTATTATCAGGGTGTACCAAGAAGTCAGTCAAGTCGCTTCAGCTAATTCAAAATGCTGCAGCTCGTGTACTAACCAGAGTTAGGAAAAGGGACCACATTACTCCTGTTCTGGCTGCCTTACACTGGCTCCCTATAGAACACAGGATAGAATTTAAAATTCTTCTTCTCGCCTACAAAGCCTTTAATGGGCAGGCGCCATCTTACCTTAAAGAACTCATTATACCCTACTGTCCTACTAGGGCATTGCGTTCCAAGAATGCAGGGTTGTTGGTTGTTCCTAGAGTCTCTAAAAGTACAATGGGAGCCAGAGCCTTTTCTTATCAAGCTCCACATTTGTGGAATCAGCTTCCAGTTTGTGTTCGGGCGGCAGACACCCTATCCGTTTTTAAGAGTGCGCTTAAGACCTTCCTTTTTGATAAAGCTTATAGTTAGGGCTGATTAGATTCAGCCCCTAGTTTTGCTGATATAGGCTTAGTTTGTCGGGGGACATCTTTCTTCTTCCTTCTCTCTGTCTATACCTGTGTACTCCCATGTTCCGATTAACCCAGCTTCCCCAAATTTCTTTCTTTTTGGTGTCTATATACGCTGGGATCCGGAGTCATGGATGATCCTGCGGTCCTGTGTCCTGCATCACGAGCCCTGGATCTTGAGTCGTGGCTGTGGTCCTGGATCATAGGTCCTGGATGGATATCCTCGTGGATCCATCTTCCTATTACACACACATGCATTTCCAAACATTTGGACTACCTATGTTGCAAATGTATTATCTTTTCAATTTACACACGGCATCTATTGCACGACTGTCCGTCCTGGGAGAGGGATCCCTCCTCTGTTGCTCTCCCTGAGGTTTCTCCCATTTTTCCCTTTAAACTGTGGGTTTTCTTCGGAAGTTTTTCCTTGTACGATGTGAGGGTCTAAGGACAGAGGGTGTCGTATTGTCATACTGATATTTTGTACAATCTGTGAAGTCCACTGAGACAAATGTAACATTTGTGATATTGGGCTATATAAATAAACATTGATTGATTGATTGATATGGACTTGTCTCTTTTTTTGAGCAATGAAGTTCTACTTTAAGGGCAAATAGTATTTTTGAAGGCCAATGGTCATCCTGATCATGATATTGTCCTGATAGCTACTAAAACTGGTTTATTTTAAGATGCACGGTTTGCTAATGGCCCCAAATTAGATACAATTATATAGGTTTTTGTGCATGTTAATGGACTGCAAAGGCTAACATCCCAAAGTTCCTGAAACGTCTCGATTGAAATCCTTTGTTTACTTCAATGATAGTGACATCACTAAGTAACACCAGCACTTCTATTGGCTAGCGGTCTGACACATTGTTCATGATAGGCTAAAGGGCGGGTCGTCTCTAATAACCTTCTGTTAATCAATCACAGCAGAGCTGGCCAGCTAACCAATCAAAGCAGACTGGGCTCTGGTTTCAGACAGAGGGTGAAAAGAGGTGCTGCAGCACAGGCAGTATGAGAAACATAAAGACCTTTTTGAACATTCATGTATGTAAACCTGTCACAGAAGAGGCACAAAATACAAATATGAACCTGAAAAAGTGAGCATAATAGGGCCCCTTTAAGGCTTATGTAATAATGTGTGTTCTTGATGTTCAGTAAGTGCGTCACACTGACACTAAAAGCTGAATGGGATCTTGCCCTCAGGGTCACTGGCTCCCCACACACACACACCTCTAAACTCCTGTCTCGTTAAACATTAATGGCCAATATGAAACTGGATTCCTCTTGGTCCGAATGGGATGTAACTGCATCGGCAGAGCAATATGATATCACAATCAGAAGTAGACAACTCCCGGCCCTGACAGCTAACGATAGCTGGCTACACCGCCGGAGCTGAAGAGACAGACGCCTGACACAAAGATGAAAGATAGGGGTGGGGGGCGAGTTGTGTGTGTGTCCCTACATGTGTGATCGAGTATGTGTGGTAGTGCTGCTGGGTTAGAGATAAGGCCTTAGGGAGAGGAATATAGAGCAAGATCTAGGATCAAAAGTGGAATGTCAGTGAGAAAGGGGGAAAGAACATAAGAATGTGAATATCAAAGTCAAAGAAGCTAAAACAGAATAACTGAGTTTGTAAGGAGAGACAGAAAGGTAGCATGGTGGGATTTTAGATATTCATCCACCTATTTTAAGTCTTTTTGGAGGTAATGAATATAATAGAAAACTCTGGATATTTCCTCCTCATATTTGCCTGTCTCCTACTATTAATGGAAACTTGAAATTGCTCCCAATAAGGCTACGGTTCAATGGGCTGCATCACCTTATCTGATGTAATTTTTATGAAAGTCTGTCTCGAATCCCCCTATGCAGACCTCACTCTGTTTCTCCTTCAAGGTCGTTAATGGGAAGTTGATGTGCTTGTTAGCAAATAAAAACCAACACTGCCAAGCTGTCAGTTTGAGCGGTTGTTATGTACTTCTGTTGTTGTCAACTAACACTGAACGCCAGGTCTTGTTGAACGGACCCCTAATGCCTGGGAATGTACTGCAGATCCCGTCAAGCATGTCTCTTTCATTTCGCCTTGTTTCTCAATATTCTCCCATTCCTCTCAGTAAATGACCCGTTCTAAAACAGATGGTGAAAAAGAGTTTAGGGAGAAATAAGTTTCAAGGACGTTGTTTGTGAATTGTAGGGCTAAAAAAATAAATGCCAGGGGGAACTTACATCACGAGGAGTGGAAGAAGGAAAGGAAAAGAGGGGGAATGGATGCTCCCCCGGCACACAACATCTGTTAGCTCAGTGTCTTTGAGCATTGAGTCTCAGGTGTTTCAGCCAACGGAAACTATATTCTCCACCAACACAGGCCGATCGTTTATCCTGCGGTTTGACACAACACAATGTCCTTTCATTCGTGTTGGCTTTGAAAGCCTGGTAAATTACGTGGAAAGTTTCTCTTTTAATTGGGACATTAGAGCTTTAACCATCTGAGACCCACGGGGCTGTATACAATCCCAAATATCACGCTGTGTTCAAAGCTATCAGCTGTTTCAGCCAGAGACATGCCGTGTTTTTCCTCTTAAACTACAGAAACGGCAATAAACAACTCCATTAAGTTTTTCATTGAGAGTCGTTTACTTATTTCGGTGAAACAAATGTGCGTAAAGTTTTAAAAGATGTGGATAGTCTCACCCATAGGTCTCACCTTGATTCTGGCGCATTGCTTATCGTTTTCTTTTTTATAGATCTATTCTCATCCACCACCTTTATTTGTGACGTAAAGAGTGTAAGAGTCACGTTTCTGAATTGGACACTGAGTGGATGCAGTCACAGCCAATCGGAGTCTGATTCAGAGAGTTGCCTGTCAGTTCCGTTATGTGTTCTGAAACGAGAGCCGGTATAATTCCACGCGCAAAAACAAAATAAAAGTTGTAATACGTTCTTTTAGTGTTTTGAAAGTAAACTGAGGTATGGCACTACAGCTGAGGCTTTGGAGCTGATTTTTCAAGGGGACGATGTTGATGAAAATTCAGACGAATCTGCTCAGCATGCCATGTGTGATTGTAGACATTATATATATCATGTGTACTCTTCAAAATTGGCAGGACAAAAACTGACAATTCCTCGCAAAAAAACGCCCATGGACACTGCCCAAAAGAATGGGCATAACTAATGAACAGAATAAGTTCTGATGCAATGATAATAAATGTGTTCAATTTTCTGTGTTCAATGTTTTTTTCAATGTTATGGTTAGCAGTATTTTTTAATGAAATAAGTAAAAAATTCAAGCTCCGTTTTTTATTTATGGGCAAATATCCCCTATTATAGTGTAAGTCTCTAATGAGTGACATATCATTAGCTGAGGTTGTGCTGATTTCTGGGATGTGTAAAACTTGATTATACTGCAAATAAATGACAATTTACAAGGCAAAACACAAACATATACACCACGGAAATGTCCTATGTGGGTCTCAGGGGGCTAATATGCCACATCTGAATAATTGTGAGTTTGTGTTGCTCTAAAAAACAGTTTTTCTCTTTTTCACAGTTGTAATTGGGATTTCAATGTCACTATCCATCTTCGATTGAGGCAACCCATTTAATCCTATGGGCCACTAATACGATATTTATATATTTGCAATATCACAAACTGGGTGTTTTTGGCCACATTCAGAGGAATAAAAAATACACATTTCTAGATTCATTTCAATTAATTTACCAACAGTAACATTTGTTTTGCCAAATCAACCAGGAATCTTGGATTGACACTTAAGACTTACAACAAAACCCTTACTGTTCTCAGAAATGAATGCTTTCATATAAACAGTGTTTATACAATGTGAATTTACATGTCTTGAAATCAAGCCAACAAGACTCAATATGTATTCAGTTCTTTTTTGTGAACTTCAAAAGGCTAACACCTTACATTCCTGATGGCAACCATGACATTTTTACGTCTAGATCTGAAGAACTAATAGTTAAATAGATGAATAGACATTAAATACATTATAATCGGCTACTCAAAACACTATAAAAAAGCAACTATAATATTAAGCATCATTTATAAGAGTAAAACAACTTAGTCAATAATCATTAGTTTTGCAGGTATTTTACCTTAAATCAAAGTTGGGAAAAGTAACGCTCTGTGACTACAATGTAGTGTTGAAAATGTATACAGTGACTGGTTTCATTTATTCATTTACAGCATTTCTGTCCTATTTCTATTGCATAGTTTTTTCTTCTATTTCCCACTGTGTTTATATGTACACCACCAGGCAGAACATCCAACAGGAGAGAACAAGAGTTCAGTCCAGTCAGCTAGCTACACTGAACAAAAATATAAACGCAACACTTTTGTTTTTGCTCCAATTTTTTATGAGATGAACTCAAAGATCTAAAACATTTTCTATATACACAAAATAACCATTTCTCTCAAATATTGTTCAAAAATCTGAAAAAATCTGTGATAGTGAGCACTTCTCCTTTGCCGAGATAATCCATCCCACCTCACAGGTGTGGCATATCAAGATGCTGATTAGACAGCATGATTATTGCACAGGTGTGCCTTAGGCTGGCCACAATAAAAGGCCACTCTGAAACGTGCAGTTTAGCTTTATTGGGGGGGTTTCTGGGGGGGTCCGAAAACCAGGCAGTGTGTGACGGGTAGGGTTAGGGGTAGGGTTAGGGTTAGGGTAATGTTGTGAATCGAGTGGCCTGTGTTCGTCGTCCATTACATACGCCTGCCCATACCATAACCCCACCACCACCATGGGCCACTCGATTCACAACATTACCCTAACCCTACCCCTAACCCTACCCGTCACACCAGATACTACGTGGTTTTCGGACCCCCCCAGACCCCCCCAATAAAGCAAAAATGCACGTTTCAGAGTGGCCTTTTATTGTGGCCAGCCTAAGGCAAACCTGTGCAATAATCATGCTGTCTAATCAGCATCTTGATATGCCACACCTGTGAGGTGGGATGGATTATCTCGGCAAAGGAGAAGTGCTCACTATCACAGATTTTTTCAGATTTGTGAACAATATTTGAGAGAAATGGTGATTTTGTGTATATAGAACATGTTTTAGATCTTTGAGTTCATCTCATGAAAAATGGGAGCAAAAACAAAAGTGTTGCGTTTATATTTGTGTTCAGTGTAATTAGCAAGAGTGGACGTCTGCCTATAGAGTTCAACCATCCACTTAAGTTAACGTTGATAAAGCTCTACTTTGAATCACTGTCATATGCGGTAATCACTTAGTTTAAATGGGGTGATTTGGTCATGGCGCTTTATTGATTCAGGTGTGAAACTGTAGAGGTTGCTGAAAGTAGAGTATGGTTGTACTCTGCATTTTCATAAACTATAATAACCTGGTCATGGTTCCATTTCTCACTCTACTGCCTCGGTTTTATGCGCTTGAATACAGTGTTCACTCAACCTGTAAATGATTTTGATTTAAATGTTCAGGTTTGCTATCTGTTGCAGAACATGTTTTTCAGACATAAATAAACCTTGCTGAATAACGCGGAAATCTCCATGAATATTGGCAGAATTTAGTATGAGTATTTTTTTCACCCTCAACTCTGGGGTTCACAGGGAACATCTAATTTGTTTCGTAACGCTTTCATTTGCACAAACTGGAAATCAGATTTATCATGCATCAGAAGCCTTATGTTGAAAGATAAGGGATGAATATCTCACACATACTGTAAGCTAGAGGAAGTTTCTTCATGGCTGATGGGAAAGCATTACATAAGCTGCTGGAACAGTGAACAAGACTCTAAATGAATGCTAGAAAGCCTTCCTGTTGCTGGGTCATAATTAGCACAGATGGAGCACATTTGTAGGTGAATTGAAAAAGATTGCATTTCCTGTGCACGCTCCATGTTTTATTTATATGAAAATGCACATACATCTCGAGACCCACTCTATACAGAAGCAAGTTACCTATACACATAATCAAATGCACTTAGCTATCCTGTGTTTGATTTTATGAGGATTAGTGCTCATGAATAATCTTAGTGTGTTGGTGGAAAAGTAGGCTAGATGAGCGAGGTTATATCAGTCACATTCAGGGCAATGTTTATATGGTGGTGCAGTCAAACTCCTTTTAGAACATTAGTGTAAAATAATATGCTGGAAGATATCATGAAGAAATGCATTGAACAGCTTAAAAATGGCTGCACATTTTGCAAACAGACATTAAATCCATTTGCAACCTAAATAACCTACCTTTGTCTTTTGGTGTGTGTATGTCAGTTTGACTCTGAACTTTGCCATTCTGCTCACAGAAATATAAATGTGTCACTCTTCTTTTATATGCTTTCCCTGCCCCAATGACAGCAGTGTGACTGAGAAAGACAGAAAGGGAGTTAAAGAGAGTTTGTGTTTAATGCAGTGATCCAACCTGTCCAGGGGCCCCTGAAACCTGTACGTCTGGTGATGGAAAGTTTAGAGCAAGCACTTTCAAGCATTTACTTTCTGACAGTCAAAACTTACATTCAGTCAGACTGTTATTTTGTGGGAGGAATGAAATATGCCTAAACAAATCTACACATTGGGGGCTACTGTTGAAGGCTGAGTTGACTGAACGCTACCACAGGGCTACTGTTATGGATTGCTGTCGTACAAGTGTGGAGTATTATGACAAGTGTGATGAAAGGAGTTTGTCTGTGATCTGGGGTTAACACTGGATGGCCCCATTTGCTACATTATTTTTCTGTTTTCGATTTCCCTTGTTATATTAAACAGCTTTGGTCAAATACGACGGATGGAGTTTGGCAACAGTTGTGCTAACCCTAACCCTCTGACGGAGCCTAAGTCGGTGAAACGTTGGGAACTCTCCCTTTTTAAATGTACCTTTGCTAAATTGCCTCTTCTTTAAACCTATTTAATTCTTTTAGGCTCAACTTTTAAACCTTGTTTTTAAGGAGCACATGGTTTTAACCTGTCTCCAGCCCAGCCAGTCCCTCTGTGCCTACCTGGTTAGCATGATTGCTAGCTGGAGAATATTATTTGGGCTCTGCTAAGAACAGGACGTCGCGGCCCCTCGCCTTGCCTCCCCTGGCTACCCAGCTAGCTCCTCTGTATACATGGATAGCCTGCTTTCTGGCTTTTGGATATTGTTTGGGTTCTGCCAAGAACAATAGGACTTCGTGGCCCCTCCTCTGTCCTCCCCTGGCTGGTGAGTACCTTCCTACCATCTCCAATTCTAAAATGTGTGCACACTGAAGACTGAGTACTCCTCCCAAGCCACTTCACCACCTACTAGAATCATTCAAGCCATTCAAGTGGTTTCTACAAACATATCCTATTCCAAATCGTTTTCACCGACCGCGGGTACCTGTCCACCCTGACACTTTTTATTACAGATTCCCAGTGGTTACTATCCACCGGTCCCCTACTGGCTGTTTTTTAACTCACCTGCTACTAACAAACGGCATATCTCCATTGGTTTATTGTTTTATTGCTTCACTAATAAATATATGATTGTGAGCTTTTATGGTTTAATATTTTTTTAACCAAGCATATTTTAGCATTGTACATTCTTGTTCTCTCTGTTCTACTTCTCCTTTTTCCTTCCGTGCTTTGCCCCTCTCTTCCCCCAGCCGACCAGCCATATGGCTAGCTCCTATCATAACCGTTTTAAAAATGTTATCTTCCAATTCTTCTCGTCCTTTTAAACCCCTTCTTCCTATGGCCCCGACTGAGGATCCTGTTGCCCCTGTAGACCTTCTATTAATAAAAACCTATTTTAAACTCCTCCAGTCATTTAAAATAGGCACTGCCATGGACACTGCTCTGTGGGCCAGTCTGTGATGTGGCCTGTTTCACTGCAGCCTAAAGAAGGCGAGGGGTGATCCAGGAAGACTACTGGGAAGTTGAACTGTTGGTGCCTCCTTCTGTAGTGCGTTAAATTGAAGTTAAGGCATAATCTTTGTTCCAATTTCTTTCTGTACTTACAGTTATGTGTTCGCTACAATAATTGACATGTCTGTTAAACAGCACCACGTTGAAGTTAGACAGAAGCCTCCCGCCTGATGGAGCTTCTGGAAGAGTCTGCAGCGTAGCTGATTAAAGAGAACCAGGTAAATGTTCTGCTTGAATTGTGTTAAAATGTGTCTGCTGTTCTATTTGTACATGAATATCTCTATTCTCTAAAAGGTAAGTACATCTTGCCAGTATGTGAAAAACCTCTCCAGTTTTTTAGTTAACATTTAGATAAAGTACATTGGAATCTAAATTTTACTGTATAATATATATATATATTTTCAAACTTAACTCAATTTCAATGTTTAATATTCTGATTCAAAATGGGTTTTTCAGGAGAATTGATAGAACCCCGAAAAACAATTTTTTTACACAAATCCACGTTTATTTTTAAATGAGCCATTTCGATAGAGCGGGTCACATATGTATATGAGAGTAAACATGTATGAATGTAAAAGGAAAATATATGTATGTAAAAGGAGAATGTCTGCGTGTGAGAGGACCAGTATGAATTACGGACTGTACAGCCCCTCATAAATTACACAAGTCAATCCCAAAACCCAAAAAATCATCAGCACGGACAAACGGGCCCTGCGATCATTTCGGCCACCGACAGACATCCGAGACAATCTGTCGGTGCACGAACGCAAGGCCCTAACCCAACTCACGATCAATCCACACATCATTATTAAACCGGCTTACAAAGGTTCCAAAATAGTCATCATGGATAGACATCATTACATCACGGAATCACAAAAACAACTCGGCAATCCACTCCACTCCAAACCTATTCCGCAGGCTCGGCGTCATGGGGAGTAATTCGCGGGCCATGCCCCCCCAAATGAGTCACTGTGCCCCCCCCAACGCAGGGTGGGCAAGCCTTGCCACTTTGCCGTTTTTTTTTTTTTTAAATCATATAAGTGAAAACATTTCCACTAAAGGTTGTTTGTGTGAAATACGTCAGAAATAAAGAATACAAATATAAAACACAGCCTGAGCTTGTCACGGTTGAGTGAAGGAAGCAGGACCCAAATGCAGATAACTCTGATAATCCTTTATTTCAAGGGTAATGAAACTAATACATACAAAACAGAACACTCACCGGTGAATTCAGTCACCAACAAAAGAAGCACCAACACTGAACACAGCACGAGACAAGACTAAATACAGGGAGGGATAATTACAAGACAAGAAACAGCCGGGCAGGGGAGGAGAAACACAAGGGCCACAGGTGAACACAATCAGCTAACGAGACACAGGTGAGGAGGGAGGAGAAAACACAAGGGCCACAGGTGAACACAATCAGCTAACGAGACACAGGTGAGGAGGGAGGAGAAAACACAGGGACACCAGGGAAACTAACGACAGGAGGAAAACATGACATAGAGAACAGTGAAAACACCCAAACCTAGACATAGACCTGTGACCTGACATGATAACCGTGACAGAACCCCCCCCCTCAAGGGACGGATTCCAGACGTCCCTAAACCCCAAAACAAAAATCCAACACAGTCCAGCAGGGTGGGTGGAGGGGGTCCGGAGGAGGGAACTAAGCTGACCGCCCAGGAGCCCAGTAGGGGACCAGGAAGGGATCTCGGGCGGACGGCCCGGGGGCACGGCAGAAGCCGAGAAGGGGGACTCGGGCGGACGGCCCGGGGGCAAGGCAGAGTCTAAGGTGGGGAACTCGGGCGGACGGCCCGGGGGCAAGGCAGAGTCCAAGGTGGGGGTCTCGGGCGGACGGCCCGGGGGCAAGGCAGAGTCCATGGTGGGGCGAAGGCCACAGCGGGCGAACTCAGGGGGCCGAGCATGAGGGCGAAGGCAGCGGCAGGAAGAGTCAGGGGGCCGGGCTCGAGGACGAGGGCAGCGGCAGGAAGAGTCAGGGGGCCGGGCCCGCGGGCGAAGACCGCGGCTCACAGAGGGTCGGGATCGAGGGCGAAGGCAGCGGCAGGAAGAGTCAGGGGGCCGGGCTCGAGGACGAGGGCAGCGGCAGGAAGAGTCAGGGGGCCGGGCCCGAGGACGAGGGCAGCGGCAGGAAGAGTCAGGAGGCCGGGCCCGCGGACGAAGACCGCGGCTCACAGAGGGTCGGGATCGAGGGCGAAGACCAGACAGCTCCGGAGGCCGGGCAGGACCCGGTGTCGGCCGGACAGGAACCGGAGCCGGCGGGACAGGCTTCGGCAGGATCCCCCACGGAAGAGGACCAGGAGTTGGCAGGACTCCCAGCAGGAGAGCGGTTGGCGGGACCTCCGACGAGACAGGACAAAGGGTTGGCAGTACCCCCGGCAGGAGAGTAGACGGCGGGACCTCCAACGGCACAGGACACAGGGTTGGCAGTACCCCCGGCAGGAGAGTAGTCGGCGGGGCCTCCAACGGGACAGGACATAGGGTTGGCAGGACCCCCGGCAGGAGAGTAGTCGGCGGGACCTCCAACGGGACAGGACACAGGGTTGGCAGGACCCCCGGCAGGTGAGTAGACGGCGGGACCTCCAACGGGACAGGACATAGGGTTGGCAGGACCCCCGGCAGGAGAGTAGTCGGCGGGACCTCCAACGGGACAGGACATGGGGTTGGCAGGACCCCCGGCAGGAGAGTAGTCGGCGGGGCCTCCAACGGGACAGGACATAGGGTTGGCAGGACCCCCGGCAGGAGAGTAGTCGGCGGGGCCTCCAACGGGACAGGACATGGGGTTGGCAGGACCCCCGGCAGGAGAGTAGTCGGCGGGGCCTCCAACGGGACAGGACATAGGGTTGGCAGGACCCCCGGCAGGAGAGTAGTCGGCGGGGCCTCCAACGGGACAGGACACAGGGTTGGCAGGACCCCCGGCAGGAGAGTAGTCGGCGGGACCTCCAACGGCACAGGACATGGGGTTGGCAGGACCCCCGGCAGGAGAGTAGTCGGCGGGGCCTCCAACGGGACAGGACACAGGATTGGCAGGACCCCCGGCAGGAGAGTAGTCGGCGAGCCTCCAACGGGACAGGACCCAGGGTTGGCAGGACCCCCGGCAGGAGAGTAGTCGGCGGGGCCTCCAACGGGACAGGACACAGGGTTGGCAGGACCCCCGGCAGGAGAGTAGTCGGCGGGGCCTCCAACGGGACAGGACACAGGGTTGGCAGGACCCCCGGCAGGAGAGTAGTCGGCGGGGCCTCCAACGGGACAGGACCCAGGGTTGGCAGGACCCCCGGCAGGAGAGTAGTCGGCGGGGCCTCCAACGGGACAGGACACAGGGTTGGCAGGACCCCCGGCAGGAGAGTAGTCGGCGGGGCCTCCAACGAGACAGGACATGGGGTTGGCAGGACCCCCAGCGGAACCTCCAACGGTACAGGACATGGGGTTGGCAGGACCCCCGGCAGAAGACTAGTCTGCGGGACCTCCAACGGGACAGGACATGGGGTTTGAGTAGGGACTTGAGATGGGACTAGAGAAGTGACTAGAGGTGGGACTGGAGAAGGGACTAGAGAAGGGACTAGGAAAGTGACCTGAGGAGGGACTAGGGAAGGGACAAGAGGAGGGACTCGAGAAGAGACTAGAGAAGGGACCAGAGATGGGACTATGGCAGCTGGGGCCAGAGCTAAGGCTGGAACCATGGCTGCTGGGGCCGGGACCATGGCTGCTGGGGCCAGAACTAGGTCTGGAACCATGGCTGCTGGGGCCAGAACTGGGGCCGGAACCATGGCTGCTGGGGCCAGAACTGGGGCCGGAATGATGGCTGCTGGGGCCAGAACTGGGGCTGGAACAATGGCTGCTGGGGCCAGAACTGGGGCCGGAATGATGGCTGCTGGGGCCAGAACTGGAGCCGGAATGATGGCTGCTGGGGCCAGAACTGGGGCTGGAACCATGGCTGCTGGGGCCAGAACTGGGGCTGGAACCATGGCTGCTGGGGCCTGTACTGGGGCCGGAACCATGGCTGTGTGGGCCGGTTCTGTAGCCGGAACCATGGCTCTTGGGGCTCGGATTGCTAGCCTGGACTTGCGACTCCTTCTCTTAGAAGCCGCCTGAAGGCTCCGTGGACCTCCAAAAGCCAGCCGAGTTCCAGAAAACGACTCTTGGACAGGAGCAGGAACTGGGGCGGAAGCACTGGTTGACTCCAGACGGAACACACCGAGACGTTTATAGTCAGCAGGCTGGAAATCACACACCCAGATGAAGTTCAAAATCCAGCCAGGTAAGAATTTCACCAAGTCTGGTTTCTCCATAGCCAACCGGTGCGCCTCTACCAGAGCGGCCTCCCTCTGCAGAACACTGGACGCTCCCCTCCACCAATCATAGCAGCAAGCCAAAGCAAAGGAAAAATGTTGTAGTTCCACCTCAAATGGATCATCTGCTGGGTCCATTTCTGGTTGGTGCTTTCTGTCACGGTTGAGTGAAGGAAGCAGGACCCAAATGCAGATAACTCTGATAATCCTTTATTTCAAGGGTAATGAAACTAATACATACAAAACAGAACACTCACCGGTGAATTCAGTCACCAACAAAAGAAGCACCAACACTGAACACAGCACGAGACAAGACTAAATACAGGGAGGGATAATTACAAGACAAGAAACAGCCGGGCAGAGGAGGAGAAACACAAGGGCCACAGGTGAACACAATCAGCTAACGAGACACAGGTGAGGAGGGAGGAGAAAACACAAGGGCCACAGGTGAACACAATCAGCTAACGAGACACAGGTGAGGAGGGAGGAGAAAACACAGGGACACCAGGGAAACTAACGACAGGAGGAAAACATGACATAGAGAACAGTGAAAACACCCAAACCTAGACATAGACCTGTGACCTGACATGATAACCGTGACAGAGCTGTGCTCACTGCTGCTCTCTGATTGGTGTGTTGCTTGACCAATGACCCCCGACCTTTGTTTTGTTATCATTACGTGGCTGTGTGTTTAGATGAAAGCCCGGTGGCGATCTGTTCATCTGTTACACTCATTATACAGTAAAGCCATCGAAAATATGATATACAGTACAAGTAGCCTACTTCTGGGTCTCTGCGTTTCATTCAAGCTCGGCTCTGTGTGTGTGTGGCACGAGCGCATTTTGTGAGTGCGCAAGCAGTAACGTGGAATGTTGTTGTTAGCATCTGGTTAGCTTGCTATGCTAACGGATATAAAGAGCTGTTTCTACACCAAGGTGGAGGAGAGTCCTCTCCTGTCAGACTGAGAGGATCTTATAACCTCAGCTCAGTGAGGTAAGGACTCTCTCAGTGTTTAGATAGTTCACTTTAGTGTAGGTTATCTCAGTGGGTCTCAAACGGTTTGGTCACCATTTATGTAAACCAGTATTTACGAGGAATACCTTTATATGATCATTATAGTTATTAAAGAATAAGAGAATAAATAAAACACGGGTATGAAATACTATGACAGTAACACAAGAATACAGTTTAAAAGGGGAGTGATTAGTAAAATATCCATAAAGAAAAAGTAAATCTGTGTACAGTTCTGTTTCACATGGATGCTGAGAGATGTAGGCTATCCATAGATCTCCTAATGTTGCTCTCAAAGTGCACCAGATTGATGCATTTAACTTCAATATTTTTTAAATAATCTTCCCGGGGGAGCATGCCCCCAGACCCTCCTAGAGGAGGTTAGGTCGACCCCCACCTAAAACATGTTCACATGGATAGGATACTAAATACATTTGCACACTTTTTGTATGGTGGCCTATGTCCATATGTTTCTGTTTTGGTGGTCGTGCCACAACCGTGCATGTATGCACAAGTCATAGATGCACTATACAATAGCACTACACCCTGCAATGTGTGTGAAAGACAATAGACTTTACAGCATGTTTTTTGAAGTTGGTGTTTGTGTGTTGGTTGTTGACGGCTGTGTGTGCCCCCCCTTTGTAAATAATTGCCCCCCCATTCGATTTGTTCTAGAGCCGACCCTGCTATTCCGGACACCATACAACCCCAAACTCAACTCAAATTAAGACCTATAATACAAACCCTCTTTCAACTGCTACTACCAAAAACACACAAAGATCCCTCCACATGGACTATTCCCTTTGAGGTTCCCAGTGTTCCCAGCAGCACTTCTTACAATATCTCCCAGTATATAGGGCACTATTTAGGCCCCCTCTCCACCAAACACCCCAGTTATCTAAAAGACACTTACCACTTCCTTGATATCAGACCCATGGTTGTTCCCACCCACTCCCATCTGTTCACCATCGACAGCTTCTATACTTATATCAATACCGACTTAGGCCTCCTTACTGCCAAATACCCAGACAATAAAAGACCAGACCAACACTTACTTTCCCTACTATCCCTCTGTCTTAACAATAGCGACTTTATTTTCAATGACCAACACTACCTCGAGATCCACGGAACAGCCATGGGCGGTGCCCTCTGTTGTTCCGGTCGGCCGCCCCATTGTCAGCAACTGCGGCTCTGAATCATATGCAATAACAGAATACATAAACCACTTAATTAACCCACTATCTAAACTTCACCCCAGCTACATCAAGGACACATACCATTTTGTTAACCAAATCAATAATCTACAGGTACCCACTCACACATTCCTCTTCACATTAGACATAGAATCACTATACACCAACATTGAAACACCACTCGGCCTTGCTGCCATCACACACACTTCCCACAAACATCCAGATCCATCCAGTCCCGACAGCCACATTTTGCAGTTACTCAACATCACACTCACCCGCAACGACTTCATTTTTAACAGCCAACATTATCTCCAACTGTGCGGTTGTGCTATGGGCCGGAAATATGCACCAGCATATACCGGCATCTACCTGGCCCATTGGGAGGAAACGGCTTTCCATAAAACTCCCCTCAAACCCCTCCTGTATTTCCGGTACCTGGACGATATCTTTGGCGTCTGGCATCACAGCAGACAGGAGTTTTTGACTTTCATGGAGACACTCAACTCACATCACCCCTTAATACAACTCAATCATCAATTATACCTGTCTTCTTCCGCAACTCCACCGACCCTATCAAAACCCTTGCAACCAAGGTATTTTTCAAAAACACAGACCGCCACGCACTCCTCCATAAATCAAGCTACCACCCGAGGCATACGTACAGGGGCTTGATAAAATCCCAGCTGCTACGCTTCCACAGGATTTGTGCCTTCCCGGAGCATGTGGAGGAGGCAACCAGCACCCTTTTCAGTGCACTGAGAGTGCACTGAAGCATCAAAGCGGAGGTCGGTCGAACTTTTAAAGACAAATACAACACCATCTCAACCCAGCCTTCCGGTCCGACCCTCGTTCCCCAGATCACCACCTATTCCAAGGACCTGGGGAGCCTTTTAGGCTACCTCAGGTTCAACTTTGAGGGGGCGAGGGCGGACAGTCTTGAGTCTCTGAGGTTGGTTTCATCCGCCTCCCCCACATTTTAACCCATTCAGTAGAGCCGGCGCAAACCTTGTACAGTACAGGCCGTGACACCTAACACAAAGAATGCAGTATATGCTGTTAGGTGCAGGGCCTGTCACAGACTGTATGTGGGGGGGACACGGAATGAGATCAGCCTCAGTATCAAAAAACACATTTATCAAATAAATAGCAGTGACGGCACAAGCATTGTTTTTAACCCGCTTCAACTGATTTTGATCTCCTACCAGTGACGTGCGGTGACGTTCATGGCTGGTGAGGCACTGACTCTCTCAGAGTCAGATTTACAAATATTATATTTTGACCTTAATCGAAATGTTCGGTTATTTTCAAAAGCTTTTTTAGTCTGATGCTTCGATTCATTTTAAACAGACTGTTCAACAAAAGGATACCCCAAGTCTAAATATTGGATTGTTCTTTCTTAGTAAGATCCCATGTTCATTACAATTGTGGTCTTACCTTGACTTGAAGATGAAGTCCATGCTATCCTTCTGGACAACAATCTCCATTACATTTTTGTAAAAGTCCTCCTTATCTCCCTCTAGTTTCAAAACAAAAGTCTAGTTTGTTGTTCGCGTCTACCGTCTCTGCGTAGAATAACAGTAGCAACAAGAACATGTGGGCTCACGTGCGCCCCCTTCAGTGCGGCAGAGGTTATGGCTGCCTCTCCAGGTGCTTTTTTCATTGCCGTTGTATGATGAGACCAGCGAGCCTAAATATCATATATACGTGAAATAAGTTATTTAGAGAATATGGATGGCGAGGATAAATGTAATAAAGGGATCTACAAACATTACATTGGTGACATACCGTGAGATGGTAACAGGCATGCGCTTAGGGCCCGCTTTCCAGCCAGTTTCTGTGGGGTGACGCATTCTGAGGTGAGGCAGAGCTCATCTGTGCCTCACCTTACCCCACAGTAGCTGGCTTGAGCGCGCTCACAAAATAAGTGCCCGCGTTAAATTAGTGCCCGCGCCCCAGCCAGTTACTGTGGGCTTACGTGAGGCAGAGCTCGTCCCTGCCTCACTCCTCTTCGCTCCCATGTAGTTGTAGCGGAGCTCGGCCAATTTGCTGATTTTGACTATAAAAAGCGATTGGAATCATACAGAAATCACACTTACAACACAGATCAGTGGAGACATTTTATTATTATTACTATTTAGATTTTCTTTAGTTGTTTTTCTGTTACATTGGAGTATGACAAGTGAGGCTCTGCCTCCCCTGCCTCCCCTGACTGCACGTCGCTGTCTCCTACCCTTTCCCATTGCCTCCCTTATCTCTCCGCTGGGTGGCCTTTTGAACCCCCTCTCTGCAGGTCGAGTCAATATGAAGGAATCCAGTTGTTTTTATTTATTTTAAATATTTTTTCCATACTCTTTATCAAATATATAATTTTACATATTTATCTTATTTTATTTATTGTCTGTTTTATGGAATTAGTAATTATTTTTATTATTTATTTCATCTGAGCAGGAATGTAAGGACCTTCCTCACCCGGACCCTTTGTCCAGCATGATTTGCCTTTTTGAAAATGTTGTTTCTAATTATATAGTTATATACATCTTGTAAATATTTTTTATTTAAATTGTAATTGTATTTATTATAAACTGACCACTTCTTTACATGGCTTGATTTTAAATAACAAAGGGTCCATACGAGGAGGCCATCCGATCCCTCCCTCTTCCTGCTTCTTTTAATGTAATTTTTAACAATATATATTTATTTCATGTATTGCATTTTTTATCATTTTATCCTTTTATAAAACCACCTGCAGAGAGAAGTAATCTTAAATACTTGCGGCCTGTCCTATGTGGAATCTTTTAATTTATGAACCTAGGTTCTACTAGTTTTAATCACACTTCGTTCCTTATTGTGTGTTTATTTATTTATCTCTTTATTTACTTATTTATTCACCGTGAATTTGTTTTTTGATTTCTTTATAAAACACATTTTTACCTCATGCACTGCTTTTGATGATTAATTGTATTGTTTACCTGCATGCTTTTTTAAGATATTGTCTCATGAGTGTTTTTACACCATTTTGAAGGATTTTGAAGGATTTTGAAGGATTCCCTTAGGACGGGTCCTCGTCAGCCACAATCCTTTAGGAGTCCCCGGAAGGTTAGGAGATCTCCAGGTCCCGCTGCTCTGCCTCCTCTTGTTCTTTTTTTAATTGATTTTACTTATTTTTAACAGGGCTTTTAGAAAAATGGTATGTATTTCCCTCAAGTTTTTTAGAAGGTTTTTTTAACTACAATGTTATCCCGAGAGCCAGTGCCTTTTTCCCTAACCTAACCCTTTCCTTAGTAAATGGAAAGCTACCTGCCCTCTCTCAATGTTTTTGTAAAACATTAATATACCATGACCACCTTATAAGCTTTGTAACCATGTCCCTGTAACACAATTTATCCTAATAATCTTTTCTATTGTTGGACATGGCTTGATCCCCACTAACTAAAGAGTTTTTGAGATTATTAAGTTGGTAGGAGTAACACACTTCAGGCTTCTTGTTAAAGCAGAACATTGTTCATCCAAACTCAATCATCATGTTCCCCCAGAATACGGATTCATTCAACATCATAATGTTTTCTGTCAAACTGCAAGTATCATCCAGGTATCCTGCTTGTATCATTCCTCTCTGGTGACACGGCAATAATGGCCCGGCCATTACAATCAATTCCTATCAAAAAGGGACCTTTGGAATTAACTTGAACTCACCATCCACAGAGCATTCAACCATCTGGGTAGTTTCCATATACTGAAGCATATATCGGTTTTCATGGTCCTCCAGCTTAGTTACTTTACACATTTTGGGAGATTATGTCAGGATGCAAATGTCTTTACTGTTATTAGGAAATGTTATATTTAAGTGAGATTGTAGATTGTAGTTGGTGGTCTGTGCATACATTTTGTACCCTAAGGGCCTCTGTCCACATAGTGTTTTTTTCTGACAGAGAGGTGTTTGCTGGGCACTGGGCAGAACCTCATCTCAGCATTTCATCAAAAAGTGCTCCCAGCTCTTTTTAGATGAAACGTTCACCTGAAGCAAAAATTCCGTGTCCGTCTGGCCAATCTGCTCCCACAAATGGGCTTTTTCTGTCTTTGTTGTGATATTGTCTGTCTGCCATATAAAGCTCAGGCTAGCCAAAACAAGATTTTCTTTCATTTTTTACAGTGAGGTTACCAACACTTTTCTGAAAAGTAGAAATGCTCAACTAGAAGCGCTCAGAAAGAGAGGCAGGGTGCAGCGCTTTTGCAGTCAATACACACTCTCCTCAATGGGAACGATTAAATACAAATATTTTGGCACTTAGAAAAGACACTGTTAACACAGGTCCAAATATCACAATGGGAGTGTGCTCAGAAGCTGCATTTGTTTCCGTTTCTCCTTAATGTTGCTGCATTAAATTAAAGCCTCTGTGTGTTGAAAATAGTGATATAAACAGCTAGATCCAAATTGCTTCAAATCATCAAATAATCTAAATCATGATTATGCATGAAAGCTTCACATTAAGAAAGGACTGAGAGTAAAGTGACAATAAACTTAAATATAATCATGATTTGTTTCAAACCAGGTTTCAAGTTATTTTCATCATGACAATCAATTCTGCAGTAAATGATTGTCTTGGCAACACATCACCACTCACACTGCTGACACACAGGCCTTTAAATATCAGCTAATTGAAGATTTGAATTTAAAATAGGCTGCAGAGTTTGACCCCAGTCACACCCGACATTGTTTACTCTGTCGGCTGTCAGTAAACTTGAAACACTGCATATCAAATGGTCTCAAATGTTGTAATATTCCTGAAAAGGGCATTTTAGGATCCTTTTTGTTTGTGACATTTAGAAGGAAAGTAAGGCTACTGTTGTTTTAAAATGGACTATGTCATAGGGTGGACCAAAACGCAGGAGGGAGGGACAGAAAACATTTGCATTTTGAGTCATCCAGGCATGGCAAGACAAGCCGAACTTAACAGAACTTCCTGTAAATACAGGCTAAACTGACGAGGGGATGAAGTGCAGGTGTTCAGGAGGTCAGGTGGCTGCAGGGCTGAGGGGGAACAGGTGCATCAAATAGGGCCAGAACAGACAATCAAAACAATCAGGAGAACAAAAAGACAGGAAGTATAAACAGACTTCAAACAAGTGGGAGACACCTTTTCAAAAGTGGTTTCCGTGTTTGAGTCTAACAATTGAGATTTAATATACAGTTTGTAGGTGGATATATCTTTACATTAGCAATATCATGTTCACAGTTCAACACTGGTGCATATGGATTAGGAGTGCCCTATCCTCCAGCTCGGACCAACTGTTGCCAGCATGTATGTATTGGCAGCAGTGAGGGAAAGATAGCCAAGACAGAACGGTTCCAACACAGGTTGAAAGCACATCGGGAGTCTTAACATCATAAATGCCTTGTAGACATCTTGTTGCCTAACAGATGTCCAAGTCAAGACAAAATAAGATTACGAATAGTTCCCTTCACCTTAACCTGATACCAATAGCGGATTTTTGATTGCAGTTATTGCTCCTGATTAAGTGCTGATATCTCAACTCAGAGATTATGATTTACAAAATGTTTCTGCCCGATTACTTTTTGATTACTATACATGTCTCCTCTGATGATGACATAATAGATGTGGTGGTCCCTAGAGCAGATGGACCACCGTGTTTCTACACGGAACAATTGCGGTAAGCATGTTGTAACTTCCGGTTGTTGTTGTCATCTCCGGGTATCACGTGTGCCTGTTCTGTTGCTGATAGCTTATTATCTTAACTTAATCGATCCTTTTAAAACTCTTGATCACAGCAACTGCCTGACGTTGTAATCACACGTTACTACAGCTTAAGCACTCACAACTCTCCTTCTCTTAGCGACTAACTCCACAGTTGCCTACACTCTTTTCGGGTTTGCTAACGGTAGCTACTTTAGCGTGATAGCTAGCCATGGCTCTTTCCCCACCCTCAGGTGCTATTTCCTGCTCTAACTGTCTCATGTTTGGTTACTTCCCTACCTCCTTTACTGGTACCGATACATGTGTTAAATGTAGTATAGTTGTTAGGTTGGAGGCGGGAATCATAGCCATAGAAGCCCAGCTCCGCATCTTAGAAAGTAACACAGCTACAGTAAAGCCCATGTTAGCCGGTGCAAACCGGCAAATCTTCTGTTCCTCTCAAAAATTCTTGAAAAAGCAGTCGCAAAACAGTTGTGTGATTGCTTAAAAAACAATGATTTATTTGAAGATTTTCAGTCTGGCTTTAGAACACATCATAGCACAGAGACAGCTCTGGTTAAAGTCACAAATGACATTCTAATAGCCTCAGACAAGGGACTTGTCTCTATTCTTGTTTTGCTCGATCTCAGTGCTGCATTTGATACTATCGACCATGATATCCTATTGCAAAGACTAGAGCACTTAGTTGGCATAAAGGGAACTGCTTTAGGCTGGTTTAGGTCCTATCTATCTGAACGCTCTCAGTTTGTACGTGTCAACGATGAATCTTCCACGCAAACCAAAGTTAGCCATGGAGTGCCACAGGGCTCAGTGCTCGGACCTATTTTGTTCACATTATATATGCTTCCATTAGGCAATATTATAAGGAATCATTCTGTAAACTTTCATTGTTATGTGGATGATATTCAACTATATTTATCAATCAAGCCTGATGAAATCAATCATCTAAATAAAATTCAAGACTGCCTCAAGGACTTAAAAACATGGATGACCTTACATTTTTTGATGTTAAACACGACCAAAACTGAAGTTATTGTACTTGGCCCGAAGAATCTACGAAACAAATTATCTAAAGATATACTAACTATGGATGGCATTCATTTGGCCTCAAGTGAGACTGTAAGGAATCTTGGTGTTATATTTGATCAGGATTTATCCTTTAACGCCCACATAAAATCAATTTCAAGGACCGCCTACTTCCATCTACGTAACATTGCAAAAATCAGGCATATCTTGCCTCAAAACGATGCAGAGAAACTAGTCCATGCATTTGTTACTTCAAGGCTGGATTATTGTAACTCCTTATTATCAGGGTGTATCAAGAAGTCAGTCAAGTCGTTTCAGCTGATTCAAAATGCTGCAGCTCGTGTACTAACCAGAGTTAGGAAAAGGGACCACATTACTCCTGTTCTGGCTGCCTTACACTGGCTCCCTATAGAACACAGGATAGAATTTTAAATTCTTCTTCTCGCCTTCAAAGCCCTTAATGGACAGGCACCATCTTACCTTAAAGGAGACCTATCATGCTATATTTAAATGATATAGTGTATGACCATACCTATATAAGGTATATTTATACATTTTATTTTTCAAAATACCAAACAGATCATTTTTTAGCCATGCCTCGTTTCGCTCATTTGAGCTCTATTCCAAGCCTGTCTTAGAAAATTCTGAGCAGCAGCTGACCACGCCCCCCTGTAGAAGCGGGGGACATGAGCCGGCGAGAGTCACGTTACCATGCTTGCTGTGATTACGAGTGTGGAATAAACATGTCATCTCAGAGCAATGCATGTGTTCAAGCATATTATCAATTTGATCCAGAAACTGACCCTGAAGCAGCGGAGGTTTTGGTGGAGAGCAGGACGTTTCTGAATGGCAGGACGTTTCTGGTTAGTTGACAAGCTATTATCCCTATTTATTTTTACTCTGTTTGTTACGATGCTTGCTACTTATTCCGTTCATATTTTGGCTAATTAGCAAGAATGCAATGTGTACAGTTTGTAACTTATTATTACCGTTATGGAGGTGCTGCATGAACACTTTACCCAGCTTTCAGACTCTTCTTCCTGGGTAAGAAAGCCATATGCATCACCCTGGAACAGTGGGAGCCTGCTTAGAGCAGGGACAGCAGGCACTCTGCTGCCCTTATGTTATTGTGCATTTCATCAGTCAAATGTACATGAAATGGACAGATTCCTGTCCATTTCATGTACATTTAATAGGTCAAATGTGGATGAGTCAAAAACAGCTCTTTTCTGCCCTGGAAATGATTTCTAACCATTATTACCGTTATGCTGTTTGTAACAGCGATACATATATATATATTTATAAAGGGAGACATTCATATTTTCAGCATATATACAATGGCCTCAATGCGTTTATTAATAGTTTACAGTCCTTTTCTTCCAACATCGTGCAACAACCGTTGGAAAGTTCAATAACTTAGGGTGATAAAACGTATAACTCCAACACCTCAGTTGTCAGCATTATGTGTTTCATGTGTTTTTAAAAGCTCAGTTATTGACTTCTTTCTACAGGTGTACATGTGCAAATTGCGCCACGATGCCTTCTGAACCGGAGAATGTGTGCTGCATGGAGATACCACAGGTAACATTAGCTTCACTAAGTTGTCTGTTTAGAGAATACATTTTTCACATGTCATTCAATATATGTTTATCACACTAGTGTCAAGACGGATGCAGGAACTTGAGGACTCTGTAACCTGTATGGTGGACCATCCTGGATTGGAGCCTGTGTGCCTAAATGTGTTCTCCCTGCAGAATGCATTGAATATTTACAGAGCTGAACATGGTGGACTACAGTTGAGGCAAATAGAGCATTGAGTGGTTTGTTTGTTTGTTTGTTTTGACTGAAATTGTAAAACGAATGCTAATATTGTTCATGGAAATAAATACTGGTGTATATGGCTTTATGCAATCTTTCATTCTGTCATTGTACATGTACTATTATATACTACACAGCAATGGCATAACAAACCCATGTGTAAGACAAAACAAGTCCACACACAACCTTATGCTTTTGAAATCAGAATATTCTTTACCCATCCAAACATGAATAATCACGACACATTTGATATCAACTCGGAACTTTATTGTCAAAATCAACAGTTCTTTGAACCCATAAAAAAAACATAAATGTACTTGTATTTTGTATAAATGACACTAAATATTTTTTTTAGGATTTCAGGCGTCACAGGTATCTAGCCTACAGAAGCTTTGTGAGCTGGTGCTGGGGCTTCCTGGGACACAGGATCAGAGTGGTGATTCCGGCCTGCGTTGTCCTCAGGATTCGCAGGGAGTTTCCTGATCCGCGAAATGTCTATGTTGGGTTCAGACAGCAGCCAAATTGAACCGTGTAGCATACCCGGCGATGACCTCCTCCCTGTCAGGTTGCTCATATTGGGAACACAGGTCCTCTGGGATGGGTATCTTCAGAAGCTCCTGTGTGAATGGTGCAGGCTCCACAAAGACTTGGTCGAAGATGAGGTCCATCAAGTTGGCCACGTAGCCTGTGCAATGTTAACAAAAGCACAACAAAAAATGTGGTTTAGTATATGCATGTAAAAAACTGAAAGTTCTTTCTAATTTTTTTATTTTATATTTGTAAATAGTTGTATAATAAATATTTTTAAACACTTACGGAATGTGGGGTCAGTCTTTACTGGTTTTGCTTTGCATTCTCCCTTCCTAGCCTTTGGGAACTGCA
Source organism: Harpagifer antarcticus (assembly GCA_902827135.1). Classification (NCBI taxonomy): domain Eukaryota; kingdom Metazoa; phylum Chordata; class Actinopteri; order Perciformes; family Harpagiferidae; genus Harpagifer; species Harpagifer antarcticus. Next base: position 17,783,380 of record CADEHL010001005.1, read on the forward strand.
GTTTATACAGAGGGTTTCCAGTGGATGTAGTGGCTTGTGCACGCTCAGCGTTTTCATTGTAGTGCAGGGCTGCCAGGTACAGTCTTTCATTTCTGCCATGAGAAAAAAAAAATGTAAATAATAGCAAAGGATGTACAAATTGTCACTAATTAGTAAGTAACTATGGTTTATTTTACCTGCACAACATTCCAAGAAATGGAAACACAACATTCTTTGGAGCAAAGCGCAGGATGACGGCATGGAATGACTCCAAAGATGAAGTCTGGTGGTGGGGGCTGAGTTTGGCCACAGCTTTCAAAATCCTCTTGGTTGAGAGAATTGTCTCCAGCTTGTGAAAGGCCGACGTTCCTAAGAATTTGAAAATCAAAGTCATATTTGAATTGTCATGCTTTATAAATTGTGTCTGACAACATCCTGTATTCAATAGTTGTCCCTTACAAATATTTATAGAGGAGTAATGTAATATGGTTTATGAACAACATACCTATTCCAGTTTCTTGTAAACTGACAATGGGGGCACAGCTGCTGCACAGGACATGATTCAAAAAGCTCCATGAGGCAGGTCTCATACACGATGTATGTGTTGATCGTCTGGGGGGGTTTTGTTCTTGACCACTAAAACAAAAAAATAGAAGTTACGATCCATTACACAGATTGTTGCTTTAGAGATCTTTGGTGTTTCCCTATTATCAATGTTTGAATTATATACAGCAAAAAATACAATACATAGACAAACTCATACATAGTGATATTTCAGTAACTTACGACATGGCTGTTGTTTCTGTAGCATTTGTTATGTATTCTGCTGGATCATAAGTTGCATCCTGGCCTTCGGAAATCACCAAAGAAGAGCTTCCCTCAAATGGATCTTCATATTCCTCTTCAAGGTCTACACGGGGCCTCTTTGGTGGTCTCTTTATGGGGGTGGATGTTGAAAAGGGCACTGGCACTTCCAACGGAAGTGTTTCGACACCAACGCTTCTGCAGGGAATTTTAGCCTGGACAGCTGTAACATAATTGTATTTGACATTAAAAACAAAACAAAAGATAAAACAAAAATATTTTACAACAATTAGAAGCACACAAATTAAAGGCTACAACATCAGAATGTCAAGATGTATCCAAAGAACATTTGAAAAACGTGCTTCTAACCTGTACTTCGATGTGAACCAAGAGTCCTCGAGGATAGCTGTGTACGAACAGTACGGTACTTGGGTGGGTCAGTCTGACATGCAGAATCTATCATCACAGGTAATCTGCTGGTAGCATGTGAGGTGCTGGCCTGTAAAGAAGAACACATAGTTAGAACAAAATCATCTCAATTTCGTATTCAGTATGAGAAAATACTATTTGGATAAATATAGTCTGAAAAAGATGGGGCTTAAAACTGTCTATTTAGCAAAGCTCTTTGCTTAGCCTTTTCCAATCTGAGTTAGTTTTTAACTGTAACGTGCATGCTGTGTTTCTGACTCAATACAGATGATGTGTTGGAGAGGGGCTGAGCTTAGTAGACTGACTGTAATGAGTGCTAGCCACTAATTAGCCTGTTGCTAGAGGTAAGGCCTCGTCAACAACAACAGACCAACGGGGCTTTAGCTCCGTTTTACTCGTGGTGTGTGTCCCCCCTCGCAAACATACACACAGTGTTGTATCCTAACACACCCCCATTTATATTCATGTGCGCAAACAAGTAAACATACAAAAGCGTTTACATATAACGCTGCAAAAAACGGCATGTCTCATTAGCGTATCTTAGCTTACAGATCGATGGAATCTGATCGTTCTTACAGACTACAATCACAAAAGCTTTTACATATAACGCTGGAAAAAACGGCACTTACCTACAGAAGATTACGTTTGTTATTCTAACTTACTCAATATGATTTTAGAGGATACAAAATACTAATAAATAGGAGAATAAATACTTGTGTTATCGGCTAGGGCGTGGCTTTACAGCCTTCACACAGATCGCCATTATGGCAGTATGTCTGAACATGTTAGCAAATGCCTCATAATTAAAATAAAAGACAAAGCAAAGACTGCGGAGCGTACAAAATAAAATGTTACAAAAACATATAAACACCTAACCGATTACTATTTGGGTTTGAGGTGACATTGATACGGCGAAGCTACATGCTACATACTACAAGCTAGAGATAGCTTTATCAGGAAAAACACCGCTAAATAAAAACTTACAGCTTCAAAGTTGGATGTGTCCTCACTGGCCTGGTCCCGGACGGTTGGTATTGATCCCGGGTTTAGCATTAGTTTGGAGGCATATCCGTGTTGGACTTGAGAGAAGTTCATAAACAGCCCCACCTAGTGTCAGCAGAAAGTATTAAAATAATGATTACAACAAAATTAAAAAATATATAAAATATATTTTAAGATCATGTTTAATCATCTGATTCGTCTGTACATTGCTGTTTTAGTTTGTGTTCTTCTAATTAGTGTCTACAGTGTGTGCCTATTGAGCTGTTTGGAGCCATGTGGGACAAAACCCGATCCTGCCCCTCCCTCTCACTGTCTAAGTGAACGGTGACTGTAAAAACTACACTGCGCATGCTCAGAGTATTTTCCTATTTAATGTTTGTGGCAAAAAATAATGACCATAGGGGCATAGAGCTGCCATTCCAACCATACGTCATCTCACATCATTCAGAGCTGATTGGCTGTATGTACGTGTGCCGCGAAAAGTGTGGTGTGTGAAGAGGAGGAGAGAGACGCGTCCTAAAACCAGGAAGTAAGCTGTGCATGGCTTCCCTCCACAAAAAAGCAATGAGATTTCTCCATAGGATTTTAGAAAATACCTCAAAATAAGATCTGTGGGAAACTTAGCTGTTAGATAAATGTACGTTTTGTTCAGCCGGCTAATATCCACATGTCTACCCTACTTTTATAATTTTCTAATCATAAATCTATCGATTAGATTTATGATAGACTTTTGAAACTACAAGAAGATAAGGAGGACTTTTACAAAAAAGTAATAGAGATTTTTGTCCAGAAGGATAGGCAAATGGACTTCATCTTCAAGTCAAGGTAAGACCGCAATTTTATTGAAAATGGGATCTTACTAAGATCTTACTAACAGCATAAGCTTATATATAGACATCTGAGTTTTTTGTGCCCCACCACTTTTGTACATATAGAAACGCCACTGATTCTAACCTAACATAAAGTACCGCGACCGCTGTGTGCACCATGTCAACAGAGATATAGTTGGAAAGCTGTGTCTCTCCTGCACAATCTCATCGGATCCAAATATGGTCATTTCCTTTGTAGCAGCAACCAATCGTGAAAGCACAAAGGGGTCTTAAACCAAGAAACTAAATCTCATTGGCTGGTGTCAATTTCTGACAACGTGATTCTTTCAGATGCGTCACGTGGTGTGCTAAAACACTTCCTGGTTAGCTTTCTGCTAGAAATTGAAATCTCAAAATGGCAAAAGAACGGCGAAAAAAACGTTCACAGAGAAGACGACAACAATTGTCACTTGCACGAAGCAAGGTTATACAAAAAACAAATGACTCAGAACATGAAATAGCTTCACGGAGTGCGTCGATGCGCAAGCTATCATCCAAAGAACAGGAGGGTTTAGCTAGCGCCTCACTTCAATCTTTAAAGGTTGTTTTCTCAAAATGAGTTTTTTCTCCTACTCTGAGTTCGACATTTCAACTTCAGTAGCACGTAGATACACCAAACCTTCCAGTTATATTCCTATCAATATTATGAAAGCTTTTACTGAAGGGTTTGTTCATATATCATTCATAGCCTGAATTATACAACATTGTATACCTAGAAACATGGCGAAAATGGATATTTTAGGGCTGTTGACAGTATTTTCTGATTTATGGAGTGATAAAAAGAGATATCCAATATCCCTTCTGTAAAAGCCTTAGATACTAATATGACTACAAAATGAAACAAGAATTTTGAACCTGGCTTTATCCAAAGTTCAGATTTCGATTCCTGAAATGTGTTAAAATATGTGCATATGTAATGAGATAATGGATAATTTGCATATTTAAACATGCTATTTCAGAAAACTTGTAATACAAAAAACAATTGCCTTATTGTAAGTAATTAACTGGAGAAATGTCTAGCTGATACTTTTTAAGTTAAAAAAATTAGCCTATTCACCTGGGGTGTCTCGCCTTAAAGAACTCATTATACCCTACTGTCCTACTAGGGCATTGCGTTCCAAGAATGCAGGGTTGTTGGTTGTTCCTAGAGTCTCTAAAAGTACAATGGGAGCCAGAGCCTTTTCTTATCAAGCTCCACATTTGTGGAATCAGCTTCCAGTTTGTGTTCGGGCGGCAGACACCCTATCCGTTTTTAAGAGTGCGCTTAAGACCTTCCTTTTTGATAAAGCTTATAGTTAGGGCTGATTAGATTCAGCTCCTAGTTTTGCTGATATAGGCTTAGTTTGTCGGGGGATGGATATCCTTGTGGATTCATCTTCTTATTATACACACAGTCATTTCCAAACATTTGGACTCCCTATGTTGCAGATGTATTATCTTTTCAATTTACACACGGCATCTATTGCACGTCTGTCCGTCCTGGGAGAGGGATCCCTCCTCTGTTGCTCTCCCTGAGGTTTCTCCCATTTTTCCCTTTAAACTGTGGGTTTTCTCCAGAAGTTTTTCTTTGTACGATGTGAGGGTCTAAGGACAGAGGGTGTCGCATTGTCATACTGATATTCTGTACAAACTGTGAAGTCCACTGAGGGCTATATAAATAAACATTGATTGATGATAGTTTTAACATGCCAAAACGCTGCTGTGTCGTTTATTGCACCCCAAACATTAAAACAAATCCAGAGTTACGTGTTTCTGTACTTCTTCTAAGAAGAAAGGACAGTAACAGAAGAGCTCTGTGGCTTCAGGCTTGATCGCCCTTCAAATGACAGCGTTGATTTCCCCAAAAGTGGGCGGGGCTGTAAAGTGACGTAGATTTTACTCTCATCTATTATTCAAAACCATTCTATATATTCTAACGTAAATTACATGCCAGTGTTTTATGCTTTTTTTGCCGTAAATAAAGTCACCGGAAACAGACGTAGGGACATTTCGAACGATACACACCACAAACCCACTGAACCTCGTTGATTGGATGTTTTAGCCACAATGCATGTTGGGATATGATGTTAACGTGATATGTGTAAGGTTTTAGCGCTAGTCTCCTGTTAGTTGTTGTGTTTTTAGTGTTTGTCTATCTGTCTTATGTTAATGACTCTACTCTCTCTCAGGTGTCTGCACTTCATGTCCGTGTGGCACCTGCTAGACTGATTGTTGTTCCCGCCCCTGATTGTGTCCACCTGTGCCCCATTACCTAATGTGTGTATATATAGTCCTTCTCTCCCATTGTCTTGTCGTCACATCCATGCCTGTTTGCCAGAGACCTATTTTGCATTGCCTAGTCGAACCTAGTGATTCTATGGAGAGTCCTAGTAGATCCTAGAAGTCATCATTGAAAAGCTTTGAGTTCTTTGCAATAAAGAAGATTACAAAGCAACGGAATCGAGCATCTGAGTTCTTACGAGCCCATCGTGTCAATATGTTATCCGAAAACATTTAAAAAAGTTACAGGTACACACATATTGATAGATGTCTTGTAATGCACTGTTGAGGAACCTGTGTCCCACGTTTTTCATTCATTGCATGACTACACCGTAGTTGTGTATGATATGTCAATAAACCTTAGAAAATCTTGAAATCTTGAAAGGGATGTGCAAAATAGCCATTATATACAGTTTTTAATTAACTATTAGTAGAGAATAACGAGGAATGAATATACTTTATAGAGATCTGCAGATAAATGTTTATTCTTCTCAATCACCAACTATCAAATATCTCCTGATTGTTGGCACTTGACAATCACCTTTCCCTGAATTTTACTCAGGTGTAACTAAAGTCTGCTTTAAGGGTTGTTTATATTTCACATCATTAATCAGAATCTGCAAAGTAACTCAAATAAATGTAGTGGAGTAAAAATACCATTACTCTCCGGTGGATTACTCTCCAGTGGATTACTCTCCAGTGGATACTCTCCAGCCGGATTACTCTCCACGCTCCTTCTCCTCCAAATAAAACCTTTGTAACCACACTGCCGTGTCCTGCGTTTGGGTCCTTTCCGATAACCATAACAGATACAAGCGATTTTCACCCATTTAGTAATTACATGTTTTAAATGTGTATACACCAATTTGTTTCCTATCGCCTAAACCTCCAGGGCTGTAGGCCTACACAGTTTAACCTGTTAGGCCCCAAGCCTGTTTTTCAGGTTTCAGGCTCGAAAATGACATTCCCAGAACAAATGACCATATCTTCCCTTCTAAAAGGGTTCAATTAATTCTTTGTTCTCAAAGTAATGATAAACCTGTGAGTTGGATGTAGACAAGTCAGAATCAATATAGATGTTTTTTATTTTAAAGAAAATTCAGATTGAACATGGTAAAAAACTGTAAATTATAGTGTCCGTCCAAAAGATATTTTGTACTTATAGTGAAAACTAACCTTGGATGATGGGTTAGTAGACTAAAAGCTTTAGGAATCCAAAGTACAACATATAATAAGTACCCTGTATCAAGATTGATGCAAAACAAGTGATATTTGACCTTTTTAGACAGATATAGCAAAAAAAACCTTCTGGGGCCATATGGAAATTTTCCATATCTCTGGCCCCCCTTGTTCGATTTTGACATGTGACATCTCTTTCTGACCGTTGAGCCAATAGAATCCAAAGGAAATCGTCCCGCACACACTCATGTAAAAAAAAAAAGGTAGCCTCTCTGCGCATGCTAGCTTTCAGCAGAGGGGAGAAATATCGCTGCTCTGATGTCAAGCAATGGAAAAGCTGTTTTATTGTTTATGGATTATCAGAACATTTCAAAGGGGACGCAGTCACATTGGATTAACCTATGGATTAACTACACCATCGTTTTTATCGTTTTAATGCCATTGAAGACCAGTTTACACCAGACAAAGACGAAGGTAAGCCATGTTAGCGTTGTGGGCTACCTAGCGCCACTTGTTTTGATGTACGTTTTTGTTGATAACGTCTTTCAGTGTTGAAGTGGGCATTGTTAGATTCTGTGTCTCCTTGCAATCATAAACAATGTGTTGGATGTGCACCTAGGATAAGTAATAAGGGAGCTAGGAGTGATTATCCGTGCAGTAATAGATTAGCATTTTTCGCTCAGGGGTCATTTAGATGCCTCTTATGAGACTTGTGTTTTGGTAAAAATGGTTTGTATCGTCAGTTAGCTGAGATTATTCCCGTTAATCTGGTATAACACATTAATAGGTTCTTAAATATTAAGATCCCCTGAGACACAGTGTCGTGAAAAAAAAAACGAAAGTACCCGCTGGCGGGGACCTTCGGGCTTAACAGGTTTGTCAACTTCTAATTTTGGGGAAAACGTCTTTTAAAACTACAATTCCCAATAGAGACGTGCCATAGAGAACATGTTGTGAAACACAATAGCCAGCATGTGTAGTTCTGGGGGGGGCGTTCAACTCCAGTTTTGAATAGTCTGCCGTGGTTTCGTTACATTTCAAAGCGCTTGACGCTCGGCGTAACCTTGGCACACTGCCACTCCAACATCCAATCCCAGAGCTTGAAGATTAATCACGGGGTTTGTCAACAGGACTGTAGTCCCAAACGATAGCTGGGGATTATGGGTAGTGTAGTGTCTTCGGCCATCCTAAACTGAATTTTTTTCCGGATATCATATTGCATTAACACCACATCTGGCGTCACAGAGCTCTTCTGTTACTGTCCTTTCTTCTTAGAGGAAGTACAGAAACACGTAACTCTGGATTTGTTTTAATGTTTGTGTTGCAATAAACGACAGCAGCTTTTTGGCATGTTAAAACTATTATGTTCTGCCTCGCTCATGAGAGTAACAGCTGGCGAAATTACAGCCTCACCCTACTGATTTCAAATGTGCTCTAAAATTATATTTATTATAAGCAAGACAATAAATGGCAAATATATGTAGAAAATAAACGTATTTAAGATATGTTCATAACGAACGTAACGTGGGAGAAAATACCTTTCTAGCTAAACGTAACTGAGAATGCAGTTTAGTTCTGTGGGAACGTAATTTTTAGGAGACAGGGTTGCATGGGGACCGACCACTATGTGTGTGAGTACTCAGCAATCCCCCTGCAGGCTGGAGCAGGGATTTTTTAATTACTTACTGCACTGTTCTATCTGTTTTCACACTCCTATCAATGGCTTGCTCTTGAGATACAGGATTTTAGTGGACAACTCTGAGTTGTGTGTCAGCTCATACCTGGAATTAGAATGTCTCCACATGCACCTCAAGTTACCATCTGTAATCTTATCTAATTTACCTACTTCATATGCAAATAAACACGTGTGTAAAAAGTTGAGTTTTAAAAAAAAAAAAAATTAGGATTACTGTGCCATAAAGACAACAATTATCATAGATAATTTAGAAAACTACATTTTAAATGCGAGAGCAGATGATTTTAATGTTTGTTTTGGCACAACTACTTCAGTATGAATGGAAACTATTATGGAACTATGGAAATAGTTGTATCATTAAACAAGCACTTGGGGGTAACTGGAGTAACAGACATACACACAGCAGACTAGTAGTTCTACAATGTGGCCCTGGACAAATTCATTTTGACCTGCTTGGATAAATGATTACAAAGTAAGCTAAATAATTGTTCTTATAATAACAGTTTGTGTGTACAGATGGATTGCACATTGTTCATACCCATTGAGTTACAACATGGGCAAGACTAACATGACCAAATTACAAAAGGATTTAATGTAAAAACAGTATTGACATTAAATAATAGGTCCTTCAACAGTTTTTTGTTTTTTTTAAACTGCCCTGCAACAACATATGTTTTCCAGATGCTTCTGTACTCAAGGCAAAGCGAGGAACAAAGTACTGCAAAACAAAGTGCACATTCTTATAAGACATTTTGATGGCTTTGATTTAACCTAGAGTCAGAAGCGAACTGAATTTCGACACAGTAAAACCCATATCTGGCCCCAAAGTGTTCTGTTTAATTCCCATAGCAGAAATAAAGGTAGACAATTACTAAATCAACCCCTGCACTGAAATAGAAACCTTTTGTAAAGGTTGTGTACTTGTACATAATGCATCCATTGCTCAAACTGTATGCATCTGTACATGTTGCAAACTTAAAAAAGAACTATAGTAGCAGTATGCATGTATTCACAGAAATGCTGAAAAGTTCATGTTAGAAACTGCTGAGTAGTGCATAAAACTAATGCAAAGTAGATGTACAGTGTGTCCTGTCCACATCACCATAGTGGCACTTTGCATGGACGGGTCCCCTGTGACCGCTGCCTGAAAGAGTCCATGATGGGGGAAATGTATAGCTCTGCTGACAACAGGGGAATCAATAAGCGATTATGTGGATGCGGCGCAGCATGATGTTATCACCCCTAGGGCAACACATACTACACATTCACAAACACAATCAGCTCAAAAAATAGACACTTAATGTCTTTTTTTTACAATGCAACACAACAAGAGGTGAGTAAAAGGAAGAGAACATAAGTGAAACACAGATAGAATACAATCAGTGCAAGGTGATGGATTCCACTGTTTTCTTCATGGTAACTTCCTTGAAACCCAAAGACCACTGTCACCCCCCCCCCAAGCTGAGCCCCGGGTCGTTGCACAGTTTGCTTTTAAAAGGCTTGCCTGAGTCTTTCCTCCCCCAAAAACAACCAACAATGGCAGGCTTCCTCTCCTCCCTCCTGGGTGCTGATTTCACATTCACGTCCATTATGCATGAATGTCAATGGATGCAGTGAATCAATGCAAAACAGAATAATAAATCATGTATTCCATGGGTTCTTCCTGCCTTAAGCAATGCAGGGGAGAGAATTGAATGCCACAGCCTGCTTGGCAAAACAAGTTTTTATGGTGGGAAGGCGGGCCTGATGGTTTATATGGAGGAAGTGTTGATGTATTTTTTTTTAGATGCTCTGTATGAACATTAATGGTAATGTTCAATTGCAAGTGGTGTGTTAATTTAGCCTCAGACCAGGTATGAATGTTACAAAAGGGTGACACAGCTGAAAACATGCGCACGCCTCTTCGTTTCTGCATCCTCCATGCATTTGGATCAATCAAGTTACATTTCATTAGAAAGATATAGCCCAATATCCCGAATTACACATTTGTCTCAGGGTGCTTTACATGGTGTACACAGCATATGACACCCTTGCAGTGGACAAGGAAAACCTCCCAAAGAAACTCCACAATTAATGGGGAAAAATTAAAGTGCAACAATGGAGGGATCCTTCTTCTAGGACCAACAGTTGTGCAGTAGATATTGTGTTTAAACATGACATTTAATTTCAACAAAAACAACCCAAATGGTGAAGATGATAATGTAAGGTGTACAAGTTACGGATCAAGGTGGATGTCCAAAATCCGCCAGGCGATTATAACGTGTGGATAGGACTCATGCACTTTAATACTGGTATCCTGCCAGGTGAATTAGTAATATGCATTTTTGGGACAAGTTTGCATACAGATAAAGAGAAGAAAGATGAGAGGTGAATTACACCGGGCAGCGGCACAATATGAACTGTCAGGAAGACTCGGGTCTAACTCATGGTCTAACTAACCTTATTTAACAGAAAATAAAATGGCAACAACAGGGCTTGGGAGCAGTGGTCGCACTTGTGTTAACCGAATACCCCCCCGTCAGCGCGAATGATTGATAAATTGTGTACTCGACGGATAATAATGGATTATGACGGAAATGTTACGATCCTTGTCCGTCAAAATGATTGACAACGAAAAAGTCTAACGCCACCACTGCTTGGGAGAAAGAAACAATGTGATATTTGGGCCCATGTTCGCTACAATGAGGCGGAGAAAAAAAGCGAATGCATTGTTTTATCAGAAGGGAAGCAATGTGGCCAAAAGACAGCTGGTAAAAACACCACAAACCTGACCAGATACTCTCTGCAAAGCTGCTTAATCATTCAACCTGTGTTTTTCATCAAATAAGGACAAGATATAATCTTATTTATTTATATATACTAAAATGACAAATTATTGGTTTTGGCTAGACTAGTTTGACTGAAATGTTCTATAATCTGATAACTAAAAAAGACTCAACAGTTTTCATTGACAAAAAGTAGACTAAAATAATTAGTTTTCTTTGACTAAAATAAGACTAAAATGCTCAGACTTTTAGTCGACTAAAACTTGACTAAATAAAAACAGGATGAAGGTGAATAAATATGACTAAAACTAAAAAGGAAATTTAACACAGGACTAAGACTAAAACTAAATAAAAAAATAGCTGACGAAATTAACACTAATTAGAGCACCTGGTGTAATTGTATATATTGGAGACGGGTGGGAGCCAGAGCACTAGTAGGCAAACGTTTTTTTACCAGGGTTTTCCGACAGGAAAGCCATAGGAAAGGCTTTAAGGAACAAACCATAGGAAACGTGTTGAATGATATTGGATCATAATAAAATGCACAACGGAGATTATTGTCTGGACCTGGATCATTGCCCTGCGTAAGGTCTGCTAACTAGTGCCTCAGCGGCTGTATCATTTTAAGTTAATTCTCTGATTTATTTGTATATGATTTTGGCCGCTACAGTAAGCCTGACGCAGCCCTAATTATAAGCTTTATAAAAGATGAGTTTTAAGCCTACCCCAAAATGTGTATACTTTCTATAACTTCAACTGATGAGGGTGTGATGCTGTTTGGGCTCACATCTGTTTTTCTGGCAGGCATAAAACTGATGAAATGGAGAAGGATTGAAGTGGGAGGAGGGGTGGAGGGGGTAGCAGGAGAAGAGATACCCAGCGGCTGACTACTATTGTCAAGGGAGTTCAACAAAGTGCAGCAAGGCCCTCCAGCTGGATTTTAGAGAGGAGCATCAGCGTGTTTGTGTGCATGCATGTCACCCATTTGTCTTGCGTGTGTGTGTGAGCTGATTGTCCACTGATGTACATGCCATCATGCTCAAGTGTGTGTATATATAGTAGGTGATGTATGTGCTTCCGAGAGGGAAACACACATCACGAGGGGTGGCAGGTGTGCACCACAAATGAGGCCACTGACTGACGGCTTGTCTTTGTGGCCAAGCTTGCCCCAATTTATCCACTCTCCCTCTCCCAGACTTCAATCCCCCTTTTTACTTTGATGGACAATATGTCCTACTTCCCTGCAATGCTCTGCCGCTGTATAATTAAATGTCAAATAACCGTAAACCATCACTCGGAACCAAAATGTATTATTTGTGGCAAATGGAGCACTAAATCGGAGCTGGAGAAATGTCTGACTTATTTGCAGCGTCCGTGCTCTCGCATTGATATTGAGGACGATTGGATTGCTGCAAGCCCTTGTTGCAAAGTTATTGTCTATCCAAATTCCAAATCAAAGCTGAAACCTTCGAGCAGCTGTCTTTGCCGTACAGCTTCAGCATTTCACATCTAAGGCAACATTTTGAAAGAGGGCATATTGTCATGCCACGTAGAGGAGAAAAATGAAAAATTCAAAGAAAAAACATTATTTTGACCACAAAACTATGGGACTGACAGTATATAGATGGGTGACAAAAAAGTGACATGACTGTTAAGGCAGTGGCTCTGGGTATACAATGGGACGTCCTTTGATCATAATGTTGGCAGTTTGATCCTTCTGTCCACAAGTTAAGGTGTCCTTGAGCAAGACACTGACACCCAAGCAGATCCCAATTGGCAGGCCAGCACCATGCATGTCAGCTCTGCTACTATATGCATGAATGTGTAAGCGAATAAAGCACAAAGCAAGGTATAAGGGCACTATACAGTATAAATGCAGTAAAAATATTTGCCTTTTTCTCCATTCATTTGTTGAGGCTTTCCTTTAAATTGTCTCCCATTTCTACAATGTAATAAGATGTTGAAGTTATAAATACATTGAAATGTATATATCATTTTAGTAGTTTGGTAGTGAGCCACCTTCAAGGACACATTTAAATCTTAAGGTTTTGTATTAAAGGCCATCTTTAAAGCTTCACTGTATATTTCTTATCACCACTTGTGGCAGCAGAAACACTCCAAACACAGAAATCAACACCTTTTTTGATGGTGAAAATTGGCCTATTATCCATCAAACACAATGTTAGATGTTTTGCTTAAACACAGCTGATGGTTTTTGCTTCTTGATAGAGCAATGACACTGAAGGAAACAGAAAATGTGTTGCCTATAAATCCAAAGCAATCAGCTAAAAGGCGCTGAAATGTTCCGTAGAACTGAAGTGTTGGGTGGGCATTATATTTGAACTGATTAACATGAGCAGGACTTTTAAACACGTCATTAATGTAATTACTTTGCAAATCAAATTCTCGCAATATCACAAGAATACCGGCTTATATAGAACACAAGATCCATCCAATCCATCTTGTTATTCTCCATATACAGGGGTACCGGGTCTGTCGGGACTTGGATGGGTTACATTTCACTGTGTGGGTTGTGTACATGTACACGTGCGTGATAAATAAGGAGGGTGTCAATCATCCGTTCGTGAAAAGTAAAATGTATGTGTCCAGACCACAATTGACAGGATCATAAGCGTCCTGCGAGGGTGAGGGTTAAAGGTAGGGTTAGGTTCGGTGACGAAACAAGGTGAGGCAACCTTTTTGTTCAAAAGACAAATGGCAGTTCCTTAAAAGGTTTGCGTAAATGCAGCACAGCATGTGTTTCATCAGAACAGAATGTTCCTCATCTCATTAAAATAAGCAAAGAATGGAAGTGAAGGTTCAACCCACTGGCTTCGGGAAGAGTTTGCTTGATAGATGGTTCCTTTATCTACCTGCCCACTATTTTTCATAGTGCCACACTTTTTCAAAGTAGTTTCCAATTATGTCAGTTCAAAGGTTTCTGTGGGAACAAACCTTTTAGCTCGTCAGGTTGACAATTTATAGCCAGTATATCTGGTTTTTCCCTTCTTTTACTGCACTACAATTTTATATAATATCATTCCTCTCCAAAGAGTTGCCCTGTATCCAAGATATTAGTGTATTGTATTCTGGCATTCATCTTTTTCAAGAGGGATGTGCAAAAAACTTATATCAATGAGAATGAATAGTTGGAGCCTATCCTTTTACACAAGGGAAGTTAAAAGAGCAAGCTAAAATCTGTAAAATGTACTGTCCAGTCAAAAATGTACATTTAAATGGTATGTTGTGTGAGAAATCATTGACACTTTACATATTGCTTGCAGGCTAACAAATCAAACACTGCAGAAAACCATGACATGACAGCTTCAAGACCACGGATAATAGTAATATCATTCAGCCATCAGAAATATGCAGTTTCTTAGCCATGCATTTAATATGCTGTGTATATAGGTGCATTAAGAGTACAGTACCTGGCATTGAATTAAATCACTCATCTTGTTTCTGAAGGAGTAGCATGCATTACACAGTAAAGTATTGATCCGTCATACAGGACCTTTTAGTCTCCTTTTCCTGATTCAGGTTCTTCACAGAACTCTAAGCTATTATTTTAGATAGGCTCTGTTATGTTTTTTAGGATTGTCCCTTAGTGTGTTTTGCATGTAAATGGTCTGCAAAGGGCTCTGGTTTCAGACAGAGGGTAAAAGAGGTGCTGCAGCACAGACAGAATGAGAATAATAAAGACCTCTATGAACATTAAAGTATGTAAACACGTCACAATAGAGGCACATAATACAAATATGAACCTGAGCATTATACTGTATGTCTAAAAACATCGCTATTGTCCAATCAGAGTGCATCTTTCCTAATGCAAATCATGTTTCATCGTCCTCGTTATTAACAATGTAATCATCCCACAAAAGCTTGTGGTCTGCCATTAAGCATTAGGCATTCATTTCTTAACTCAACACTGTGTGTTTTGGCTAAAGGGAATACTGTTTATTAGTCTGTCTATGATTTAGGGCTGTACCAAATGTCATTTTATTCAAATATAAAGATTTGATAGCGGTATTTATAGAGGAAATATTATGCTACATGCCACATTTCTCATACTCCCTGTGCTGCAGCACCTCTATTCACCCTCTGTCTGAAACCAGAGCTCTGATCGGTTAACAACTTAGAGATTTCCCACCCCTTAGCCTATCACATGAATTGTATTTGAGCGCTTGCCAATAGAAGCGCAATTGTTATATAGTGATGTCACTATGTTACAGAGTCCAATGGAGGTGTTTCAGACAGGGGGGGGTGGGGAAACTTTGGGATTTTACCTTTTTCAGACCATTTACATGCACAAAAACCTTTATAACACAATAAAGGGAAACCCCAAAAAGCATAAAAGGGCCTTTAGATTTGTTTAATCCTCAAACAAAACCCTCAGTACTTCATGGAATTAAAGCAGTAAGTCCTTTCTTGTTAAATCAACTTTTTTTGGCAGCAGTGCTAATTATTCTTTCGAAGGCTTCAAAGCAACATTTTGTGAATTATGGAGTTTATTACAATACATTTGTCTTTACAATGCTATTGGAGATATTCTTTCTACATCTGTGCAGAAATACCAGTTTTAACATAATGAATAAACATGCAAAAAAAGCTTTGCTGCATTCGATTGTGGAGTTTATTTGTTTTGTTAAATTGACATTGACATCAACATTATGAATGTAGCTTTCAATAATGGCTCTGGTATTAATGCACAGTAACATGCACAAGAATATAAAAGTTGCCACGTTTGACATACTCATTTGTGCGTTGTGTAAAAATGAGGTAGGCAGCAAAGCAGATGCGATAGTGGTTATATTGTTTTAATGGCTAATTCAATATCTGGCCAAGTGACAGCAGTGGGAAACTGTGAATTCTGACACATTTACAGTGATGTAGATCAATGCGCTTTATGCCTGAAAAAATAAATAACATGAATAAATGTGCATAATATGGCAACACAAAAGTGCATATCTTGGGCCTGAAACTGAACATGCAGGTGGAGTATAATAGCGACATCAATTCCAGATTCAGTACCGTCAAAGGAGTCGAAACACATTTCCACACAAACACACTCCCACACAAGCAGCAACTCAATCAAGTGAAGGAAATGCTAGCGTTCCGTATCTAATTGAAAGTAAGCAGATGGTTGTGGGCTTTCATGAAGGGAACTCAACATCAGGTGCTGAGACGTCTTGACGAAAATACCGCAAGGGCGGCGGAGAGAAATGTGAACTAATCTCAGTTCCGTTAGATCACAGTACAGGCAGGCCCACACCCCGGAGAGAGCCTTATAATCGATACTAAAACAGTGAGAACAAGTCCAGGCCAAGACACAAGAGAGCAATAATAAGAGGCAGGGAAAGAGAAAGTGAAGGAGGAGAGAGGGCAAGCATGCAGGCGGGTGAATTGAGGAGAGAGCAGTGATACAAAAATTAAAGATAGAAGACAGGGTGGGAGAGAAAAGAGAATACAAATACAAGCCTTTGGCAGGGGATCTTAGCATTTAAAGAAGTGTTAGCTATACCATCGACACATCCTCAGGCAATACTAAGTGATACAAAGTGCAGCGAGAGGATGAAGCGACAAGCATGGGGCAGTGACAATAAATCTTCTAACACTTGAAAATGAGTTGTTTCTCTCAAGGCCTAATAATGAGCATGAATCCGGATTCTGCCCCTCAATAAATGGTAAATACTAGTGGTATTAAATTGTATTTTCGGGGGATATACACATATGGTCATGCTTTCAAGAGGACATATAATGCTAATTTTCAGGTTTATATTTGTGTTTTGTATCTTCTTTGACATGTCTCCATGCTTACATGTTCAAAAAGCTCTTTATTGTTCTCATACTGCCTGTGCTGCAGCACCTCTTTTCACCCTCTGTCTGAAACCAGAGCCCAGTCTACTCTGATTGGTTAGCTGACCGGCTCTGTTATGATAGGTCAACCGCTTAGAGACTGGTAAGAAATGTCCCACGGTATGGTAGTAGTCTCTCTGCTGCATAGATATTTTGACCACTATCTGGTCTTACAGTGGTGACCTTGACTAATATCTCAAATTATTGTGCAACGTGAAGAAAATGAAGCATGGTTCGCCTCCATTTCCACCACATCTTAAGAAAATGAGTGCAGTTGCTATTTGTCATGGATTAGGTGTGCCATCTGACTGAGTTAGTGATAGTTCATACTAATGTCCATCAGTCTTTAGCCAGTGCATTACATGAAGATTGTGCCAATTCTCCCGCTTTCTTTGCATTTTTGCTGCCATGCAATTCATGGTAAAAATATGTGCTGGAATCACATGAGGAAGTTAGGTTACAACATTTTACGGTTTGCCAAATAATCGCGAGCATTAACATGCTGACAGTCCAAGTTAATACATTATTTGGGAGCTCGGGAGACAAATGAACATGCATACCACTGTAGTAAAACATATGGGTTCTGATGCAGACAGTTAACAGGTTAAGCTCCAGTATCCTCTCCTCTCTTTCCCCTGGAAGCATTGCAGGTTTGGCCTTTATCGTTATTTGGTTTTATATCTAAGCTGGCAGCTGTGGTGAGGTAGTTCTTGGAGCAGTACACAGCTTATTAGATTTTGCAGGAAGTAGCACTCTCCTCTTCCTGAAAAATGAGGATTAAACCGCCCTCTAGGAAAGGCTGAATTGCCGCTCAATTGATGTGGTTACACAGCCAGGAGAACATAGCGTGCCTGGCACAATGCATGCTGTGTCACAATGGATGGGTCCCTTATGCGCAAGCTAATGTGGCTTCTTATCAACATTTGATCCAAATTGTATCATGTTCTTTTAATGAGGTTGCATTAAGCTCCGGTTTGTGTTTCCCAGCGATTGGAGAAATACGTCAGGGCACTGTGTGTGATGTAAGGAGAATAGACTCAGTTGCCAACACGTGTACAACACCAAACCCATTTAGAATTTTATCAGCCTATTGAATGGGAATGATCAGAGGTTAAAGCTTCTATTCTAATACTTTAGATAGACCAAATGGCTAAGTTTGAAAGTGAAATTAAAAATAATAAATGTTCTTGAACACAACAAAAATACTTATTTAGGTGTTGAGCCAACTAAATTCCAACTTATTAAGGTATATGCAACAATGTAATTAGGGTTAGAAACAGATCATGATTTTGGTTAATATAAGTTTGCAAAATTAAATGAAAACTACATTTATGCACAAGATGATTTCACACGCAATGCCAGTCTCCTGGGTGAAAATCCTGTGTTACCTTTGACTCCACCTTTATGGTGTTGTGGCTCTTTTATACTGGGTCAATTTCTGATCTTCTGCCACATTATGAACCATCCAGAACTCTCAGGTCTTCTTGGACGGGTCTGCTTTCTGTCCACAGAGTCAACACTACATTTGGAGAAGGATTATTTCGTTTTTACGCTCCATATATCTGGAAAAAAATTCAGACATTATTTTTGTCTTCTATTTATTCATTTTGATTTTTGTATTGTATACCTTTCTTTTCCCTTCAATGGTTGCTTTACACAGTCATTTGAGAGGCTGTGAAAATGTGTAGCATGGGTGAAATGTATTGTAATATGGATGTACAGTCTGTGTAATAAAGGTGTAATATAGGTTTTATGAGTGTTATATGCATGTAATTGGGTGTAATAACAGCGTAATATGGATAAAATATAAGTTTAATATATTTTTTAAATGTACAGGTAAAATAAGTCATATTTCAAAGAACAATCTAGACATTTCTAGGACAATTTAAGCCTTGATACAACAGATAATAGCCATTAATTAATTTGCCCATTTTAGGGTTGTTCTATTTAAGCTTGATGTATTTGTATTATGTTGGCTTTTTGATATAATGCATTTAAATGTCATTTTATAATGTGTTTCTTTTGCACTTTCCTAATGCTTTATTTATTTTATTTTTGTAGAGCAATTTGAATTGCCTTGTGTTGAAATGTGCTATATAAATACACTTGCTTTGTTAGTTGATGTAGCAGGCAGTGTTTCCGCCAGACCAGGGCTGAGAGGGCGTCCACCCCGAGAGCGGGGGGGGGGGGGGGGGGTAATTTGGCTCGGCTCTCTTAAAGCGCCGGCTGTTTCGGCTCCCAAACGTCTCTTCATGTTACCACCGTTTACCACGGAGCCTCAGTATCGCCGCTGCGAGACTCCGGCGCTCGCAGCTCACGCGCTCCACTAAACCCCCCCTCCCCGCTCATTGCTTCCAAATCGCGCACGTTCCGTGTTGACCTGTAGCAGCCACCTTCGATGTCGGGGAAACGATCTTCAATACTCCGAAAAGAATCCCACCAGACTCCTTTGCCCCCACCAGACTCCTTTGCCCCCTCCAACAGAGGGATGTCCTTCCTTTTCGTCATTTCAAGCGATAAAAACTCTCGATCTTCTCTGGAATTATTAATATTTGTGGACTCCCTCGGCTCGAGTTCAGGGCGTCCCGAGCTGAATAAGGCCGTCAAATTACGGCAAGACGCCCCCCTGGCGGAAACGCTGGTAGCAGGCAAATATGACCACATATTTATTAGGATGATAATATTCAAACTGGGTAATATATCCTATCACCTAGGGATAGGCGATATTGAAAAATATAATATCACGATATTTTTCAAGCACTATCACGATAGACGATATTTATCACGATATTTTTTCATGTCGGTTATTATGGTTATTTTTCAAGTTACTTAACAGTACAAGCACCTACAAGGTAACAAACACTAAAATAAAAAGGAGTAACAGACCAAAATACCATTTCAAGCTGGTTTTAATTCTGCAGTGAATCCCTGAATGAACAATTCAACAGGAATTTTGATATGGCTTCCTCAGTGTTCAAGTAGGTATAGGCCTACACCCTACAACAAACGTTAACACTGGTTTCTTCACCAAGTAAAGTGCACTCTCTTGCTAAATAAAATATTCAAGGCACTGTTTCTCAGTATACAAATTCCCTTTCTGTTTTAGGTAGCACTAGCAGTGATGTAACATCAATAAACATGAAAAGGAGAGTAAGACATAAAGTAAAAGTGCGGTAAGTTGAGACATTTTTTAGTTATGCTGTCCTCTAAGCAAGGATAAATGACACATAGTAAAAATGAAAACACACACCTATAATTCAGGATGTCTCCTATCAATGGCAATGATAATAACTCATATTTGATCAAGGGCAGTGAAAATATTACTTCTTAAAATAAAAAAGTATTGTGGCTCAACTTGCCCCAGTGTAAGGTAAGTTGATCCAGGTCAGGGGGTAAATTGAACCACTGTTCAAACCTGGGCATACCTGTTCAAACCTGGGCATACCTACAACAAATCTTAAAGGTAACTATAAACAATAAATAACAAACCAAATACAAGCTTATATTTTTAATATAAATTTCGATTGAATTGATTGATTTTTTTTTTTAAATGTTAAAAGGAAAATTAATCATACAATTTCATACATCTTACCAATACAATGAGCTCTTATTATCAACTTGGCCTACTTTCATTCATTTCTCCATTGGAAAAACTGGCTCAACTTACCCCAAGGCCCATGGTTCACTTTACCCCATAGCCACCATTTTAGAAAAAATAGCCTAGCATTAAAATTCATAGTCATTTTTAGCTTAATGATAAACATGGTTTAATACGCTGCCAACACATCAACATATACAATATGTGTTTAAACCTGGATACTTTTTTTGACATGACAGCCGATATAGCTGACATCTAGAAAATTTACTTTGACAAGCAAAAAACGTTTTTTTGTAAAAATGTTTACTTACCAGATCACAATGAGTATCTCTCTTTCACAGGCAATGAGAAATGGGTGGAGCTTGCATCATTTCTGTTCACTTAATTACAACTATAAGGCGTTGCCTGGTTACAGGGGGAGGTTCAACTTACCCACTGGCTCAATTTACCCCCTTCTCCCCTATTGATAAAATAAAATATAAGCCAACAGAATCAACCAAGACAATAAATGAAGTGCAATACTGTCTGAATCCTGACTAGACAGCTTGGTTTTTAGTAACCGTTATCAGTATTTAGTTACTTCGGCATCATTTTGAAACGTGTATTACAATTAAATCACGATACAATAGGTTCATTTTATCGTAGTTGGTTTCCACCACAGTATTTACATGGATATAAGCCTCGCCCCCTCTCTAGCGCGTCCTGTTTGAATGACAGGAGTAAACACAGCTGACAGCCGCGGTGAAACTCCAGCAGTTGGGGTGAGAATATTCGCATTGCGTCCGTTGTGAACGCAGCATAACGCAGTTCAGAAACCACTGTTCTGACGCTTTTAAAGCAACTTCGAGATTTTAACAGTATCAGGGGCACGCAGGCCATGGTGGCCGTAGGACGTACAATTATTTTCGGGGCTTCACGGCCAGACCGGCCGTCATGGCCGCCGTGAAAATCCTACCCTGGTGCACTATCACGATAGATATGATATATCTGAAAAGGCATTTCGTGGAGACCTAATATCTTCATATCGCCCACCCCTACTATCACCCATATATACACATTAGTGTTAACCTTGAGTGCATATAAATATGGGAAACATTGTCATAAAAACTATCAAACACTTATTTTATTTACTCCCACTAAGCATATAATCTAAATTTATTTAACCCTTTTAAAAAAGACACATGGTTGGACAACCAGGCCACGCCAGCAGAGGACTATTCATCCCTGTGGAGGATTTATGCCTCAAGCATTTTGGCAACACTTTGGATTAGAGATAAAGAATGTGCCACTGAAGGAAGTGCGATCAGAAAACACAGAAACTGAGAAAACAGATTTGGGATCCAATGTGTAACACCATGTCCCGGAAACACCCCCATCTTGGTGTTCTAGCTTAACTTCAAAAGGCCTGCGAGCATGTAAATGTATGCTTATTGTATATTTGTATGTGTGTGTGCATGCCTGTGGGTGTGCGTGCATGAATCCAGGCCATTTGTTTACTAAAAAATATGTTGAGCATTATCATTCCGCAACACGTTTTCATGCCGGTTCACTGAACTAGCTAAATCGCGCAAGGCCCTGGAGCACAACATGCATTTAGGAATGCATACAAGCGACAAATAATTAGCTATAAATAATTTACAATCAATATACCCTTCATGAAATAGCCCTGTTTATACTAGCTGTACTGCCTTCAGTATAAGCATATTTAAAAAAAAACGTGTCACATAACTCTCCTTGTGAGCCACCCATTCGAAAAAGACACCGAGCAATGCATATGTTCACTAGTTGCTGTGATGCTAAGCCATACCTGCCAAATACAGATTTTCTAAAAATAAGGACGGCTCTCTAACGTCAGAACACTCACATACCCTCTTCAAACTTTCTCTTCAAAGGCCCCTCATAGTCCTGGCTCAATATAATGACTCCCATCTCGGGATAAACTTTCCCCAACATGGCAATGATTTACATCTAAAACAACAGCCTTATCTGCTGCTCATGGCTGCTGCTGGAGGAGATGGCATCCTTTTTCCCGGCCATACCCTGAAGGAAGAATACACACACATCTGTTATTGACCTGCAAGCTGGCTAATGAGGAGTGGGCGCTGGACATGTATTTCAACACTGGAACAAGCAAGTGTGTGTGTGTGTGTGTGTGTGTGTCAGTGAATGCTGCAGCAACTCTCCTGCTCGTAGTGAAGTTAGGCTGCCTCCCATATGGCCGAGTTTTAACGTCCCACAGTGTAAGGCTTGTGTTGTTGTTATAGAGAGTATAATGGTACATGACAAAGCCACACAGCGTGTTGCACTGACGTCTGCATCAATCAATGCCTCGTGCTGCAGGCTTTTTTTTCTTCACGAAACTGTGTCTCAGGGCTTCTTAACATTTAACAACCTATTGTGTCATACCCACTTAACGGGAAGAAACGGTGGGTTACGTATTGTAACCCTAGTTATATAAGCACAGGCGGAGCCCTCTACTGGAGTCTATGGGTACTACCTCTCAACCATATTATGTGAGCATTCATCAACTGAGATATCTATAACCGTAGCCGCCCCCCTGGGGCGGGCCTACCTGAATGCGCGCGCAAGCCCACCGTATATAAGGCGGCCTCGCCTCCTGACTGTCATCCTACACTTCTCTTCAGCGAGCAGCATAGGACACACAGGGCCCCGAGTAGAGGGCTCCGTCTGTCCTTATATAACTAGGATTACAATATCTAACCCACCGTTATATCTCACACAGGAGCCCTGAACACTAAACGCCCTGTCGTCCAACAACATCGAGTCACCACACTGCCCCTGACCGGGGTATCAGATACCTGCTGACCCACAGCCTCTCACCAGTCCTGTGTTGCCTCAGCAAGCACAGATGATGGAGACAGACATGTCCAAGAGCTTTACCGGCCACGCCGCTCCCAAAGCACACACACAGTTGTTCAGTGCGCCTAGTGGCAGCCGTGCGCTCCAAGTAACATGCTAGCGTACGCACCGGGCAGAGGAGGTGCAATTTAGCCTCCCTGGCCCCTCTATGGGGTGGAAGATTAAAGCCTCCTAACTGAATAGCCCTTGACCTGAACGAGCCCCTTAGATTCTTGGGAACAAAGGAGGGGTTCGATCTGAGTGTCGCCCTGCTACGGTCATCCCAGATGACCACTAAGCAACTTGGGTGCACCAACAGAGCGGTCAGCTCCGACACTCTCTTGGCCGAAGTTAAGGCATGTAGCAACGCTGTCTTCCATGACAGTGCTTTCAGGGAGGAGAGCTACAGAGGCTCAAATGGTTCTGTGACCAGAGCCTCGAGCACCAACGGCAGGTCCCACTGCGGGGCGGAGGCGTGCCCTACTGGGCGCTGCCTCCTGACCCCCTGCAAAAACCAGTCACCTGGCTGCACCAGTCCCATCAACTGTTTTACAGTTAACATATGGAATTTTCTGCATGCAATGTGGAGATTCAGGCTGAGAAGATCCAGAATGGGCCTGAATTCTCCTGTCTTCGTTGGAACCAGGAAGTACAGGGAATAGTGACCTTCCTCTCTGTCTTGAGAGCGCACAACACACTGGGTGTTTCTCAATCTCGAGGATGCTGGCTTGGTAGTCGCGTACTTCCAAGTTACTTCCTTCAGAAACGAAGCAAGTATGCTTTCAAGCCACGGCTTCGGAAAACGAAGAAGAATGGAACAGGCTAACAAGTGTGTGCTGCGTCGGCTCAGTCATTCTCCACAAGGGTTTTTGAAATTGGTCCATGTGCAAAGCATTGTGGGGATTTTAAGGACGCGAAGTCTACCCATGTGCAGCCTCGAAATGTCCTCCAAACCAAGGGCGCGGCCTCCCAAGCATGCTGGAGATTGGAAGAGTCCTTCGGCGGCACTCGATGACGTGCATCCTTGAAATATTGGCTTGGAAGCCAGAATCCTCGAGATTGAGAAACGGCCACAGTCTCAGCGTCCTGTCCATCCATTACATGTTAGACGCCTTTATCCAAAGCGACTTACATACTCAATACTGTGGGCAATCCCCACAGGAACAATTTGGGGTGAATTGTCTTGCCCAGGGACACAACGACATGCTGACTGCAGTGGGGTTTGTGCTCCCTTAACACCAATGTTCTATCCACTGCGCCACACGCCTCCTACATCCATCCACTCCGTTAATACACAGCTGTGCTTCCATTCCCCATAACACTACGTCAGGGGATGTACAATCAGCTGCGGGCTTGCGCGCGCATTCAGGTAACATTCATTCCTAACTGGGCCGGCTACGGTTATAGATATCTCAGTTGATGAATGCTCACATAGTATGGATGAGAGGTAGTACCCATATAGTCTAGTAAAGGGCGGAGCCTGTGCAGGGGTAGACATTAAGGGTAAATGCCACTGGCCATCCGGGCCGGTGGAATTGTATTATTACTGGCCCCACCATTGTAACCACTGGCCCGGAGCATTCGTCCAAAAATGGATAATGCACTTTCTGCCTTCCTGTCATTAGGAGTTAGAAATGTAATGGCTATAGATTAGATCCATCATTATCCTAAACTGCTGGGACATTTCCCTATAGCCAATACCTTTATATTTTCTACTCTTCACTTACTTGTCAGCATAGGTCGGCATTGATGTACAGACCCGACAGAATACCTTGTTTATATTGGCATCATATTGAGAGGTGCATCCAGTGACGCGTCCTAAAACCAGGAAGTAAGCTGCTGGTTCCCTCGATTTCTCCACAGAGTTTTGGAAAATAGCTGGAAATAAGGTCTGTGGAAAACAAACCTGTTTGATAAATGCACGTTTTGTTCAGCTGGATAATCTCCACATGTCTACCCTACTTTTATAATTTTCTAATCATAAATCTAATCGATAGATTATAAAAGGGTTTTAGGACGCGTCACTGCACCAAGAAGCCAACTCCATCGATCAAGCTGGCTGAAACTTTCTCTCCCTCTTCTTCTCATGCTCCCTGTCACTCTCCTTTAACTCCTCCGGTGACATTCTTTTATTTGAAGATTGTTTTTTGCACGGTGCTTGGTTCCAGAACAAAATGACTCAGGGTGCATCTGAGATTAGAGAGGGTGCAGTTGTAAAGTGCTATTGGAGTGGACCTAACCTCCTCTAAGAGGGTCCTCACCTCCTCTCGGGGGGTCCGGGGGCATGCTCCCCCGGGAAGATTTTTTTTTTTTTTTAAATATTGAAGTTCAAAGCATCAATCTGGTGCACTTTGAGAGCAAAATTAAGAGATCTATGGTTCTATGTGCTCTTTGCTTGATTCATGCCTTCCCAGTCCCTTATCACGTAGCCTATAAGAGCATGGCGCCAGTTGTTGTGAAGGCATCTGACTTACTTGAACCGAAATGTCTACATGCATAGCAGAAGATGGCATTTTTTTGACATGAATATTCCAGCCAATCTCTGTTTTGAGACCATGAGCTGCAAAATTAATGCCTTACCCCACTGTACAGGCGAGTTGGGTACTTTTTTAAATATACCTGAGCAGGCTCTGTTTTGCCGAGGTCTGGCACTTGCGGGCCGCTGAGGGGTGGCGGTGTTTGGGGCAACGAAGAGAGCTGCGGCTGCTCCGCCTCCGTGGGCGAGGCGGGCAAAGCCAGCGAGTCGGGCGTTAGTGTCCACGACAGTGGCCGCGGGTAACGTAACGTCCCCATGATCTGAACTGTTATTACCTGCAGTAGATGCAGTGTTACTGCTGGCGATAAGGGCTGGTTGTTTTAACCATTTTCTGATGTCCATCATTGACTGCTGTGTAAGCACCTTGCAGATGACGAACGCGCACGTGGCACAGTTCACGCGCACCTGACATAATAACGTTACTTACTGTTTAAATTGACCAAATAAATGCAGCAGACAATGTTATTTAACCACAATTACAATTTATTTTATTTCAACTATATTCTTCTTCTTCTTATTATTATTATTATTACTACTACTACTATTATTATTATTATTATTGTTATTATATATGTAATATTTTTCACTTTTCATTTTTACTTTTCATTTTTCAAATGATGGTGCATAACGACTCAACTGAGGGTGCAATGCACCCTTATGCACCCCCGTAGAACCGGGCCTGCGCTGGTATTTAAAAACATTTTGGCGAATGGTTAGGTGGCGCGATAGTCTGTAGTGAAGGAGCGCGCTCCCGCTCACGGGAGCCTGCTCGCGCTATGCGCCGCAGCAAACAGCGGTTTGCTTTTAATTAATGGAAAAACGTCCTTTAACAGCTTAGTTGGAATCGGGTCTAAGATACACAGTGATGGTTTAGAAGAAGGAATCATTGAATTCAATTGTTCAAGGTTTATGGGTGAAAAGCATTCTAATTCACTATCTAGTGTAATATTAGAACTTACATTTCCGGGAGCTGTTGATAACACTATACTGGTCAAAGGCAAGAGGTCATTAATTTTGTTTCAAAGAGTAACAATTGTATCATTAAAAAAGCACATAAAATCATTACTACTGAGTGCTATGGGAATAGAAGGCTCAATCGAGCTATTATAATCATTGATAGTAATATGCCAAATTAAACGAGATTCTTCAAGTTTAGTGGAACGCCATATCCTTTCAAGTTGTCTCTTTTGCTTTATTTTTGCGGGTTTTGGCATTATGCCATGGAGCTCGTCTATGTTGTTTTATTTTCTTATTTTTCAAAGGAGCAACAGAGTCTAATTTTGTTTAATACTGTCTCTGTGCTTTGTATCCTTCTTCAGTGACGATCCTTGCCATACAGTGGAGTGGAGCATGTGGTTTGCTGGGCACTTTTTGCATGCAGATAGGTATATAGGTGATTTGCAGTTAGTGTTAATTGAAAGCAGCTACACATTACATTACATTACATTGAATTTAGCTGACGCTTTTATCCAAAGTGACTTACAATAAGTACATTCGACCAGGAAGACACAACCTTGAAGAAAACAGAATCATATAAGTACATCAGGTTTCATAGAGCCAAACATTTCAAGTTATCTGTGTTGGTTATTCTCGCGTCCAGGAGAGAAGCTTAAAAGGAGACTAAATGGAGTCTCTGAGATTGTTTCAAATTGGTACTTTAATTCAAAATAAAGGGGCGGTTATATTCACAAACAGAATATTGTTCGAAAGAAAAGCAGCTGTGTCCCTGGCTCTGGCAGGTGAAGAAAGAGGCCGAACCCCTCAGGTCCCGCTGTTTATATATCCTCTGCTGGCTCCTCCCTGCGGGCCGGCTCTCCAACGTTTTAATGTCCGTTATTACGCATATCAGAGGATACAGACATTGTACATTCAATATATCTAAACACGCCTTTTCTCCTCCTTAACTCTTTCATGACTTTTCACTTAACACATTCTAAACACTGTAATCAATACTCCAAAAATACAGGAAATACTTCACAGCAGTTTGGTTTCCGGTCGTTCCGAATGTTGTTACATGCTACCGACATCTGTAAACAATAACGTACTCAAGTAAACTGTACCTTCATTTAATATTAAACAATAATAATATCTCGACGTCTATAGTTGTAGTGTTGAAATCAGTAGGTTTCGGTGTGCAACATCATATCATATCACTGCTAAATTCACCTCTATAGTAAATGGTATATTAGCCTCATGCTAAATGCTAACTGGAGATGAAGGATTTTCAGAATAAAAGCTTAACAACTGGTTGTGCACAAGAACTTCTGGTTTTTCAGTATAAAACAGCATTTAAACTGACGGTATGTTTAAGGTACTTTATGCCATTAAAAACATTGATTTTAATTTCTAACAAAGTGCTACTCAACTGGCTATAGATAAGCCAGTCCTTTATTAGTATATAAGTGCTCTGTTAGCAGTTCTATCGCTCAAAGTGGAGTCGAAAGAGATTTCAGTCTGCGCCGGAAGATGTGCAGGCTTTCTGCTGTCCTGATGTCAATGGGGAGCTCATTCCACCATTTTGGAGCCAGAATAGCAAACCCACGTGTTTTTGCTGATGGGAACTTGGGTCCCCCTCGCAGCGAGGGTGCAGCGAGTCGTTTGGCTGATGTAGTGCACGTGCTGGGGTGTACAGTTTAAGCATGTCCTGGATGTAGGAAGGGGCAGATCAATTCGCAGCATGGTATGCAAGTACCATTGTTTTGAAGTGGATTCTAGCAGTTACCGGAAGCCAGTGAAGGGAGCAGAGTGGTGTGGGAACATTTTGGAAGGTTGAAGACCAGACGAGCCGCTGCATTCTGGATGAGCTGCAGAGGTCGGATGGCACATGCAGGTAGACCAGCCAGGAGGGAGTTGCAGTAGTCTAGGCGTGAGATGACGAGAGCCTGGACCAGAACCTGTGTTGTTTTCTGGGTCAGCTGGGGACGTATCCTCCTGATATTGTAAAGCGTGTATCTGCAGCAACGGGTTGTAGCAGCGATGTTTGCAGTGAAGGACAGTTTGTTATCTAGGATCACACCCAGATTCCTTGCAGTCTGAGTCGGGGAAACAACAGAAGTGCCGATGTTGATTGTTAGGTCAAGAGTGGGACAATCTTTTCCCGGAAGGAAAAGCAGTTCAGTCTTGTCAAGGTTGAGCTTGAGGTGATGAGCAGACATCCACTGAGAGATGTCAGCTAGACAAGCAGAGATTCGTGCGACGACCTGGGTCTCTGAGCGGGGAAAGGACAGAATGAATTGGGTGTCGTAAGCGTAAGCGTAAGGCTAATGACTGATCTGAGCGAGTTTGTGTTCAGAGGAAGGGAGGGCTGAGAGCACCGATGAGGTAAGAGTAGAGGGGGAGAGGGAACGAAGGTTGCGGCGGACAGGTGCAGGATGAGAAGAGATTAGTTTGTTATGTTTGGAAAGGGGTAGAGAGAATGAAATGAAGAAGTGATCGGATGTGTGGAGCGGGTTTACAGAGAGGTTAGAAGTAGTGCAGTTCCTTGAGAATATGAGATCAAGGACATTGCCAGCTTTATGAATTGGTGGGAATGGAGACAATGAGAAAGCAAAGGTGGTTAACAGAGATGTTAGTTCGTCTATCTCCCCTGTCTGGAGGTTGAAGTCTCCGAGAAGTACAGCGGGAGGGCCAGTTTCAGGGATATGTGAGAGGAGATTATCTAATTCCTCCAAGAAGTCCCCCAAGGCACTTGGCGGACGGTAGAGAACAACAATGGTTAATTGTATAGGATGGGTTACTGTGACGGCATGGAATTCAAAGGTGGAAGGAGTGAAGTTATGTAGCTTGTCACGTGGTGATATTAGCATGATTGACTACCCTCACTATCAACACGTCCAGAAGAAGGTCATGCAAAGCTGCCTGCCTTCCTTTGATTCTCTCTGAACTGCCTGATGATCCTATCTCTTTAACATCTACATGCTACCACTGGCTCAGATAATGAAAAACAACAAAATAAGTTACCATAGCTATGCAGATGACACACAAATTTACGTAACAGTTTCACCAGGAGACTATGCTCCAATTCAAACACTGAGTAAGTGCATTGAACAAATCAATGACTGGATGTGTCAGAACTTTCTCCAATTAAACAAAGATAAAACTGAGGTAATGGTTTTTGGAGCCAAGGCAGAACGTATAAAAGTTAGCGCTGAGCTTCAGTCTGCAATGTTCAAAACAACAGATAAAGCCAGAAATCTAGGTGTAGTCATGGACTCTGACCTGAGTTTCAACAGTCACATTAAAACAGTTACTAAATCACCTAAAAAACATATCTAGGATTAAAAGACTAATGTCACAGCAGGATTTGGAAAAACTTGTCCATGCTTTTATCTTCAGTAGACTTGACTACTGCAATGATGTCTTCACAGGTCTCACTAAAAAATCTATTAGGAAGCTGCAGCTGATTCAGAACGCCGCTGCTCGAGTCCTCACTAACACTAAGAAAGTGGATCACATCACTCCTGTTCTGAAGTCTTTACACTGGCTTCCTGTGTGTCAAAGAATAGATTTCAAAATACTGCTGCTGGTTTATAAAGCTTTGAATGGTTTAGGCCCAAAATACATTTCTGATCTACTGCTAAATTATGAACCATCCAGATCTCTCAGGTCTTCAGGGACTGGTCAGCTTTCTGTCCCCAGAGTCAGAACTAAACATGGTAAAGCAGCGTTCAGTTATTATGCTCCAAATATCTGGAACAAACTCCCAGAAACCTGCAGGTCCGCTGCAACTCTGACTACCTTTAAATCCAGGCTGAAGACTTTTCTTTTTGTCGCTGCTTTTAATTGAACTATTCATATCTTAGACTGCACTGTAACTTTTATCCATGTATTTTTTTTAATGTTTATCCATGTATTTCTTCTTTTAATGTTTATTTTATTAGCTTTTCTTTTTAATGACTGATTTTAAATGCCATTCTCTTAATGTCTTTCATTTTTGGTAAAGCACTTTGAATTGCCTTGTGTTGAAAAGTGCTATATAAATAAACTTGCCTTGCCTTGATATTTTTAATGTCAACCATTTGTGCAGATAGCAAGAAGTAGAACAGATCGCCGGTGCTAATCTAACGTTAGCGTTAGCATTTCTCCCCCGGGCTTAAATGGTTTATTATAGAATGATCACACCGGTGTGACAGTACTCTTCAAAGGGTTCACGAAATATGACTACTACTCTTACTGTTTAACATTTTGGGTTACTTGATGTTACTTCATGGCTAATAAAAATGACAAGGCTATGACTGTAATGCTAACTAACGTGCTTGCTACGAGCTAGGTAGCTAACTTGATCCAGCCACTGGTCCTTCCACTCGTAAATGGGAGTCGTAATCCCACTTACGACTCTGGGATTTGTAGTCTTTCTAGTTGCGTATTTTTCATAGTCTTATATTTCAACAGTTTTACGACAAACTGTGACTTTTTTGACAAGGAAATTATTTTTTAAGATTGCCAAACATCATGTGTAATTCGTGGCACAATTTAAACGGGATCGAAAGAAAAGTTCTCTCTCCATTGACTTCAATACATAATTTTTCCGAAATAAGGTCCCATGGACCGGAAGTAGATGGGCGTAACTTCGCAACTCTATTGAAAATGCACCCAAATGTCTCTTGATACAGGGTACTTATTATGTTATAGTTTGGATTCCTAAAGCTTTTAGTCTCCGATCCCATCATTCAAGGGTGGTTTTCACTATAAGTAATGTTTCTTTTTTGGATGGACACTATAATTTAAATTGTTTTACCATGTTCAATCTGAATTTACTTTAAAATAAAAAAATTCTATATTGATTCGGACTTTTCTACATCCAACTCATAGGGTTATCATTACTTTGAGAAAAAAGATTATTAATTTACCCCTTTTTAGAAGTGAAGTTATAGTCATTTGTTCTAGGAATGTCATTTTCGAGCCCGAGACCTGAAAAATAGGCCTAACAGGTTAAAGCTGAATTAATAGATTTTGTTTTCTCAACACATTGGGTCAACAAACTGAAGCTGACAACACTACACTGATATATTATACCTAAATAAAGTTGCTGTAGTGAACATGTTGGCAAACACTTCCAACAAACAAAGAGCCAAACTATCAGTCATTTGGAATTGTGTTTCTGAAATGCAAACGGATGTAAGTCCAATATTTATTCTCCTTTACGCTCAATGTTGTTCTCCACCAACTCCTGGGAAACATATCCGTCTCAAAAGCTTCCGATATTATCCAGGATAAGCAATTAGCTTTTTAAGCGACGGGGATTTTGTGGATTTTTTTCACATATTACGTATAGTTAAGACTTGAAATGACAAAACGCCCAATGTCCCCAACATGCTTTATTAATGATTTCAATGACAACCATATCTCGACTCTGCCGTTCTATGACAGACTAGCAACGCCCTGTGGATGTTATTCTCTGATGTGTTGTAGATGGGCTCATAGGCTGCAACATGGATGGGTGAACAGCTTAACAAAACTAAAACAAGAGTGAAAGTCAGTCATCAGTAATGTGTGTGTGTATGGGTGTGTGAAAATGTGCAACAGAACAGTAGCTGTGTCCTTAAGAAGATTCAGTCACCCAGTTGAATGGTGGTGGTCTTTATAGCTTAGCTGGTGGGGCTCATAAAGGTTGATAATCTGGATCACATGTAACAGATAACAGAGAGCCAACAAGCAGAGAACACATAGTGGACCCCTACTGGATTGGTCGTAACGGTTGTACTATATATTCGTCTTTTTCACCATGAACACCAACTGGAGGCTTCTCCTCCAATTTCTACAGTTACATAACCTTAACCCTAACCCTAGTGTTACTTAAAAGGTCTTTGAGGTCAGACAGTTAAAATCAGTTGAGACTGACTTTGGGCACTGATTCAATTACGTTTTTAGCACCGTTCCTGATGGTTATGAATAAAGTTAGTCTGAAATCCTTGCAAGAGAGACCCAATAAGCAAAATGTTGTGCCCCTGTGCATAATCTCTAACTGATGGCCCATTGAAAAGAAAGGCACATTTAAGTTCTATTCTGGTAGCTTCTTACTTTTTCGTCAGTGCTAGGAAGGTACCATGTAGACGGTTTATGACACTTTTACTGGTTGGAACAGCTGCATGCTGCTGCTATACATAATTGTGATGGGAGAGCAGTGTGCTGTCCAGAAGCAAATATAATGAGGTCAAACTGAATAAGTAGATCCATAGAGCTGAGAGGACCGCAGAGATATAATTCCCAGATGGGGATATCATATCGCTCTCATGCAACACATAATCATCCGTGATCCATTGTCTCTTGTAAAGATTCTTGTTGGAAAGCTCATTCCCTCTCCTCTGCATTCATGTTGAGCTTCAGCAGAAGTGGCGGCTAGCAGTCGTTGGAGAGCACCCACAGCCACCAAACACTGTTGCTTCATGTGCTCTCTGTAACGCTGTGCGGGGATGTGCATGCATGTGTGGTTTTATTCTAACACCAAAAGGTCAGAGAGCTTTGGTTTTCATCTTGAGTGAAGTCAATGCTCTGTCACCCCGAGCCTTTTCGAAAGTGTTTTGCGATACTGAGCCTCTCTGTTTTAGTGACACTTTGGTCCCGAAAGACCCCCTGGGCTCTCAGGATGAAAATGTATCTCTCTGTATTCAACCTGTAGCTTGCCAGGACAGTTCTGTCTGGAGGCACTTAGCGGGCAAAGTGAGGGACATCTCTCTTTCTTATTTTGTCTTTCTCTGGTTAATGTATTTTCCTTTACGACCACAGAGAAATGCTCCACTTGGAACAAAACGTTGATTCATCTTTAAAATAGAATTCAGGATGAAGCCTTGTCATGTGAATGTCAGGGGGCAAAACAGCAAATGAAAAAGTGCTTCTGTAATACATTTTTTAAGAAGATTTTACTTATGACTGTGCAAAGACTAAACGAGTGTTAGTTAACTTTCACATTGGAAAGAGGTGTCTAAAGGTGTTTGTAGGGGATAAAAGGAGAGAAGCAAACATGTGGAATATATTAATCACCTGCTGTGTTCTTATTTTACCCTCACTTAATCACTGTTACTTGGAAATTCGCCACATTTTAATTTGATTGAGTCAATTCAAACTTTGGTGCCTGCTATATTGACCAAAAAAGCGGAGTTATACTGCTGAAAATTATGTTGTACTTCAGTGACATAGTTTGAGAAAACGGAAAACTACAAACCTTTGGAATTTGCCACTGGGGAGCCATAGAGCGCTGTGCTCTAGATCCCACTCAACCACGTTTCCTGTTTATTAGGCATTTCACATACAGTCAGAACGTTACTCATTCTTAGTCTATTTCAGTCTCATACAATTTGATTTTAAAACGTAGAGGAATCCAAAAAATATTGCTATCGATCCAAAAGTCACACTGATATGACAAGACTGATGGTTTGTGAGAGAGAGATTCCTATTAATTGCTTATGTTATCAATATAACCTTACATTGGCACTGCGATGTTGCTGATCTCTGAAATGGGTGGGAATCTCGTTGTGAGTTACGTTGTTCGCAGCAGCCTCAAACACTAAAATAGCATTGACATGTTCAAGACTAGTCAATATGCCTGCCCTGCACGGAAGAACAACAATATTCATTTGTGCATGCTGTGAAATAATTGTTGAATAGCAATAGATTATAATTAATTGCATTTATTGTAGTGCTCAAAGCGCTTTACATGACATATTGCATATATCAGACATGTAATACATCAATACTGTGGACAATACCCACAGGAGAAATGTAAGGAGAAGTGTCTTGCCCAAGGACACAATGTCATGCTGACTGCAGTGGCAATCAGGATTGGATTATACGACAAATATAAATAAATGAATACATTATAATTCTTAAGATTTCAGTCATATTTTGTTTGGTGCCACCCATGGTTAACGATGCTAAGTGTATGTTTGTTCAACTCATAGCTTTGCCGGATTGTGTTAACATTCTAATAATACCACATATTCAAAGCTATTTGAAAGTGCAGCTATACAAACCCTGAGCAAAAATTATTATTTGTGCATTGATTCAATAAAGAATCCAGATTTGTTATGGAGGACTAGCCTCGCACCTTGATTTTTGTTATACTTATTTACGCTACTATCGATTTATTTGATATTGTTTTTTTAGCTTGATCCCAAACCAGAGGAAGCTTGCTCCCATACATTATATAAGTTAGCTTGTCACAGCCCAATCTGTCGACCATAGAGCAACGATGTAAATCTGTTGACATCAATGGGTTGTGTTTGTTATTTAAAAAAAGAAAAAGGTCAAATCAAGCTAAATCTTGCTGGTTTCTTCGATATTCCGAACAAAAACTAAATTGAATTGTGGACCCCAAGACGAATAGCCAATGCTCACGCTAGTGCAAATATGGATCCTAATAAAGAAATTGCATTACTGGTTTTATTGAATAACTACCACTATAACAAGGGGACAGTAGATTGTTTTAGAGCTGGAGTTTGAGATGATCAAGATTGTAAGAAATATGACAATAAGGCATATTGATTCTCTACTGGACAATGCTCTTTGTTTGGTCCATTTCTGTCACAAACGAGCTGAGGACCAAAATGCAGAACACAGGAAACCAGGGATAGTCGGTAACCAGCTTTATTGAAGGCAATAGGCTGATAGAGACAAAACGGCAGATAGTAGGCAAAGGGCTGGTCGGGGACAGGCGAGGGTTCCAGGAGAAAGCAGGACGGCAGTCGCAGGTACCGAACGGGTCAGGGAGCAGGCGAGGCAGGCTGGTCAGGTACAGGCAGGGTCGAAACCGGGAGAGCAATCTGAAGGGTAATGCGGGAAAGACTGGCATGCTGCAAAGTACGATCTGGCACTGAGGTGAAAGTGAAGTGGGCCTAAATACTAATGGAGCTGATGGGTGTAACAGAGTGAGAGAGAGACAGGGTGTGACTACCAGGTGACTAAGGAATGTTAATGCAGAAAATAGGTGAGTGAGAAAGCAGACTGTGACAATTTCATTGTATTGACTGACAGATGGGTCAACTGGCACAATATTAAGTGCTGACCTCACATACCAAGCCTTATTTTAGCTTACACTGGTGCCGAAAACGACCATACCCTTTGCAAATTGTCCTTCCTATTTTCCTGATGGCAGAATGAACAGTTTTTTATTCCTCCAAAATTCACAGTGAGATGTGGATGGCTCAGTGACTTCAATTATCCTGAACAGTGATGTCCTGTTGGACCACTTTTTCATTGTCTATATCTATTGATCGTGTGACTACATTAGAATACGTGATGGCTAATGAGACTCAAGAGGTTTTTTTTTTGTTGGGTTGTTGAAGTCATTAAAGCCGGTTATCTTTCGTACCTGGCTTTGTTTACATCATCAGTCCATATTGATTCCAATGTCGCATTGAAATATTGATGGTTATATAGGACCAAGATTTCTTTGGGTTGATGATGGAATTTGAGCACTTCGCCCTTTGCTAAACACATCTACATACAGATGTAGCACTCTAGAATGGACCCCACCCAACGGATTCCAGTGGCTGGAAATGTAAA
The DNA here is from genome assembly GCA_902827135.1 of Harpagifer antarcticus. Lineage (NCBI taxonomy): Eukaryota > Metazoa > Chordata > Actinopteri > Perciformes > Harpagiferidae > Harpagifer > Harpagifer antarcticus. The sequence continues at coordinate 17,819,711 of CADEHL010001005.1, forward strand.
GCCCTCCCACTACTACTGAGAGGGCGTTGCCAGATTTTAAATTTCAGGATTTAACCAGGAGATGGCGCTTCATTAACAAATACACAAAGACATGGGTGAATTTGTTCTTCAGTTTGTTTCCTGGACTTTCAGTAATGTTTGCAGCTCTGCAGTTGGGTTTTCTGAAGAGCATTTAAACACATATTTGTTATGGTTTTCACAGGCTACGATAACGAAAAAACATCAATATTTTTGCTGAAATAAAGTATATCTAATCTTATTATCTTAATTGTAATTTAATAATATATAGTCTTTATATATGAAATCATAATAATAATGTAAATGTTTACACTTCTTTATTTGTTATGCTTATACCTATACAATAGTTTGCTTTAATATGCATTATATTTTTTGTAATATTGTGGTGGTGTTTTTACACAGTACAGTAGATCGAAGTAAATCAACTCATACATTAAGATAAAATAAGATGGACCTTTATTCATCCCCATGGGGAAATGTAGTTGTTCAAACAGCAACAGGGTAAGAGTGAAAAACAGGATAGCACAGATTAATACAATCAAAAATATGATCAGCGATAAAAATAATAATAATGTGAAACTATGAAATAAGAAATTAATAAAATGTAAATGAAATCATCATATTATAATGTATTGTATTATTAAGTAATATCATACATTAACCCCATTATAGCAGATGCCACATTGAATGGATGAACACATTTATGCATCAATAATTACAACGGAGTATTTATAAATATAAGTTGTAAAAATACTTATATGTATTTAATACTAATAACATGATTCATTTTACTTTCAGATGATAATACTTGGGCAATTGACAATTTTGAATGCAGGACATTTACTTCTAACACGTATTTTTACCTAGGTAAATAATCTGAATAATTCTTCCACCTCTGAGTTTGGACCCCATCACTGTTTTTAAAACTTTAATTAAATGTTTGACATTCCAGAGACCATTTCAGACCGGCAATGCTGCCCTGCAGGTGTTGATCACCTTGAGGGGGGCTGTCGAGCCTACAGTATTTCATTTGTATTAAAGCCAGACTATTTTTAATTATAACTGTCTGATTTTGTCATTGCACAACATTTGTGAATAAACTAAATTTGTGATTTTTATGGCAATAATATTACAAAAATGTTCACAGCCTCAGCTTGCAATGTTTTAATTGTTTTATACCATTTATCAAGACCTACCGTATACCGGCAATGGAGAAGAAGGGGGATGGGAGAGTTGTCACATTCCGATGGGCCATTATTTGAAACAAAGAGAGCACTCCTGGGTTGCTGTCAGATTATCCAAAAATCAGCTCCTAAATTCTAACCCTATCGTCTATTCCTTGACCTCTGAGTGAAACGTCACGGGGTTAAGGGATAGGAGAATTCAAAAGGATTTAGGAGAAGAGACTGCGGTACTTTAGAGAATCCGACTGCACTTTCACTATCCGACGTGTTTATGATGCGCCAGCAGACATGAATGTGCGTCTGCTGCTGTGGGGAAACTATGGAAACTACAGTTTTCTATACAGCGGACTACAACATGGATGTTAATAAGAACGACGGACTACTGTAAACTCATCTAGAGACTCTGCACCGTGCTCTGATGCTGTTGCCTTATGCTTTATGAACGTGGACAATAGAGAAACATATTCTTCATGACCAAAGTTGGAATTGAAATCAAAAAGGAAAGTGAAACTTATGCTCGTAGTCACCCTCTCCCTCCGGTCCCCATTAATACAAATGATCCCAATACGTATGATTGTATGAACTATGAAAATATCTTAAAATCAATACAGATGTATTTATTATAAACGTTAGTCCTTAACATCTATCAGTGTGTATATCACCATTCAAACATATTTTAAAAGTTGAACAAACCCCACACAGCTCAGTGAAATGTTGACTTTATTTGATAATTTCAGTAAAAACTAACGTTCATATTTCTCTTTTTGATAATACTGATGAACGTTCAAAACAAAGCACTTTGGCAATTTACCACATACGTTTTAAAATGCTTAATAAGCACCGTAACTTTCATGATATCATTTCTCGGTCATAACCGGTTGTTTCCGTGAACGGCCGACTGATGTGTGACGGCAAGGCATTGTGGGACAGCATTTTCTTCTCTCCTTTCGGTGAGGGAGGTCCAGTGGTTCCTAAGCTAAAGGAAGTTTGAAACCTCCTTTCCTATCATCTAGAGCAGTGGTAACCAACCTTTTCAAGCCCAAGATCACTTTTTATTCCAAAATGTAAACGGAGATCTACCAATCCGATATCTTCCAAAAACCCACTTAGGAGTAAGACTATTAGGGGTGTAACGGTTCACAGAAGTCACGGTTCGGTTCATACCTCGGTTTGGGGGTCACGGTTCGTTACGGGTTCAGTACAACAAGGAAAAGTAAAAAAAGGTCCCAAATGCATAATTCTTTTGCTGTTATTTATTTAACAGTAGTGCAAGTTTTGGTATGAAAATAAGGAACTCTAACATTTGGAATCATTAACTGTATTACACAGTTAAAAACAAACCACAAACAGTACCACACACACTCAGATGGCCATATTATTTATAATGGCTGATGTCAAACAAAAAGGTTAAATAAGCTGTACAACTAAAAAGAATGTCTTGAAAATATTAAAATAAATAAGAGTTTTTCAATCACAATCAATAAAAGGCAATACAGAACTGTATAACATCTCCTGATGTCAAAATATAAAATAAATACAATGATAAATATAAAACAAAATAAAATCTGTACATTTAGGAGCAATGTCTAACATGTGTAATTAACTTGTGAGTGTGTGAGGCCATTATGCCTAAATAAAGGTACTCAAGCTTTACTCTATTTTCAAGTGTTTGTCTATGTTGTCAGTAGTGAGGGCAGATCTGTTGGCGGTAACTATGTCACCTGCCGTCGAGAAAACCCTCTCGCTGGGGACTGAGACTGACTCGGATGTGATTGAGCATGTTTGACGTGTTACCACAAGCATACTGCACCGCTGTCGAACAACGCCGACACACCGTCCTCGTCCGATCCACAACTCGCACCCCATCATTGTTGTAGTCCACAGGGAACCCGAAATGTTCCCACAGACGCTTTACATTTGGGAGGGAGGGTAGACAAACAAAACAAAGACAAAGCCAAAAAGAAACAAAACAAAACAGAAAAGCAGTCAGGAGGAAGTTGATTGAGAGGGGGGGGGGGGGGGGGGGGGGGGCTTATGGATACAGAGTTGAAGAGGTGGGTTTTGAGGCGGGACTGGAAAAGGGTGAGGGACTCAGACTCACGGAGGTATTTGGGGATGGAGTTCCAGAGCTTCGGGGCTGCCACAGAGAAGGCTCTGTCCCCGAAGCTCCGGAGTTTGGCCTTGGGGATGGAAAGCAAACCGGCTGAGGTGGATCTGAGGGACTGGGGTGGTTAGTAGAGGATGAGGAGGTCAGTGAGGTAGGGGGGGGGCAGATGGTGGAGGGCTTTGAAAGTGAGGACCAGGAGTTTGTAGTGGATGCGGTGTGAAACGGGGAGCCAGTGGAGTTCTTTGAGGACCGGGGTGATGTGGTGCCATGATTTGGTGTGGGTGAGGAGTCTGGCGGCTGCGTTCTGGACACGCTGCAGTCTATTGAGAGAGGTGGAGCTGATGCCGTAGAGGAGGGAGTTGCAATAGTCAAGGCGGGAGGAGATGAAGGCGTGAATGAGTCGCTCAGCTGCAGGGCGGGTGAGAGAGGGACGGAGTTTGGCAATATTGCGGGGGTGGAAAAATGAGGTTTTTACAACTTGACGGATGTGGGGCTCGAGGGAGAGGGTGGGGTCAAATATAACGCCAAGGTTGCGTGCCTGGGGGGAGGGGGAAACAGGGGTGCCATCAATGGTGACTGTCAGGTTAGGGGTTTTGCTGAGGGTGGATTTGGAGCCGATGAGGAGGAGTTCAGATGTATTGCTGTTGAGTTTGAGGACGTTGTGTTGCATCCAGGATCTGTCGGAGAGGTAGGACTGGAGACACCTGAGTGCAGTACCTTCGATACCGATGTCCTGGAGTCGGGTAAGCAGGATGGTGTGGCTCACGGTATCGAAGGCTGCAATCAGGTCGAGGAGGATGAGGATGTTGAGGGAACCGGTGTCAGCAGAGGTGAGGAGGTCATTGAGGACTTGATGAGGGCCGTTTCTGTGCTGTGGTGGGGACGAAAACCAGACTGAAGGGGTTCCAAAAGCCGGTTGGTGTGGAGATGGCGGTGGAGTTGTTTGGAGATAATGCGTTCTATTGTTTTTGAGAGAAAGAGGAGGTTGGAGATGGGACGGTAATTACTGAGGGAGGAGTGATCCAGACCGGGTTTCTTGAGGATGGGAGTGACAGCAGCAGTTTTGAAGGCAGAGGGGACGGTTCCTTTGGACAGGGAGGAGTTGAAAAAGTTGACAAGGTAGGGGCAGAGGACGGGGAGACAGGACTTCAGTAGAGGGGTGGGTAGAGGGTCAAGGGAGCAGGTTGTGGGTTTGGAGGAGCTGATCAGTTTGAGTATTTCAGGGGGGGTAACCAGAGTGAACTGGGAGAGGCGGCCGTGGGGAGGAGGGCTCGGGAGGTCCCGGGAGATGGGGGGAGAAACTGTGGCAGTGGATGCTGGAGGAGATGTATGTGTGTCAGATGCAGCGGATAGGGAGAGATTAATGGCAGTGATTTTGTCAGAGAAAAACTGGAGGAGTGAACTGCATAAAGGAAGGGAGGGTGTCAGCACAGGGTTTGAGGAGCTTGTTGACGGTGGAGAAGAGGGTCCTGGGGTTATGGGAGGGGTCGGTAAAGATGGTGGAGAGGTAAGCAGTTTTTGCGGCAGTGAGGGCGTCTCTGTAGGTAGTGAGATGGAGTTTGTAGGATTCATGGTGAACTGTGAGGGATGATTTCTTGGTTAGGCGTTCAAGCTGGCGGCCGGTTTACTTCAGCTTACGGAGTGCAGGGGTGAACCAGGGTGAGGAGGTTTTAAAAGTGACATTTTTCCTTTTGAGGGGGGCCAGGCTGTTGAGGGAGGCGAGTAGGGTGGAATTAAGGTGGTTGAGTTGTTCATCGGGTGAGCTGAGGTTCGAGTCCAGGGGGAGAGTAGAGGAAAGCAGGTCGGAGAGGTGTTGGGGATCAACAGAGCATACATTACGGAAGGTGATGTTCCTGGATGGGGGGGGGTGGCGGACGGGGGAGGCGATGGTGAACTGTATGAGTTTGTGGTCAGAGAGGGGAAAGGGGCAGAGGGTGGAGGTCGAGTACTGGGAGGTTGGTGGAGCAGACAAGGTCAAGGATGTGTCCTGTATCATGGGTGGGGAAGGTGACATATTGGGTAATTGAGAAATTGTCCAGAAGGGAGGAGAATTCAGAAGCGAGTTTGCAGGTGGGGGAGTCCATGTGGATGTTGAGGTCGCCGAGGAGTAACAGATGTGGGGAGAGGGATGAAGCAATGGTGAGGAGTTCAGTGAGATCGGAGAGGAAGGAGGGGTGTGGTTTGGGGGGGCGGTAAATGAGGATAACTGTCAGGGAGGGGCTTTGAAGGCGAGGAATTCGAAGGATGGTACTGAGGGGAGGGTGAGTTCTGTAGTCCGGATGTTGTGGTTGTAGATGACAGCCAGCCCACCACCACGGCGTGAGGGGCGGGGTTTAGTGATGTAATTAAAACCATATATAGTGTAATACTGCCCTGGGTGACAGACTTTTTTCCCCACTCGTTAAAAAAAGGCGTATTCGCCGTGTGACTGCATGTGCCGAACCGTGACGGTACGGGACGAATACCGTTACACCCCTACTATTCATCGTCATATTTATTTTTGCAATCAATTTATGTTACAACAGGCTCAATGTACGTGTAAAGATGCACACAAAGAAAGACAGTTATGCACAGTTATCTGTGCAATGTACAATATTCATATTTACGGTAGGCATATCTGTTCAATACAAACTTAATATTTACAGTATCTGTTCAATGCACTATATTTAGTTTCTGAGTTCAATTAGTAATATTCACATGTACAGATATTAGCCTACAGTTCAATGTAATCCATATTAAGTTTCTCTGTTCAATGCACAATATATTTTCAATGCTCAAGTTGCTCCATCAGCCTGCCTTTAATGATACTGCTGTAAGATGTGCGTCAGTCATACGAATTCTATACTTGGATTTCATTATTTTCATTTGTGAAAAGGCCGTTTCACATAAGTATGTGGAGCCAAAGTAGGCCTTCAGTTTAAGTGCACATGACACAATCAGTGGATACCTCTCTCTACTCACGAGTGACCAAAAGTCCTGATCTCTTGCTCTGGCCTTCAATTAAATGTCGCTTTGCATTTCAATGATCTCCATGTCAACACCCATAGGTAATGTAAACACCTCCTGCATTTTAGCTGACAGCTGTTCAATGTCAACGCTGAGGAAAGGGTTTGATACAAAACCAACTACTTGCCCCATGTCTTGTAGCTCCACAAATCGAGCACCAAATTCTGATGTCAGTTTGTTCAAATGGGCGCAGAATTGTTCAGGATGGAAAGCAGTTTTGTCTGTGAGGTTTTGTGACACCTTTTCAAGATTTGGGAAGTGTGTCAGCCTGGCATGTCTTAACTGAGTGGTCCACAAACTGAGCTTCACTTTGAATGCCTCCACTGCGCTAATCATGTGACCAAGCTCTTGGTCTTTCCCTTGCAATTCTCGGTTAAGGTCATTGAGTTTTGCAGTCAGATCGGTAAGGAACCCCAAGTCCAATAACCAAGTATCGTCGGACAGCTGCTCATACTCTTCGTTCCTCGACTTCAGAAAACTGATGATCTCTGGCAGCAAATCCAGAAAACGCTGGAGCACCTTGCCCCGACTGAGCCACCTTACATCTGCGTGAAGGATCAAATCTCCATACACAGAGTCGAGCTCGTCCAATAAAGACTTAAATAGCCGGTGCTGGAGTGCTTTTGCGAATTGAGTTGACAATCTTAACAACAACATTCATTACATGTGACATGTCAATTGCTTTAGCTGCCAATGCCTGTTGACGTATCACACAAATGGTGGAAAGTCTGGGTCTTTTCTGCACAGCGCAACAAATCCTGAACGAATACCGAGCATCGCTGGTGCCCCATCGCTTGTGAAGGAAACTATTTTATGAATGGGAATCTTGTACTCACGAACATAGTCCTTGCATGCCTTGTACACATCCTCACCCCTGGTTCTTTCTTTCAATGGGATCAGGGCAAGAAAGGCCTCCTTGACAGTAAAATCCGTGAAAACCATTCGGACAAACACACCTAGCTGGGCTGTGTCTGTGGCATCGGTAGACTTGTCAAATTGAACTGAAAAGTATTCCGTGAGAGACAAGTCTTTTAATACTTGCTGGGATACATCTTCGGACAATGACTCAACTCTTCTGGCTACAGTAGGTGCACCAAGTGGTACACTTTTATCCTTGCTTTTATGTCCTCTTTGTTTTTGAAACAACCCATTCCGGGTGGAAATAATACGTTTTTGATTTCTTTTTCGCCAAACCCTCAGCCATATCGATGTTGGTTAAAGATTAGCAGAACTTGGTACAGTTTAAGTTACTCCTCAAGAGGACCGTTAAGATACGATTTTTAACCCCACCCACAATTGCATGCAGCAATTAATAGACGTCAACATATGTAAAATGACCTGTGCGTGATTCAAATGAACAAACCAGAGCTAGGTCTAAAAAGTTTGTTTAAACAACCAACCAACCAGAGCATGAACATTTTCTTTTGGAAAATATTTTTATTTTGGAAAATATTATTATATATTTTTTTAAATGCTAGGGATCGACAGTGAAGGCTTTGAAGATCGACCAGTCGGTCGCGATCGACCTGTTGGTTACCCCTGGGGCCCTTCTCACTTCTCTTATTTTTCATTTCCTCTGTCTCGGTCTCACCGGAAGTTGATTTGTCTGCGCCATCTTGAGTAGCGTCCCAATGGCCTTATTTTTGCCGGAGGATCGAGGAGCGATAATGGAGGAGCTATAACCGAGGAACCACCAGACCATCCTCCGATGAAATCCTCAGACACTCGCCCAGCCCCTTACTGTGTATCGCTCACTGATTGGACGATGCAGCGCATGCACTGATCTGATGCTTCTTGACATGAGAGCAGAGTGAAGAAAATACACGAACCTCACGGGAGTCACTCCTCTTTTATACCGTGTTTTGTTTCAATTCATGTATCATTTAGTTACGAATATGTGATATATCTGAACAACAAAGTGGTCAAAAATCATTTTATTCATTTTTTGGAAACATTTTCATGATCGCTTTTTTCGTTTTACATTTTCATTTATTGTCATTTCCATTCAGTCAGTCATTTAAAATGTTAATTTGCTACTGTGATGCCCCTGTGGGTGCATCAGTAGAGAGGAGGTGGCTGTGGTGATTGGTGTTTGCTGTTTGCAATGATTGCAGTAACTCAGGGCACCTGGGTCTGCTGTCCTGCAGCTATTTAGAGCCTCTCTGCTCCTCTCTGTGCCCTCTCTGCTTTCCCGTACAGGGCCCCGGTTTTGTTGAGTATATGTTGTGGTTACTCTATTTGCTTTACTTTGTGCACTTCAACACTCTCACACATACATATTCATACAACTCTCACCCTGCATTTACACTACTGATACCACTGACGTCCACACCTCATGCCTTACTTATTGTTGCACTTCAATTAATTTGGCTAATTTCGATTGTTTCCTTTAAATAAACCTATTTTGATAACCGTTGACATGGTGTGTCTCCTTTTTGTTGTGGCCTTTTGAGCCAGGTCATAACAAATGGGGGCTCGTCCTACGGGTTATTTGGTTAAAAGTTTGTGTAGTGCTCAGAGCACATGGCGTCATTTGAGCAGCTAATTAGTTAATGTGGTCCAGCTGTGTGCTAGCTCGGTGCTGCTATTTGGGGGACACATCATGTTTTTTGGGTTTCAGGAAGCTTTAGTGTTTGACATGGCGTCAGGTTTTGTGTGCCAATCGGAAGGTAAGATGTTGCTGCTTGTTACGCTTTTGTAAAGAGTTTTCCCCGCTAGGCTTAAGTGGCGTTTCCCTTTGGGTTGCGTCTGTTTGTTTTTTTCATAGTGTTGCGGCAACGTGGTTAGTGTCAGCTGTTTTCGGACAGCTGTCTCGGGGGCACATCTGTGTGATTTCTTGGTGTTACCTGCGTGCAGGTCGCTCCATAACTCCGCCGGGTTCCAGTGCGTAATTACCCACCGCAAGCCACATGAAGACTAGGTGAGATTAGGAAGATTTTGTTTAGGCAGTTAGGGGGAAATTCTCTGTTGGGTTAATCTTATGCCCATGCGTGTTGGCAGTTTAGTACTTTGCTTTCTGATTGGCTATTATGACTTCTTTGTCAGCGTTTGTGGATGCGCCCTCATTGTCTTTCTTAGATAATTGCCAGAAGGCGCAGTTGGTCGAAATAGCAGAGCACTATGACATTGCTGTTGTGGGGAGCAAGCGGAAACATGACATTAAAACTGTCATTGTGTCATCTTTGTTTGAGCAAGGGGTGTTGCAGAAGAGTGAGTCTGGTGAGGCAGGGTTCGTGCCGGTAGTGGTTCAGACAACTGGTTTGACGTTCGAGCAGCAAAAGGAGCTTTTGGCCATGCAGTTTAATCAGGAGAGATTGCAGTTGGAGATGAGGTTGGATCAGGAGAAGTTGCAGTTGGAGTTGAGGTTGAAGCAGGAGAAGTTGCAGTTGGAGTTGAGGTTGGAGCAGGAGAAGTTGAGGTTGGAGCAGGAGAAGTTGCAGTTGGAGATGAGGGGTCAGCAGCAGGAGGTAGAGAAGCGTTTGGAGGTGGAGAAGGTGCTGGAGGTGGAAAAGATGAAATGTGAGGTGGAACATGCTAGATTACGGCTGATGGGAGAGGGCAAGTTGTCTCCAAGGGAGGATGGTGGTGATAGGTCGGCATCAGGCAGTGGCGATATCATTTCTTACTTGCGATTAGTGCCAAAGTTCAATGAGCGTGACCCGGACATTTTTTTCACTCTATTTGAACGCATAGCAGAGGCAAGAAACTGGTCAGATTCGGACAGAGTGCTGTTACTTCAGTGTGTACTCACTGGGCGAGCACAGGAAGCCTATTCAGCGGTTTGTGGCGAAAATGCTTTGGACTATGATAGAGTAAAATCAGCGGTGTTGAAATCTTACGAACTGGTTCCTGAAGCGTATCGTCAAAGGTTCAGAAGTTGGGTCAAGGGAGATAAGCAGACGCATATGGAGTTTATCCGTGATTTAACTTCTCATTTTCAGCGGTGGTGCGCGGCAGCAAAGGTTGCAAGTTTTGACGGCCTTTGTGAGCTCATTGTCTTGGAACAATTTAAAAACAGTCTCCCTCAGCGTGTGGCCACTTATGTGAATGAACAGAAACCTTCCACCGCGTTTAGAGCTGCTGAATTAGCGGACGATTTTGTGTTGACACATAAGGGCAGTTTTACTGAGAAGTATTCTAGGGGTGATTGGAAACGGGGAGAAGACAATGGCTATGCCCGCGGTGGTGCAAAGTTTTCACCAGGCTCCTCCCGTAGACTTGTAGGTACAGGGCGACCCGAGGGGGCCAAAGTGGACCTATGTCATTATTGTCGAGAAGAGGGTCATTGGAAGGGGCAGTGTCCGTTGCTGGAACCTGAGGGGAAGCCTCGTTTGTCACCACATGCTCCAGCCATGTGTTGTTCGGCCGTTTTGGTAAAAAAGCCGCAGGGTGTAGGATCGGGCATGGTGCCTGATAAGAAGCTGGTTTGTGCCGACTTGGATGTGGGTTCTGTTTTTGAGCCGTTCATAACGGAAGCCGTTGTGTCAGTAGTTGGTAGTGACAAGTATGTTCCGATTAAGGTGTTGCGTGACACAGCAGCTAGATACTCATTTATTGCTGAGTCAGTATTGCCTTTTTCATCAGAGACAGAGAATGGGGATGTTGTGCTGATGAGGTGCATGGAGATGGGCTTGATCCCTGTGCCACGGCATACAATAGTGCTGGATTGCGAGCTGGTGCGGGGAGTTGTGTCTATTGGCGTGCGTCCCGCGTTGCCACTTGATGGGATACAGATGATTTTGGGCAACGATCTCGCTGTGTGGGCTGGTGTGCCACCGCCTGTGGTGGTTTCCAGGCCGTTGGCATCTGTGGAGCCAGATGAGAGCAGTTTGCAAGTTCCAAGTGTATCGCCAATTTATACTGTTACGCGTTTGCAGAGCCGTAGGATGTCTACTGACCTACCTATTTCGGAGTCTGGAGAATGTGGTCCAGCACGGTACTTTGAGATCGGGACAAATAAGAAGGAGAGGACAGTCAAAGAGGTGAAGAAGAAGAAGAAGAGGAGGCCGAACAAGAGGAGGCAGAAGAAGAGGAGGCCGAAGGAGGTCGGCGCGCCCAAGAGACCGATGAGCGCCTACATGCTGTGGCTCAACACCAGCCAACCCAAGGAGGAGTGGGACATAAAGGCAGTGGAGGCGAGGAAGCGGTGCAGGGTCGCGGGGCAGGAGTTCGGAGACAGTGGAGGAGGAGCGTCCTCCAGTCCTAAGAAGGAAAATAAAAAAGCTGGAGTTAAGAAGGAGGATATTGGGTTGTCGTGGATCCCTTTGGGGCCCCGTCTTAAGGGGGGGGGCTGTGATGCCCCTGTGGGTGCATCAGTAGAGAGGAGGTGGCTGTGGTGATTGGTGTTTGCTGTTTGCAATGATTGCAGTAACTCAGGGCACCTGGGTCTGGTGTCCTGCAGCTATTTAGAGCCTCTCTGCTCCTCTCTGTGCCCTCTCTGCTTTCCCTTACAGGGCCCCGGTTTTGTTGAGTATATGTTGTGGTTACTCTATTTGCTTTACTTTGTGCACTTCAACACTCTCACACATACATATTCATACAACCCTCACCCTGCATTTACACTACTGATACCACTGACGTCCACACCTCATGCCTTACTTATTGTTGCACTTCAATTAATTTGGCTAATTTCGATTGTTTCCTTTAAATAAACCTATTTTGATAACCGTTGACATGGTGTGTCTCCTTTTTGTTGTGGCCTTTTGAGCCAGGTCATAACAGCTACATATCCAAACAAACAAAGTGTGCAATCCAATGAATGTTAATCTAACTGGGTTTTGATAGATAACATATCTCTTTTTCTTCTCTCAATTATTTTTATTTCTATTGTGCACTTTAATCAATATTAATCAAACTATTGTTCGTTTATACATTTTAAGAATGGCGTTTCTCTTTTTTAAGAATTAGTTCTTATTGTATTTTATTTATTTGGGTCTACAACAGATGATACAAATGTTTGTGTCAGTAAATGTGTACTAATATAGGCGGGGGTGTTTGTGAAAATAACGGGGACAGAGCTGCTGTCAGACGATCAGCTGTGCAGCGTCATCAGAAACGGACGTCGCTTCACGTGACGCTCTGGAGGAAAGGACGTCCCATTGCTCTTCAAACTCATTTCCCTGCTTCTCGTGGTTTCCTTGCGTCTCTCCATGCTTCCCTGGTGGGAGGGACTAGTCGCAGGGAAACGACGCAAGTGAGGGACGCAAGGAATCCATTTAACCGAAGTGAGAAGGACCCCTGGCAGGGGTGCCCAACCTTTTTTGAACCGAGAGCTACTTTTAAGGTTGACAGTCTGCCGAGATCTACCAGTCCAAATAAAGAGGTGTAGCCATTACTGACGGCCTACTACCAGGTAAATACACACTTCTACTTGTATAAAACAACTTCTTTGTACAATGAATACTTCATAAAATACTGCATATCCTTTATCTTACCTCTTTCTAATCTACACACATACAAGTATTTAACTGAAGTTACACAACAGTGTTGTTGATACAGAGTTGGAGTTTATTCACACGTCACATACTACAGTGGGTAATGTTTTCAAGAAGCATTGAACAGTGCTGCCACATATGACACAGGGAAAAAAGAAAATACTCTGAACCCTTTCTTTGCCATTATAGTTAGGCTTACTAATAAGACAACTCAGATCTGAAGCTACACAGGAATCTGCTGCCAAAGTGCAATAAAAAAGACAAAATTAATAGAATCAAAACCTTTTTTGTTGCATTTTAGTAGAGTATAAAAATAAATGCCTTTTTAAAATAGGATGCAAGCAACACTAGTTTCTTAACCTGAATTGATGATAGACTATAATCAATTTAAGTTTGCATTCTTATAGCATTTTGTACAATAATTATAATGAATAAGTTCAAACAAACTAAAACTTACAGCTGATTAATAACGGTATCTAACTTGAGTTTTTATTATATCAAAAACCTGTTGAAATGCTTCTGTTATTTTTATTGTCCCCAAAAAGCGCGTCGGCAGCCTCCAGGAATGCTTCTTTCACAACTTCGCCGTCTTTGAAAGACTTCATGTGTTTGGCAAGAACGTGACTAACACGATAAGATTCTATGGTAGCAGCCTTGCTCTTGTTGTTGGGCCTGATGAAAATGGACTGCTGTGCATTTAGCTGTCCTTTCAGGCCCCTCACCTTTTGGGAGCGTAGGGCAGAATTAGGACGGAATTCCGTCTCGTAGCGTTTGTGCACTGTTTTGAAATGCCGCTCCTAACCCTTCTTCGATAAAGCCACGCTCGCATTGCAGATGGACTTTGAATTGGAATAGATACAAAAATAATCATCCTCCCACTCGGAGTGAAAATTATATATTTTGGGCTTTTTTGCTTCTGCCATAATTGCGGTCTTGTGTGTGTGCGGACTGTCACTCCTGTTGACATGGACAACGTCAGCGAAATAGTGCCCACTGCCCACCAGCCACGCCCCGACACATGGGGTCACGCCGGCCAATCACAAAGCTTTGATGCATTCAAGTGCATTATTCTGGCACGGGAAGATTATGTTATAGGACATTAACGATAAAACAGAATATTGTTGTTCTATTTTTAGACACATCTGGCGATCGACTGGGAATCTCTCCGCGATCGACCGGTGGATCGCGATCGACTGGTTGGGCACCCCTGATCTAGTGCAATTCAACACTGCCAAATGGATTCCAGCAAGTTTTGTCTACAAAAGGTTATAACTAGGGCTGTCAAGTTAACGCGTTAATAACGCGTTAACGCAAAAAAAAATGAACGCCACTAATTATTAACGCATGTGTATTTTTTGTCCTCGGCCGCCCCGTAGTTTCAGAGCGCATCTAGTTTAAAATACCATCTACAAACTGATGCTGACAGCCCCGCTCCTGCCGCCCGCTTGCAGCAGACCACACTTCCACGCTCACCGGCAGGCACCGACTGGCCATCGGGAGGACCGGGTAGGGTGTGTGTATGTGTGGCTCGAGCGAGAGAGAGACCTTACGTGCATTGTTGTTGTTAGCATCTGGTGCTAGCTAGCTGCGCTAACGGATATAAGGAGCTGAAAAACAGAGGAGCGACATTCCGCTACAACTGCGCCGAGCACTTGACTTTATGCAGGAAGCCAGACAGTGGGACATTGTACGAAAAGTCAGCACACTCAGCACGGATAGTGCGCAACATGATTGCAGCGTCCAGGCAGCTCCCGTTCGAGCATATGCCTTGAGTTGCACATAGCTCCAACGATCCATCACACACACACACGCACACACACACACACACACACACACACCATTTGTATTGTATTATTGTATGAGAGAGGTTCCAGGTTGAATTGAGGCGAATATTTGTAATGTTCAGAGGTTGTTGTGTTTAATATTCATGAGAATATTTGTCATTGTTCAAATGATAAACATTAGCATAAAGCATATTTGTCCACTCATATGTTGATAAGAGTATTAAAAACTTGAAAAATATTCCTCTAAGGTACATTTAGAACAGATCAAAAATGTGCGATTAATTTGCGATTAATTTGCGATTAATCGCGATTAACTATGGACAATCATGCGATTAATCGCGATTAAATATTTTAATCGACTGACAGCCCTAGTTATAACGTATTCTTGCAACATTACCAGTAATGGTTTTTGCATGTCTGTAGGTGGCTGTGAACTCCTGTCTTGTACCGGGTCGACTTGATTCAATGACATACTCCTCCTCTTCCTCCTCCTCTTCACTTGCCAATCGGAGCCCAGAGTCGTGGAGCCGCGCTGTTTGATCTGAAGACTTTTGAGGGAGCGGGGCAAAGGAGCAGGTGAGGGGAGGTGACGTCTTCGGGTCCAGCTTGCCGCTGGATGGTTACCGACCAGCGGACACGACCAGCCATGGACAAGACTTGCCAAGACAGGAATGGGACAAGAAGCAGACCCACACACTTGGATGTACGGAGGTAAATCACTGCATACCTGCAAGAGAATAAAAGAGAGATACAGTCAATAAGAGAAGACTTAAATTACCCGTTTAAAATAAGCAAAAACATGGCTCAAAAATTAAGAAAGATTCAAAATAAAAGTAGAAGAAAGAAGAACATAATGTATCGTAAGCTTTCATAAGTTGAATATATGAATTAAACATATATCCTATGGATATAGGATAACAGAACAGAAACAGGTTCAATCATCAAAAAAGGTCCCAATTATTTTCCTGTTCCAAATATATGAATTAATTCATTTGGCAAATGATTTCAGCCCTACTATCACAAAAAAGTGGATGGACAAAATATTAGAAAAACCTTGCAAAACCATACAACAGCAATGATACGGACTCAAATGACCACAGCATTTAGTCTAATCAACACCGTTCTGATACTTTGACAACTTAAGCTTAAAGTTGCATTGTTAAGACGTCGGTTGCCCCTAATAAACTACTCCTTTTTATTATTACCTTAGAGCAGGTGGCGCCAGGCCTCAGATGATTTGAGGCCAAATATAAATATCATATTTTGACTTTTTTTTTTTTACACATAATTGTAAGGCAATACATGATTGTCACTAAAAGCCTTGTCTCTACATTACAATAAAATATAAAAAACAATTGATTAATTAATTTGAATTCAAATTTAAGTTAGTATTAAAGGCATAAAAAGACAGAAATGTATAATTCTTTCTTTAATAGAAATGTTTCTTCTGCCCGTAAAGTGTCCAAACCAGGCTTTTCTGGATAAGCACATTTTTAAAACATAGTCATTGTCCATGCCGGTTTCAGTTGGATTATTTGTCACAGTTACTCCGATCAGATCGGTCTCCTCCATTTTGTAGATTATTTACGACTTTAGAATCCACATAAACACATTGGCAAAATCCGGCTTGTGTTTTAAACAGTTTAATCCCTTTGTGAATTGTTTTCACTTGCGCCGTCCTGTATTTTCTTCATACAGCGGGAATCCAAATGAATTAATCCTGAGTCCAATAACGATCAAAGTCAATTACGCTTTCATCCTCCTTTAACAAAATACTTCGTAATTCATCCAATTTGTGACAGTAGTTGTAGCATTTTTGAGACTTTTAAACTTTAATTACCACTGTTGCGCCCAGCCCCACCCCCCCTCGCTTGTTTGTGTGGGGGGGGGGTGCGCAAATTCCAACAGGAGTTATTTGGGGGGGCGCTTGGGAAAAAAGGTTGGGAACCACTGCACTACATGATCAGTGTGACTTAACCTGCACTTTTTCTCTTCTCAGGCATGAAGGGCACAAGGATCTGAGTGTATTAAAACAGAGGATGGCTGGAATAAAGTCAGGCAATGTGCAATGGGACTCCTCGTTCCAAATTAACTACCCAGACAGTTTAAGCTTTGAGGCTCTCTGATGAGATATGACACATTACATTACATGTTACTTGTTAGATGCTTTTATCCAAAGCGACTTACATACTCAATACTGTGGGCAATCCCCACAGGAGCAATTTGGGGTGAAGTGTCTTGCCCAGGGACACAACGACATGCTGACTGCAGTGGGGTTTGAACCTGTGCTCTCCTGATCCGAACACCAAAGCACTAATCCACTGCGCCACACGCCTCTCGATACGACACAGGGCTTCTTATTCCCAGAGGTGTCCTTGGCTTTAACCTTTAGTGAGCTGGAGACTGCAGTGAGTGAATACACAGGCTCTTTATTCTTGAAATGTAGTTTGAGAACTGAGAAATGTCAATCCATTTATCTATCCATCGAGAAAAGGGTTTGAAAGGGGGTCATTGGAAATCAATACAGTTATATTGCATGTTCACTTTTATATTTGAAGAAACTTTCAGTTTTCAGTTTCAGTTTTGGCTTACAGTGCCACCTTTCTTTGAAGGGACACTAAAATAAAGGCATTGGTCAATGCTAATCTGAAATAAATTAAGCAAAAATCAAATAGTCATCATCTGTTGAAAATATCTTCAAAGTTCACACTACCCAATTCTCTCTCTGCTCTGGCGATAGCAGGTAATGGATTCAAAAACATGACCCACAGACAAAAAGTTCCATTAATAGTCTTTACTTGAAAAAAACCCTATATTAACAGGAAACTGTCTAAAAACAGTCAGGACTGTTTTCCAATGCCAGAAAAGACCAACGGGCACAGACAAAGAAGGTGCCCAAACACTGATCACAACAAATGAAGCAAATTTAGTTCAGGCAAGTTTACCTATGGAGCCGCCTCTGGTATCTTCATGCTTTTACTTTGATTTTGGGCTGAAGTGGGTTCAAAATACAGGGGTTTTATGAAGTTTAATGACTGAAAATACTCACATTTGAAATGTAGGTATAGTAGCAATGCTACATTCAGATTTCAATCGATTGTTTTATTTGTGCAATGAGATGAATAATGGATTATCAATGTTCAAGTTAGCATAAAATCATCACATTAATTATGTAATTAAATCTAAAATCAGGAATTTACTGAATACACACCAAGAGGCAAGTTACACGTTTTTCACGCATGTGTAGCCTTTATGTCCACTTGACATACTACTTGACCACTTGTATGTATAGTAGATTTATCTTTCAATCATTTTTATTAAGATTCAAAAGTAAAAGGTTTTCACCCATTCACATTGGGAAATTATGTACGCTTATTCAAACCGTTAATTGTTGATGTCTGCATTTAATATCTTTGTGGCAAACAACAGTGCTCATTATGTTTCTGAGGTTCTCTGGTATACTCACAGGTGAAGTCTAAACTGTTACGATTATTGTGTTATGTCACGTTTTGTATGTCTTGTTTTGGGTGTTTTGTTGTTCTCCCCGTCATGTTTTCCTCTTGATATATTGTCTGGTCCTTTTCCCTGTGTTTTTCCTCCTGTCGTTAGTTTCCCTGGTGTGTCTAGTTGTCTGATTGTGTTCACCTGTGGCCCTTGTGTTTCTCCTCCCCTGCCCGACTGTTTCTCGTCTTGTGATTACCCCTCCCTGTATTTAGTCTTGTCTCTTCCTGTGTTCAGTGTTGGTTCGTCTTTTGTTTGTGACTGAGTTCACCGGTGAGTGTTCTGTTTTGTCCCAGTTATTATTTGATCCTTGAAATAAAGGCAATATCAGTGTAATCTGCATTTGGGTCCTGCTTGCTTCACCCACTGTAACAGTACGAACCAACCAAAATATGGGCCCAGCAGATCCTTTTGAGCAGGAATTGTTGGATTTTACTTTTTCTTTGGCTACCTGCTCTGATCGATGGATGGGAGCGTCTGGGGTTCAGCAGCGAGAGGCTGCTCTGGCAGCAGCGCGCCAGATAACTATGGAGAAACCAGGCTTGGTGATATTCTTACCGGGCGGGATTTTGGATTTCCTCATGGTGTGTTATCCCCTGCCTGACAGCCCCAGGCCTCCCAACTCCCGTTATGACACCACACGCATCGGTGTGGTCCGTTTGGAGTCAACCCTGGCTTCTGCCCCATTGCCTGCTACAGTCCAGGAGCCATTCGCTGGTACTCGTCTGGCTTTTGGAGGTCCACGGAGCCTCCAAATGGCTCCTAAAAGAAGGAGTCGCAAGGCCAGGTTAGCAGCACGAGCCCAAAGGGCCATGGTTACAGACCCAGTTCTGGCCCCAGCAGCCATGGTCCTTGCTCCAGAACCGGTCCCGGCAGCCATGGATTCGGCTCCAGAGCTGGCCCATACAGCCATGTTTCCGGCTCCAGAACCGGACCTTACAGCCATGTTTCCGGCTCCAGAACCGGACCTTACAGCCATGTTTCCGGCTTCAGAACCGGACCTTAAAGCCATGATTCGGGCTTCAATTCCGGCTCCAGTTCCGACTCCAGTACCGGCCCCAGCAGCCATGGTTCCAGACCCAGTTCTGGCCCCAGCAGCTATGGTTCCAGACCTAGTTCTGGCCCCAGCAGCCATGGTCCCGGCCCCAGTTCCGGCCCCAGCGGCCATGGTTCCAGACCCAGCTCTGGCCCCAGCAGCCATGGTTCCAGACCCAGTTCTGGCCCCAGCAGCCATGGTTCCAGACCCAGCTCTGGCCCCAGCAGCCATGGTTCCAGACCCAGTTCTGGCCCCAGCAGCCATGGTTCCAGACCCAGCTCTGGCCCCAGCTGCTATAGTCCCATCTCTTGTCCCTTCTCGAGTTCCCCCTCTAGTCCCTTCCCAAGTCCCTTCTATAGTCCTTTCCCTAGTCCCTCCTCGGGTCACTTCTCTAGTCCCTTCTCCAGTCCCACCTCTAGTCACTTCTCTAGTCCCATCTCAGGTACCAACTCTAGTCCCTCCTCTAGTCCCAACTCTAGTCCCATCTCAAGTTCCCTCTCGAGTCCCCTCTCCAGTTCCCTCTCGAGTCCCCTCTCCAGTTTCCTCTCGAGTTTCCTCTCTAGTCTCCTCTCTAGTCTCCTCTCGAGTTCCCTCTCGAGTCTCTTCTCGAGTTCCCTCTCAGGTCCCCTCTCAAGTCCTCTCTCGAGTTCCCTGTCAAGTCCCCTCTCGAGTTCCCTCTCAAGCCTCCTCTCGAGTTCCCTCTCAAGCCCTCTCTCGAGTTCCCTATCGGGTCCCCTCTCAAGTCACCTCTTGAGTCTCCGTTCAAGTTCCCTCTCGAGATCCCTTTCAAGTAACCTCAAGTCAACTCTCAAGTTTCCTCTCGAGTTCCCTCTCAAGCCGTCTCTCGAGTTCCCACTCAAGTCCCTACTCATGTGCCGTTGGAGGTCCCGCAGACTACTCTTCTGCCGGGGGTCCTGCCAACCCTATGTCCTGTCCCGTTGGGGGTCCCGCCGACTACTCTTCTGCCGGGGGTCCTGCCAACCCTATGTCCTGTGCCGTTGGAGGCCCCACCGACTACTCTTCTGCCAGGGGTCCTGCCAACCCTATGTCCCGTCCCGTTGGAAGTTCCGCTGGGGGTCCTGCCAACTCCATGTTCTGTCCCGTTGGGGGTCCAGCCGACTACACTCCTGCCGGGGGTCCTGCCAATCCTATGTCCTGTTCCTCTGGGGGTCCCGCCGACAACTCTTCTGCCGGGAGTCCTGCCAACCCCTTGTCCTGTTCCATTGGAGGCCCTGCCATCACCTGTCTCGCCGGGGGTCCTGCCAACTCCTGGTCTTCTTCCGTGGGGGATCCTGCCGAAGCCTGTCCCACCGGCTCCGGGTCCTGCCCGGCCTCCGGAGCTGTCGGGTCTTCGCCCTCGAGCCCGGCCCCTTGAGTGCCGCGGTCTTAGCCCTCGGGCCCGGCCCCCTGACTCTTTCTGCCGCTGTCTTAGCCCTCATGCTCGGCCCCCTGAGTTCGCCCGCTGTGGCCAGACCCCCACCTTGGACTCTGCCTTGCCCCCGGGCCGTCCGCCCGAGTCCCCCTTCTCGGCTTCTGCCTTGCCCCCGGGACGTCCGCCCGAGATCCCTTCCGGGTCCTCCGCTGTGCTCCTGGGCTGTCAGCCCAAAATCCCGTCCTCCTGACCCCCTCCACCCACCCTGGTGGCCTATTTTATCCTTGAAATAAAGGCAATATCAGTGTAATCTGCATTCGGGTCCTGCTTGCTTCACCCACCGTAACATAAACAAGTTAAATTACTTCATACAGCCATCATAAACACATAAATGTTTCAAATAGCAAATATGGTTCCTGCTCAATGACAAGTTAAGAGAAAGTCAAAGGGGATTGAACCTGCGACCCTAATGCAACACTATAATGCTCCACAGTTCTGTTGCTCCCCATAGATCAGGTAAGTTGTGAGACCAAGCACATCCTCTGTAGGAGAATTGTTCATTCATGGAATTAATTCAATGGAAATCAATTATCATCTACCCATATGTCATCCTTCATTTGCATAAGAAATAAGACTTGCAATAACTGTGAGATGGTCTAATCAGCCTTTAATTTACTCAACAAGTTGTCATCTGCAGATAGCTCACTCAAGGAGAATGAATGGAGAGCGGACCTTCCAAAACACAGTTTGTGCTGGCAGGGAAATGCTAATTCACTGACATGGGAAATGTCAAAACCTATTTGGGTCCCATCTCATGAAGCTTAAATAACCACTTAGAGTTTAGATTGGGAGGGACAGTTTGGTGAACATTGGAATTGTATCAATATTATACTCGGAGGTAAGCGCAGCTGCTTCCTATCCATAACACATCTCAAGCCAGGAAATTACAGTTCAGTCTCTTTTGGATTATTCATAGAGGCTGTTTTCAGGTTTTCTTTTTGGTGGATGCTAAAAGAGAGAATTGGAATGACTTTCACACTTTGCGTCATTGCACACATTGTACTTACGATGCAGCTTTACCAGACAGGGAACAGCACCCTTAATGAATGGTTAATTGACAGTAAATTAAACTTAAATTACAAGTATTTTAATGTGCACAATTGAATTACTTAGTGTTACTGACTATTAGTAATGTTTTTTTTAACGTAACTTTAAAGTTACAGAACGTTTGTTTCTGTAATATGACATAATTTAATATAGTGTATCATATCTAACAAGAGACAACAACAACCCTTAAGACATTATTAGACATCTAGAACTCCGATGGACCAGAGACAAAAACTAAACTGTTTAAAGTAATTATTTTTAAGCCATAATAATACTTAGTTGCAACCTAATAATAGCTAATTATGATCTAGATGATTTACAAACCGATTAATAAATCATGTTTAATGCAATCAAGTGTCCATCTTTTTATGTAATGTGTATCCTTTACAAACATTTTGGTAGTCATTACCAACATGATGCTGCTTAAAATAGAATATGAAATGTTTTAATGTGTGTTCACATTTCTTTTTTAAATAAGCATTAAAATAGTAAACATTTTTATATTTTCATTGCCAGTACAACTGATGTTTAATACAAAATTTGTATTAACCATTTATGAATGATGGTTATTATAAAGTGTAACCTCTATCAGCATCATGTAGATATAGCTTATACATACAAAAAATGAGGCTGTCAACATAATCGATCCTTCACTCTTTTATATTAAATGTTGTGTATTTTAATTGTATTTTTCAGGGATCATGATCACAACAAGGCACTCAAATAACTTCTTAAAACTGATTGGACACATGTACAAATTCTATAAACAAAACTGTGGAAAATGAGCAATAGTATTTAGATTCCCTGTTTAAAAAAAACCAAGGGCATATTGCTGGACAACATAACGCGCTCAAACAAAACCAATGGCCCGTATAATGTGCCACGCCACATGTTAGAGGAAGAGGCTCCTTTGGTCTACACGTGCGATGGCAGGCAAGGACAGAGAGGGCGCAACCTTTGGCATTACGCGCCACATTACAGTGTCACAGCCAGTCACGCTCCATCTCCTCTGGGCTTGTTAAAGCAAGACACAGTCTGGCAGGTGTCTCGTGAGTGCTAGACTGCGAATTAACCCCTGTGAATGCGAGCGGAATATGCCGTCTAATTAAACAGTTCATTCATTAATTTATGTCATATTAGGTGATATGGCTGTGCCCTCTACTGCTAGTTTGATTTCCTGGTGGGCTTACCTGAGGGGAATGTGTAACGGCTTTGAATAACCATTGTGGACTAATCAGATCTTGTCAGTTTACTATTACTACACTGAGCAGTTTTCCATAGTATAATTAATAAAAGTCAGCAGAAACGGTGATTTCTGATGTAAGACTGCATGTCAGTTATTTAGGAAAGACAGTGAAGGTAATTCACACGATTGAATCAAATTAGCGTTAATGTGTGAAAGCCAATCAAAACACTGCTGCTGGGTGTTATATGCATTTAGCACCAACATAATCCGTGACAAAGATTTGAGCAGAGTTTTATTTATAGTTAATGAGGATGGGTCGATTCTTTAGGTACTGGATTAGCATGGTTTTATGAATCAAAATTCACTCTCCAAAGAATCAGAGGGGGCTGGTGCTGTCTCAAAGTACAAGCAGTTATCCTCATTATGCAAAACTCAACCATAGGAATCTGCCATATTAATCTTGTATGATATGTGATGGTAATATTAAATCCAGTCAATAAACAGTTTGTCCTTTGTGTTGTTATTTACAAAATCATTGACCATCATCATGTGTCAAAACTATGAACCCACTCAAATATAGCTTAACTGTCTGCTACTTCGATATTGACTAAAGATGGCCACCAAACAAACCCCATGTGCCATTGGTTGACCTTGACAGCATGAAATATTCCTTGGGGTCATACAAAAAACGGCTAAGTGAAAAACCAAGTGAAATCCTATTCAAAAACTTGTGCTGGGTAATAGCTCATTTGGCACCAACATCTACTGTCAGACGACAAATAAATATTGTTCAGATTGTGTTAGATCTATCGAAAGGAACACATGAATGAGAATAGGTCAATTATTTGGTGCCGTACTCAATTCAAATGGTTTTATTAATTAGTAATGCCCATTATCCATAATCCAAAAACACTCTACCTGCTATGGATTAAGCCAAATAAGCGTTGTATGAGATGCCAGTGTAAATATTTTATCCAGTTCTCTCCACTGTAGTTGTCAGAACCTTTTCTAGGTTTTGCCTTGGGCTTATAGTATTGAATGTAGTGGTACAAAGACCACTCTTGTGTGACAGTTTGTTCAAAATAACTCATTTTCTCTATACACTTCATCCCTTTTTTCCAGCATGCACTGCGTGGAAGGCATTGATACGGTGTGAACAGGTCACTAGTCCATCACAGGGACAACTCAAACCTCACACTTTTGAAAGCCTACAGAGACAGACTGAGTGCTGAAGGGCAAAGGCATAAAAACAAGAAAAACGGCATGTGACACATTGCATATGACCACCATGTCACTGCTTTCATAACAGGCTGCCTGTTTTCTCCGTTCCATTTGAACATTTTGCTTATTTCTTTAGTAAAGCAATACAATAAATATATATATACACAATTGTATTTAGAAACGCTTACTTTACATCCCGATGAGGACATTTTCAACTGTAGATCCAGGGCTGCTCCCGGGTCTGTGTCGCGAGTGTCGACGGGTTATATGAAGGTAGATATTTTGCAAAACACGAGAACTTGCAGAAAACAAATATGAGCTTGTGTGCATACATTTACACTTGTATAAAATATCCACATATCTGTGAACCAAATTTGAACAGAAAAAAAAATGTACTTAGTGATGAAATGTTCACTTAAAGAAAAATATATATATTTTAAATATATTTTCCATTACAACCGCTGAAATCAGTCATTACAACTTGACAAATCTTCTCTGTGGCAGTATACATCAACGAATCTGCGGCCTTGACTTTTGCTACACTTCTTGCGATGAATATGTCGCTAAAATAATTTTCACCTGTAGATGTGGGGGGAAAATTGGCGCAAAGGGGCGGACCTATCAGAATGACGAGGTGCAAGCTCGGATCAGTCACACAGCCATGGTCAGGTCGAACCGGATGACTGCGGGGGCCCGCATGTTGCCCTTTTCACACCAACGCGGTTCCAGGGCCGGTTCGGAGCTTGAGCCTGATAAGCACCGGTTTTTCCTGTTCCCGCCACAGCGGAGCTGGCTCTTTTCCCCGAAAACCGTTTTTTATCAAGCTCGAAAAAATGGTCGGTCTTGAAGCAAGAACGAGATTAACCTGAGCTAAGAGTTCAACCCAGTATCACGGCATTTTGTGTTATAGTCACAACATTTAATCTATTGATTCGTGTTCACCAACATGATTTTCCCCTTTTTTTCACGTCACACAGAACGATTTTAAAATTGATGTATTTCTATTGGTAGTATGTTTCGTGCCTGCACCACCTATTTTTGTCCGGTCTGGAAGACCGGAAGCTGTGGGGTTCATAAAAACATTTTCTTACTCAATATTAAGCCACGATTATTGTTTTCTGACTATTTTTGCCATCTGTGAGGAAAAGAAATGGGGCTTAGAATACGGAAATCTGTATTTTTTAAATCTTTTTTTCCTTCTAATTTGTTATTCTTTTCTAAATAACATACTGTTATTTACTCAACAATAACACACAATTATAATTGTTTTTATTTGTTTAATTCTATAATATCTGGCTTTTGACATCCGTCAGGAACTGTATTTCAAAATAAAGTCACCGTTCTTGACGCCGGAGACATGGCATATTTGACGCTTTCTCTGGTTTGTTGGAAAGTAAAAAATACCGTAAGTTTATACACTTTGCGGAAAAAGGCACACTTTTTGTGGATATTGGAGTAAGAAATATTGTATTTTACAAATTCAATTTAAGGAAGCTTGCAAAATTAAACCTTAGCCTTATTGTTTTGTACTTTCTTATTACAGGTGTGGACAAGAATTGGTTTGAGCATTCTGAGTCCTACCGCGAGGAAATGTCCACCATGTTTTGCATTTCGTCTTGTCAGTTTTGCAGAACGCAATTCAAAGATTGTTCAGGTTGGCTTCTTTATCTATAATGATATAGATAAAGAAGTTCTTTATTTCTGCTTCAGATGCTTTCAGTGCTTACATACATTGTTAGATTATATTTCCTCAAATGTATCAGTGCACGTCACTCACAGTTAGCTTTAGACAATTAAGTGCTGTCACCATTTGTTTTTTTCAAAGTAACCTAAACTATAGATGGCTGCCACCTGTAAGTCCAGATTTTACTGAAGGAAAAGTATTATAATTTTGTATTCTCAAATGTAGCTGAAAAATAATAATTGCAGCTTCTTGCAATTTCGATATTGCACTTTCAACTAAAAATACCAGGATGTCCCACTACATCAAGTAAGCAGGAATATACGTACAATTGACTTTTGACTCACATTAATGTATTAAAGCAGCTTCCAAACAGACAATTATCTAGTGCTCAATGTGAGTATCACAGTTAAAGAGAAACTCTAAATTAACATATTTAGAATTGTAATTTAATTGTGTGGTGGTTGCCTCCATGGCTAGCTGCTGTAGTCACAGTAGTCTGCCGTTTATCCGTAGTTAAATATTTTGCCCTGTTGACACTTTTTTGGTCTGTCTGCTGTAAAGCTGATAGGGAAGTGGCTTGCCAGTCTTTTCACAATTCCAAAATATGGTAACAGTAGGCCTATGTATATATATTTTTTATAAGTTTAATTTTAATATCACTTAACCCTAGTATTGAAGATAATTCATAACATGATCGAAATCAATGTATTATTACATTTACAGGCTTCTGTAGGTCAGATTTTTCACTTTTGTCTTGTGCAGGAGAAGGGAAAAAGAGGTGTCATCCGTGCTATGTACTCTGAGCATCCTCATCCTGGGTTCTGCAGCCATTTTTGCTCAACGGGCGCTGGGATTTTTGAATAGGAGGTATGGTGTTAAGGCCCCGATATTCAAAACACCGCGTTGTTTTTTGCGTTCAAAATTAAAAACAGGCTTTAATAGAAATGTAACGTTAAAGAACACTAAAGGAACTTTCACATAGGACACGCAGGTTCTAATTCATTCATTGTCTGTTTTTGCCGGTGCTAGAGCTGGTAAGTGCTGCGCTAAGGTTGTACAAGTTTTTACTTGAGCGCAGCGCTCGGACCGTCACATCGCACGTCCAATAGTAAGGCGTCTTGAGACCCAGTTTGCCTCTCTTTCCGTGTCTCAAACCTGCATCTTCATTTTTCATACGCTCGCCAAACCTTTGCTCTGCGCTCCATATAACATGCATGCAAATAAGTCACTTTTCGGCTCCTCCCGCTTTTTTTAACGCTGATTTGGGTGACTTGTGTAATTCGTGGTGAACCGAAGAGTTTTCATTTTGGGGGCGTGGGGGGTCCGACCCACAGACTGACGGACAACAGAACGCCGCTCCAGCACTTCAAATATTGCAGTACCCATAAGGATGCCTTATACATGCCGCAGTTTTTGTGTGGCTGTGTCTTTAGTTGTAAGCACATCTGGTTAGCTAGCTATGCTAATGAATATAAAGAGCTTTTTCTCCAACCAGGTGGAAGATTGCTCTCTCCTGACAGACTGAGAGGCTCAAATAACCTCAGCTCAGTGAGGTTAAGGCACATCTTGATATGATCATTATAGTTATATTAAAAAAAAAGAGACATCTAAATGAAAAACAGGTATAAAATACTTTGACAGTAACAAAACCGTTTTTAAAAATAACAAGAATACAGTTTAAAAGGATGATTATCCTTAAAGAAAAAGAGAAATCTGCTTACAGGTCTGTTTCATATGGGTGTTGGGAGATGTATCCATAGATCTCTTCATTTTGCTCTCAAAGTGCACCAGATTGATGCATTTAACTTCAACATTTAAAAACAAATTTGCACACATCTTGTGTCCATATCTTTCTGTTTTGGTGGTCATGCCACAACCGTCTATGCATGCATGCGCGAGTCATGGTAAGATATCTGGATTAAGAGGTTGCTTTTTCTTTGCACAGCATGAAAGAAAGGCCAAATGAATGGGCTGTGATTTTCATTTTTTTAAGCAGAGATTGAGTTCAATAATTTGTACGGCCCTTGGAGAAAGTTTCACCCCTGATCTAAATAATAATAAAAACCCTTGATATATAACTTAACATCTCTGTCTCCTAATGATCAGAGTACATTATAAAGAATAGCCAGTTAATTGAAGCATTATAGAGCAGGCCTTTGTCAGATGGTATATTACGCTGTTTTTTCTGTTTCGAATAGTTCTCTCTTTTTTCACCATACGTGTGTTTGCATCCCTGAATATAAGTAGGCCTATAATGTTGAACAGAACATGATGTGATGTCGCTGTGTTCAGAGCGACACCAGTGTTTCCAAACAACTCCATCTCTGTTGGTCTCTGCATGCTTACATTAACCTCTAGTGTCGGATCTTTTTTTTTAAAACAGGGAGAGCAGCTTCTCCAAACTGTTCCATTTATAGGCTGCTGAGACATGAGGATGCCAGGCTAAAACTTGGCAATATTGATGCGTTATAAATTAGAAACGTGGCAATGTCGATATAGAGTTAAATCCACATTGTGGATCGTCTTATCAGTTATCTCTATTAAACATGATTGGTCGATCTAAAAGTAGAGCTGATTGCCCAAATGTAACTTCTGTATATAAAAAGGCACACACCCCAAACACAATAACTAACATTTAAACATTACTTTGAGCAAAGGTACACGACTAGTAATACCTTTACACTGCACCAATTAATTACACAATTTTGCATGTAAGGATTACACTACCACTATATAACACTAGTACAAGAATATCATCAATACCAATAAACCCATATCCAAACTGATTGTTGCACTACAGACATCATTAGGATAGGCAATAACAAAGTACTGTTGTTAAATATTTGTCTTTTTTTCTGTTTCAGTCCTGACCCCAGAAGAGGCCATAACCCACTACAAGCGGGTTCTAGAGGCTGTGAAGAAGGGCAAGAACAAAACGGCGGCATACAGAGCGGTAGAAGTGGACCGAAAAACCATTGCTGACACTGCAGGAATTGCAGAACTGAATGCCGTGAACCCGGCTATCTTCAAAGAAATCGGGGAAACACTGAAGAAGGGGGAAACCCTTTTCCGTTTCTCTGAAAATTGCAAGTCTGCCATTAAGGACCACAATTTAGAGGGGAAGGTCCAGAACTTGAAGTCAAATGGAGGACTTTTATCCACACATCCAAAGGGGAAGTGAGGAATGGATGTTTTTTTGTTTTAATAGGCCATTCATTTTATTTTGTTCTAATGTCTTACATTTATATGACTATTTTTATATTGATGCTCACTTGTTTTTAGTTGTTTTATAAAAAGTCGTTTTTTTTGTTGTTTTTTTTATGTTCCTAGTTGTTTGAATAAAAATGTAAACTTCAGTGGCTGTAGATCCGTCATTGTCATCAACAGTGTTTGTTTGTTAAACTGCTTAACTAATGGTAAGATAATGGTGAGGAAATTATTAGCTCATGGGTAACTACTGTTTTTGATGCATTACTTTACTTGGGACACAAACTGCTTAAGAAACAGTAAAGTAATCATTAACTACTGTTTTTAATGCATTACTTTACTTGAGGGGACACAAACGGCTTAAAGAATGGTAAGGTAATCATTAGGTAATGGTAACTACTGTTTTTAATGCATTACTTTACTTGAGGGGACACAAACGGCTTAAGGAATGGTAAGGTAATCATTAGGTAATGGTAACTACTCTTTTTAATGCATTACTTGACTTGAGGGGACACAAACTGCTTAAGTAACGGTAAGGTAATCATTAGGTAATTGTTAACTACTCATTTTGTATGCGTTACTTGAGTTTACTGTACCCAATCTGCCTAAGTAATGGTAAGGTAAGTAATGATGACTTAAGCAGTAACACGTGAGTCGGATCAACCTCCACCAGTCGATCCAGTGTGGGACCCAAGCCAGCCGAAGATGGCAGGTTTAAAAGTGCCCTGCTGTTGCTTCAATCTCAGTCACCCAGGAACTCCTCATTAACTAACCATTAACTAATGATTCATTAATAAATACAGTACCCCCCAGTCTATTTACCAGTAACTAACACATTTTTACAATAGCAGTCACTCAGGAACTCCTCATTAACGAATGATTCATTAATACAGTACCCCCAGTCTGTTAACCAGTAACTAACCATCAGTTCTACAATCACAGTCACTCAGGAACTCCTCAGTAACTAAGCATATTTTGTGAACCTTATTGTAAAGTGTTTCCGAAATAAATAAAGCAAACAGCAGCTACGTCGGGGTAGCATTTTATAAATCCCATCGTACTGTTGGCTATACCGGTCTAAATGTTTTCACTTTGGTCTATTTATGTAATAAAGTATAACGTATCCATAAGAGAGCCAAGATCTCTGTTTGACTTTAGTACATTTCTGAATTGAATAAAAAATAAGTGCAGTACGTCCAGCTAGCTAGTTAGCGTCACATATTTATCCTTGTTATTTAACGAAAATGTACGTTGTAATGCCCCTTGGGTTTGATGTTAGTTAATTTAAAGTAAGTTAAAACCCAATACTCACATGTATTGTTTCCCCCGCTTGCTGCTGCTTTTAAATCCACTCTGCTGGGAGACCGAAAGCCATTTCATTTGAAAAAAACTCACTCTTCCCTGCGCGCATTGCACCCTGGGATATGGTAGTCCGTGGAGTGTACATCAGATGTATCCTTCAAATTGGGGAAAAGTAGGCCGCATTTGTGGGCTGCATTCGGAGGAGTTGAGAAATTGGGACAGCCTTCTTTCGGCGGAAGTGACTTATGCGGTCTAGAGAACCGCAGTGACGCGTCGTAAAATCCGGAAGTAAACTTCTTCCGGTTCCTTCGTCAAAAACGCAATGCAAATTCTCCATAGGATTTTGGAAAATAGCTCGAAATAAGGTCTGTGTTTGACACACATTTAAGAGAGGGATCACGTTTTGTTCAGCCGGATAATCTCCACATGTCTACCCTACTTTTAATTTTTAAATCATAAATCTAGTCGCGAAATGCTAACGTTATGCTATAAACGAACTACAAGCCAGTACAGCAGCAGGATCGCACGACTTCAACGTCATGCCAACTTAAGATCGTTTCAACTGACTTGCACTGAAACTGCACTTTGAACACTTGAAATATATTAACATTTTAAACTGTATACCCCGGTTATCTAGGCCCTTTTTGTTTTGTTTTATGTATACATGTCACACTGTGGGAAACGATATTTCTGGATGTATAACACATGTAGAATTTTTTACAATAAAGCTGACTGACTTCCGCGTGCTTGCATATTTTAACAAAGCTTTTCATTTTAGCCACACTGAATTTAACTAGAAGTCATGGATGTGTCAATTACCAGTCTGATATCGTTTTACAAAGATGACAAGAAGATAGTAGATAGAGAGAACCACTACAAGTCAGGACACGTAAAACAGTGCAGCCTAGATGAAGGTGTGCTTACCGGTGTTGTCAGGGCTAGCATGAGGGACAAGGTTTATAGAGTGTCGGTGAGTAGTGATAGCAAGAGTACCGTTAACCTAGAGTTAATTTATTCACATTCATTCCCATCAACAAATCCATTTTATGTGTCATATGAAATCTTTATTAGGCAAGGCAAGTTTATTTATATAGCACTTTTCAACACAAGGCAATTCAAAGTGCTTTACAAAAAATGAAAGACATTAAGAAAATGGCATTTAAAATTAGTCATTAAAAAGAAGATCTAATAAAATAAACATTAAAAGAAAAAATACATGGATAAAAGTTACAGTGCAGTCTAAGATATGAATAGTTCAATTAAAAGCAGCGACAAAAAGAAAAGTCTTCAGCCTGGATTTAAAAGTAGTCAGAGTTGCAGCGGACCTGCAGGTTTCTGGGAGTTTATTCCAGATGTTTGGAGCATAATAACTGAACGCTGCTTCTCCATGTTTAGTTCTGACTCTGGGGACAGAAAGCTGACTACTCCCTGAAGACCTGAGCGATCTGGATGGTTCATAATTTAGCAGGAGGTCAGAAATGTATTTTGGGCCTAAACCATTCAGTGCTTTATAAACCAGCAGCAGTATTTTGAAATATATTCTTTGACACACAGGAAGCCAGTGTAAAGACATCAGAACAGGAGTGATGTGATCAACTTTCTTAGTGTTAGTGAGGACTCGAGCAGCGGCGTTCTGAATCAGCTGCAGCTTTCTAATAGATTTTTTAGTGAGACCTGCAAAGACACCATTACAGTAGTCCAGTCTACTGAAGATAAAAGCATGGACAACTTTTTTCCAAATCCTGCTGTGACATTAGTCTTTTAATCCTAGATATGTTCTTTAGGTGATAGTAGGCTGATTTAGTAACTGTTTTAATGTGACTGTTGAAACTCAGGTCAGAGTCCATGACTACACCTAGATTTCTGGCTTTATCTGTTACATTACATTGCATTTAGCTGACGCTTTTACCCAAAGCGATTTACAATAAGTGCGTTCGACCAACAAAATACAAACTTGAAGAAAACAGAATTATATAAGTACATCAGGTTTCATAGAGCAAAAACATTTCAAGTGCTACTCAACTGGCTTTAGGTAAGCCAGTCCTTTATTAGTATATAAGTGCTTTGTTAATAGTTCTATTGCTCGAAGTGGAGTCGAAAGAGATGAGTTTTCAGTCTGCGCCGGAAGGTGTGTAAGATATCTGCTGTCCTGATGTCAATGGGGAGCTCATTCCACCATTTTGGAGCCAGGATAGCAAACCCACGTGTTTTTGCTGATGGGAACTTGGGTCCCCTTGGCAGCGAGGGTGCAGCGAGCCGTTTGGTTGATGCAGAGCGGAGTGCACGTGCTGGGGTGTACGGTTTAACCATGTCCTGGATGTAGGAAGGGCCAGATCCATTCGCAGCATGGTACGCAAGTACCATTGTCTTGAAGTGGATTCTAGCAGTTACCGGAAGCCAGTGGAGGGAGCGGAGGAGCGGCGTGGTGTGGGAGAATTTAGGAAGGTTGAAGACCAGACGAGCCGCTGCATTCTGGATGAGCTGCAGAGGTCGGATGGCACATGCAGGTAGACCAGCCAGGAGGGAGTTGCAGTAGTCTAGGCGTGAGATGATGAGAGCCTGGACCAGAACCTGCGTCGCTTTCTGGGTCAGCTGGGGACGTATCCTCCTGATGTTGTAAAGCGTGTATCGGTAGCAGCAGGTTGTAGCAGCTATGTTTGCAGTGAAGGACAGGTTGTTATCTAGGATCACACCCAGATTCCTTGCAGTCGGAGTCCGGGAAACAACAGAGGTGCCGATGTTGATTGTCAGGTCAAGAGTGGGACAATCTTTTCCCGGAAGGAAAAGCAGTTCAGTCTTGTCAAGGTTGAGCTTGAGGTGATGAGCATACATCCACTGAGAGATGTCAGCTAGACAAGCAGAGATGCATGCGACGACCTGGGTCTCTGAGCGGGGAAAGGACAGAATTAATTGGGTGTCGTCAGCGTCACAGTGTTATGAAACACCATGCAGGCTAATGACAGATCCGAGCGAGTTTGTGTACAAGGAGAAGAGGAGGGGACCAAGAACAGAGCCCTGAGGGACCCCTGTAGTTAATTGACAAGGGTCTGACTCCGACCCTCTCCAAGTTACCCTGTAGGTACGGTCTTTGAGGTATGAGGCGAGGAGGGAGAGTGCAGAGCTTGAAACGCCAAGTTCTTGGAGAGTGCGAAGGAGGATCTGATGGTTCACCGTGTCGAATGCAGCTGACAGGTCCAACATGATGATGACAGAGGAGAGGGATGCAGCTTTAGCAGTGTGCAGTTCCTCAGTGACAGCAAGGAGGGCCGTTTCTGTGGAGTGACCTGCCTTAAAACCAGACTGGTGCGGATCCAGAAGGTTGTTCTGATGGAGATAACAGGAGAGTTGTTTAAAGACAGCGCGTTCAAGTGTTTTAGACAGGAACGGGAAGAGAGACACAGGCCTGTAGTTTATAACATCGGACGGGTTGAGAGTGGGTTTTTTAAGGAGAGGGTTTACTCTTGCCTCCTTGAGACTGTTTGGAAAGTGACCAGAAGTTAGAGAGGTGTTGATGAAATGGGTGAGAAATGGTAGAATATCAGGAGCGATAGTCTGAAGGAGGTTTGAAGGGATGGGGTCCAGAGGACAGGTGGTAGGGCGGGCAGAGGTAATGAGGGTAAGAACCTCACTTGGAGAGAGAGGGGAAAAGGAGGTTAGTGAGTGGGTGAAAGGAGGGTCTGGTGACCCAGCGGTCAGTAAAGGTGAGTCAGAAAAAGAAGAGCGAATATCATCAACCTTTTTTTCGAAGTGGTTAACAAAGTCGCTTGACAGAAGTGAGGAGGGGGGAGGAGCTTTGGGAGGGTCCAAGAGGGTGGAGAAGATGGAAAATAGTTTTTTGGGATTGGAATAGGAAGATTGGATCTTATCTTGAAAGAAAGAGCTCTTTGCCTGAGAGATCGAGGCAGAGAAAGAGGAGAGGAGAGCCTGATAGGTTAGGAGGTCGTCACGGTGTCTGGATTTCCACCATTTCCGCTCTGCTGCCCGAAGAGTAGAATAAATGACACAGAGCAGTTGAATTAAACAAGAATACCTTACAGGGGTTGCTGCATCAACAGGTCTTGCCGCGACCCGATCGCTATGAGGACTGAGTTTCATGTATTTAATGTCGTAGAACAAAACGTGATTTATCTCTTAAATTTGTGTCAACCACAGACCTTATTTCGAGCTATTTTCCAAAACCCTATGGAGAAAATGCATTGCTTTTTGACGAAGGAACCGGAAGTGCTAAAAATGCTAACTTACTTCCGGTTTTTACGACGCGTCACTGCGGTTCTCTATACAGCCTCCAAAGGGTGCACCCCTGAATTGAGACACAGCCTATATAGCCTGTCAGGTCCCTCATGATTCGGTAATTGATTAGAAATTAGGCACAGGTGTTTTGTCAAAGACGTGTGACTTGATGACTCATCATGTCATTAAGCCTACTAGTTTAAAAAGGTAAACATACTGTGTATAGTGTATAGACAGTCATTGGTTTTTTTAGGTGTTTGTGTGCGCATGTGTGAATATATCAAGCGTATATAAGCCTAATGTATATGTCTCCCTTTATTTGTGACACACGCTTTCACTCTCAATCTCACGTTCTCACGCTGCCCAAACTATTCTCACGAAAACAAAAACAAGATGAACCGGCGATCGTTTTTGGTTGGTTATTTACAATGTTGAGTTGACAGCTGCTCAAGCTGTTGATCCGCTCCATCCCCGCCCCCACCACTCTTAACAACGTTAACAGACAGCAGAGCAGTGGGTGCCGGTTGGTCGATCCCCGACCCGTATTGCGCATGTGCAGATCTAAGATCCAGTAGAAATGATAAAAAAGTAAAAGTCTGCTGCTTATTGTTCTACTAGGCCAAAATAGAGTCAAATAGTATATGAGAGTGAGAGTGTGTTAATCAATATATTTGGCAGTTTGGAGTAAGTCTGTAGATTTGTTTGTGTGTGTGTTTCATGTATTGGCCTCTCATGATAATTAATTTTGTTGGGATACATTTTCCCGGAAATTATTTCGCTAAACGATAATATTGTCGGCACCGTTGTATGACCATTTTAGACCACTGACAAAATGATAATATATAATAATAATTCAAGTACATCCTTTCAAACTGCCAGTCACATCCTCGTGTAAATGGCAATTTATCGAGTTCATTTTTAATTATCGTACGATAAGTCAATTAATTGCTTATTGCGACAGGCACACAATAAAACAGTGGAAACAAAGATGTGTTTGACTTTCATTAGTGAATGAAACTGTGTGCCCTTTATAGTCTGTGTCCAATATTGTGTATATATCCTATATGCTAAGGTCCCGCTGCTGATACGGGAGGCGTGTGGTGCAGTGAGTTGAGCATTGGTGTTCGGGTCAGGGGGTCACAGGTTCAAACCCCACTGCAGTCAGCATGTCGTTGTGTCCCTGGGCAAGACACTTCACCCCAAATTGCTCCTGTGTGGATTGTCCACAGTATTGAGTATGTAAGTCGCTTTGGAGAAAAGCGTCTAACAAGTGACATGTAATGTAATGATACAATAGCAGTAATTTAGTGCGCATATGTGTAATTAAACCCATGATATAAAAATCTCACTCCAGCCAGGTACCCAAAGTTGGCAACCCTGATGTTTTAGTGCGGCACAATACAGAAGAGATGCTAGTATAGGCCTATGTGTTGAAAATATTCATACATTCTTGTCATACTATGCCTTGTTGCAAATTGAGACATGTGGGGGAACAATGTTCAGCTGATCTAACAGAGATTATAAAATACATGACAAAACACTCGACAGCTGATGCAGCTGTTGCCACATAATAATTAACGGACGTCGCTTTAAAATTACCGCTCAGAGGAGAGGATTTCTCATTTCTCTAACCGCCTGCTGCTTCCCCTCCTCTCTCCTTGGTTCCCCTCCTCGACTCCTCCGCTCGCATTTTCTCCCCACTGTAGCTTAATGCTGTATGTAGGATAGGAACATGAAATAGTATCAATATTCTCATCTTACTCTAGGTAATAAGTATATTTCCTGAAATGTCAAGCTATTTATTTAAAGGTAAAATAACAAGCACTGTGTATATGCCTGCCCTGAGTTGAAACCTTTACATATACAGTCTATGGTTGAAACATGTCACTGTACCAAAGCAGCACATAGTGTGGGATTTTCAGTCATCTCCACAGGGGGGATAAGTCAGCAGTGACCATTTCTGCACTTCAAATGTGTCTGCCTGGCCCCGCGTGAAGTCATAACTCATGATGCCTCTTCATTACCTGGGATCCTGTGTGCCTAGAACGGCTTTGTCACCGCAATAATCTCCCCAATTTAATGATGCCACCAAGAAAGACAGAGACAGAGGAGCAGGCGAAGACAATAGTTTTTGTTCTCTTAAAGCACGATGAACCTTAGGAAACACTTCATCTTGTTATCTCACTTACTGCTTCCAATCAAAGCGTTTGTAATGGAAGCCTCGGTCGTAGAAGTGGAACAGCATAGAATCAATTTGCAGTGCTTTACAGTATAAAGCTTTAGCTTAAATGTTTTTGTTGAAAAGCGCTTTTTCTTTTTTACTGTCGTCAGGTAAATCAATTACTCCCACTACCAGGGGACTTTCAAAGGATTAATGATTATTTTTGTCACAGTATAATAATTAAAGTTGTTTAAACCTAAATAGGGATACAATGGCTGCGTAGCAAAGGTGTGAACTGTTTTTACACTTGCAGACTTGAGTATGTAATCATAATTACCACCAGTGTCATTAGTTAAAATGGCTTTTCCCAGCTTATGTTGCTTATAGAGGCCTGGGAATATGTGCTGCCAGTCTGATGAACTACAATGGTCAGAATGTAGTATATGGATGTGTGAACAAAGAAAAGACTACTTTTTTCCATAGAGGCTTAATGAACCACTGACATGATACCACACTGAAATTAACCAAGCATTTGTTATTTACCCTCAAATGTGGTTGTATTCTCGCACTTTATGAAATAACACAGCTTTGTCAATGTAATACTCCTATAACATTTCAGACAATCTGGAGAACAGTTGACCAACTTTTCCATCATTGAAAACACATGGAAAATCACAGAAAAAGTCAAATGTCCTGGAAAGTCTTTTTTCTGATGATAATGAACTATTGGGCTATTAATCAGAGCTCCCTAAAGCTGATGACAGTGCCTTCTGAAAAGGGTAAGTTACACTGAACAAAAATATAAACGCAACACTTGTTTTTGCTCCCATTTTTCATGAGATGAACTCAAAGATCTAAAACATTTTCTATATACACAAAATAACCATTTCTCTCAAATATTGTTCACAAATCTGAAAAGATCTGAGATAGTGAGCACTTTTCCTTTGCCGAGATAATCCATCCCACCTCACAGGTGTGGCATATCAAGATGCTGATTAGACAGTATGATTATTGCACAGGTGTGCCTTAGGCTGGCCACAATAAAAGGCCACTCTGAAACGTGCAGTTTTGCTTTATTGGGGGGGTCCGAAAACCAGTCAGTATCTGGTGTGAGGGGTAGGGTTAGGGTAATGTTGTGAATCGAGTGGCCCATGGTGGTGGTGGGGTTATGGTATGGGAAGGCGTATGTTATGGACGACGAACACAGGCTACCCATCTCCCAAAGTTACCGTCCCTTCTCTTTTACACTGTTAGGGACAACATCCATTGGGATCCCAACACAGCACAAGCCATGATGCACCATTGGATAAACAATTTGGGTTTACACTAGGGCCATCAAGTGCAGAGCTGCCTTCCACTCCTTCGCTATCTAATATAACCAATCTCTCATCCTTTCACCTGTCACCTTCGGAGCAGGCGGTCCTGGAACGTGGTCTTAAGTTTATCCCGACACCCTCACGTCCGGATCGCCAAATACTTAGAAGAGACCTCCATGTGTATCACCGGCGTCTCAAACTCCTGGATAATTTTCAATACAACACTACCTATACTCATCTTCCTTTTACCATGCCATCCACTTGGGAACCTACTTTAGAGTCGGTTTCCCTACCCTTGCAAAATGTAATCCACTCCAATACTCGCACCCTGGTCCGTTTCCGGTTCCACAACCAAAATAACCAACCGAACACTAGCCCTTAAATCCTGCTAAACATGAAGTTGTCATCAAACCTGCAGATAAGGGAGGCTAGATAGTTATTCAGAACAGAACTCACTATATTGTTGAAGCAACCCGGCAATTAAGCAACGCAAGCTACTATCAACCCTTAATTGAACCCCTCTATCTGGAAACACAGAAAATGGTCAAAATCCTGGTTAACCAGATGCAAACCAAGCATCTTATAACAGCTAAGCAAACACTCTACCTTCTTGGTCCCCCTATACCACGTCCCAGATTATTTTACCTCCTCCCTAAAATCCATAAACCCCCTGCTAGTTGGTCGGTTCCCTTCCTGATACCACCAGGAAGACCCATCATCAGCGATTGCGGATCGGAATCTTACCAATTAGCTGAATTCATAGATCACTATATCAACCTCCTTTCCCATAACCACCCCAGTTACATTAAAGATACCTTCACATTTGTTAAAAAACTACAACCCCTTTCTGTCCCCTCCAATACTTTTATTTTTTCCATTGATGTGGATTCATTGTACACTAATATCTCCACCCCGCTTTAGACGCAGTGAAAAAAGCTTTTCTTTCCTCCCCGGACCCTACCCGAAAGACTCTGACAATTATGGAAAAGTTAAAGCAGCAATTTTGTTAAAGTTTTAAATCACACCGGATACTTACAGAAGAAGATTCCGGTCCCTGAAGATCGAGTCTGGCGAGACTCCACAAGAGCTGTATGTTCGTCTGAAAGATCTCTTTGTCAAATGGGTAAAGCCAGGAACATCGACGGTGGAAGAAATAACCGAGACAATTATCCTGGAGCAGTTTGGGGTCAGCAGAGAGCATGACCCCAAAACAGCAGCGGAGGCAGCAAGCCTGGCAGAGGTTTTCACATCAGCCAGGAAAGAGAGCCGGGATGCCACCCGCAGTTGGGAGAACAACCGAGGCCCAAACCAAGCTCAAAGGCCGATAAAAAAAGAAATTAGGTGCTATCATTGCAATGCTCTAGGTCATACCAAGCCATATTGCCCAGTTTTAGCCCACACTAAGCCATCTCTCCTATGTGCAGTTCCTAGGTCAGACAGGGTTGAGAGACTAGGTGGGAAAGGCAGGAAAGTAGCAGTCTTGATCAATGGGCAGCGGGTAGAAGCTTTGCTGGATACAGCATGTTTTCAGTCAGTTGTTTTGTCCAGTTTGGTCCCTAGGGAAAAGTGGAGTCAGGATACTTCAACCATAAGTTGCATTCATGGTGATCAACATGTTTACCCCACAGCAGAGGTCTATCTAACTGTAGGAGGCCAAAACTTTCTGTTGCCTGTAGCATTATCCCCAACATTGCCATACCCAGTCATTCTTGGTAATGATCTCCCTACACTGTATGACCTAGTGCACAAGCCAGGTTGCAAGTCTGACAGGGAAATATGTGAGGTTGAGAGCCTTGGGGCAACGGTCAGGGAGCCACTTAGACAAGGTGAGGTGAAACCAGTTCTACAGCCAGTCAAGCCTTGTAATGTTACCACTAGAGCGCAGAAACTCGCGGAGATGCCTTTTTATGGGGTGGACTGGGAGACAAGTCCAGGTAAACCGCCCAAGACTAGAGCGCAGAGAAGAAGGGAAAAACTGAGGGGTACTCTGGAGAAAGGGTCACAGGAACCTTCAGAATTACCAGATCTGCTAGACTTGCCCCCAGATATAGGGGCAGTACAGAAACTGGATGCTACACTGACGCATTGGTTTGAGAAAGTAACAGAGTTTGAGGGGGTTAAGCAAGATAACCATAGCTATCTGGAGGAGGCCACCTACATAGTTAAGCAGGGCATCCTCTATCAGCGCAAGGGAAATACTGAGGTTTTAGCTCTGCCAAAGCAATTCAGAACCAGAGTGATGGAGTTAGGCCATTCAATTCCATGGGCAGGTGATATGGCTTTCCAAAAGACTTTGCACAGGATTGGAAGTAGGTTTGGTTGGCCAGGGATGTATACGCCTACAAGTCTCTCAGTTCTGTAGGTCTTGTGAAACCTGTCAACTTACCTCATCAAAGGGAGTAGCCTGTGCACAACTTCAGCCGTTGCCTATAATAGACACACCTTTTGAGAGGATAGCCATGGACATAGTAGGACCTTTAGAGAAAAGCTCCTCAGGACACCGTTACATTCTTGTTGTATGTGACTATGCCACCCGCTATCCAGAAGCCTTCCCTCTCAGATTCATCAAAGCCAAGCAGGTAGCAAATTGTCTTGTTCATCTGTTCTCCAGAGTAGGCATACCTAGAGAGATCCTTACAGACTGTGGGACAAATTTCTTGTCCAAGTTTTTGAAGCAGGTTTACCAAGTCTTAGGGGTGAAGGGCATTAAGACCACTCCTTATCATCCCCAGACAGACGGGCTAGTAGAGCGCTACAATCAGACTCTCAAAGGCATGCTACACAAGTTTGTCTCAAATACAGGGGCCGATTGGGACCAATGGCTTCCGTACCTGTTGTTTGCCTATCGGGAAGTTCCACAAGTGTCGACAGGTTTTTCACCTTTCGAGCTCTTGTATGGCCATCAAGTGAGAGGACCCTTGGATCTTCTTAAAGACCACTGGGAGAGTCCACAGCCAGGAGGAGAGAATGTTGTCTCATACGTGATCAAATTGAGGAAGAGACTTGAGGAGATGACAGCACTGGCACATGAAAATATGAAGTCGGCACAGCAACAACAGAAAACCTGGTATGATCGGAGGCCAGGGAGAGGGTTTTCAATCCAGGACAGAAGGTACTGTTATTGTTGCCAACGTGTGACAGTAAGCTGCTGACAAAATGGCATGGACCTTATGAAATTACCAGGGTTGTTGGTAAGGTCACATATGAACTATATATGCCTGAAAGAGTAAAGAAATATCAAACTTTCCATGTCAATCTGCTCAAGGAGTTCCAGGTTCGTCAAGAGCCTGTGTGCCAGTTGTTGGTATGTGCTGTCCAGGATGAGGAAGCAAATGAGAAGTTCTTTCCTGCCACCACTGCAACAGCAGAGCCCTTGACGTCTCATCTATCTCCCACCCATCTATCTCTGTCCCACCCAGCAGGAAGGAGTAAAGCCACTCCTTGACCCGGATCTTTTTAAAGAGACACCAGGTTTTACCTCACTGGTCCAGCACAGGATCCGTCTAACAGGAAATGCTCCAGTTCGGCAGAAGAGCTACAGGATTCCCGAACGGCTAATTCCTGTTCTACAAAAGGAAATAAAGATGATGCTGGAACTGGGGATAATCGAGGTCTCCTGCAGTGAGTGGTGCAGCCCAATTGTACTGGTTCCAAAGAAAGATGGATCACTTCAATTTTGCATTGACTTCAGGTACCTGAATGCAGTGTCTAATTTCGATCCATACCCAATGCCTCGAATTGACGATCTGTTGGAAAGGGTTGGCAAAGCTCAGTACATCACCACGTTGGACCTAAGCAAAGGCTACTGGCAGTTAGCATTGGCACCTGAAGCTAAGGAGTTGACAGCCATTAGGACCCCATTTGGTATGTATCAGTTCAGAGTCATGCCATTTGGTCTCCAAGGGGCGCCGGCAACATTCCAAAGACTGATGGACCATGTATTGAGGGATGTCTCTGACTTCTCTGCTGCATATTTGGATGATGTGGTTATTTTCAGCCAATCCTGGGATGAGCACAGGTTCCATCTACAACAAGTCTTGCAGCGGATCAGAGCAGCTGGTCTGACAATCAACCCAAACAAGTGTGCTATCGCTCAAAGAGAAGTGAAGTACCTGGGCTACATCATCGGATTTGGGAAGATTAAGCCACAGCTGGGGAAATTCGAGGCCATACAGTCGTTCCCTGTGCCCACTACCAAGAAGAAGATGAGAGGGTTTCTGGGGTTGGTCGGTTGGTACCGTAAGTTTGTTCCTCATTTTGCAGACAAGGCGGTTGTGTTGAATGACTTGACCAAAGCCTCTGCTCCCAACAAACTGAAATGGACCAATGAGTGTGACAAAGCTTTTAGAGACTTGAAAGATGCAGTCTGCGCTAACTCTGTCCTTCACACTCCAGACTTTGACAAGCCCTTCACCCTGCAAACCGATGCTTCTGGAGTGGGCCTAGGGGCAGTGCTGCTGCAGGAGGAGGAGGGAGACTGGAGACCTGTTGTTTTCCTGAGTCGCAAGCTGCTGGATAGAGAGACTAGATACTCCACGGTTGAAAAGGAGTGTTTGGCAATGAAGTGGGCCATTGACTCCCTCAGATATTATCTGCTGGGGCGGCACTTCGTTTTGGAAACAGATCACAGAGCTCTACAGTGGTTGCATCGCATGAGAGATGCAAACATGCGCATCGCTGGATGGTACCTGGCACTGCAGCCGTATGACTTCACCGTTCGCTACAGGTCAGGGAAGACCAATATAGTGGCAGGCTTTCTGTCCAGAATGTCGCAGGAATGAGACACTGTTCTCCTTCGGGAGAGGGAGGAGGAAATGTAATGAAGGTAACTTCGTTACTATGGACTGACGGCTTTGGGGGCCTTGTAATATTGCACATGTGGGTTTGCACTTTATATAACGACTTCCCTTTGCACAGTAATAATGTCACTCAGCACTTTAGTGAACAGTTTGTACTTTATTAGCATGATTTACACAGTGCAGTTTGACATGGCCTATTTGCACATTTTTTATATATACTATTTATTGATGTAGTAGGTGTTAAATGATTAAACCGTATTATTTGAAATGTCGTCTGGCAGATGCTGGTCGGTCCTCGGCTCCACCTGAAAAGAGAGGGGAGTTATAGCGAGAGCGCCGAGAGTGTTTATGATTGTGTAAGATTGACAGCGGATGAGATGAATCATTGTGTGCAGATGTCCTGTTTTAGTGTGTATATGTCATGGCATTAAGTTGCATTAATTTTAGAAGTGAACACTGTGTAAAGGTTACGTCCATCGCTTACCCATGCTGTTTCGTCCTGTGTCCGCTCCAGTGTGTTTGGCCAAAAGGTCCTCGGGGAAAAACAAACCCTGACTAAAGAAGGTTCCGGGACGAACCAAGTGGCGGGATAGGCGTAGGGGTTTCTGTTGTAGTTGGGAATGTATTTCTATATATTATGGTTAGTTATAATGTGGGTTTTGGGGTTAACTTAACAGCTGGTTATAAACCACTGATCATACATGTGCAGAATATTATATACCAATTATAATGACATGTGTATTTATAATGGCTCACCTGTGAATGGTTTCTCCCAATAAGATCCTCTATAAAAGAGCCAGTCTTCAGTCGGAGGAGAGTGGTGAACACCTCCATGCTGGCTGGCTGTTCTTTATGGTAGTTGTGAAATAAAGACACTATGGTGTGCAACTCTACCTCCTCTCGTATTGGGTTCTTTCACTGGAAATCCAGCCGCTAAAAGGGTCGCTGTCTCACAAACCTAAACCACCTTCTGACACCAACCTTATCCCCTTTATTACTACCTTTTCCCACCACCTTAGTTCTTTTAACAGGTCCATCAAACACAATTTTCATTTTATGCAGTCCACCGTCCCCTCACTCACCCCCTTCAATACCATTATGGCGTACCGTCGCAATAAGAACTTAAAAGATATCTT
The DNA here is from genome assembly GCA_902827135.1 of Harpagifer antarcticus. Classification (NCBI taxonomy): domain Eukaryota; kingdom Metazoa; phylum Chordata; class Actinopteri; order Perciformes; family Harpagiferidae; genus Harpagifer; species Harpagifer antarcticus. Next base: position 17,863,502 of record CADEHL010001005.1, read on the forward strand.
GGTACACACAGTTCTGGATAAGACCGTCGCCATACCTTCAAACCTGGATACCTACTTTACACACCTCAAATTCCTCGCCGGCATGGTCCCCGGTCAGGATGCTCCGATCTGGCGTACGTTTACCCTTCTCTCTACCAACTTTGTATATGCTATTACTTGCAAACACTGTAAAAAGATGTATGTGGGAGAAACGGGAGCAACGTTAAAACAAAGATTGTACCAAAATCTTTATCAGATCAAGAAAATGAATAACAACAAATTACTTTACACTCATTTCATCCAGCACAACATCTCTAATCTGTTGATTTCGGGTCTCGAGTCCAATCCCTCTTGGTCTTTTGGCCAAAGGAGAGCAGCAGAGAGAAGGTGGATCTGGAGACTTTCCTCCAAGTACCCTATGGGTTTTAACCATAGACTGTATATATAAATGGACGTAGGGTCCGTGACGTCACCCATAGGATTCTGCAGAGTTGTCGTGAAGCCCTAAGTAGGCGGAGTCGGCTACTAACGGCTCGACAGTGACGTCAGAGTCTAACTCCCGCCTTCTCCAGCCTGCTCCAAATAAGGGCAAAGAGGCGGAGCTGAGGCGGGACCTGCTGCCAACGAGCGTGACGTTCCAGACCTAGCTCAGGCTAAGAAGCTAAGCTAACATGCTCTCAGTATTAAGCTAACAACCTATGCTAACAACACAGTCTATGCTAACAACCCAGCTTGCAGTCACCGCTCATGATTGATGAAAGGAGTAAATCGATCAGATTTGACCCGAAAACCACAGGAGGGTTAATGCCATATTCACTTAGTAACGAACAACTTTTACAAATATTTCTATATAGTCTGTGTTGGTAAATGTCATCTAGGTTGCACATTTCCTGCTGAAATACATGCATACCAAGTCACTGCGTGGCACTTTGGTTTTTGATAAAACAGTGTAGTTCCACTATATAAACGTTACATTCATAATCAAACGAGACAATCTGCAAGATAATTAGCTTTGGTATTATTCTTAATGCTTGTCATTCACATGTTAATAAAATAAAATAAGTACCGATACATAGAATAATTGTGGCGGTGTTCAGCTTAATAAACCTTGCTCAACATCATTTATTTAGCTAATACTACAGCGGGCTACAGGCGAACCAAGTCCGCGTTTCGATGCATTCCTTGATCTCCAGTTATAACGCCGGACTCCGCCGCTGGCCGAAGCTAACGGAGCCCCAGGGGGCTAGCTACGGCCGCCGGGACGCGCTAGCGAGCTAGCCCCCTGCAGCCCCGTTAGCTTCAGCGGCGTGGACTCCGGCGGCCCCACTGGGATAATTGGGTCCCCTTTTCACATTTGCTCCCGTTTAGCATTATGGGCGTCATAGCCATATAGTATAAAAGTCCTACTCAAGGCTGAATCATAAACTAAACTGTATATATGTATAAAGGGTTACGTCCTTAGCTGACTAATAAGCTACATAACAAGCTAAGCTAACAAGCACACAAACACCTGCTAACGGGGTTAACATGTATAATATTATCATTTTACTCGCTGAAAGTAGACTTCTTGGAAGTTCTGTTAGTACATTCAAGCGCACAGCACAACATTTTAATTATCTGGTATTTGTAACAATATTCCCTAACAGGCACGATCACCACGAACACAGCTAAAGGGTCAAGTACAGTAACTACAACGAACTAACGTTGTAGCCTCTATGGTTGTAGCCTAGCAGAGTGGACAAGTTGCTGTTAGCTGACAGTGAGGCACGTATCTGTCAATCAACGTGACCACGCCCTAATGTGTGCACAAACTTTAAGACCTAATATAAATAAAAGGGTCGCCTTAGAAAACAATTCACTCACAGATCCATAATCATGAAGGTGGAATCTAACTATATCGATAATAAAAATGTATGGAGCCAGGGGTAGAAACATGTTTTTTTCTGCTGTAAAGTTGGGCATTTTAACATGGAGGTCTATGGAAATTGCTCCTTTCTGCAGCCATCGCCTATCGGCCAATATATGAACTGCAGTGTGTGGCACTTCCGTATTGGCTTCACGGCTCTACCCCACAGTTTGCCGCTTGGTTTTGACGACGTTAATCACCGACCCTTGCCGGATTCAAACACATCTCTCCCAGTCACAGGAGCGATGGCTTATCCCCTCAGCCATCCTTCCAGTCATGAGCTTACAAACTTACCTATAGCCCTACCCTCCTTCCTTTCCTCTACCCAGACCTACTTACCCCCTAACAGACCCAATCACCTCCTGAAAGATAGACCCAGTACTGCTGTATTTAACACCCTAAAAAATTTTCTTTTATATAAAATTGTCCGTAACCCTCATTTCCTTATTCTAAATGTTTTTCCCTATCCTAAACCCAACCACTCCCCAGCTTTTTTCCTACCCCTTAGTATTATTTCAACCCCTTTCCTTTTCTCCTCCTCCTTCCTACCCCTTAGTATGTATTTCTTTGAATTAGCTCTTTGTGTGTTTAACTTATACTTTTAGAAGATTAGCAGCATTGGTTTTATCTATAAACAAATCAAATGTGAAACATGTGCCCGTGCTCTCCCCGGTCACCACAGGATGGTGACAGGTGACCTCTATTTCTTCACCTAACCCTACCCCTCACACCAGATACTGACCCCCCCCCCCAGACCCCCCAATAAAGCAAAAATGCACGTTTCAGAGTGGCCTTTTATTGTGGCCAGCCTAAGGCACACCTGTGCAATAATCTTGCTGTCTAATCAGCATCTTGATATGCCACACCTGTGAGGTGGGATGGATTATCTCGGCAAAGGAGAAGTGCTCACTATCACAGATTTGTGAACAATATTTGAGAGAAGTGGTTATTTTGTGTATATAGAAAATGTTTTAGATCTTTGAGTTCATCTCATGAAAAATGGGAGCAAAAACAAAAGTGTTGCGTTTATATTTTTGTTCAGTGTATGTTTAGGATCCTTTTTACATTCAAATTATGTTTTTTGATATAGGCTGCTTTCTGTAAAATTATGGAAGCAGTGGCGAGCCGTCAGGGCCTTCTAACCCTAACATATTTGTTTAATAATAATACGTTTTATTTCGAGGCGCCTTTCAGGACACCCAAGGTCGCCTTACAGTGCATTTAAAAGTTAAAACAGCTAAAACAAAAACGGAACACAATGTAATCAAACCGACAAGGCAATACAGCAGCATAAAAGCATGAGACAGGCAAGACAAGGGTGTGGAGTGAGAGGAGGATCTGTGATAGCAGTTTGAATGTGTTTTAGAGTGAGTAGGCCAGTTTAAACAGGTGGGTTTTGAATGTCGTGATGGAGTCAGACTGTTTGATGTGTGGAGGCAGAGAGTTCCATAGCCTGGGCGCGGTGCAGCTAAAAGCCCTGTTTAGTTATATTTTGCATTAGTTTTACCAAAATAAGTTGATTTAATTGTATTTAAAATAACATTTCCAAAGAACTAAATCCTTCGAATCTGCCTATTCAGTTTCTGTTTGAATGTGAAGGGTTAAATGAAAGAAGCTCCTTGAGCCGTCTCTGCGAGTTACAGTGAAGATAGGAGCTGATTGGTGGTCCTGCTGTAAATTCACACAGGGCCAGCTACAGTAACTGAACGAGAGAGTAATGTCAAATGACAGTACAATTGACCAACCTCTAAATGGGTGGGTTTTATTATTGCGGACTTTATGACAAGTTCCGCCCGCTGTGAAGCTTTTCTTGTTTCCATAGCAACAACAACTTCCTGTCAACAGCGTAAACTCACCTTCAAAATAAAAGCATGCCAAATTACACTTAAGACATACAACTGCAACGAAAATAACAAACACAATGCAATATCCTTTTCAATTTCAAAGAACACAATTTGGGCTATTTACAGGTGTTGTTTTGTGTGGTAGAGGGTCGCTTTCATTGATGCGTTTTGCACCCCGGGCTGTTGTTTCGATATTCCGCTGAAGTATACGCTGTGACGTAATAAAAATATTTCGGGGAAAGGGGGGGTCAGAGGGCCTAGGTATAAAAGTCACGGCTCGCCACTGTATGGAAGTGATAAACACACAAAACGTTGTAGCATGCACGTTAAATGGCATATTGTAGGTTTCTTCCCAAGTTGTTTGGATCAGTTGCTAGCTTGCCTTGCTTGCAAAAGTTTAATAATGTTTGTGGTTCAACTTTGGCAAAGACAAATTGTTTCAAATGTGTGTTGGGCCTTGTTGGATAATATACATTGCAGACTAAGGGTCAAAACTAGTAATGGGAGCCAGTGGCGGCTGGTGGAAAATATTTTTGGTGGGGCTGTTGATATAGTGAGTAAAAAATTTGTTTTTGGGAGAAATGACCCCTTAAATTAGGACTTCTGGTGATGTAATGGCGCGTTTCCAGTGCAGCGCGGAGCTTGCTTTAATGCTGCGTTCAGACCGGACGCGATGCGACTATTCGCTTCGCTCTAAACGCTCCTATCGTATCGCTCTAGTCGCTCGAGTTTCACCGCGGCTGCCAGCTGTGTTTACTCGCATCATTCAAACAAGACGCACTGGCTCGGGAGCTACACCTACAACAAAATGAACATATTTGACCGTGATTAAATTGTAATACACGTTTCTAAATGATGCCGACATAACAACATACTGATACCGGTTAGTAAAAACCATGAATTAATGCTTTGACAAGTCTGCAGACAGACGGCAGGCGAAAAACCTTTTAGAATGCTTGTTTTCTGGATGGAGCTTGGCTAAGCTAATGTTATATGTGCTCCGACCGTCCACATTCACAACAACGGCCTATACAGACATAAATAAACCAGTGACTGTATTCTCCATGACACAGACAGTCTGTGGTTTGTACTTGTTTAACTTTTGTCTAGTTTCTGAACAGATCGTATCTGTCCCCGGCTGTTTGAAGAGCAAGCATGGGAAACAAAAGATAGCATTTACCTGTTTGCATCCAGCTAGCCATGCCTTTCTGGTGTACCAGCTACGTGAGAAGCAAAACAAAAAAAAACTCACGTCAACGCACGTAAGCAACGTGGGCGCCAACTGGCACTGGTCTCCTGCTCTCTCCCAAATGGAGCTTTTCCCTCTTCAAGCTACCTAACTTCACTCCTTCCACCTTTGAATTCCATGCCGTCACAGTAACCCATCCTATACAATTAACCATTGTTGTTCTCTACCGTCCACTAGGCGCCTTGGGGGACTTCTTGGAGGACTTCTTGGAGGAATTAGATAATCTCCTCTCACACATCCCTGAAACTGGCCCTCCCGCTGTACTTCTCGGAGACTTCAACCTCCAGACAGGGAAGATAGACGAACTAACATCTCTGTTAACCTCCTTTGCTTTCTCACTGTCTCCATCCCCACCAACTCATAAAGCTGGCAATGTCCTTGATCTCATATTCTCAAGGAACTGCACTACTTCTAACCTCTCTGTAAACCCGCTCCACACATCCGATCACTTCTTAATTTCATTCTCTCTGCCCCTTTCCAAACATAACGAACTAATCTCTTCTCATCCTGCACCTGTCCGCCGTAACCTTCGTTCCCTCTCCCCCTCTACCTTTGCCTAATCGGTGCTCTCAGCCCTCCCTTCCTCTGATTCGTTCCAACTCCTACTTCCAAACTATGCTGCAGAAACTCTCCTCTCTACTCTCTCCTCCTCTCTGGACTCTCTCTGTCCTCTCACATCTCGGCAGGCTTGTCAGTCCCCTCCTGCTCCCTGGCTAAATGACGTACTGCGTGCTAATAGAACCGTCCTTAGGGCAGCAGAGCGGAAACGGTGGAAATCCAAACACCGTGACCACCTCCTAACCTATCAGGCTCTCCTCTCCTCTTTCTCTGCTTCCATCTCTCAGGCAAAAAGCACTTTCTTTCAAGATAAGATCCAATCTTCCTATTCCAATCCCAAAAAACTATTTTCCATCTTCTCCTCCCTCCTGGACCCCCCCAAAGCCCCTTCCCCCTCCTCCCTTCTGTCAAGCGACTTTGTTAACCACTTTGAAAAAAAGGTTGATGATATTCGCTCTTCTTTTTCTGACTCACCTTTACTCACCACTGGGTCACCAGACCCTCCTTTCACCCACACACTGACCTCCTTTTCTCCTCTCTCTCCCTCCAAGTGAGGTTCTTACCCTCATTACCTCTGCCCGCCCTACCACCTGTCCTCTGGACCCTATCCCTTCAAACCTCCTTCAGACTATCGCTCTTGATATTCTACCGTTTCTCACCCATTTCATCAACACTTCTCTAACTTCTGGTCACTTTCCAAACAGTCTCAAGGAGGCAAGAGTAAACCCTCTCCTAAAGAAACCCACTCTCAACCCGTCTGATGTTATAAACCACAGGCCTGTCTCTCTCCTCCCGTTCCTGTCTAAAACACTTGAACGGGCTGTCTTTAAACAACTCTCCTGTTATCTCCATCAGAACAACCTTCTGGATCCGCACCAGTCTGGTTTCAAGGCAGGTCACTCCACAGAAACTGCCCTCCTTGCGGTCACTGAGGAACTGCATACTGCTAAAGCAGCCTCCCTCTCCTCTGTCATCATCCTGTTGGACCTGTCTGCTGCATTCGACACGGTGAACCATCATATCTTCCTTCGCACTCTCCAAGAACTTGGAGTTTCAGGCTCTGCACTTTCCCTCATCACCTCATACCTCAAAGACCGCACCTACAGGGTTACTTGGAGAGGGTCGGAGTCAGACCCTTGTCAATTAACTACAGGGGTCCCTCAGGGCTCTGTTCTTGGTCCCCTCCTCTTCTCCTTGTACACAACTCGCTCGTATCTGTCATTAGCCCGCATGATTTTTCATACCACTGCTACGCTGACGACACCCAACTAATTCTGTCCTTTCCCCGCTCAGAGACCCAGGTCGTCGCACGCATCTCTGCTTGTCTAGCTGACATCTCTCAGTGGATGTCTGCTCATCACCTCAAGCTCAACCTTGACAAGACTGAACTGCTTTTCCTTTCGGGAAAAGATTGTCCCACTCTTGACCTAACAATCAACATCGGCACCTCTGTTGTTTCCCCGACTCAGACTGCAAGGAATCTGGGTGTGATCCTAGATAACAATCTGTCCTTCACTGCAAACATCGCTGCTATAACCCGCTACTGCAGATACACGCTTTACAACATCAGGAAGATTCGTCCCCAGCTGACCCAGAAAACGACGCAGGTTCTGGTCCAGGCTCTCGTCATCTCACGCCTAGACTACTGCAACTCCCTCCTGGCTGGTCTACCTGCATGTGCCATCCGACCTCTGCAGCTCATCCAGAATGCAGTGGCTCGTCTGGTCTTCAACCTTCCTAAATTCTCCCACACCACGCCGCTCCTCCGCTCCCTTCACTGGCTTCCGGTAACTGCTAGAATCCAGTTCAAGACAATGGTACTTGCGTACCATGCTGCGAATGGATCTGGCCCTTCCTACATCCAGGACATGGTTAAACCGTACACCTCAGCACGTGCACTCCGCTCTGCATCAACCAAACGGCTCGCTGCACCCTCGCTGCCAAGGGGACCCAAGTTCCCATCAGCAAAAACACGTGGGTTTGCTATCCTGGCTCCAAAATGGTGGAATGAGCTCCACATTGACATCAGGACAGCAGATAGCTTACACACCTTCCGGCGCAGACTGAAAACTCATCTCTTTCGACTCCACTTCGACCAATATAACTATTAACAAAGCACTTATATACTAATAAAGGACTGGCTTACCTAAAGCCAGTTGAGTAGCACTTGAAATGTTTTTGCTCTATGAAACCTGATGTACTTATATGATTCTGTTTTCTTCAAGTTTGTATTTTGTTGGTCGAACGCACTTATTGTAAGTCGCTTTGGATAAAAGCGTCAGCTAAATGCAATGTAATGTAATGTAACGTGAGAGCCCTCGTGACCAAAATATTTGACGGCGCTGATTGGCTGAAATTATGTTTCGGCGGCACAGTTTACTATTGAGACTTTGCAACGTGCTGGTTGCTGCCGTTTGGCTCGGGGGCTCCGCCCGGTAATGATAAACTAATGCCATGGGCAAGGCCAGGCAGGAAACATGTGACTTATCAGTAGCTTTAGACATCGTAACACAATTTTAAACGAGATTTTATTGTAGATTATACATTTTACTGATACCAATTGTATGATATTTACATTGTTCATTAAAAATAAAAATATATATATTTTTTAAATATATTTTTTTTAATTTAATATATTTTTTTGTATGTGGGAATAGGTGGGGCGGCGCCCCTAGCGCCCCTATGGGCCGGCCGCCACTGATGGGAGCCCAAGTGAAACAATGGCTTAAGATACTTTTTGTTAAACTTTTGGTAGCGTCGTCTCTTTAAATGCCATCATCAGACCTCAAGGACAAAAAACAAGAGCACTCTTCATCAAAGGCAGGTGCAAAAAACACATTTTTTACCTGCAAAAAGTAGAGCAAGCAAACAAATACCCTGTCAGTCAAACAACGTGTAGGGCATGGCCAAATCAATGTCTGGTGAACAAACAGGCAAAGGTCAAAACACGGGTTGGCCATAGGTACTTGAAGGCATCAATACTACATCCACTGGAAAGCTAAGCCACATGGCAGTAAGACAATGTGACAGCAAACTGGTGGAAGTGGACCGGTTTATATACTAGGGAGCTGGTTAGGGAGTTGGTAACAGGTGAGGGGTAACAGGTGAGGTGAAAAGAGGTAACAGGTGACGATGGGATGGAAGGCCAATAGGAGTGACTTGGTCTAAAAGGACAGCAGAGAACAGAAAAAAGACAAACGGAACATGACTTGACTTTAACCTGTAACCATGCATTTAGCTATGTAAAGTTCAATTTACAATTGTTAGTAGGCAAATTAGGCGATATTAGTGTTCAGGCACAAATGTTTGACACATTTCATAAGAAAGTGGTTCATCAGTGTATGGAGAAATCCCAGGAAATTGATCTCTAGTGAAGAGAACAAACCCACAAAAAAAGTGCTGATTTTAACACCTTGTCTGAGTGACCGGTGACGTCGAGATTATTTTCCTTGTGCTGGAATATAGTTATTCTGACTGACTGATCCTGTTGCCATGCCAACAGTGATAAAAGACATATTCCTACTTCATCTCAAAGAGGAAAAGATAAGCATTTACTCGGTTCAGCCTTTACCCGTTTTGAATTAAATTTCTGCAGCACGGAACTACGTGAAAGCAGTCAGTCATTTTAATTTGGATAATTGGAATCTCTGGGAATGGATTCTAAAACTGTGCAAACCAAAAGGAAGAAACTCTAGAATAATTTTGTTTGCAATTAAATATGTTCTAAATGAGAAACTCTGTTCTTATTGCATTAATGGAGGCTTTTCCATTTGTCTCCCGAAGACCATTTTAGCATTCAATGCTTCACATGTCTCCATGTAAACCCCCCCCCCCCCCCCACCCACCTCCTGTCCTCGCACAGCACGCCTCCTCTGTATGCTTTCCATTCTGCTGTACCACCAGGCCTTGACATCTTACAAAGTTAAACACAGAGAAAGGTCAGAGAGGTATTGATAGAGCCCTGCTTAGAACGGTGACATTTGAGCCCATGAGCGTGTGTTTTATTAAGTGTTCGATATCTCCCGGATGTAACACGCCCATGTGGATGCGTGTTACATATCCTAGGTAGCGGTGTCAGCTAATTTGCCAAAGGAGATGAACCTGCAATGGGACACACACGGCTGACCTCAGGATTACCTGACAGAGATGAGGTTTGGTTGCTGGAGCCGTTGTTAACAGATTGTTGGCTCACAGAACAGCTTGTCATAAAGACAATCCCTTTCCTGAACTCTGTGGCAAGACTGTGACCTTTTGAGAACACCCCTACCAAATGCTTTGTGATGTCTGGCAGTTCTTTAACGCATAGTGCATTTTCTTATCTGTAGGGGAATCATGTATCCTCGTTTCATATATGCATTAATTTCATATTGATTTTGCATTTTACAAACCAATACACTTTGTACACTTCTACAGAGAGGGGCCCTGAATGTTCTCAGGAATGGAGCCATGTTTTAATTCCTCACGGGCTACCATTTTCCCTCTATCATATCTCCTTGAAATAAAACAGGAAAGATGATGTCTTCCACTATGTTTCAATGGACAATGAGAACAGTGAAACACACATACACAACTTCATAGGTTTTTCAGGTGATAGATACAGTAAAATCCTGCTCTAGATATATGAATGCAGCTACGTTTATACATTTGTCCTGTATAATGAATGATTTGTCTATTTGTGATGTAGTTAATAAACCTTTAAACATTGTTAGCGACAAATCAATGGCTAAAATTTGGAGAGAATTGTAAGAATTGGCTAAATGATACAGGGTCTAACAATGTGTAGCCATGAACCTTGAGTGCCTTCAAATAAGGTGTGTGAAAATACATTTCACAGTGAAAGTTATTGCTCCCATCATCTCTCTGCTTCTGCCCCAAGAACAAATTATATTTAGTTTGAAAGGGTAAGAATTCCTGTACTATCTACTCCTTCTTTACTGTGCAGTTTGTGTTAATCACTTTCACAGAAGGTCATGTATAACCTGAAATTAATAATATAAATTTCAATTACTACTACATTTGTACCATCAAATGAATGAAACAGCTAGATCATTTCTTTTTCCACACATCAAAACCATAATAGCTTTATTTTTTCTTAAATGTTTTACAATTTTCAAAGAGTATGGAAAGCCTCTGAATGTTTTACTGATCTGTAACCCCACTGACTTTTTTTAGTCATAAATTCCTCGCTTCACACTCTCTTCATCACTAATAATGGTCTCTTGTGTTATTCAGTTAATTTACAAGCTTGGAATACATTGGGTTTGATTATCTGCAGGGGCTCAGAAAGAATATTACATTGCATATATTTAGTGCTTCAGGCATCCGCATTAAAGCCACCACAGAGCACAGTGGGCTATAGCGGAGACTTAATGTAAAAATCTCTAAACCAAGGGGCATCGGAGTGGATTTTATATTTCACAAATGCCAAAAAACACCATGAGCAGCCCCATATTACAGACGCTACAAATAGGCACGATTATTCCCTTAAAACAGCAACCTTACTTGGAAACATACAAGTTACCAGTAGACAGATGTAATTGATTAGTGGAAACCTACCACATTGTTGTGTCATTTGCTTACCACTTAGAAGAAAAAAGGGGAGAGCGTTGCTAATGAGATCATGGATTCCAGGAAGAAGAAACAAAACTGATTATAATGTAACTAAAGAAAGCAGTTGGCTATTAATTGTCAAAGAATACTGGTCCCTGGATTTGAAAATGCCTATTGTTGAGCTTTATATGATTAAATGTACGTAAAGGCAGTTGTAGACAGACACAACACATATCTGGAAATATGGAGATTAACACACTGAGGATGCACGTGCTAACCAAAGCCAGGAAGGGAGAAGAGCTGTGTCCAGACTTGTAAAGAAGAGGAGATAAAAGCAATATCTTCCCCCTTTCATGGAATAGATGGAAAAGCTAACCACCCAACTACTCCCAATATGTGTGCCGTCCAACAAGAGAGGGGAGTATCATCATCTAATATGAAATGTTTATAAACAACATTTTACAATTTGTATTTCTTTCTTAAAGACAGCACGTGTAAAAGAAAATCAATTTTCCCTGGGATTAATTACGTTTTATCATTTTGATCATCAGCCTAATCTTTGGCTGTGTATGTGCACTATACTCTATGTATGTTCCAGCTGTATTTAGTGAACAGCACTCACAAGAAATAAATGTAATTTCCTATTTTAAGATGATCTAACAAAGGACCCTGTAATATGAGTGTTGTGCACCGTCAAAAGTGTTAGTCAGTCATGTTTCATGTTTATGTTGTATTGTTTTTCACTTCCTGTTTTGTTGTTGTCACGTCTCATTTTCAGGTTCCTTGACTCCCTTTCCTTATGTGTTCTCCCGCGCTCATCAGCGTCAGCCCCACCCCTGATTGTTTTCACAGGTGTCTTGTTGTTGAGTGTTTAAATTCCCCAGTCTCCCAGTGTTCAGTGTCAGTTCGTCTTGTCCTCATGCCAGAACTCTGCCCATCACGGTTGCTCTTTTGGTTACCTGCCTTATTCATGCTCCTAAAACTTATTGTAAGTTTGTTCCTCACGTTGTGAGCGTTTTTTGTTGAGCCTTATTGAAACTCTTTATTTGTATCACCTCGCAAAGAGTGTTTTTTCTATTTGTATATCCTTTTGGCAAATAAAGTATATTACTTGTACTTTATCTCTGGCTCCTGGGTCGTGCATTTGAGTCCTTTTTCCCTTGTGTATCCAAGTTCATAACAGAGAGCCTTTAAAGCGCTTAGGAAGAAAGAAAAAATACTCACCAAACATTACACATTCCTGAATGATGAACAAATAATGTATCATATAAATATATTTTGTTTTACAAAATAACCCTTTTATTAAAGAAAAAAAGGTTGTAAGGTATATTTACCTGTTGTCTTATTGTTAACCTTAAAAAACACTACTGACAGAAATATGGTTTATGTATCTAACTGCCAAAAATGATTCAACCTTGAAATAGATAAGGCAAGAAAATTAGTCCGTTAGAGTTGTGAGTGGGCATATTTTGTGTACTCTCTCCACGACTTTATTGTGATACAATAATGTCTTTGGCTGTGCAAATAATGGCTGTCGTCATTGAGTTTCAGACAAGGACACATTTGAGGAAACATGGGCCGTTTTAGGTGTTGAACAATCGACCAGTGCTGTTGTTTTCCTGGTGGGGACAGTCTTCCCTATAGAGAAGGGCTTGCACCACCTCCGTTGTTTTTATCTGAATTCACATTCTCCCTATCTCCGTCCTTTGACTCGAGAGGAGAATCCTTCGCAACGCAGCTGGTGTAAGGAGATAATATGTTATCATCACTCACATCCTCAGCATCAGTCTCTGCTGGGTAATCTGCCACAAGAGCCAAAACATTGGGAAAGCCTTGTAACGTAAATCTGACCGATGGCCATCTATCCACTTTGAAACATGGAACATTAAGATTGTGTTGAACTTTATCTTGATTGATAAGCTTCAATTTATTTCAACATATCTGCCAAATGTAAAATGACTTTTTAGTGTACAACAGCTAACAGTTAAAAGACTCACCTATACAGCAGATTCTCAGGCTGTTCTCATACATTTAATTAAAATCAGCAAGGTCAAGTTCGAAAGAATTTCCTCAAGCAAAGGCCCCGAACATCATAATGTCTGACGTGTTATGAATTAGAGTGATATATATTGAAGTAGCCTAGTAGCTGTATCATTGTCAACTGGCTGTCAAATAAAATAACAAAAGTACAGTTGAGAAACATTTTGACAATATTTGTTGTCACTTTATAGAAATATAATACTGTAGATATGTATTATTTTCGTCTCGGGCTGCATTTACATATAAAATATCAAAAATAAATAAAATAGCTTTTTAAAAATAGTGCATCTCAAAATAAAGCTTAATTTTAGTAAAATAAAGTGTAGCAGAAGTTTCAGTTTCCCTTTTTCTTTAACTATTTCACATTTTGACTTCGTATCGGACACTTTTAGAATATATCAGTCTCAACACATCTTAATAATTGAACAGGTTGTCAGTTTCTCTTTCTTTTCCTCTTATATTCTTCCCCCCCACAGGGTTGCCTGTCCAAGTCCCCAAATACCTATGTTGACCTAAAATCGCAGATACCTACTGACCCACAGCCCCCCCTCACCAGTCCTGTGTTGCCCCAGCAAGCACAGACGATCAAAAGGAGCCAGACATGTCCAAGAGATAAACCTGGCGTAAACCATGTCCTCCACACTCACGCCGTTGAACAAGGCTGTTGATACAGCCATACCACTTGTAGAGTGTGCATGGACCCCAGTGGGGAAGGCTCTCCCCACCTGTCCATAGCCATGTGAAATGCACTCGCAGATCCATCCTGTCAGGCGTTTCTTGGACAGAGCTTTACCGGCCACACCATCCCCAAAGCACACAAACAGCTGTTCAGTGTGCCTAATGGAAGCCGTGCGCCCTACATAACATGCCAGTGCACGCACCGGGCAGAGGAGGTGCAAATTAGCCTCCCTGTCCCCAATATGGGGTGGAAGACTAAAGCCGTCTAACTGTATAGCCCTCGGCCTGAACGAACCCCTTAGGTTCTTTGGAACAAAGGAGGAGTTTGGTCTGAGTGTCGCCCCGCTAATCAAAAAGGCAACTCGGGTGCCCCGACAGAGCGGTCATCTCGCACACTCTCTTGGCCGAAGTCAAGGTAAACAGCAAAGCTGTCTTCAGGGAGGAGAGCTCCAGAGGCTCAAATGGTTCTGTGACCAGAGCCTCGAGCACCAAACGGCAGATCCCATTGCGGGGTGGAGACATGCACCACTGGGCGCTGTCTCCTGACCCCCTGCAAAAAAAGCGCCATAAGCGGTTGACTAAAGGCTGACCTGCCGAGTTTCTGTCAGAGGCCAGCCACCACCTATAGCTCTCTCTAGGCAGGTCCCCCCCCATCCTGTCACGGATGCATCTGTGAACACCGTGATGTAGGAGGTCACCCGTACCAGTGGAGTTCCCCTCCGCAGATGCTTTGGGGACCCCCAGTATCGGAGGTTGCCCTCCACTGAGGGGGGGGGGCGGGGGGATGGTCACCAGACGTCATTTGTGCCTCCTGGGATCTAAACGAAGGCCGGCAAACCACTTATGCAGGCGACGCATATGCAGTAACCCCAGCGGTGCCATGAAACTCATAGTCTGTATGACGGTCAAAGCTGTCACCGTTGCAAAACGCAAATACGTTCTGTGCTTTGGAGCAATTTCGACATGAAAGTAAGCGTCCTTCAGGTCAATGGTTGTGAACCGATCGCCCGGCTGCACTAGTTCCAGTAATTGTTTTACATATGAAACTTTTTGCAGGCAATGTGCTGATTCAGGCTGCAAAGATCCAGAATGGGTCTGAACTCTCCTGTCTTCCTGGAAAGCAGGAAGTACATGGAGTAAAGCCCCTTTTCTCTGTCCTGAGAGTGCACAACAGACACAGCCTGTTTTTGCAACAGGGCCTGAATCTCTATTGAAAGGGGGGCGTTGAAAGGAAACCTATCTCATCCTGGGATGATAGATTTGCCTCTGGCCGTGTCTCAGGTCGGTTAAATGGAATCCTTGCGTCCCTCACTTGCGTGTCGTTTCCCTGCGTTTAGTCCCCCCCCCCACCAGGGAAGCATGGAGAGACGCAAGGAAGAGCAGTGGGATGTCCTTTCCTCCGGAGCGTCATGTGAAGCGATATGGGGGTTATTCCCTATCTTTATTCAAGAGCGTGGTATTTAAATTTGAAAGCATACTTTATTGATTTATTTCCCTCAAACCCTGTCCTCGCACTCAAATAGTGCCTGCTTGCACTTAGATTTGCTCTGCTTCTGCTCAAACTGTACGCTTGCACTCAGATATATTGCTGCTTACAGATTTCCTGTGTTCCAGTTTAAAACCTTCTCCTCGCAGCACTCAGGCTGTTTCTGTGTGCTCGTGAAATTTCTGCTCAGATTTATTCTGTGCGCGCTCGAAACTTTTGTGCAACAATCCTGTCAAAATCCCTCAACCAATAGGAGGCCAGGTGTCCTTGCGGGTGCGTTCGCTTTACTTATTACAGCGTCCCGTAAGGGCGGTTACTCTTTGGTTTATAAACTCCCACCCTCCACGGCTTTATAATCAGTGTTGGTACTACAAAGTAACGCCGTTATTTTTGGCAGTAACTAGTACTCTAAGGCATTACTTTTTAAATTCAGTAACTCAGTTACCTGCGCTAGTTTTTTTATATAGTCAACAGCCAGGCGAACAGAGATGAGAACTGTACTTAAGTACAGTAGGCTACTTGAGTAAATGTACTTAGATTCTTCCTGTGTGACATGCGGAGACGGGCTGTGGGCGTGTTTGTGTTGTTTACTAACAAGACTATCATGGCGGCGGCGGAGCTCAAGTCTAGTTTCTCTGCCTGGAGATATTCTCACTATTTCACTTTTGTCGAGCACAAAGAAAAGAAAGTTTCTGTTAAATGTAAGTTGTGTCCTGGCGGGCCAAAGATCCTATCTACTGCCCAAACCAGTAATTCAAATCTCTTAAAACATCTGCAGAAACAACATGCTGGGACGAAGCTAGTAACTAAGACCGGCACAGACCCAGACTCAGCCGACGCCACTCCACCTCCACCTAAGCAACAGCGGCTGGATTTTAACCAAGGGACTGCTAGCCAGGGAAGAGTCGATAGAGCCATTGCACGGTATGTTGTATGTAGAACACATGCAGGCTATTGCTACAGTGGAGTCACCCGCTTTCAGGGAGCTAGTTAGCATGATGCCATGTCCAGGCGGCACACGGCATATGGAACGGAAAACTTTTTCCAACTACCTGGAGAAAGAATATACAAAAATGGAAAGCCAGCTAATATCGATGCAATCCAGATTGCATATAATGCATATAATGCATGTCAAGTTGATCAACAGATTGTATTATTCTCCAATGCAATAACAGTACTGAAATGAAGGCTATAAGGTAAGGGCATTAATGGGAGCCCTTTTTTTAAGTAACTAAAAAGTTACTTTTCACAGTAACGCATTACTTTTTGGTGTAAGTAATCAGTAAAGTAACTGAGTTACTTTTGAAATGAAGTAACTAGTAATGGTAACTAGTTACTGGTGTTCAGTAACTAGCACAACACTGTTTATAACATAACATGTACTTCACTGTACAACTTTTGGGGGGCGTAAGCACAGTTAGTATTTGTTTATAAAACCAAATCAAGCAATGTGATGTTTCTTAGCCGTGATATAATGAGCGTATATCCCGGGTATAATTGTAGTTACTTTTCACAAGTCAGTATCCCTCCACCTCTGAGAACCGTTACAACTGTTACATTACGTCCGTCACGAAACTAACTAACAAAGCTTAAGATGTAAACATTTAAGGTTAACTTCGACCTCCGGGGTGGCCTTACTATGGTGGAGTGGATTGAGAAGTGCCTATCTCCAGAAAAAAAAGCACCTAAACGACGACAGGCAACGGAGGGACGATTTTATTTTATTCCCGGGCTGATTTTTAGTCCCAGTCCGCCACTGAACGTAGCTATTATGTAAAGTGCTGGTATATATATACTAACTGTGCTTCCCCCCCCAAAAAAAAGTTGTAAATCAACCAAGTGAAGTACATGCTATGTTATAAAGCCGTGGAGGGCGGTAGTTTATAAACCAAAGAGTAACCGCCCTTACGGGACGCTGTAATAAGTAAAGCGAACACACCCGCAAGGACACCTGGCCTCCTATTGGTTGAGGGATTTTGACAGGATTGTTGCACAAAAGTTTCGAGCGCGCACAGAATAAATCTGAGAGCAGAAATGTCACGAGTGCACAAACAGCCTGAGTGCGAGGAGAAGGTTTTAAACTGGAACACAGGAAATCTGTAAGCAGCAATATATCTGAGTGCAAGCGTACAGTTTGAGCAGAAGCAGAGCAATTCTAAGCGCAAGCAGGCAATATTTGAGTGCGAGGACAGGGTTTGAGGAAAGAAATCAACAAAGTATGCTCTCAAATTTAAATACCACGCTCTTGAATAAAGATAGGGAATAACGTCTGTTTGTGACGCTGCACAGCTGATGTCTGACAGCAGCTCTGTCCCCGTTGTTTTCACACACACCCCCGCCTCTGTTAGTACACATTTACTGACACATACATTTGTATCATCTGTTGTAGACCCAAATAAATAAAAAAAGAACTCATTCTCAAAAAAGATAAACGCCATTCTTAAAATGTTTAAACGAAAAAAGCGATCATGAAAATGTTTCCAATAAATGAATAAAATAATTTTTGTAACTAAATTATACATTAATTGAAACAAAACACAGTATAAACTGAGGAGTGACTCTCGTGAGTTTCATTTGTTTTCTTCACTCCACTGGGAAACTGCCCTCATGTCAAGAAGCATCAGATCAGTGCATGCACTGCATCGTCCAATCAGTGAGCGATAAGTAAGGGGGCGGAGCGAGTACCTGAGGATTTCACCGGAGGATGGTCTGGTGGTTCCTCGGTTATCGCTCCTCCATTATCGCTCCTCCATTATCGCTCCTCCATTATCGCTCCTCGATCCTCGGTCCTACTCAAGATGGCGCAGACAAATCAACTTCTGGTGATACCGAGGAAATTAGTGGTGCAGTGACGCGTCCTAAAACTAGGATGTAA
This sequence comes from Harpagifer antarcticus, assembly GCA_902827135.1. Lineage (NCBI taxonomy): Eukaryota > Metazoa > Chordata > Actinopteri > Perciformes > Harpagiferidae > Harpagifer > Harpagifer antarcticus. The sequence goes on from CADEHL010001005.1 coordinate 17,881,667, forward strand.
GCTGCACATGGGTTCCCTCGACCAAAAAGCAATGGGATTTCTCCATAGGTTTTTGGAAAATAGCTGGAAATAAGGTCTGTGGAAAATGAACTTGTTTGATAAATGCACGTTTTGTTCGATAGATTATAAAAAGGGTTTTAGGACGCGTCACTGCACCAATCTATAGAAGCCAACTCCATTGATCAAGCTGGCTGAAACGTTCTCTCCCTCTTCTTCTCACACTCCCTGTCACTCTCCTTTAACTCCTCTGGTGACTTTCTTTTTTTTGAAGATAGTTTTTTGCCCGGCGCTTGGCCGGTTACCGGTGGTTTTGAAAACATTTTGGCGAATGGTTAGGTGGCGCGAATGTCTGTAGTGCACGAGTGCGTTCCCGCTCATATGAGCCTGCTCGACAACCGCCTCACGAAACGCTATGTTGTAGCGTTAATAAATGAAACAATTTAACAAAATTGCTAGTCAAAATGCCAATACCACAAGACCATTTTTTTTTTTTAAAGCTATATTTTTAGTGGCCCGAGCGGGTAAGTGGAAAGTACGTTATGCTGGCCCGGGGTGTCTTAACAGTGCTTCCGGGCCAGCGGGCCATTTATAATGTCGAGCCCTGTGACCAATCAGAACTGAGTATGGGCTAGTTGCACAAGATGGCGTCTATCAACTTCCGGCGGCTGGGTGTGCGGTTGTAAACTTCCGGTCTACAGTAGAGTGGTAGAGGGAAGAGCGAGCGTATAGATAGCGAGAGAGATAGCGTATAGATATTATATAGGCACTATTTTACACTCGATGTCTCCAAGACCTACCGAAGGTTAACATCGGTGATGTACATCGGCTGGTACAAGCGGCAGGCTCAGCCCCGAGAAGCAAAAGAGAAAAGGGGTTCAAGATGTAGCTACATATCCAGCTACGTCGACAATTATGAAGGTAAGTGACAAACAAAGCTGTAGTTGCTGGCTAACTTTGACAAATTCACAGTCTTGATACAGTGTAAAGCGTTTTAATGATGTACAATTACGTTTTTTTGGATAACATGAATGATATTCAATTCCCCACAGTTTCAAACAAAGATCTACCTTCAGGGAGAGTGAGCATCAGGGCTAGCTGTTACAGGTCCATGAGAAAGCATGAAAAGCCTCACGATCTCAGAGTAGGGAGGAAAATAAAAGGTGTTAATCGGTTCAAAGCTCAATCAGGTTCATGTTCTGGGGTTTTGATGTGGCAAGAGTAGGTAACCTGTGATTTAGGATTCAAATAAGCCCAGCTAGCTGAGGTGTTGCAACAGATTACATAGTGACAATGAATTTGCTTACATCAACTGGTAGCTAGCTATGTGTGTGTAGCATGAAGAGGCTACAGATTTATTTTCGTGTAAAATGATAAATACATTAGCTTAACCCAAACTTAGCTTTAATCAGAGGTTGAAAACCGTCTCTGAAACCCCAGAAACTGGTTGTGACGGCTGCTGTTCTTTACTGAATGGTTGGTATAATCCATATAGGGTCCAGTTATTTGTATTGGCCAGTGTTAGGTAAGTGCTGGTTTTGTACCCTACATCTATGTTAAGCTGTTCAACGTTCTACTAAGACTATTTTATGTAGTTATAATATAAGATAATACATTGAGAGAGCTGAGACAGGCTATACAAGCGTATCTGTTTGAATGTCCTTAAATTACAGTATTCCAAACAGCAGAACTTCTGTGTATGTGATGTGACTGACAACCTGACATGGTTTAGCCTTTTCCCACACCTACTACTTGCCTGATCAGCCTGCTCTCAGCTTTCTCATTTGTCTGTGTTGTATTGAAGCAGTGTCCTAAATGTAAAATGGCTGACATTTTGTTTTAAGAACTGTTCACCTGTGGAGATTGCAGTGGCAAAGTGTTCCTGTGTAGCTGGAACAGCACTCTGCAACCACAATGTTACACTGCTGTTCCAGACCGCACACTACTCCACACTCAGCCTGGCTGCTGTACCCCCTGTCCTCAGCTGCACTGAAACAGAGCAGCGATGGCACAAGCCAAGAACCATGGTAAGTACAGTATGTGTTCACAACCAATCCACGGTATAATGAGTATTTCCTTTGTGCCAAGAGCTGATTTAGTATGTTGCATCAATGACCTTTTCAATTAATTTGACAATTATTTTTTGTAATTAATAGGGTGTGAAACTAGGCGGAGTGAGTGACATGGTGTTCATTTCCACTAAGCCAAAGCAGTTTACAGTTGCTGACGGTGTAAGGTAATATCTATTGTCCTAAGTAATTGTATGTAGCCTGCTACAACTTTATGATTGTTGTCTGAGTGTAAAATTGTTCTTAAAGTCCTAATTATCATATAAACATGTTCAAAGGAGTACACGTTACAAGGCCGTGCAGGGGGAGCTGCCAGACCCAGATGTCCTCAAAGTCAGCGACATAGTGCATTATTCTATCGTTTGGTTCATATTTGTTTTTATTTTAACAAGGACTTCTCAGCAGACATCGCACCACGAAAAAAAAATGAATGGCTCAATACTCAACGACTAACACTCTTTCAGAGGATATGTTGGAAATGCACACATTATATATATTTTTTGCATCTACTTTCTGGATATTGTACATCTGTTCATCTGTTATATAAACTAGCATTACTTAAATATGGAGAGACTAATTGAACTGTTTAAATATGTATTTTTCCCCCCAATATAACATCAACCTATGGTTTGTAAAAGTTTATAAAATTAATGTGTAAAATGTTATCATATTGTAGATTTAAATTATGTATTTTCCTTTGTTATTTATGTGTGTGTTTGTTTTGAGGATATAATTCATTAGTACCTAAACATAGTATGGTATAACTGCTTTTTGTAATGAAATACACAATTGGTTTGTGAGCAAGAAATCTTTTAATCGTTGTTGCCCAGGCTTGCCGAAATGAATGGAAACTTATCTCCCGATTATAACATTGCGTAACTTCCTGCTGTTAAATACCGTCAAACTATGTGCTTTATGTGCAATATATACTTTATATACATATGCCTTCTTTAATTACTGTAATATATATACCGGGCTGCTAAATCCTAAGAACTGCTACAGGATTTGATTTGTAGATTTGATTTGTTTTTGATCTGTATTTTTGAAAATTATGTAACTTTTTATTAGCATATTGTTTATTATATTATAACTTAGTACTTTTTTAGCATATTGTTTATTATATTATAACTTAGTACTTTTTAACGCATGTAAGATATTCAACACTAAGCTGTCTGTGGCTCTTTCCTGCTTCAACGCTGCAAATGTCCCCTCTGGGACTAATAAAGGTATTCTGATTCTGATAACGGGACAAATTTGTCCAAAGGGGCACACAGCAATGTAGTGCCGACTTTCTTACACGCTGGAAGGCCAATCACTTTTCTTTACCCCGAAATCCGCTCATTCTTGCTCTGTGTGACATAACAAACTGTCAAGCTGTCAAAACTCTGTACTCAAACCGGAGGTACCCAGCCGCCAGAAGTTGGTAGACGCCATCTTGTGCACAGAGCCTGTTCAACAGAGCCGTGTATTAACGGCATTACATGTATTGTTGGGAACATATGGAATTTAAGAATGAGTACCATCAAGGTGGCCGATGCTGCAGTAACTTTCTGTTTAGCTTTTGCTGTGTTTTTCCACATTTTTTTGCTGTGACTCTGGGTCACTGTTCGAATCGATCATGACTGCTGTGTGAAGTCAAGCTGACCGCAGCTGCCATCCTCCACAAAGGAGCAAGCTTCAAACCTTCCAAAGGCACCTTTCAAGTGTACAGGGGGGGGGGGTCTAAAAGTCCTTTATTATTTGTCAGACTGAATGGTGAGCTTTTCAGGGAAATATAGGAAAAACAAAGTCTCCCATCTTTGCAGAATATACAAACTATCCAACTAAAAAGAAAAAAAGCTTGATCTCTTCAGGCATATCTGTGCAGTTACCAGTTAAGTGGTTCTAGGGGGACATATGGCCATCCTTTTAAGTGTGTGTGTGCATCCGGAAAGTATTCATACCCCTTAACCTTTTCACATTTTGTTATGTTACACACTGCAAAAACAGCCCCTCCAAAAAGAAGCAAAAATATTCTTGAATCAAGTCAGATCTCCCTGTATCAAGCAAACAAATCTGCCAATGGGGTAAGCCAAATTTGCTTGGCTAGAATTCTTAAAACTAGAATTCTACTGAAAGACCGTAATGGGCCTTGAAACTAGACAAAAATGCTTATTACAAATAATGATTCCTGCATTATTTAAGAAAGAATAACTTAAAATGAGTATTTTGGTTGAGGTGACTAAGAATATATTTCTTAAATTAAGATTTATAATTAGCAAAGAAAGCTTACAATAAGAATCATTGGCTTTAATTGACACACTATATAGTGACTTTGTCTTAAACTAAGAATGTTTATCTTAAATTAAGTTTAAAAATCAGCAAACAAAAGCTTACAATAAGAATTACATTCTTGTATTGGCATAAGTGAATTTGTCTTAAATTAAGACAGCAGAAGTATTCTTATACAAAACTTTTTTTATTTAAACAATTACATATTTAACAACATCGAACAGATAAAAAGGATTCTGAGAGAGAGAGAGATATAAAAAGAGAGAGAGATATATAAATAAAAAGAGAGAGAGAGAGATATTAAAAGGGACATATATAAAAAGAGAGAGAGGTGGAGAGATATACAAAGAGAGAGAAAAGCAGGCAGGGCATTTTATGCGATTAAAAGACAAATTCTAATTTAAGTTACTCCAATCAATAATAGAACCCATTCTACTCTATGGAAGTGAAGTGTGGGGCCCACAAACAAACCTCGATGAATGGGAAAACCATCCAATTGAAATTGCTCACAATGAATTTAGCAGCATCCTACAGTTACATAGGAAAACAACTAACAACGCCTGCAGAGCAAAATTAGGCACATTTCACTCACTCAATAAAGGCCTTCCACTCGCCTATTGCTTTTTTGTAGTGTGACGACCCCTCCACACCACGTGGGGTGCCGTCTTGTTGTGTGTGTGTTTTGTGTGTGATTGCAGGTCCCAGCTGCAATCAGTCTGATGAGGCGCACCTGCCGGGTGAGCGACGCTAAAAGGATATAGGAGGAGCAAGCCGGATACGTCGCTCTCACTCCTCTGGGCACTTTCTCCGTGCCAGCCTCGGGGACCTGTGGCTGTTTCTGTTAATTATATTGTTCATTAAGAATAAACAATTGTATTTTCTTACACTTCGTCTCGCCTCCCTGCGTTTTGTTGCAGCCCAAGAGCCGGGTTGTAACAGTAGCTTTGGGTTGTGTCGCGTTCATGGATGACATCTTTGAGGATTTCTGTTTGGAGAACAGACAGCAGTGTGGATATGCACTTTGGGTAGGTAAGGTGCATGGCATAATAATAAGCCATTAGGTAGAGAAGTCCTTCATCAAACTGCTCTTTTTGGAAGGTGGTCAGAGGCGTGCTTCCTACGGCGATCATGCAGTTCTCCTCAGAGACCAGCAAAACTGGACACGACAGGGACGGCTGGCGTAGGAATGTTTCTGGGTCTTCTGAAGTCTGGGTAAAAAAAAGTCAAGGTAGAAGATTAGAAGCGTCACAAGAAACAAGGATACAAGCATGAATAACTGCAACATACTATTCAACAACAAAAAATACTTCAGTACAGTAAGTCTCACCGTCATTTATTTTAAAATGGATTCAATTCATTTTGTTTCTCAATATTCCACACATAATACCCCATAATGACAAATTGAAAACGTTTTTAAAGATTTTTTTTGCAAACATGTTAAAAATAATCAAATGAAATGCCACATGTACATAAGTATTCACACCCTTTTCTATGACACTGAAAATGGAGCTCAAATGCATCCCGTTTCCACTGGTCCTCCTTGAAATGTTTCTATAACTTGATTGGAGTCCACCTGTGGTAAATTAAATAAATTTTACATGACTTGGAAAATAACACACCTGCCTATATGAGGTCCCACAGTTGACAGTGCATATCAGAGCGCAAACCAAGTCAGGAATTGTCTGTAGACCTCAGAGCCAGGATTGTATCAAGGCACAGATCTGGGGAAGGGTACAGAAAAATGTCTGCAGCATTGAACGTCCCAACGAGCACAGTGGTCTCCATCATTTGCAAATGGAAGATGTTTGAAACCAGCATGGCTCTTCCTAGAGCTGGCCGCCCAAACCAAACTGAACATCGGGGGAGAAGGGCCTTAGTCAGAGAGGTGACCAAGAACCCGATGGTACCTCTGACAGAGCTCCAGTGTTCCTCTGTGGAGATGGGAGAACCTTCCAGAAGGACAACCATCTCTGTAGCACTCCACCAATCAGGTGGCCAGCAGGAAGCCACTCCTCAGCAAAATGCACATGAAAGCCCACATGGAGCACCTAGAGGACTCTCAGACCATGAGAAAAACAAATGGTCTGGTTTGATGAAACCAAAATTGATCTATTTGGCCTGAATGCCAAGCATCATGTCTGGAGGAAACCAGACCTGGCCAACACCCTCCCTACAGTGAAGCATGGTGGTGGCATCATGCTGTGGGGATGTTTTTCAGCAGCAGGAACTGGGAGATCCAAAGAAAGATGAATGCAGCAATGTACAGGGAGATCCTTGATGAAAACCTGCTCCAAAGCGCTCTGGACCTCAGACTGGGGCAAAGGTTCACCTTTAAACAAGACAACAACCCTAAGCACACAGCCACACTAACAAAGGAGTGGTTTCAGGACAAGTCTGTGAATGTCCTTGAATACCTCAGCCAGAGCTCAGACTTGAACCGGATTGAATATCTCTGGAGAGATCTGAAAATGGCTGTGCACCGACGCTCCCCATCCAAGCTGATGGAGCTTGAGACGATCTGCAAAGAAGAATGGGAGAAACTGCCCAGAGATAGGTGCCAAGCTTGTAGCATCATACTCAAAACGACTTGAGGCTGTAATTGCTGCCAAAGGTGCTTCAACAACATATTGAGTAAAGGGTGTGAATACTTATGTTTGTGATATTTGAGTGTTTTATTTTGAATTCATTTGCAAAAAGTAAGCACATTTTATACCAAACATGACAGGCAAAAAAACAAAAGAGAGTAACTGGTCACAGTGGCGTTTATTATGGATGATCATGTGTTTTGAATACAGTTGACCTGTTTTGCTGTGCAGCGGTACATCTTAAATATGAAACCAGATAGCAAAAAAGAAAAAGTGAGAAAGACAAATGGATGGCGATGGAGAGGGAAAAGGAGTGAGACAGTGTGTTTTCCATCAGTCAACCTCGCGAGGCAATTTGGGCCCCCATTTCAGAGGCCTGATGGGAGATGGACAGTGATGGACAGCGCGTGTGGGTTACTTATTAATCCGGGAGAGGCAATTGGAGAACCTCTATCGACCTGCAGTAAATTAAATAAGGCCTATCCTGAAATGGCATTATTCTCCCTCAACTCTCCCTCTGCACCTCTCTCCTCTCTTGACCTGCTGCAGGGGATTAGAGCAAATAAAATGGGAACATTTAGACACTGTGAAATGATGATGGATATTGACCAAACATACAGTAAAAGGTATACGATGTTTGGACGATTAATCTCAATGCCTTAACTCTCAACCGTGAAGAAACGTTCACAGGGTTTGTAGACAAATGAAAACACACCCAATGTTTTCACAAGGTAAGAAGGATAGGAAGGTTGCATTTATATCATGAACTTTTCATTAATAAGGTTAAGTTAAACCGTAATGAATACATGCATTCAGTTGGTTCTTCGCTGCTGTTTTGTCACAAGTGTACAAGCCCTTGAGATACACCAACCCGCATGTCCACAGCCTCACGGTAGCAGCTCAGTGCCCTAGAAAATATTGCTCACCCAAGTGTTCTTAAGAACCAATCATCGCTTCTCACTGCAGACTTTTTTGATTGGTTGATTTCTTTAGTGCAAATCTTTCATTTGAGCCATTTATGGATAGCTGTTCGTCTCCTCAATGCCTGCACCAGATGAACCAGATATGAGCCTGTGAAGAGGGCTGAGGAAATAGCCCTGCAGAAGTCACCTTGTGTCCAATAATAGCATCAGCTCTGTTGTACATCCATCAGTCTACTGTCAGTTATTTATTTAACTTTACCCTAAAGTCTTCAGAAGACCCCCGGGTACCAGATTCTTTGGCATGGGCCCTTTCTGACCCTTCTCTTCTGTGAAAACTCCCAAAAAGTGCTAATTGTATTTCTAAAATACTTTCCAGAAGTGAGTGCATGGTCCACTCTGTACACAAACACTAGCTAACAAGACAAGTATTGTACACAGAATGCTTTGCTGTGTTCACACACTCAAATCCCAGTCAGCCAGGATTATTTCAGAAACATTGGACAATAAACAATGTTTAGAATATCACTTGCCGTTGTGACAATACCTACAATTGTGTGAGGAGGGATTTAGGTATATAAAAATTGGATGGTTTCCAGCTAAGAGCCCTTCTTAACATTAAACCTTCCATTGTTTCTATCATAGGAGCTGATTTTCCCAAGTTTGTGAGTTCCCTGAATTACAGTACACAATGCTTCAAATGATGACGGACAGATCAATGAACATCATTATATAAACCGAGTTATTTTTGCAAATGGGGATCTCCCAGCTTGCCAGGCGCAAAAAGAATCCTTTATTTTTACCCTTAGCGGGTGTTTTTTTAATAAACACACAATGTTTCGTCTGTCCATTCACAACCGTATTTCAAGACTCTTTTTTTAGAATGTCTACTGGGAATCAAGTGTTGGACTATTGGATTCGGCTGGCAAGCTGTAGTTAAACACTTTCACATGGGAAGCAGAATCAGAAGTTAATAGAGTTTAAACTGCCAAAACAGATGGATTGCCAGGGAATTTGCTTTAGATGTTTAAGTTCCCTGGAAGATAGATTTGAATGACTTTGGTTGAGTCTCTGACTTTTTGTCTAAAAGCAATTGCACATTAAAGTTTCCACTTTTTCAGTTGAATCAATTACACTTAAAGGGTGGGGTAGGTCATTTTGGAGAAACCAGCTCGAGTGCGCTAGAATTTGAAAATACACAACCGGAACAAATCTGCCACTTCCTTACAGAGCCCCTCCTCCAAAACACACGAAAGCGCACATGACCAATGAGGGCACGAGATAAGTTTGTGCACAGATGGAAGGCTGACAGGCAGGTAGGCCATCCAGTTACTTTAGCCGGGCCGGCTTTTTGGTCGTTTTACAGTGCTACGGCTTCCACAGATGACATTTGTATGTATTTATTGTCAAAGCACTTAATGTATTCATTGCTATCGGGATGTTAAGAGCATTCCCTGGAATATAACAAAAAGTGTTTCTGAAATAAATGACCTTTAACCCTTGTGTGGTGTTCGGGTCAAATTGACCCGATTTCCATTTTCAATGAATAAAAAAATAAATAAGGATATTTTCGTTCAACCTGGAACTCAATGGCCGGGGATTATTTATTGCGAAGGACATGTGGAATTGTTTTTATTTTTTTCCACTTGTGAAAAAATGCCCACCCGCATTTATGTCCTTCATAAGAGGTTCGGGTCAATCTGACCCGGATACAATACCAGGATAGACAGACAGAGAAAAACACACAAACACACAAACTAAAGACACACACACACAATTGTATGCATAGAGAAGCTGTTTGATCCTGTTTTCCCTTGATCTTTACCCTTTGTAGTGTGTGTCAGCTAAATGCAATGTACACAAAACTATCCTAGAACATTATAAACATTTTAGATCTTCCAGACATTTATAAACATTTCACATTTTCCCGCACTGTCCCCCTTGCACCTGCACACCGGAGGAGGGACTAAACAGAGACATAACCTCACATTACAGTGTATAGTGCAGAACTACAATTATCTACCAACAAAATGGCCAAAATATATTCTGCTCAGAGAGCCTTGGAGCTAATAATGGATGAGAGTGAGTGGAATGCATTAGAAGAACACGGTGAAGTGGAACAGGAAGACATTTCTGAAGATGAGGATAATGTGGAGGTAAACTCAGAATTTGACAGTGAATTAGAAGATGAACTTGACTCAGAGCCAGCTGCTGGAAGACCCCCACAGCCAGCTGCTGAAGGACCCACACAGCCAGCCGCAAGAAGACCCCCACAGCCAGCCGCTGGAAGACCCCCACAGCCAGCCGCAAGAAGACCCCCACAGCCAGCCGCTCAAGGACCCCCACAGCCAGCCGCAAGAAGACCCCCACAGCCAGCCACAGTAGGAGAAGAGGTGAAGACATACATGTCAAAGAACGGCAGGATTGAATGGCGTTCATCCCCAATAAGTGAGCCCACTCGCTTGTCTGCAAATATAATAAGGATGGTACCCGGGCCGACAAGAATGGCAGTGACGCATGTTCATGACATCAAGTCATCATTCGAGCTTTTGATGCCAGACTCAATACAAAACATCATATTGGACATGACCAATCTTGAGGGGAGACGGGTTTTTGGGAAGGAATGGAAAGAGTTAGATATTACACATGTGCATGCATACTTTGGCATCCTTATTCTTGCAGGTGTGTATAAGTCAAGAGGGGAGTCCACTGAGAGTCTGTGGGATGCTGAAACAGGGAGAGAGTCATTTTCAGGGCAACAATGTCTCTTGAGACTTTTCATATTTTTTCAAGGATCGTCAGGTTTGATGACAGGGAGACAAGACCTGCTAGACCACGGAGGGACAAGTTGGCAGCAATCCGCACAGTGTGGGACAAGTGGGTGCAGCGGCTTCCATCTCTCTACAACCCTGGGCCAAATGTTACTATGGATGAACGGCTTGTGGGGTTTTGAGGCCGCTGCCCTTTCATGCAGTACATTCCCTCCAAGCCAGCAAGGTATGGAATAAAAATTGCCTGCGATGCTGTATCATCCTATGCATGGAATATGCAAATGTAACAGGGAAGCCAGAGGGAGGAGTGCCTGAGAAAAACCAGGGGGCAAGAGTGGTGCTTGACATGGTGCAGGGCCTCATTGGCCACAATGTCACCTGCGATAATTTTTTCACATCGCACAGCCTGGGACAAGAACTTCTCAGAAGAAAAGTCACAATGATTGGAACAGTACAAAAAAGCAAGACAGAGCTTCCCCCTCATCTTCTAACGGTGAAGAAAAGGCCAGTTCATTCCTCTGACTTTGTGTTCACAGACAACACTGCTACTATCCTACATACCAAAAAAGGGCAGAAATGTCATTCTCATGAGCACGTTACACAGAGATGCAAAGATCAGTGGCCGTGAGGACCGTAAGCCAGATATAATACTTGATTACAATTCCACCAAAGGAGGAGTAGATAACTTGGACAAGCTGCTGTCCTGCTACAGCTGCCAAAGAAGGACCTTGAGGTGGCCACTTGTGATATTCTACAACATCCTGGATGTCTCTGCTTGCAATGCCTTTGCACTTTGGATGGCAATAAACCCAGAATGGAACCAAAAGAAGCTCCAAAGAAGACGCATTTTTCTGCAGGAGCTTGGCAAGGCACTGGTGACACCTCACATGCAGCGAAGACAACACATACCCAGGAACCCAGCCTCTGTTGCTATATTGAGGAAGATGGTGGCAACTCCTGCTGCTACACCTGCACGGCCAACACAACCACAACCTGCAGTGCCTGAAGTAAGTTGTGTGTGTGTGTGTGTGTTTTTTTTTTTTCCAGTGTTAGGAGATGTGGTGAAAACAATTTCTGAACTAATACATATTTTACTGTTCTAGATTGCACCCTGTGCCGGCAAAAGGAAGCGCTGTGAGGTCTGTGGACCCTCAAAGGACTCCAAGACACAGACTACATGCAGCAACTGCAACAAGTACATCTGTGCTATACACACGAAGAAGTTCTGTACATCATGTGTTTCCTAAACGGATTTGCCCATTGACTCACATGATGTTCTGCAGCGTCACTTCTTCAATGTATTTTTCAGATATACCGTATTTTATGAATAGTGACTGTTAATTGTTTTTATTTGCTTTGTGTTTATATCTGTTCTATGTCATTTATATGGATGTTTCATCATCTCTCTATAATTCACAGCCAAATACTTTTGGATGTGTGGTTATTGTGTTTCAATTGCTGTTACATTGCTTTATTTCCTTCAGGGCTTTGATTATTATATGACAGATTAAAAATAATAAACATTAATGAAAACATGTTTAATTTACATTTGTCCTAGAAAAGCATGAGCAAAATGTAAACCTAGTTTTTATTACAGTGTATTTTTTTTTAACATAAATTACATTTTTATCACAAAAAACGATGGACATTGGGGAATGAGTTAAAGACAATATATATATATATATATATATATATATATATATATATATATATATATATAATATAAGGAATTGTGCATGTTGAATTTAATTCTGTATTTTTTTTAAACCCTGAAATATGTCCCGGGTCAATTTGACCCGAACATTACCAAAGGGTGCGAAATGTGAACATAACACAAGGGTTAAAGGGGCCCTATTACGCTCAAATTCAGGTTTATATAATGTGCTTCTGCAACACAGTCTCACTCCCTGATCGTCCAGTAGCGACGCTTGGTCAGGGTCCTTTGGCGTGCAGTTGTGACGCACCGAGTCTCCTTCAGCTTCATAAACAGACGCAAAGAGCTTTCAACTGATTGCAATGTATTCCAATCGGCGGCGGTATTTGACGCTCAGGGAAGCACCGCATCCGTCCATGTCGACGGCAGTTAAAGGCAATGTGAGCATCCATTCCCATTGGATAACGGAGAATTATGGAAGTAAGTATTCTCCTTACTGTCGATTGATTTTACAGTGATATCTGCACTACTCATCAACTCAAAAACACCAGATTATCCTTGTTAATTACACAACATTGGTTGGTTTAAATTGTGTACAATGCTTTTGTATTTTTCCCCTTCGATTCGGAGAAAGAAATATTTTTTCGGAGTTTAGGATGGCCGAAGACACTACACTACCCATAATCCTCAGCTATCGTTTGGGACGAGCCAGTCAGCTTTGCTCGACAAACCCCGTGATTAGTCCTCAAGATCTGTGATTGGTTGACCTCCGACTGAATTTCATATGACAAAAACGTTTCGTAAAAGATACAATCATACATTATTAAGCAGTGCTTGCTTTACTCTTTGAAAGTCATCACATGAATGCATTGTAATAAATGGTTTGACTGCATTAAATATTACACATCTGGCTTAGTTCTTTATTTATCTACAGAGATTGGGCCTCAGAATAGACCTGAAACTATTCTTTTACCGTTCTGTTTTAATTTCACAATAAAGTTCATAGTAATTTCAAAGTGTGGGAAGGTAAGCCTTAGAGAACACAAGAACAGCCGTCTATTTGACTTTCTCAGGACTTAAAACAGTTTTTTGGGGGCAGACCCCCACAAAGAAAAATATATATTTACACATTTACACACGTAAGGTCATCATCTTAACAGTTTGTTATGCTCATCGAGTCATCCGTGAGCATAACATCAAGTTGGCATGCCTATAACAGCTGAATGCGGCGATTACCATCTTGATTCAATGCTGAGTACAGCCAAACTTGACAGTCTCTTCTCTGTTATTGTAGACCACAAATACCTCATTCCTTCCGTCTACTTGGGTCCGAATGCTTCTCGTTTTGCGCCGTTCCGTTAAAATGAAATCGCCGCCAATCATATTTCCTCGCTCGCGCCAGGGGCGGGTGAGGGGTTACAAGGCTCGCGTCTTGTGCTGCATTCACTTGCACTCAAACATTCGGGATTTTTTCTCATAAATGTCCGATGAGCCACAACCTTTATTTCAAAACAAAGCTGCCAACTGGGCTGGCAAGGCTATTTTTAGGGTGGCAGTTGCCAACCCATCCCACCCCGGTAGATCCGCCCCTGCTTGACCGGTACTTGCTTTTGATCAAAGTCAATGCGGAAAACCCGCACTCACACAGGTAGGAACTCGGTCTCCACAGACAGCCAAAAGTGGGCAAGTGACGTTTTCTGCCAAATGCTGTCTCCTCTCTCACTTTAGGTAACTTCACTAAAATTTGATCCATGTTGCCACTCGCATAAAGTTAGCTGAAGTTAACTAGCTAGATTTTACTGTTTCTCGTTATTTCTTTCTCACGCTGCGCCTCCCCCCCGGTGAGGCGTGCCTCACACTTTGAAAACCGCTGCTTTAGGTTAAGGTCTTCTTTTAAATACATGTAAGCAAAAGGCTTTGGGGGTATCTACAGATAAATATTAAGCCTGACAAAGTACTTAACGTCTAATATATTGCATGGTTTGTTTTGGGACTTGACAATCAACTTTCCTGCAATGTTAACTATGTTGAAGCATTTATTTTAACTGATATTATACATATTTATTATACTCTTATAAGATGTATGTAAATAGAATAAGAAATGTGCAGAATATGACAGTTTAATGGTGGAGGTACACACATATTGATAGATGTCTTGTAATGCACGGTTGAGGAACCTGCGACCCGAGTTTTTAATTCATTGCATATCTACTGTCACGATCTTAGTTGTATGTCACAATTTTTGTTTTGTCTGTCTTGTCATGGGTTTTATTTTGCAATTCTGTTCTCCCTGTGTCTTGTCTTCCTTCCTGTGTTTTCCCTCCTGTGTCTGATTGTGTTCACCTGTTGCCCTTGTGTTTCTGCCTCCCCTACCCAGCTGTGTCTTGTCCTGTGATTAACCTTCTTTGTATTTAGTCTTCCCCTGTGCTCATTGTCGGTTAATTTTCTTTCCTGTCTCCCTCCATGTTGATCACGGTCAGTTTTGGTTTACCTCATGTTTATTTTCATGTCATGTTTTTTCAGTCATCAGCTTTTTTTAAATAAAGCTCGCCTTTTGTTCCATGACCTTTTTTATTCTGCATTTGGGTCCTTAAGGGTTGTTTATATTTCACATCATTAATCCAAATCTGTAAAGTAATTAAAATAAATGTAGTGGAGTAGAAATACCAGGTTAACCTTAAAGAAAGCCCTCAGGATTACAAAAGACCCCCCAGCCACAAACTGTTCTGTCTGCTGACGTCTGGCAGGCGTTACCGCCATGGCCGTATCTACCATTGAGGTCATCGTGGTCCGGACCTCGGTAATATTTTTCGAGCTGTGTATATAACAAAACATGTGTAATAATTGCACTAAACGGGGTTCTTTGTAGAACTTCCATTTACTGACGATGGGGGCGCTGCATAACTACGTAGCCTCGATTAAAGCAAACAGAAGAAGACGACATGTATCAATAAACCTCCGCAGCCCGGACTTGAACCGGAGCAGCGAAGGAGTGATGAGGTATCTAGAGATCCGAGTCCAGCGGGCTGCTGGTGTTTCTGTTTATCAGAACATCATATGACCATCAGATCCTGTGTGAACGCTCTACGTTAGTCAGTGGACGTCCGACAACATGTACACTAACTTATATTGCAGCTATAGTACAGGCTATACTTTGGGTTAAATTGCGTGAATAAACTAGCTAGAGAGCTACAGTTAATTACATTTATCCAATGTCAGAAGGATTACGTTTTAACAAATGTTGTAATGCTTTTTCTTTCATTTCAATTTGAATAAAACATTGAAGATATAACATTGTATTGTTTTCATTTTACACTGACTCAGATATAATTAAAAAACTACGTCAGTCGAAGCTCAGCTTTGGTAAGGAAGAGACAGGACAGGCAGAGAGAGAAAGTGATGGAAGTCAGGGAGGAACTGCAGATTCAGTCCATAGACTGTATATATAAATGGACGTAGTGTCCGTGACGTCACCCATAGGATTCTGCTGAGTTGCCGTGAAGCCCTTAGTAGGCGGAGTCGGCCACTAACAGCTCGACTGTGACGTCAGAGTCTAATCCTGCCTGCTCCAAATAAGGGCAAAGAGGCGGAGCCGAGGCGGGACCTGCTGCCTCCGAACTGGAAGTAAACAGAGCTAGCTCAGGCTAAGAAGCTAAGCTAACATGAAATACATGCATACCAAGTTACTGCTTACAGTGTAGTTCCCCTATATAAACGTTACATTCATAATCAAATGAGACAATCTGCAAGAGAATTAGCTATATTTTGTTATTCTTAATGCTTGTCATTCACACGTTGAGCAAAGACGGACTTCACCGCCCGGACCTAACGGAGCCGCAGTGGGCTAGCTCCGGGACGCCGGCTGGAGCTAGCCCCCTGTGGCTCCGTTAGCTCCGGCCACCACTGTGATAATTGGGTCCCCTATTAACATTTGCTCCCGTTTAGCATTATGGGCGTCATAGCCATAGACTATAAAAGTCTTACCCAAGGCTGAATCATAAACTAAAATGTATATGTATGTATAAAGGGTTACGTCCTTAGCTGGCTAATAAGTAGCAAGCTAAGCTACCAAGCACACAAACACCTGCGAACGGGGTTAACATGTATAATATTATAATTTTAGACTTCTTGGAAGTTCTGTTAGTACATTCAAGCACACAGCACAATATTCCCTAAAAGGCACAATCACCACGAACACGGCTAAAGGGTCAAGTACAGTACTATGACTAACTAACGTTGTAGCCTCTATGGTTGTAGCCTAGCAGAGTGGACAAGTTGCTGTTAGCTGACAGTGAGTCATGTACATGCCCATCAAAGTGATCACGCCCTAATTTATGCAAAAGCTTTAAGGCTTAATATTAATTAAACAGATGAGTTGAGAACAAATTCACCCCCCACACAGTAGTCATGAAGGGGGAATCTAACTATACAGAGAATATGGTTTTTTGAACCACGATGTAAACATTTTTATTTCTGCTGTAAAGTTGGGCATTTTAACATGGGGGTCTGTGGAAATTGCTCTCTTCTGCAGCCTGCTCCTACTGGCCCATGGGCGTCGCAGCCATTATATGAGGGTGGGACAAGTCCCACTTTTTCTAATGATTAGTTTAGACCCCCCCACTTCTACCATGTGGAAAGTTCGTGAATCGGTCTATCCACTCGCCTCTCTCTGCAGAGCGCTGTGTCAGTGCTTCACTATCAAATCCATTCCACTTGCTTATTGAGAGAATGCCCAAATCAATGAAACTCTGTTCCATGTTTTCACTGCTACTTTGTACCAAGGCAGATTCTCACATAGCGCGCGCATGTTCAAGGAGTGTTGTTGACAGCTCAGATCTGTTGTATGAAGCGATGCCGGTAGCGGAGGTAAGGCACACACACCAAATGTTCCGGAAATGGTTAATACAGCGAAAATCAAAGCTGACGATCTCTTGGTTTGATATGTTTTCTCCCCCAGACAACATGGACATAAGAACATTGTTTTCAAAGAAGAGGAAAGTAAGTCTTCAGCTGGTAGCAGTTAATCAGTTAACAGTGATGGCGGCGGCGGCTCACTTCTGGAGAGGAGTTTCGTCTTTATGTCATGACAGGGAGATACAAATACTGAATAGTTTAGATGAGAAAAGGCATCGAAATGCCAGGTCACTAGTATTTATCATGTAAACAGGGAACATGAATAACCCGATCTCTCTGTGCTCATGTAAACACCATATCCCCAATATGATCATAACCGGGATAATACTCATACACGGCTTACTGATGTCCATGTAGAGACGCAGTCAGTGTGTTTTACTGCCTCAGTTCGATAAGAGATTATTTTCTGAGTTCTTTAACTTCGGTACTCTCTCTCAAAATGGTAATGTGAATTATACTTCTTATCATTCAGAAGCTTTTTGTGTGTGTTTATGTTTTACTGAGTGCTTTATAGGCAATTTCCATCCCAGTATTCAGTTAACTATTTATTTTCTGTGCACATTACACAGACTAGCTAATATTCTACCTACTGCTTGGGACTTTGAGTCTTCAAAATGTCCAATGTCACAGACTGGGACTTACTTTAGAGTCAGTTGTATTTACATTCAGTATGACCTGTTATGATTCAATGTGAAAGAGTATACTGCTCAGTAAATACTGATCACTTCACCACCTCTGTTGACATCTAGGCGCTTGAGAGTGAGTCAGAGGCAGAACACAGGGACAGTGGAGAGAGGTCCGTTGCTCAGGTGAATGATGAAAGGGAAATGACAGTTTAGAGTAAATTGTGATGTGGACTCTCATCCCAGAATGTTAAGGAAATCAGTGGGGATATTGAACAGGAAGCATTTCCGTCAAGGGGCATCATATGACCAATATAGACAGAAGAGCAACATTTATTTGAACATTTAAGTCGATACCATTCCTAGGTGAACTTAACATCTGTATGGATTCAGATCAGTCTCAATATTAATAAATGCTCATAGAAGGATTCACAAATGTATTTAGCGATTTATATATAAATGACTCTCCACAACAATATCTCTCAATGCACTCACAAATATATATTGTTGTATATAAATGTACAAAAAATTGCCATTTAAACTGCTTTTTATTAATTCAAAGACAAATATGTTTCCTTTCTTTACTACTGGATGAAATTACAAAATGTACCCATCATTTTCCTCATGCTAGTATAGCCTGTCAAACCACCTGTTAAAATGCACCAGAATACAGGAAATCTATTTTTTTTTTCCGTGGTGGGGACCCCCACACCCCCCACGTTAAAGATGTCCCCCCCACATTAAGGATGCTTCCTACGCCCATGTACTGGCCACTAGATGAACTGCAGTGTGTGGCACTTCCGTATTGGCTTCCCGGCTCTTCCCCAGAGTTTGCCGCTTGGTTCAGTCACACAAAAGAATGCAGGCTTAATAAGCCCATCTATCTATTTATCTATCTATGTATCTATCTATCTATCTATAACAATAGTCTTCATTTACAATAGGCATACTTTTTAAACATACATCTATTGCAGTTACATACAATTGTATAAAACACCATTTGCTTACATCTTTGTTCTCTTTTGAGAGTCAAACAAAACAGATTTTAAATAAAAAAAGAATGCAAACAAACGAGTGAAATGAACTAATTGAACTAATTGCTGAATTGCTTTTAATTCACTGGCAGGAGAGACAAGTGAGGAGGAGCAAAAAGTGAACAACGAGGGAGAGATTGAACAAAGTGAGAGTAGAGGAGAGAGAGAGTAATGAACAGGAAGAAGATAGAGAGACTCAAGAAAATGGAAGAGAGGCTGCAGGTTATGGAAAGGAGAGAGACCTGGAAAATGAATGTTGACAATGTTTTGTGATCATTTTAGCCTCTTCTGCATGTCCAGATCATTAATCGTAACGATCAACTTATTCTTATGTATTACACTTTCAAAAATGATGTATGCTGCAGCCCACTGACATGGTTTGAAATCAATATATTATCCAATTTGTGACCCCCCACAGGACTTAAAAAGCACCTAACTAGATCATGAAAATCCCAAAAATCTCGGGGGGTACCCCCCGAACATGTTTGGACCTCGGTATTTAGGAAATCCTGGGTACGGCCCTGGTTACCGCAACATCAGGACTACAACCACCAGACTCAGGGACAGTTTCATCCCACAGGCCATAAGACTATTAAACACCTGAACTTTGAAAAAACATCCACCATAACATTCATCTGGCTGCAAATTACAAATGATGTATCCATATTCCAATCACTTGTATATAGACTCTTATATCACTATTTTACTATTTTTCTTTTTGCATTTACTTGATCTGTTTAACTGTTGTATTGTGTTGCACTGTTGGAGGAGCCTGTGACCGAAGATTTTCATTGTCATAACTACACTGTAGCTATGTACGCATGACTAATAAAAGCTTTGTTTTACATGCTGCTGTAACAAAAACATTTGGTGGTGGTGGACTAGTTCGAATCATGTTTTCGATAGTGTGCCGTTGATGGGCTTCATTCCGTTTCAAAGTGCTGTTTGACGCTCGGCGTAACCTTGGCGCACTGCCACTCCAACATCCAATCACAAAGCTTGAGGAATAATCACGGGGTTTGTCAAGCAAAGCGGTTGGTGTAGTCCAAAACGATAGCTGAGGATTATGGGTAGTGTAGTGTCTTCAGCCTGTCTTTGCAGAGCATTTATAGGCACACAAACCTATATAACATACTACAGGAAAGGAGAAACCAAAAAAAGCATAAAAGAGCCCCTGTATTCTCCGACCTAAACCAACAATCGTCATATTGTGCAGATATTCACAGATATATTCCCATATAGAATCCTACAATTTAAGACTTTCTTACTTCTCTTTCTCCTTTTCATTGAGATATCTCAACATTGCCATGGGATTTGTACAGATATTCCTGCAGATCCTCAGGAGATGAGTTGTAAAAAAAAATGTGATCCGCTAAGCTATCATTTAGCAACATCCTAAGGTCAAAATGTATGTTTGGCCAACACTTTGGAAGGCCAGTAGATTCAAGTATTGGATCATAAACCATTAAACAATTCAGCCTCAGCTTAGGTAACCATGACCATTAACTAGCTGTTTTCGCCACAAGGCTCCTCACCCGACCTTGTGGAGAGCAAAGAGCAAATGCCGCTTTACGTACCTGCTAGCATGGCTGTAGATCTTTGCTGGTTATACAGTGGGAATAGGAAATTACCAAATAAAGTGTATGCATTGTAACTAGTTAATATGAGCAACACTGGCACTTCTAACAGACTAACATACACCTTTAAACCCCCACTCTTAAAAAACCTCCTAAAAAGCATTAGGAATTGGGTGAGGAGGTTAGAAGGCTGTATGCACTTGTACCTCATGCATTTATATATTGTTACCATTATTCAAACACTTTCTCATATAGCCTTTGCCATCTAATTTTCTCACATTACAGAGGAAAAAGCCAGATGCTTGTACTTGCAGGCATTAAGCCAAAATGAGGCTAGCCTTTGTCCTTGAGTCACGCAAAAGACACAAGTAATTTTCCAAAGTGGATGCTGGGTCGGAGTTGATGGGTCCATAATCATTGACTATGCAAATGAGTGCCCCGAAGGGAGCAGTGGTCAAGCCTATAGAAGCCATTAGAAGGTGATGCCGGCGTGAGATACAACTGAAAGCAGTATCACACTCAAAGCACTTCTAATGCTTTCTAATTTGGTAATATATATATAAGGTATGAGAAGTTGATAATGTATGCATTAGGACGGTTATGTTCCACTTGCCTAGGGTTTCGGGAGCAGCTGGGATTTCAGCATATACTAATAATAATGCATTTTATTTATGGGCGCCTTTCAAAGCTCTCAAGGATACCTTACAGAGCATAATTAAAAACAAGCAACAAAGAAGATCACACAGTAATACAAGACTTAAAAACAACAATCAGTTTAGAAAAATTATTAAGATATTGAATATGCCAGTTTAAAAAGGTGTGTTTTCAGGCTGGATTTGAAGGTTGAGGGTGAGTCCATATTGCGGATGTCTTGTGGGAGAGAGTTCCAGAGACGGGGGGCAGAGTGACTGAAGGCTCTTGACCCCATGGTGGTCAGGCGGGCAGAAGGTACAGTGAGTTGGAAGGCAGAGGAATGAACAATAGCCAGGTGACAGGGCACCATCTCCTAATAAGGTCAGCAAATACATTAGCATTTGGTCAAGTGGTTCTAAAGACTCTTCGGAGAATTAGGAAGCAATTACGGAGCAATTACAGAAAGCGAACATTTCTGCTGTCGCATTGAGGGCGATGTATACCCAGCTGCTTCAAACAGTTGAGTGGTGATATGGAGAGGTGAGTGAATGGCGGTTAGATTTGGTATCAAGAGACTTACGAGGGGAGATGAGCAGATATTAGAAGCAACTGCCCCCATCAACGTTGCCATTACCACCACTAACAAACTCCTCTGGGTGTTAGAGGCCTACTCAAGTGGTCGTTTGATGGATCCATTACCAGGTCATTAAGCACGTAGGGTGAGAACAGTCAAATGCATGGCCTGTTTCTGTGTATTTGTTGCTATATATATATTGGCAAATCTCTTTGAAACAAAATTGTTTCTTTAGACTATTACCTCTTTAGTGTTGCCGCCCCTAAAAGCTGTCAGTGCTTTGTAACATCCTCTTTGTTAAACACTGGGGAATAGGCATTAATATCCATTATCATGAATGCACATACACAACATTCCACACGTATGGACACAAATGCTTAGATGCATTCACCACACACATAATTTAAAAGGGGATGACACACAAGTCAAGGTGCTTTATAGAAACCAAAGTGTCTGCCTAATGGAAAAACCATTTCCGTAAGTACTTTGTTGCACCATCTGCATTATTCGCACAGTAATTGCTTCCGCAGTCTGCAGGTTAGAATGTATAACCTCTGGGGCAATGTAAATAATGTGCAATGATTAGTATTTTATCTCCGTAAATGCACAAAGGTGTGGGGAATTAATGAAAATCAGTATTATTATTAATGCAATTGTGTGGAATCTTTCATGGTGCAGTGTTCTTACTTATGAGAGTGACATGTAATTCCTATGGCCACATGTTGGCGAGTCTAAAAGCATTGGCGAATTATGAAATCATTCTCAACCCTACACAATATCCACAGTGTCTGTGACCGAAAAAAAGCATTTAGTAATCGGAGATTAGAATAATCTTTATCTGGAAATACTCTTAATTGCGGACATCTTGGAACGGGTTGATATCAATCGCACCCAGGCCTTCTCCATTCCATCAAACCCAACAGAATGCTGTATTTGTGACGCACTGGAATAGGAGATGTTGGGGTAATCCAATAAAGGCATTAGTGTACCATTAGGACGGCGCTTCATGGCTTTGGAGGGACACACAGGGCTTGTTTAGCCTAATAGAGCGTCCCTGTTAGCATTTATTTATGGCAGAAAGATGTCAAACCACTTAGAGGTGGAATGTGGTTGTCCATTAAGGCTGCCGTCCAATGGGAAGCCTCAGAATGAATATCTTAGGGCTTGGCCTTAGTCCAATCTTCTTGTCTCTAACCCTTGCTATAAAACATATATATATATATATATGTTTAGCCTTTTTAAACTAGCAATAAAGATCTGAAATGTAAACTTTTATTCCTGCAGCTTCATATCAGGAATGGACAGATTTAGAACTTTCGCATGATTTGTCTTACAAGTATATAAGGGGGTGTTTATGTTTATTGCCGTTTTAATGCACCATGCACTTGTTTGCTGGTGCAGTAGCTGCAGCCCCTTACCATGTCATATTTCATAATGGAAAAGAACACTTTACTGAACATGCACATAATAGACACCATAGAACATTAAATTATACCGATTGGACATCATTACCTGAGTTGCATTTTCTTCTTCTTCTTCTTCTTTCACACAGCTTTGCTCTTTGTTGCTTTTGAACACTTTGGTATTTGTCTCTCTCTGCTCGTTCTGTTTTTGGCCAGACAGTTAATTACTTTTAAGAGACAATACAAATGTAATCAATTTGAGGTTTCCAACCTATTCAACCTGGGGAAGGAAGAGGGTTGCGAAAGGCTGTTGGCTGATGAGTGTTGACCCTGCTTAAATATGCTTCAAACCACTGTTAGCCAATACGTGTTTATTGTTATCATATAGTTGTAGCTAATTACTTTTATTTTGTAACCATCTATTGGCTAATGGTTACACAAGCCAAAAAATCGTTATGACATCATAAAGTAGCCAAAATCTGATCGGCTCATTTTCAGACAGGTTTTTATATAAATGGATCAGGACAAAAAGTGAGAGAATCTTTTTTCCTGAAACTTTCAGAATATCTTTACACAGAGGGAACACATGTTTATGTATACAAGTGGATTTTGCATAATAGGTGACCTTTAAGTAATCATTACACATCTTGGCTGTTGGGTTTGGATTTTTTTAAATCAAAGTTATTAGTTACCCTTTACGTCTGCCTGTGGGTTTTATGAATATTTTACCAATGATGGTATTGTGAATACATTTAACTTTTGAAACCTGAAACTGTAAGCAACACCTCAGAAATTCACCCCGGTTATTGATTCTGTTGGAAAGAACAGCAGAGCTGAAGGTAAGCAGTGACAAGGCGATTTTGTTCGACAAAATGTGTCCCACAGTTTCATAATCAACCCTAGGCCAAAACATTTGAACACAGTTTCAGCCTCACTCGCTCGTGAAAAGTTTCTGACACTATGGGGCGGAGCCACTGGACTTTGATTGACAGCTGCCAGGAAGCCCCGAGTTGCCAGGTTTGATCATTGACAGCAGCAAGATTAGTTGGACGAGATTTATTGGTGAAGTTGTCCATAAAAAACTATTATATTCGTAAAGTGTACAGCTAATATCAATTAATTTGATATAAAACAATCATTTCAAAGTGACACAGAGACATTGGATTAACCTTCAGCAGCGTTTATATGCATTTTAATGCCCTTGAACACAACTTTTGATCAGAAAAAAGCAAAGGTAAGACGTATTTGCCATTTTGGCCCCGTAAAGTGAAGTTGTGTGTTGTCTTTGCTGGCTTTCGCCGCTGTGAGTTTTGATCGCACAGTGATGATACTTATACCATTGGAATCTATGGAATCTCAGCTTTCATATTATATCTAGTTTGTGCAGATTGCATGAAGTATACAATATTGCTACCGTGAGTCATGTGCTAAGTGCGTCAGCACCCTTTCGCTTAGTGCTGATTCAGAGGCTTGGCGTTAGACTTGTGTTTGTTTAGGTAAAAATGGTTCATATCGTCAGTTAGCTCAGTTTCTTCCCATTAACTGGGTATGACACATTAATAGGTTGTTAAATGTTAAGAAGCCCTGAGACACAGTTTCGTGAAAATTGTTCCGATAGCCCCCGCTGGCTGGGGCTTAACAGGTTAAGGATAAGAATAGCAGACCGATGCTAAGGAGGACGCTCTGAACAAGGGTCTATATGTGCATATTCATCTGCAGAATGAAATCCCGTCAATTTAAGATCAGTGGCCTAAAAAAACATCAGTTTTCCATCAGAAGAAGACAGACAGGAAGTTAACAATAAAGGGAACACTGTATGGGAACAACATGGTAAGAACACCTTTGAGGTAATAGCCGGCTTGCTGCAAATTATCCTTTACTGAAACACTAAGCTATTGCTGTCTTTACCTGAAATGGCCAGCAGGTAAAAAACAAAGGGCCACTGGCTATATTCAGCGTCCCCTTCCAACTGATAACCCTCATAAGCTCTTGTAAGCCCTTGTCAATAAGTACACCAGAACACTTCCTCCTTTGCTTCACTGATTCCCTGTCTTGTTTGATCTTGACACAGTGCTCTTTACTTTGATGTCATCATGCACAGAGCAATGAGTAGAAATAAGAGCTGAGAGCTTGTGAGAGTTTGTGTAATGCCAATCTCTTCTATGCCTGTGATATTTGCAGGATGGGCATGCCAGACACAATCAATACTGAGCATCTATAGTTTTAAAATAGAGCCTCAGAAGCTTCGGATGTTGAATTACCGACAGTAGAAGTCAAGGGCATTCAAAAGGTCTATAATAAAAATAAAAAAAACAGCAAAGTTCTATGTGCACAAAATCCGGCTCTTAACAGAAAACTCTAGGTGAGATTTTTTTGATTGTGTGAAAATAGTACAACACCTTTTTGAGACATTTGATGATTGTGATTCTTAGTTTAAGAAAACGTTTAACTGCCATAGTGTTGAAAAAAATAAAGGCTGTTATTTCATAGGGTTTTACAAAACTGAAACATTCTCTAGGTGTAATAATACTAAAGCTGGTATGGTTCAACACACATAGGTCAAACAAATGTTTTGATGGTTATGCGATAACTGAACATCAGATCTCATCAACTCTATATTTGTATTGTTTGTGTTATCGTATAGCCTTTTTTTAACTGGAAAATGGAAATTATAATGATGAGAACGTTTTGAGTGAAATCAAAAGTAAAATGCAGGATGAAAAAAAACAATAAGCTAAAACACTACAGAGTATAATGAAAAGATAAACTTTTCACTATGGATGTGACGGAGCGGATCACAGAGTGACCGACTCTGCCACTGACAGCCTTTCCTGCTCTCTTCCGTTCGTCAATAAGGTTTAAATCGTCACTAAACATCCCTTTTCCCCTCCCTTTTCTGTAGCGCGACCATGAGTGCACGCTTGTGAGTCTACAATTATTTAAACATACATTAAACTTAAGTACACAATACTTGCATGACGAGCAGTGAACGGTGTTATGCTGAAATATGCATGCACCTTGCGGGAGCGCGCACAGCTTAAAGCGAAAACTCCCAGACATTTCAATGATTTGTACGGCAAAGTACGGTTTGGAAACGATATAATTTATTTTTCAGTTCATCAATGGTGATAAATAATCTTTAGTTTATGAACATTAAGAGTCGTTAGCATTTCCTTAGGCGCTTTCACACTGGAGTACTTTTCCCCCCGAACTAGGCCGATGGGGGGGGGGGATCTGGTTTCGCACTAAAAAGGATCTGGAACTAGTCCCTAGTTCGCGCAAACCTTTTCACCCCCAAATAGTCCCTGCTAGAGAGCAGGGTTCGTACGGTCATTGAAAACCTGGAAAAGTTATGGAAAACAATATTTTTCCCAAAGTTTTGGAAATGTAACTAAAGTTGCGTCTCAAATATAATTTACATTTTATCTGGTCGCCGAAATAATCTGTGGTCGCGAGCTGTTATGTGCCATCATGACGCGCATGGTGTTATTTTTTAATATATGAAGCGCGAGCTGTGTGCTCGAGTCTTCCTGCCTGTCGGGCCGGCTGAACTCTGCTGCTCCGGGATGAGGGTCAGCTACATTATCTACGGTGTGTTCGTTAACTGTGCGGAGTCACTTTGGCACAGACTGAGCCGCTGGTGAACAGCTGTTAGAACTGGCCGTTCAGGTGTTCAGAGCAGAGCGGCAGAGCGTGATGTGAACTGAAACGTTTTTCTAGCTAGCTAGCATTGTTATCTGCTAACATTAGCTTTAGCCTTCGTTTTCTAATAGTTTTTTTCATAGGCTATAAACAGAGGTGGTATAAGTATAGATATTGTACTAGAGTACAAGTAGAAGTACTCAGATCTTGTACTTGAGTAAAAGTAGAAGTACTCAGATTGTGTACTTTAGTAAAAGTAGAAGTACTCAGACCTTGTACTTGAGTAAAAGTAGAAGTACTCAGATCTTGTACTTGAGTAAAAGTAAAAGTACCAGAGTGTAGGAATACTCTGTTACAGTAAAAGTCCTGCATTCAAAATGTTCCTCAAGTGAAAGTAGAAAAGTATCAGCATCGACATATAGTTAAAGTAGCGACAGTGAAAGTAGTCATTGTGCAGATTGGTCCATTTCAGAATAATGTATGATATGTTTTAAAATGATTGATCATGAAAGTGTTCTCAAAGCTTGTAAAGGTGCAGCTAGTTTGAATGACTTTGTATACTGCAGGGTAGCTTGTGAATTTACTCCAGGTGGAACTAAAGTCTGATTTAACACTTAGTTAGATTTCACATCATTCATCCACATCTGAAGTAACTGAAGGTATTAAATACATGTAGTGGAGGAGAAGTACACCTTTTACCTCTGAATTGTAGAGGAGTAGAAGTACAAAGTAGCAAAACATTGAAATACTTAAATAAAGTACAAGTATCTCAATTTTACCCACGTATAGTACTTGTTGAGTTTATGAACTTAGTTACTTTACACCAGTGGCTATACATATAGAAAGACTAAGCCTTGAACAGAGGCATGAAAATACATTTTCAAAATGCTCAACAGTTCTGCCAGAATTATAAACTGACTGCTACACAATTTAAATACATGCTTTTATATATTTCTATTAGTTGTGATTCTTTGGCGTTTCTGTTATTATTAACACTGCTGCTTTGGTTGTTCTGACTGCTAAAATCGTCTGTTATTCCTCATTTTAAAGCCGATATTCTGTGGGGTCGGGGGCTCGGATCCTTGTCACCTTTTTCATACCTGATGACTTTGCCTCCCTGACTACAGTTGCTTCAGCGTGTAGAAGCTAATAAGCCTACTATTTGATTTGTTTTAGATAGGCACAACATGTTTCATATGCAGACCTTATTTTCCTGTTCCATGTTCAAATAAACCATTTTCAGAGTTAATTTTTTTTTGTCATCGAAAATTAGGTAAAGGTCATTGAGAAGTCATGGAAAATCATTGGTGAAAAAGTGTATGAACCCTGAGAGAGGTAGTACTTTCCTGAGGAGGAAATGGTTCGTGGGTTCTTATTCCGGTGAGAAAGCGATCTACTCAAGCCCCCAGGATGTGCGATGGACCAAACGGCGGTACTGCAACTTCCATATTAGTCCGTGACGTCACTGGGCCCAGAAAAACTTTTTCCCATTGACTAACATGGGGAAAGGGACATCTGTAAATCAGCGGATATTCTTTTTTAAATTAAACTACCCAGTATGAACTATTGAAACAATTGATTGCTCTTTACAATCAACACTGGTCTGGAAGGACTTATTTTGAGGTGCTGCAAACTAATATCAACACAAACTGAAAAAAAGGTGTACGAGTAGCCTTTGGTGTATGGTTTGACCACAAGTCTAGAAGACCATTGACAACTAGACCCAAACATGGTCAATCTGTCAAACAAGCAACATTGGGTATGTCTTTCGATATTTTTCTTTAAGTCACAGTAGTTAGCCAGTAGCCGAATCCTGTATGGAAAGGTTGTGACTTCAATTATGACCAAGGAAAATTAGTAAGCATATGGATAACAATATTGGCCCCAGCGAGGCTCAAAAGAGGCTGCAGCAGTACGCAGTGCTCCATCAATATAACATTTTAAATTGGAAAAACGTTTGTGTCACAAGGCGGCCGGACCGACGGGGCTACTTGATGAATTGGCCGCCTTGGTGATTGATGGTCAGGGGGGAGCGGTCAGAGGGAAAGTTATGCCACACAGTGTCAATATCAGGTTGTTTGCCACGCATGCATAGCAATACCAGTAAAAAGTGTGCGGTAAGAACATGTCGTTTTTTTCAGGTAATACTTGAAATCGACATCGCCATGAACCCTGTTCAATGGTTTCACAACAGCAGAAGTGGACAAAGAACATGAACCAATCATTGTGTTCACTCACAAGGCCAGACATACAGTATTTACCTTAAAACATGGAGAAAACATACAAATAGTCCTTCACATAAACACACACAGTACATAACATATTGCTTAACGGCATGTATTCTAGGCCAAGATTCCATGTACTAAGAGCAACATTCAGCACCATCATTGACAAAAACACACATCTGGTAGTAATACATGGCCTTGCTAATTAGCTTTAGTTTTGGGTGCTCGCACTGCCATTTGACATTCTCAACCTCTCTGAAGAACCAGCACCTTACCGTGGTAGAGAGGTTTGTGTGCCCTGATGAACCTGGGGGCTGTGTTGTCTGGAACCTTGTGTTCCTGGTAGGGTCTCCCATGGCAAATTGGTCTCAGGCAAGGGGCCAGACTAAGATTGGTTCTGAAAGACGACACAAGAAGTGAGGATACCCGGCCCGGAGGAAGCCCGGGGTCCCTTTCTGGAGCCAGGCCCAGAAGGAGGACTCGTCTGCGAGCGTCTGGTGGCCGGGCTTGCCACGGAGCCCGGCCGGGCCCAGCCCGAAAAGGCAACGTGGGCAACACCTCCGCTTCTCCGTCCCGCGGGCCCACCACCTACGGGAAACACCGATGGGGTCGGGTGCGCTGCCAGAAGGGTGGCAGTGAAAGCGGAGGGTCTCGACGGACCAGACCCGGGCGACAGAAGCTGGCTTTGGGGACGTGGAACGTCACCTCTCTGGGGGGGAAGGAGTCGGAGCCTGGAACCTTACTTCTGGATAGGGGTTGGACTCTATTCTTCTCCAGAGTTGCTCAAGGTGAACGGCCCCCCTGATCTGAACCGGAGTGGTGGTTTGTTACTGGACTTCTGTGCTAGTCATGGATTGGCCATAACAAACACCATGTTCGAACATAGGGATGCTCATAAGTGTACGTGGTACCAGAGCACCCTAGGCAGAAGGTCCATAATCGATTTCGTTATCGTATCATCGGACCTGAGGCCGTATGTTTTGGACACTCGGGTAAAGAGAGGGGCGGAGTTGTCAACTGATCACCATCTGGTGGTGAGTTGGGTCGAGTGGCAGGGGAAGCCTCTGGATAGACCTGGTAAGCCCAAACGTGTAGTTCGGGTGAACTGGGAACGTCTGGAGGAGGCCCAGGTTCAGGAGGCCTTCAACTCACACCTCCGGCGGAGCTTTTCGGGCATTCCTGTGGAGGTTGGGGACATTGAACCAGAGTGGTCGGTGTTCAAAGCCTCTATTGCCGAAGCCGCGGCGGGGAGCTGTGGTCTCAAGGTCCTAGGTGCCTCAAGGGGCGGTAACCCTCGAACCTCCTGGTGGACACCGGTGGTCAGAGAAGCCGTCCGACTGAAGAAGGAGGCCTTCAGGGATTTGTTATCCCGGGGGACTCCCGAGGCAGTTGCAAGGTACCGACAGGCCCGAAGGGCAGCAGCCTCAGCCGTGGCCGAGGCAAAGCAGCGGGTGTGGGAGAAGTTCGGAGAGGACATGGAAAAGGACTTTCGGGCGGCACCAAAGTTGTTCTGGAAAACTGTCCGACACCTCAGGAGGGGGAAGCAGGGAACCATCCAAGCTGTGTACAGTAAGGATGGGACGTTGTTGACCTCAACTGATGGAGTGTTAGGGCGTTGGAAGGAGCACTTTGAGGAACTCCTGAACCCGACAACTCCGTCCTCTATGTTAGAGGCAGAGCTGGAGTATGACAGGGGATCAACACCAATCTCCCGGGGGGAGGTCACTGAGGTTGTTAAACAACTCCACAGTGGCAAAGCCCCGGGGGTGGATGAGATCCGCCCAGAAATTCTGAAGGCTCTGGGTGTTGAGGGACTGTCTTGGTTGACACGTCTCATCAACATTGCGTGGAAGTCGGAAACGGTACCGAAGGAGTGGCAGACCGGGGTGGTGGTTCCCCTTTTTAAAAAGGGGGACCAGAGGGTGTGCGCCAATTACAGAGGCATCACACTACTCAGCCTCCCCGGGAAAGTTTACTCTAAGGTACTCGAAAGGAGGGTCAGGCCGATTGTCGAACCTCAGATTGAGGAGGAACAATGCGGATTCCGTCCTGGTCGTGGAACGACGGATCAGCTTTTTACTCTCGCAAGGATCCTGGAGGGGGCTTGGGAGTACGCTTATCTGGTCTACATGTGTTTTGTGGACTTGGAGAAGGCGTATGACCGGGTTCCAAGGGAGTTACTGTGGGAGGTGCTGCGGGAGTATGGGGTGAGGGGGTCTCTACTCAGGGCCATCCAATCTCTGTACTCCCAAAGCGAGAGCTGTGTCCGGGTCCTCGGCAGTAAGTCGGACCCATTTCCGGTGAGGGTTGGCCTCCGCCAGGGCTGCGCTTTGTCACCAATCCTGTTTCTAATATACATGGATCGGATTTCGAGGCGTAGTCATGGGGGGGGGGGGTCTGCAGTTCGGTGGGCTAAGGATTGCACCACTGCTTTTTGCAGATGATGTGGTTCTGATGGCTTCATCGGTCTGCGACCTTCAGCACTCACTGGATCGGTTCGCAACCGAGTGTGAAGTGGCTGGGATGAGGATCAGCACCTCCAAATCTGAGGCCATGGTTCTCAGCAGGAAACCGATGGATTGTCCACTCCAAGTAGGGAATGAGTCCTTACCCCAAGTGAAGGAGTTCAAGTATCTCGGGGTTTTGTTCTCGAGTGAGGGAACAATGGAGCGTGAGATGGGCCGGAGAATCGGAGCAGCGGGAGCGGTACTGCAGTCGCTTTACCGCACCGTTGTAACGAAAAGGGAGCTGAGCCAGAAGGCAAAGCTCTCTGTCTACCGGGCCATTTTCTTTCCTACCCTCACCTATGGTCATGAAGGATAGGTCATGACCGAAAGAACGAGATCGCGGATACAAGCGGCCGAGATGGGTTTTCTCCGCAGGGTGGCTGGTGTCTCCCTTAGGGATAAGGTGAGAAGTTCGGTCATCCGGGAGGGACTCGGAGTTGAGCCGCTCCTCCTTCGCGTCGAAAGGAGCCAGTTGAGGTGGTTCGGGCACCTAGTTAGGATGCCACCTGGGCGCCTCCCTAGGGAGGTGTTCCAGGCACGTCCAGCTGGGAAGAGACCAAGGGGTAGACCTAGGACCAGGTGGAGGGATTATATCTCTTCGCTGGCCTGGGAGCGCCTTGGGATCCCCCAGTCAGAGCTGGTTGATGTCGCCAGGGAAAAGGAAGTTTGGGGCTCTCTGCTGGAACTGCTACCCCCGCGACCCGACCACGGATAAGCGGAAGAAGATGGATGGATGGAACGCTTAATACAATCCCAGGAGTCTGGAACAGCATAACAGTAGGGGAAAGCTTTAAAAGATGAGGGGGGGGGGCTGTACATTTAACCAGCAGGAAAGCCTGCTGTGGGACTGCAGATAACTCATTCAAAGGCTGGCTGCCTAACAATGCTCACTCTGAATTACAAAAAAATATTTTGTGATGGAATGCATCTAACTCCACTTTTTTTATTGGCATATTCAATGAATTATGGTGGGTATAAGAGGTATGGATATTAGGAGATTGGTTATATGTCATTTGTTTTGCATACTGAGATAAAAAGTGTAATTCTAAATTGAAAATGTCATTGTGTGTGATGCCTTTTTAGTGTTTACAGCAAACCCGAGTCATACTGTGATCTATGCTGAGTTATTGAGTAATCTTTGCTAACAATTTAGTTTGAAGTGTAATATGTTAATACTAATAGAGGATGATAACAAGCAGGAGCAACATTGTTATTTCCAGCTTTGTTAACACTAAATCAATCAATTGTTCATGTACTTCCATAAAAGAAAGACAAATCAAACATTGTACGGTTATTGCCCATGTGTTTCTCACTGATAAATGAGAAAATGAATGCTTTTACTGTCAAGATGAATTAAAGGTGTTGGATTAAATGACTTTATTTGTATCCAGAATTCAGTGAAATCAAAAAAGTGACATTGTAAGTCTGTTAATTTATGGTATGTATGTTTGCTTTGTTTGATACTAGCTGCTTTTTACTTTTCTTTATCACACATTTGTAATATATGAATCTGCATCTTGTGAATATGCATTCCATGTCATACACAACCAGATTGCAACCAAGTCACGAACGTCTTAAATTGGTATCATTCATTTAATGCTTTTGAAGGAACTTGACCAGTGTGCAATGGAAATGGTGCACTCCGCTCTGCATCAGCCAAACGACTCGCTGCACCCACGCTGCGAGGGGGGGACCCAAGTTCCCATCAGCAAAAACACGTGGGTTTGCTATCCTGGCTCCAAAATGGTGGAATGAGCTCCCCATTGACATCAGGACAGCAGAAAGCCTGCACATCTTCCGGCGCGGACTGAAAACTCATCTCTTTCGACTCCACTTCGAGCGATAGAATTAATAACAAGGCACTTATATACTAACATAGGACTGGCTTATCTATAGCCAGCTGAGTAGCACTTGAAATGTTTGGCTCTATGATACCTGATGTACTTATATGATTCTGTTTTCTTCAGGGTTGTGTCTTCCTGGTCGTATGTACTTATTGTAAGTCGCTTTGGATAAAAGCATCAGCTAAATGCAATGTAATGTAAAAATGGCTCTTGCCAATGCTGCAGGATGTCTGAACTCAGTAATGGGGTGTGAATGATGTAATCATTTGTTGTAAATTAATCATTACTCATCTTATACATATTTAAAAATGCCTGTAACTAAAGAATAAAGCAAATTAGATAAAACTGAGACAAAGTCGATCTGCTCCAGTAAATTGTTATGTGATTAATATTACCCTCAACAAGTTTAGCCCAATTTTTTTTAATGAAATATTTCCTGTGTGAAGACACTTGCGGCTACGACACTTACTCAATCAATATACATATACACACAACTATAAACTTCTATTTTTTACTTAACAAGTTCATTATTGGTCAAAGTTTATAATAATTATGTTACAACACTTATTCTGCAAAAATGTCCATAGCTCTGTACTTTTAGCTAAATGCTAAACCAGCCATGGTATGATTTGACAAGGTTATGTTCACATTTTGATGTTAAACAGGTATAATGCTAACCCTGTCCCCATTTTAGGTAGGCCTGTTAGCTTCCCTTGCTAATAAACAATACGCTTAAAGTGTGGCGGAAGCTGTTTGGAATGTCATTAGTTTTGAAGGAACTTGATCATAAATCACACCATCACAGAATT
This sequence comes from Harpagifer antarcticus, assembly GCA_902827135.1. NCBI lineage: Eukaryota > Metazoa > Chordata > Actinopteri > Perciformes > Harpagiferidae > Harpagifer > Harpagifer antarcticus. The sequence goes on from CADEHL010001005.1 coordinate 17,915,719, forward strand.
TGAAATTTGACTTAATCTTGTCACTAGTTTAAAATTCAGAGGATCACCCCGATGGAGGTTTGAATCCTTTTTTACAATATAAAGAATGATGAGCATGATTACCCATCTGCCACCCAGGCAACCTAACGTATATTTTAATTCCTATTAGACATTATGGAAGAATAAAAAAACTGCTTCACAATGTTCCTCAAACAAGTCTTTCAGAAACTCATATAAAAAAGCAATAACAAATGAGAAAGCAAATTAATTAATAACATGACAATATGGACAATTGCAATCTGCATTATAAAATATGGTACTGAAAACCATCGTATACTAACCTAATTGTTCCTCTGGGATGTATTTATTTCTGTTATTCTAACCATCACAGGAATATGAAAGTTCTGTTCAAGTATAAACAACTACAGCTGTAGAAGTAAGACATGAGAGACTGAAAGCCATTGTTGCCTTGTAATATTTGTATCAGCATGCATAAAGCGCTACAGCTTTACTATCCCTCTGCTGTCAGCCCAGTGACTGAGGACATTGGGAATGATGGTCACTGCCATTGTGGATGATTAAATGTGAACGAATGAGCACACACGGAGAGCGCTGTGCTTTTGTGGCTTTACCTTTCTCCCAATGGAATAGAGGATCAGAGACTGCCACCATGCGTCATGGAGAACAGTAATGAAAGGCAGGGGAGGGGAAGAAAGGGTAGGAGGATGAGAGAAAAATGGGAGGACAGATGGAATAACGGGGGAGAATGAATAGATGTAGGGGAAGAAAGAAAGAAAAACATGGGTGTGGATGAGAATCGAGTGGGGCTGACAAAGGGGTCAAGCTCTTTTAAAATGACATTTCTAAGATGTTGATTGTGGGGTCACAAAAACCCTGTGAAGAGAGCCTTTTCAAACATGTCACATCCAATAAATGCTTCAAAAAGAGTCTGCTTAAAGTTCCAGAAAAGGTATTCTACATTTGCCAATAAACATGGCCAAATGAAGAGAAAACAGTAGAGGCATTTGCTTATCTTTGCCCCAGACACAGAGCAATCTTTTTAATTTTTTTAATTTTGTTTTTATTGAGTTAGTATGAGTTTACATTTATACAGTCAATATTTTTCCCTTTCACCCCCTCCCGGTCCTAGCTAGTAAAGTGAATAACTAAATAGATACATATATAGGTACAAATAAAGTAATGTAAAAGAAAATTAATAGATAAGGAAATAAAGAATAAAAATAATACATGTACCCATATATACACATATACCTACACACGTATATAAAGACAAACAAAAAACAAAACAACAAAGAGACAAAAAAACAACAACTTACATTCGTAGTTCCCCCCTATTTTCTTAATTTAGTGTCTTAAGTTCAGCAATGTTCATAGAGCCCCAAACAGATTCAAATAGTTTTGAGGAGCCCCTCAGGTTATATTTAATCTTCTCCAAGTTCAGGTACATCATTAGATCTTTAAGCCATAGAGATGCTTTAGGTGGCATCGAAGATTTCCATTCTAGGAGTATTGTTCTACGTGCTAAAATAGATGCAAAGGCTATACTGTCTTTAGTTTTCCACCTCATCAATCGGTGGCCAGGTAGTACTCCAAAAATGGCAGTTTCTGCACAAGGTGTCAATACCACATCCAAGGCCTCAGCAAGGTGTTTGAAAATGCTTGTCCATTATCCTTGTAGGCAAGGACAAGACCAAAACATATGAGTCATGTTTGCTGGTGAAGTGTGACATCTGTTACAGGTATCCGTGACATTTGGGTACATTTTGGAGGGTTTAGAAGATTGAACCTGGCACAGGACGTACTATTGTTCAGTCTTGCTAATGCGCCATCCCAGACCTCATCTATTGCTTGGACTAGTTCCTCTTCCCAATCTTTGTTTGATTTTACCAAGAGATGTTTCTGTGAGACGGGATTGTAAATTCTTGAAATCAAACCTTTTTCGGTTGTTAGAGTGTCCAGAATTGAGTCAATTATTTAATCCGGAAGGATATTGGGAAATAAAGGGTTATTTAGTTTAACCCAGTTACGGATCTGGAAGTAATGAAATAGATGAGTGCCTGGGAGGCAACAATTGTCAGAGTTGGCTAAAGCTACCGAAAACATTGTTGATGTAAAGGTCCCTTACTCTGATAAGACCTAATATCTGCCACCTAGAGAAGGCCCCATCAGTGTAAGGAGGGAGAAAGAGATGGTTGTTGTGAATGGGACTATGCATAGAGGATCCATAAAGTCCATGTGGCTTTCTAAATTGGGACCATATTCTTAGGGTGGAAACAATGGGGTTATTCGAATATTGAATTGGCCGGCTGGGTAATGTAGACGTAAGCAAAGCCAAAAGTGAGGTATTAGGACAGGATTTGGCTTCAACTCACACCAACTCAATGTTGGTTCCTTAGTCCATACAATTATTTTGTGGATATTGTTTAAGAACTCAGGCACTTAAGAGGTAGGACCCAATTGCACGACCCGGGAGACAGAGGTGAAGTATTTGTAAGATACTTTATCAAGAACAGCAAAAATGAACAACAAAAAATGGTCGCTATCAGGAACAGCAAATGTTTTGTCTCTGTGTCCACCTAATATCAATACAAACACCATGACACAATTCCATCAGAATAATGATAAAAACCTAGAGGACATTATACAACTTCTGAAATCCTCCTCTTGCTGCCTTGATATTATTCCAACAGGGTTTTTCAAAAATGTTTTTCCTTGCATGGCCTCAGATCTACTTCATACAGGACTGTCTCAGAAAATTAGAATATTGTGATAAAGTTCTTTATTTTCTGTAATGCAATTAAAAAAACAAAAATGTCATACATTCTGGATTCATTACAAATCAACTGAAATATTGCAAGCCTTTTATTATTTTAATATTGCTGATTATGGCATACAGCTTAAGAAAACTCAAAAATCCTATTTCAAAAAATTAGAATAGTTCCTCAGACCAAGTAAAAAAAAAAGATTTATAACAGCAAAACACAATCAAACATTTGAAAATGTCCATTAATGCACTCAGTACTTGGTTGGGAATCCTTTTGCACGGATTACTGCATCAATGCGGCGTGGCATGGAGGCAATCAGCCTGTGGCATTGCTGAGGTGTTATGGATGCCCAGGATGCTTCAATAGCGGCCTTTAGCTCATTAGCATTGTTGGGTCTGGTGTCTTTCAGCTTCTTCTTCACAATACCCCACATATTCTCTATGGGGTTCAGGTCAGGGGAATTTGCAGGCCAATCGAGGACAGTAATGCCATGGTCAGTACACCAGTTACTGGTGGTTTTGGCACTGTGGGCAGGTGCCAGATCATGCTGGAAAATGAATTCCTCATCTCCATAGAGCTTTTCAGCAGACGGAAGCATGTAGTGCTCTAAAATCTCTTGGTACACAGCTGCATTTACTCTGGGCTTGATGAAACACAGTGGACCAACACCAGCAGCTGACATGGCTCCCCAAACCATCGCTGACTGTGGGAACTTCACACTGGATTTCAAGCAACTTGGATTTTGCTCCTCTCCAGCCTTTCTCCAGACTCTGGCGCCTTGACTTCCAAATGAAATACAAAACTTGCTTTCGTCTGAAAAGAGGACTTTGGACCACTGTGCAACTGTCCAGTGCTTCTTTTCCTTAGCCCAAGTCAGACACCTCTTCCGTTGTCTTGAGTTCAGAAGTGGCTTGACCATGGGAATACGGCTATTGTAGCCCATTTCCCGGACACGTCTGTGAACAGTGACTTTTGATACCTGGACTCCAGCTTCAGTCCACTGTCTTTGAAGCTCCCCCAAATTCTGGAAGCGACTCTTCTTCACAATGCTGTTAAGGCTGCGGTCATCTCTCTTGGTTGTGCAGCGTTTCCTGCCACATTTCCCCCTTCCAACAGACTTTTTGTGGATGTGCTTTGAAACTGCACTCTGTGAACAGCTTGCTCTTTGAGAAATTTCTTTTTGTGTCTTACCCTCCTGATGGAGGGTGTCAATGACGGTCCTCTGGACAGCAGTCAGATCAGCAGTCTTCCCCATACTTGTGATTTAGTTTACTGAACCAAGCTGAGTGTTTTTCAAGGCTCAGGAAACCCTTGCAGGTGTTTCGAGTTAATTAGACGATTCAAGTGATTCGTTGAACACCCTACTAGTATACTTTTTCATGATATTCTAATATTTAGAGATAGGATATTTGAGTTTTCTTAAGCTGTATACCATAATCAGCAATATTAAAATAATAAAAGGCTTGCAATATTTCAGTTGATTTGTAATGAATCCAGAATGTATGACATTTTTGTTTTTTTAATTGCATTACAGAAAATAAAGAACTTTATCACAATATTCTAATTTTCTGAGAAAGTCCTGTATAGTAAACAAATCTCTTCACTCAGGTGTTTTTCCACAGGCCCTGAAAACTGCAGTCATTACATCGCTCTTAAAAAAGCATAATCTAGACGCTTCAGTAATGAACAATTACAGGCCCATATCAAACCTCCCATTTCTAGGTAAAATCATTGAAAAAGTAGTCTTTCAACAGTTGAGTAATTCCTTGCATTTAAATAGCTGTTTAGATGTGTTCCAGTCAGGATTTCGTCCAAACCACAGCACTGAGACTGCTCTTGTAAAGGTATTCATTGACATCCACTTAAACACAGACAGTGGCAGAACTTCAGTGTTAGTATTATTAGATCTCAGTGCTGCGTTTGATACTGTTGACCACAACATATTACTAGACCGACTAGAAAACTGGGTGGGACTTTCGGAAACAGTTCTAAATTGGTTTGAATCCTACTTAAAGGACAGAAACAACTTTGTTTCTATAGGTAAATACAAATCTGAGTTGACAAATATGACATGTGGGGTTCCTCAAGGCTCCATTGTTGGGCCTCTTCTCTTTAACATCTACATGTTACCACTGGCTCGGATAATGAAAGAAAACAAAATAAGTTACCATAGCTATGCGGATGACACACAAATTTACATAACCATTTCAGCAGGAGACTATTCTCCAGTTAAAACACTGAGTAAGTGCATTGAACAAATCAATGACTGGATGTGTCAGAACTTTCTCCAATTAAACAAAGACAAAACTGAGGTAATGGTCTTTGGAGCCAAGGCAGAACATATAAAAGTTAGCGCTGAGCTTCAGTCTGCAATGTTCAAAACAACAGATAAAGCCAGAAATCTAGGTGTAGTCATGGACTCTGACCTGAGTTTCAACAGTCACATTAAAACAATTACTAAATCAGCCTACTATCACCTAAAGAACATATCTAGGGTTAAAAGACTAATGTCACAGCAGGATTTGGAAAAACTTGTCCATGCTTTTATCTTCAGTAGACTGGACTACTGTAATGGTGGCTTTACAGGTCTCACTAAAACAATCTATTAGAAAGCTGCAGCTGATTCAGAACGATGCTGCTCGAGTCCTCACTAACACTAAGAAAGTGGATCACATCACTCCTGTTCTGAAGTCTTTACACTGGCTTCCTGTGTGTCAAAGAATAGATTTCAAAATACTGCTGCTGGTTTATAAAGCACTGAATGGTTTAGGCCCAAAATACATTTATGATCTTCTGCTAAATTATGAACCATCCAGATCTCTCAGGTCTTCAGGGACTGGTCAGCTTTCTGTCCCCAGAGTCAGAACTAAACATGGTAAAGCTGCGTTCAGTTATTATGCTCCAAATATATGGAACAAACTCCCAGAAACCTGCAGGTCCGCTACAACTCTTACTACTTTTAAATCCAAGCTGAAGACTTATCTTTTTGTCGCTGCATTTCATTTGAGCCGTTGTGTTCATCAGTAAAGTGGAACTTCTGTGTGAACTATTCATATCTTAATGCATTGTCACTTTTTATTCATGTATTTTTTCTTTTATTATCGTTTACTGTTTTTAAATGCCTGAATGTCTTTCATTTTTGTAAAGCACCTTGAATTGCCTTGTGTTGAAAGGTGCTATATAAATAAACTTGCTATCAAATCTCTAGCTGAGATGACAACAAAAAGGAAAAACACTCACGTAGTGAGGATCAAACTAATGAAGAACACAAAAGAGCAGAGACCTGACTGTGACAAGAGCAAAGCACTGACCATGGCAATAGACAAAAACGAACTGACAAGGAACACTGGGAGACTGGGGAATTTAAACACAGGGTAACAAGACACAGGTGGGAACAATCAGGGGTGGAGCTGACACTGATGAGCACAGGAGACACAGAAGGGGTGACAGGTGAAAAGAATCAGGAAATTAGACACACCGGAAAACACAGGGAAAAAAGACCAGACAATACACAGGGAGGAAAACATGACAAGCAGAAAAGCAAAACACCCACTTCCAGACAAACAAAATAAAAAACGTGACACAATACAAGAATGGTGACATTGGCTGCCCAATAGTAGTGTCTTATGTTTGGAAGCGATAATCCTCCTGTAGATCTGTGTTTGTAAAAGCTCTTTCCTAATTCTAGGAGTCTTCCCTTGCCATACAAAAGAGGAGATTAGTGTGTCTATTTTTGCGAAAAAGTGATTTGAGTAGGAAGACTGGCAGACATTGAAAGATGTACAGGAAGCGAGGGTGAACGTTCATTTTGATACAGTTTACCCAGTTTGGTCTAATTATATGATATTTGGCGTGACTGATTCAAGGCGTATGGCTAGTATTTTAACTAGGATCTTATAGTCCGCATTCAGAAGTGCGATAGGAGCTACACTCAGAACCTTCCTTGCCTGGTTTTAATAATAAGATTACTACCGCCTCAGTGAGAGTTTGTAGTAACGTTCCCCGGTCCAGAGAGTCCTCGAACATTCTCAAAAGAAGGGGGGTCAATTTATCAATAAATGTTTTATAAAACTCAATTGGATAGCCGTCTGGGCTCGGGGCCTTGCCACTCTGGATCAGTCTGATCGAGTCAGCTATTTCACTGGGCTTTAGAGGTTGAACCAACTCACCCTCCTGAGCAGGTGTTATGGACGGAAATTCCAGATCATCCAAGAATTTAGTTCTGTCCGCATTATCGACAGGGGCTTGTGAGGCATATAGTCCAGAGTAAAAGGTTTTAAAGGTGTCATTGATAACAGATGGGATTGTTGTGAGTTCACGAGTAGGGGTCCGTATTTGTTTAACTTGTTGGGAAGCCGACTGGCTCTTAATTTGGTGCGCTAGGAGACGGACCTGCCTTCTCCCCATGTTCATACTGGAATCCACGCAATCTTAAAAGTATGATCTGAAGATTTTGCCTTTCTTTATCTAGTTCAGGGGATGGAAATGTTGAGTGTTTGCTATTTAGTTTTGCTATACTGCCCAAAAGTTCTAACTGTTTTTGATTTTTCATTTTGTTTTGCCTTGCAGAGTAAGAGATAGTCTCTCCTCGGATCACGTCTCCCACAAAAGAGATGGTGATATCCCATCAGACATATTGGTTATAAGGAAATCATCAATAGCTTTAGAGATTGTTTCACATAATCGATCATCGTTTAATAGTGTACAGTTCAGTCTCCAGGGGGGACGTGTCTTTTGTAACAGTGTGAATAAGAGGTGAAGTAGCAATGGGGCGTGGTCGGATATCACTATGGGTGAGTATTCTATGCTTTTGACAGCGGGAAAAAAATAGTTATCAATACAAAAATAGTCAATTCTCGAGAATGTTTTGTGAACCAAGGAGTAGAAAGAAAACTGTTTCGCTTTGGGGTAGAGAAAACGCCATGGGTCCACACATCCTGTTTGACTCATAAATAATGAGATGGCGTTTTGGGCTAGATTTGTCTAAACGCGGGTCCATTGTCCATATGGTGAGAGTTTAGGTTGGGTAATAATGATATCACCTTTAATAATAATAATAATAAACCATTACATTTTTAATTAGAGTGCTTTTACAGGTGCTCAAAGCGCTTTACAATTACACATTACACATATTAGACACGTAAGAGTAATTACTGTGGACATTACCCACAGGAGCAGATGCGGGTAAAGTGTCTTGCCCAAGGACACAACGGCCTGACGCAGTGGCGGCCGAGGCGGGTTTCAAACTGGTCCAGGTCAGATGAGTTTCTTGTAAAAAGGCAATTTCAGTTTTAAGGTGTTTTAAGTGGGAAACAATTCTGCCTCTTTTAACCGGGGCATTCATGCTCCACCATTTTCTGTTACATTAACCATCATCAAAATATGACCCAGAAGTATATGAAGAGGTAGCATGGGGCCTATTTAATGGAGATATAAAAAAATGAACAACAAAAACACCCAAATTCTCCCAAAAAAAAATGCTCTCAAAAAGGAGAGCCAAACACATTTTCCCTTTCCTAAGCTTCTTCCTAAAACGAGAACTAGCAGCGGGACTCCAACAAAATATGTCACTTCCGTGTGACATTAACCTATAATCTAACTAATGTTCCTGAGCAGACAGGGCTGCTATCTCTACAATTGTTCTGACATGTAGAGTAAACCGTCTAGTGTTGTTTGTAGCCAGTCCAAAGTTAACCGCACAAACCAGAAATGGTTCCTAGCAAGGCTTGTTTCCCCCGGACCTTGCCCCTTTAACACAGGAAGTGGCCACAGTAAACATCACACAACAATGGAGGAAAGCTAGTGCACATGCTGGATAACAACATCCATCCATACCTCACGGTGGATCCATATCAGGATATCTTAATACAAACAGACTCAGGTTAAACATTTCAACTTCACCGTTTCCTGAGATGTCCGTTTGTGAGTGTTTATTTGCCGTGCTTTCAGTCCAGAGAAAGTCCGTGCTCCACAGCCTCCCACTACTCGGGCGGGACAATGCGTTAGTTGTAGAAGTCCTGGGCGTTTTGCGGACAGTCAAAGTAGTAATCGTCATTTCTGAATGAAACATGAAGACGAGCTGGGTGCAACAGGCGGAATTGTATTCCTTTCTGGTAAAGATAATTCTTGATGGGGTTGAACGCAGCTCGCTTTTTGGCTAGGACGGAGCTGATCAGGATAAACTCTCAACTCGGTGCCGCCGTAATCCAGCTTGTGTTGTCTGGCCCATCTTACGATTGCCTCCTTTTCCTTGAAACGGAGGAATTTGACGATGAAGGCCCGAGGCTTCCCCGTGTTGTTGGAATCTCCCGGTCTGGGACCGAGGGAACGGTCTATCTCCGGAGGACTGCTGAGAACACCGGGACCCGTCACCTCCATTATCAAGTCAGACTCAAACTTTGTCGGGTCCTGACCCATTTCGCGCCCCTCAGGTATGTTTATTATCAAGTTGGACAGCCTGGACCGGTTTTCGTGGTCGTCCACCCGCTCCTGGAGTGTGATGGTTTGAGACTGAACAGTGGCTTCCATCACGTTGAGTTTCCCAAAGTTTTCACCCACCACTACTTCGGTTTTGTCGAGACGGCTGTTGAACGATGCCACTTGTTGTCCCAGTGAGTTTACCAACCTCTCCAGGGAGTCCGTTGATTCTTGTATCAGTCTAGCCATGTCGGATTTGAAACTATCACTTTGTTTGCTGAGAAGAGCCTCCAGGTCCCCCTTGGTAACTGGGCAAGCGGCAGCTATGTTGGCTGCAATCTTAGCCGCTGTGGTCGCAGCTCTGGTTGTTTGTGTGGTTGATGTCGATGGCTGTTTCGGTTTCCCCTTAGTCATTACTTCATAGTTCCCTTAAATATGAGTGTGGTTTGAATCGGTTACCAAATCGGCTTTGAATGGTATTTGAAAGGTATGGAAAAGTTTGTCAGGAGCCCTCCACACACACACATACGTCTGCTCACTCCCTCATCAAACCGAAAGTGACACACAGAGCAATCTAACCTACGTAAACCAAGAGATATTTCTGAATGGATTGCATGGATTTTATTTTCATATGCTATTGTAAATTGATTAACCACAGTTTAGCTGTGAAGGACATAATCGACATACCCACATTGTAATATTAGCTCAGTGATCACAGTTGGAGCCCTCTTACACGAATTTCATTGAATGAGCTTCTTATATCTTTGTTTCAAATCATGATCTGTTAAGTAAATTTTATGAAATTCCAATTTTTCTAAAAGACACGTTACTGCTGATGTAACCAGTCCTTGGCTCTGTCATCATAGAGCCACAATTATTATGTATGTTGATTTAAGTAGGAATGCCATGCTATGATTGAAGAGACTGTCATACAGAACAATGATGGGAACATATGCAGACCCTGATGTGCCTGTCCTTATTGAATTGTTGCCTCATATTCACTAGTTTTAATGAAATTAAGCCAAGAAAAGTTTGTCAACACCTTTTTTTACATGACTAAGACGAGACAATGGCGCCACCATCTTCAAGCATGGCTGTGATATCAACATGCAAAGATAAAATATGAGACTAATATGCGGCATTAGTATCAGATAATGGTAATAATTATTTAGTCTTATGTTAAGTAGGCTTGACTAAAAGGGAAAAAAGGATTGACTAGATCAGATTAAATAAAATGTTCAACATAATCCAATGGCTATAAATAACTTAAAAGCCAACAGTTTTCAGAAAAAAACTTGACAAAAAATACAATTTCACGATAGAACTAACAATCTGTTACGAACTTGGTTACACAAGGATAAGGACTGAAATGCACGACCGCGAAGCCAAAGTTAAAGTATAATTAATATACTTTATTTGTACAAAAAGTTAACAAAAGGAAATCACTCTTACGAGATGACAAAAAAGGCTTAAACAAGGTACAACAGAAAATCGCTCACAACGTGAGGAACTAAACTTATAAGTTTCAGGAGCAAAAATAGGCTTGAATCAAACGAGCAAACGCTGAAGAGCAGCGCTCTGGCATGAAGACAAGACGAACTGACACTGAACACTGGGAGACTGGGGAATTTAAACACTCAACAACAAGACACAGGTGAAAACAATCAGGGGCGGGGCTGATGAGGGCGGGAGAACACATAAGGAAAGGGAGTCAAGGGGTGAGACGTGAAAAACAATACAAAATAAACATGAAACATGACTGATTAACACATTTGGCGGTGCACAACAGTACCCCCCCCCCCTCTAGGGCCGACTCCTGACGGCCCAGGCCGATCATAAAAATCCTGTATCAGGGTTTTGTCCACAATGAGTCTTGCAGGAACCCAGCACCTTTCCTCAAGGCCATAACCCACCCAATCCAGCAGGAATTGCTTGCCTCGACCCCTAATGCGGACCTCCAGCAACTTGCGGACCTTGTACGTTAGGCCACCTTCGAAGAACTGGGGTGGTGGAGGGGGCTTGGAGGCGGGAATGAGTGTGCTCTCATAAACTGGTGTTATCTTGCTGACGTGGAATGTAGGATGTACTCCCTTGGATCTGGGAAGTCTTAGGTGCACAGACACAGGATTGATGACTTTAGACACCGGAAAAGGCCCCACAAACCTTGGATCCAACTTCTTGGAAGTCACCTGAAGTCGTAAGTCCTTGGTGGAAAGCCACACCTTTTGACCCGGTTTGTAGAGGGGAGCGGCCCTGTGGTGGGCATCTGCATCCTTCATCCGAGTAGAACTTCTGAGAAGAGATTGGCGAGCTCCAGCCCAAACTCGGCGACAGCGTCTCATCAAGGCATGAGCCGATGGTACCGTAACTTCCCCTTCGTTGGTTGAGAACAGCGGCGGTTGATAACCATTGGCACAATGGAACGGAGAGAGACCTGTGGCCGCCGTGGGAAGAGTATTGTGAGCAAACTCAACCCATGTGAGGTGGTCGCTCCAGTTGGTCTGGTTTTGGAAAACGAGACAGCGTAGTGTAGTCTCCAGTTCCTGATTCAGGCGCTCCGACTGTCCATTCGATTGAGGGTGGTAACTTGAAGACAAGCTGACAGTAGCGCCTTTGAGTCTGCAAAACTCCTTCCAGAAGGCTGAAATGAATGTCATTTGGGAATCCGTGGATCCTGAATATATGGGTCATCATGACCTCTGCGGTACCCTTGGCAGAGGGGATCTTGGTTAGAGGAATGAAATGTACCATCTTGGAGAACCGGTCCACCACTGTCAGAACCGTAGTTTTGCCTCTGGACGAGGGGAGACCTGTCACAAAGTCCATAGATATGTGTGACCAGGGACGTTGAGGAATCGGCAGCGGTTGGAGCAAACCCATCTTGACCTGGGACGAGGTTTTATTTCAAGCACACACCGGACAAGCCGCTACGTACTCCTGCACATCCTTCTTCATGGCTGGCCACCAGAAACGCTGTTTAATCCTGCACATAGTCCTTTTAACTCCAGGGTGGCGCGAGAGCACAGACGTGTGGGCCCAGTGGATGACCTTGGAGTCGAGAGACACAGGAACAAAGAGCAGGTGGTTTGGACACTTGCTAGGTGCTGGGTTCAATATATTAGCCTGCTTAACGTCCAACTTTATCTGCCAGGAAAAAGATCCAACCATACGGTTTAACGGAAGGATGGTCTTGGGCTCTACAGAAAAAGGTTCTGGTTCGAAAAGGCGAGAGAAGGCATCAGGCTTTTGATTCTAAGATCTGGGGCGGTAAGAGAGAGTGAAAATCAACCTACTGAAAAAGAGTCTGCCGAGAGTTGAGGCGTTTAGCCTTTCTAATGTACTCCAGGTTCTTATGGTCTGTCCAGACTAAGAACGGCTGTTCTGCCCCCTCCAACCAGTGTCTCCATTCCTCAAGAGCAGCTTTTACAGCTAACAGTTCCTTATTCCCCACATCATAGTTCTTCTCTGCCGTCGTCGATTTACGCGACAGGAAGGCACATGGGTGTATCCTGTTGTCCTCCATGGATTTTTGAGACAAAACACCTCCAACTCCCTCATTGGAAGCATCGACCTCGACCACAAACTGGCGCTGGGGATCCGGAATGGTGAGAATGGGAGCTATGGTGAACTTCTCCCTGAGGAGCTGGAAAGCGACGTCAGCCTGGGAAGTCCACTTGAAGGGAACTTTAGGAGAAGTTAGAACATGCAGAGGAGCAGCTACAGAACTGAAGTTTCTTATAAACTTTCTCTAGAAGTTTGCAAACCCTAATGGAGCATCCACACTACAGCTTAAAAAAAAGCTTGGAGCTGGGCGTGTCTGAAGCTTGGGGATTTTATTCGAGCAACGCGACCAACAACCAATCACGTGAATCTCCCGCCCCCGACATACAAAGCAAAAAACCCCGGGGATTTTATGCGAGCAATATATATAAACTCCCCAAACAGGCGAAAACCTACCAGTTTCACCCACTGTCTCTGCCACCTCCCTCCATGACTGGTTCTTCCGGGTTGTATCCCGGTAGGTGAAGAGGGTCTGGTCATACAAAACCGGGTGATTTGCTACGGCGATAAATAGTTTCTCCTCCATCTTCTTTTTAAATAAAGAAATCAACGGCGGGATATCTCTCCCAGCTTAGACGCGGTTTGATTGGCTAGCGCTTGAGCTGTCAGATTTTCAGAAACGGGATTTGATTGGCTGGCGCTGGCTACTCCGGCGTCTCCGGCGGAGACGGACCACTATGCTACCCACAATTCAGTTCGGCGAAAAGCGAGGCAACGTGACGTCACCCCATTCAAAGTGAATGGGCAGACGCGTTGGAAACTGTTTTTGAAGCTGTCGACGCTGTAGTGTGGATGCAGCGTAAGAACTGCTGAACCTTCTTCCTGGAGTCTGGTGTTGGCCACTTGGAAACTGCACTGACTTTAGTAGGTTCCATCTGAATCTGGTTTGGTGAGATTATATATATCCTAGAAAGGCCACCTTTTCTACGTGGAACTCACACTTCTCTGCCTTGACATACAATTGATTTGTGAGTAGTTTCTGCAGAACCCGATGGACATGGTGAACATGCGACTTAGAGTCTGGTGAGAAAATCAAAATGTCTTCAAAGTACACAAACACAGAAACATTCAAAAATTCCCTCAAAACCTCATTTACAAAACCCTGAAAAACAGCCGGTGCATTACACAGTCCAAAAGGCATCACAAGGTATTCATAGTGACCGCTCTGAGTGTTAAATCCCTTATTCTAACCCTATTTAGAGAGAATGGACGTCCATTCTCGGGAGACGTCTGACAGTGGTGCGGTTACCCAAAGTGACAGACCTAATTTGACCTCTATTTAGAGGCAATGGACTTCCACTCTCGGGAGAGCCCCAAACGACGGACTGTAAGCAGGGTCCCACACTCAAAGGCACCCAGAGATCCAGGGTGATGCACATGGCTTTCTTACCCAGGAATAAGTGTGTGAAAGCTGGGTAAAAGTTATGTGAATACAGGGAGACAGCAGCAGCGGGCTGTGACCCAGAGAGCTCCTTCCAGCACCTCGCTCTCTCCCACCCAGAGTTGACAGCCTGCTTCGCAGCACTATGTAACCCAGGAAAACAGCTTGAAACCTGTCCATTTCATCCACATTTGACTCGTGAAATGTACAGGAATCCGTCCATTTCATCCACATTTGACTCATGAAATGTACAGGAACATAGGTACAGCAGAGTCACTGCTGTAAGCAGGGTCCCACACTCACAGGCAGAGATCCAGGGTGATGCACATGGCTTTCTTACCCAGGAATTAGTGTGTGAAAGCTGGGTAAAAGTTATTTGAATACAGGGGGGGAGAAAGCAGCAGCAGCAGGCTGTGACCCAGAGAGTGACCCAAAAGTTAACTTTTGGAAGAACCATAGAAAAGGGTGAAAATGTATCCGAAAATAGTGTCTCTTAAGGCGGGTAGAGTCCCCTGACAACTCTCCTTACATTCATCCAGAGGCAGAAAAAGTCTAGTTTAACTTTTGGAAGAACCTGAGAAAAGGGGTGAAAATGGAGAAATTGTATCCCAAAATAGTGTCTCTTAAGGTGGGTAGAGTCCCCTGACAACTCCCCTTACATTCCTTCAGAGGCAGAACAACTCTAAGTTAGCTTTTGGAAGAACCATAGAAAAGAGTGAAAATGTATCCGAAAATAGTGTCTCTTAAGGCGGGTAGAGTCCCCTGACAACTCTCCTTACATTCATCCAGAGGCAGAAAAAGTCTATGTTAACTTTTGGAAGAACCTGAGAAAAGGGGTGAAAATGGAGAAATTGTATCCCAAAATAGTGTCTCTTAAGGCGGGTAGAGTCCCCTGACAACTCCCCTTACATTCATCCAGAGGCAGAAAAAGTCTAAGTTAACTTTTGGAAGAACCAGAGAAAAGGGGTGAAAATGGAGAAATTGTATCCCAAAATAGTGTCTCTTAAGGCGGGTAGAGTATGGGGTGACGTATATGGACACTTGAGCACCAGCAAACCCCCACCTCCATAACCTTGTGCACCAGGCGAACCTGTGTACCCACACTTAACACTAGAACCGCCAACGGGTAAATTTTACCCGCAGCTGTTTTTTTATTGTATGTAACTTTTTTTCAATAAAATATTAACGTCTCCCAGTCCGTGACTTTTCCTGAAAGTGTGTTATGTAGCACCCTGTGTTGTTAAACATTGTCAATATGAAGTCAGATTGAAAAAATCGCCAAAAAATTTCTGTTTATACCTATTTCCGCCAGCGGGTAATATTTACCTCATAGAAATGCAGCGCTCCTCGCGCTATTGATTTCGCGCATAAACATAAACATGAGGTGTTGCTATAGCAACGCCTTTTGTCTACTGCTGAAGATAGAGAGAGAGATTGAGAGATAGATAGATAGATATATTGATAGAGAGATAGACTTCATGCTCCAGCTGGCACACGAGCTGCGCGCTGAGTGGATGGCATCAAAAGCGCCACCACTTGCGGACCTGCCCTTCAGCGGTGCTGGTGCTGGTGCTGGTGCAGAAGAGCGCAGGGGAATGACCTGCATGGTGAAGGCGCACTGCATGCAGAATAAAACGTTCTGCAAATGTGTCAAGTGTGGGGATGCTGTGTGTGGCAAATGCACAGCCAAGGTGCTCAGTGTTTGCAACAATTGTGTTTGAGTGTTTGTGAAGCGTTGTGATCGATGTGTTCTTATTGTTCTTCTTCTCTGATGGTTTTTGTTATTTGTATACGTTCTGTGTTATCTGCTGTTCAGTTATATAACAAATACATCATTATATTATTGTCATGTTGTTGTTTTTTTACAAGTAGAAGGCTATCAGACGATATGAAACATTTTTACCTTTACGAAACACAAGCCTAACATCAAGCGTTTATTAGCGAGAGTGTAATATTTCTTCCATAGAATATGCAGCGATCCTCACGCTATTGATTTAGCGTGTAAACATAAACATGACGTGTTGCTATAGCAACGCCTTTTGTCTACAGGTGTTCCTATAGATAGAGAGATAGATAGATGGATATATATATATAGATAGACAGATAGATAGTTATAGAGAGAGAGAGAGAGAGAGAGAGAGATATATATACCTAAACAAAACACAAGTCTAACACCAAGCATTTAAATCAGCAATGTAGCGATATTTTATACTTCATGCTATCTGTACAAACTATATAATATGAAAAGCTGAGAGTCCACAGATTATATTGGTATACATTTCATCCCTGTGCGATCAAAACTCACTGTTCTGTATGATACATTGTACCTTGGAAATCAATTGTGGGTAAACTTTACCCGTTGGCGGATATAGGTATACAGCGACCTCTGGCGGTTCTAGTGTTAAGCACTCCCCCACGGACTAAACCAAGAGGGAACACCGATCAGAAGTTTATGCCCCTGGTAACACTGAATACAAAAAATAATGTCTCAAGGTAACCAGGGGCATGCCATTAAAACTGCTATGCATTGAGAATCTTAGTCCGAGATGAGTGCTTATCTGCGGGTATCTTGTGTCAGCTTCGTGGACCCCAATTTAAAAGGAAATGTCCATGATATTGACAAACATATTTATATACAGAATGATGATTATTTTACCCTAAGATCAGTGCTTTTATGCAGATATCACTGCTGTTAGCAGGGTGCCAGCTTTTTGTCCATTTCATCCACATTTGACTCATGAAATGTACAAGAACATAAGTACAGCAGTGTCACTGCTGTAAGCAGGGTCCCACACTCACAGGCAGAGATCCAGGGTGATGCACATGGCTTTCTTGCCCAGGAATCAGTGTTTACAAGGTTAAGCCCCTCTATAACGGTAATAATGATTAGAAATCATTTCCAGGGCAGAAAGCTGTTTTTAAAAGTGAAAAAACGATTTAAAACCGTTTGAAATGACTGTCAGGTGATGATGGAAAGCAGGCAGAAATAAATTGATTGTTTTACCCAGGAATCAGTGTTTACAAGGCGGGTAAAGTGTTCCTGCAGCCCCTCCATAACGGTAATAATGATTAGAAATCCTTTCTAGGGCAGAAAGCTGTTTTTAAAAGTGAAAAAACGATTTAAAACCGTTTAAAAAGCCATTTGAGTGCAGTTATCATGTGTCCCCACAGGAGAGTGCATCAGCCAAGTGAGCACAGTGCAAAAACAGTCAAAAACACCCTAAAAAAAGGGCAAATCAATGGATTTAAAGTGCAGGGAAGCTCCGCAAAAAACACAGGTACATTCCTAAATCCCCATAATAGTGACAACGGTGATTTAAACTAGTTTCTGCGGGGAAAAGAGTGCTAAAAATTGGATTAAACTCTGCTAACAGTGTGCTAAAAGCCTGATTGTTTCAGAGACCCATAGCCATGACACAGTGAACCATTTACATCCAAAAGTATCCATTTAAAAGTAATTTTTGTAGGTGAAAAAGGGTGCAGAGAGAAGCCTGAAAATGCCTCTCCAGGACAGCCGGAGAGCTCGCAGGTGCTGGAGAGGGGGATAATAAGGAGGATGGAATGGAAGGAGTTATGGTTGTTTGGTTGGAGAGGGAATTTGAGTGAATGCAACGTGGGTTTTTTGAATTTTGTTTTGAGTCACGCAAGATACGCTGTCAAAATAAGGAGAAATGCTGCACATTATGAAAAAAGGTTGCTAAATGTTTGGGAAATGATGATGAGGTCTGTGATAAGGGATGTGGGACTATTATTTGTCTTCTTGGAGAAAGAACAGTTCTTAAAAGAATATGTGGACGGATGCAAGTTGATTGCACTAAAAAACGGCAAATTGGTGTTCAATTTTGTGATTTAATTATGTGTGGGTTTCTATGTTTTTGTATTTTTGTTGTCATTTTTGTTTTTATGAAGCTTGAATTGGAAATGTCACGATGGAAGACGTATTTAGAGTCCTGCTGTGGTACAAAAGTAGGACACTGTGGGGAGTAAGAGGATGTATACTGCGTGCAGGCAGTGAGCTGCTTAAGTGTGTACATGTTTAGTATAATAATAATAATAATGCATTACATTTTTTATTAGAGCGCTTTTACAGGTGCTCAAAGCGCTTTACAAGTACACATTACACATATTAGACATGTAAGAGTCATTACTGCGGACAATACCCACAGGAGCAAATGCGGGTAAAGTGTCTTGCCCAAGGACACAACGGCCTGACGCAGTGGCGGCCGAGGCGGGATTCGAACTGGAGTTCACCAACGCCCCTTGATCTGATGACCAACGCTCTAACCACTGCGCCACCACCGCCCCCAGTATAGAGGGAAGCATCAGTGTCTTTTCCCTATGGGGTAAAGGAACGAGCCAAATATGTTTTAAAAAATGTAAACTGTTTGTGTTTTTGATATAATAAAAGATTTTTAAAAAAAAAGCACACCCGATCTTGAAGCTAAGCAGGGTCGGGCCGGGTCAGTACTTGGATGGGAGACCGCCTGGGAATACTCGGTGCTGTAAGCTTTTTTTTGTTAAATACAGGCACATCCATGGGGATAAGATAAGATTTATAACCGAAAATAGCATGCTAAACGTGGGTAGATTAGTTTCAAAGGTCGGGGGTGTGAAGAAAACTTCTGTAGCAGGAATGCAGAGCCAAGGCTCAGGAAAGGATGGAAGCAGGAGCGGCTTTAGTCAAACACTGATATTTATTGAGAGTATAATACGGCCGGAGAGATCACAGAGCATTTCACACTTTACATGTGAACTACCAAGCAAACTCTGCCACACAAAGAGTAGAAACATGGATCAAGAGAGAAAAGGCGGTCTTGGAAAGCCCGCCTTTTCCTATCTTAATTATTACCAGACCTTGGTACAAAGACCCATCTGTATTCCCAACTCAAATGAACCAAACCCCTCACCCACAGGAAGGCAGAGAACCTCTTGACCTGTGTTCTCCACACATTACAGATCGGAGCTGCGATTTAACACAAAGCATATGTTTCTAATTTGACAGGTTTCTCAGAAAAGCTGAGAAACTCAAGACACAAAGAGATCGGATTAAAATATCTCTGACAGTTTCACTCTTTTTATCAATTTATGATAACCAATTAACATTAGTCTAAGAATATTTGAGTCAATACTTAAATCAATAAGCGTCTTCAGAGTTGTATGGGCTCACATACATCAATTACATCAAAAGTAAAACAAGATTGAAAACACTTCACTCACCATGATTGAATCATAATAGAAAAAATCATCTCTCTTCAGTGTTTGGCATCATTTGTCAAAAGCACAATAATAAACACACATGAAATACAAAAATATAATAGCAAAATATATGTTTAAAAAATAAGATCTTTTATCATTTATCACTCAGTTAATCTCATTCATCAAACACAAATTCAAAATCAGCTTACATCTCAAAGATTTACTTCAAGGCAATTACTTATTAAAACACAATTAGAATTTAGGATTATAAGAAATCCAATTGAGGTATAAAATCAGAATCATGAGAGATCCAGCTAAAATTCCCAGTTAAGGTATAAATTCACAGTGATGAATCGATCAATCTGTAATCTGTAAAGTTACAGTGTCCTCAATCTTTAACATTACTTTACGTTTACTTCATTACGCTTTATTCAAGAGTAAAGCACTTAGTAGTACATATATTTCATTCAAATACATTTGTTCAAAATCTGAAAAGGAAAAATCTGACATTTATTGTATAACAACCTGAAAAGGAAAAGTTAGGCAAATATTCATAGACTTTTGTAAAACCTGGAAAGGAAGGTTTAAATATTGAAACATCATTGTAGGTCTTTCTGTACATGGATAATACATTGAAGAGTAGTGTTGTTAAACCTGATTGCTGGACAATTAAGGATAGTAACATTATCTGTTATAATATTAGAAATATGTTATTGTTCAATATCTTATAATCTGAAAATATCAATTAATTAATTTTGTTTAGTGTGAAAGTGTAATCTGATCCGACAAAATATATGTATCACCACTATTTAACACATATCTGTTCATCGGAAATATAAGAACTATCATTAATTGTACATCTGTAAACATCTGGTCATTCAATTCAAATGTTATCTTTGTACAAGAGCTGGAAGAACATGTCCTCCTGACTCGTCCTCTTCCTCTCTTTATGACACAGAATGTCTGGTGTGTAAAGGCATCCTGATACTGTATAGATTAGCACTGAGGTGCTGATTGGCTCAAAACTCTTCTTCATCAGAGCGCCATATTTCAACCCCCCCAATTGCTCTGCTTTTTTGTGTGGCTCATTAGTGAGCACTGTAGCTAATCCCCCAGTGAAATGGAGGCTCATCTGCCTGCATTCCTTCTGCTTGAGAGCAGTGCAAATGCCTATTCCAAGTGGCGTGATGAGAGAGGTTAGGAAAAGATCTGCTCCTCCAAGAAACATGGAACCTTGTATGAAGCCTCTGAAACCATTGCTCGTCCTGCAGGGTTGTCTACTTGGGCCCCCCCAGCAGAAAGATGAAGAAGCATCCCATCTCATCAGAAAGTTGAAGATTAGAATCCTCTCATCTCGAACGACCTCGTGCCCCCTTGCCCGTGGCTGGGGGTGCTCTCTGCAGCCGGAGAGTGTGATCCTCTCTCTCTGACCCTTGGCCTTCAGAGCTGTCCTAGTTATTGGGTTAACACTTGATAGGGATGTTTTCCTGAGTGAAGACAACTCAAGGTAATGGATTAGCACATTATCATTCAATTACAAAAATAGGATAGGCCCCTCAGAATTATTTGGGAGCCTTCCTGACACATGCACATGCATAAATGTAAGGTTTGTGTTAGTCATTTAACATGCAAGAATCATATACTCATCAATCCAAAGCAGAGAAATGTTATTTTAAGTTAAATGTGAGCTAGTTCCTGTGGATATAACCCCTTCTCAATGATTCTAAATGTTATATTAATTCACCATTTACCGTTTGATAAAATATTAGGCTATCAGAAATACATTTGAAATAAATGTTCCAATATGAAATCAATTACTCAATATAATTTACTCTCGCCTCCCTTTTCTTACATATGTCACATGTGTAATAACAAGTAGGAGTCTATTTAAACATGGTATTGTCTATAAGCTATTAATCGATAAGAGTCAGTATCAGTATGCAACTCGCAAATATCTCTTCTCTCTTTCCTATCCCTCTCTTCCCTCTATTCCTCATCTACCACCTCTTTCCTCACTCACCCATCTCTTTCTCTCTTACTTCTGTTAGATATGAAATAAAACATACGAGTCCATGTAAGCATGGTAGAGGTCATAATCCATTACTCGAGAAGACTCAGTATCACCGGTGCGCAGCTAACAAAAAACAATTGTGAGAAGCATATATTATGCAGGAAATGCACACCGTTGTTGAAAAACTCGATTCAGGAGGAAAAGCTTCAACCCCCTTAACATCTGAGTTACCACTGAAGGCATAGCATGAATGATAGTGGGCGTCTGAGGGTGTCATTACTGAGAAATGTCAAACAAATTCAAAACCTTAAATTTGAAAACAGGTTTGCATTCCTCCACTTAAGGTGACGTTATCATTGGAAACAATAAAAACGAATTGTTTTGATGTAGAATCTATCAATTGAATCGTCAGAGCAGAACAAAATGGTTGTATTGTAGCCTGAGTTCCGTGCGACCTCTAGTTTCACCAGGTGGAAACATGGTCCATATAATGTGAATACATGT
Organism: Harpagifer antarcticus; assembly: GCA_902827135.1. Lineage (NCBI taxonomy): Eukaryota > Metazoa > Chordata > Actinopteri > Perciformes > Harpagiferidae > Harpagifer > Harpagifer antarcticus. The sequence goes on from CADEHL010001005.1 coordinate 17,937,554, forward strand.
AGAAGTAGACAGTAAGAGTCCCCTGACATTAGGCCTATACTAAACATAGTAGGGGTTTTTAACAGCTTGCCAACTTACGGGCATCCTCTGCATAGCAGTATGAATAGCCTTAAAAAAACAACCCACTCTGCGGTAACGAGAGTCATGTGTCTGACCCAAATGCCCTAAGTGAAGCCGTTAGTCTCATCTGACTGCCCAAGGGTTGGTGCTGGTGTGACAATGAGGCTTCCAAGTGTTCAAAGCAGATGTCAAGCTTTCAGTTCATGGCTCGATGGGGGGGGAGCAGACCCATGTGAGACAGTATCAATCAACGGCTGTAATGTTCAGTTTGAGGAGCGCCATTCTCTCTGGGAGCAGGAAATGGTGTCCATTCTCGGACCAGACCATTAATGTCATGTAGAGCAGCCATAGCATTTCTGCGACTGCACTCAGCCGGACTGTTGCAGGGGAGAACTGGATAACTCTCAGTGAAGCCGTCCAAGGCCATAGACAAAATGGAACCACGTACTAACAAAAGGACACAAGATCATCAATGTCTCTCTTTACCATTGGCCTAATCAAACAAATCAGTGGGAAAAATGTGGAACACTAATCCATCATGTGAAATGTTGAGTTCATTTAAATAATTACGTATGGGTTGAAATCAAATTAACATTAACATTAGAACTAAAGTCAGTTCAAATTGGACTTGCACGGATCAGAATCTAATCAATACACCATTTTTCCAGCTCTGTGATGAAAAGATAACAAGCAGGGATGCAAACTTGTCACCTTTCGGCGAAATTCGCCGATTTGAATCCAAAATAGGTCGTTTGTGTGATTTATATAGATCTGCAATAAAAAATATTATTGGGGTTTGGGGGGTCTGGGAACCGGAGTAATCTGCAGCCACGAGCTGTTATGTGCCAACATGACACGCATGGTGTTCTTTTCTTTTTATATGATAATGAAGCGCGAGCTGTATGCTTGAGTCTTCCTGCCCGTCGGCTCTGCTCATGGATGTATAATAAGGCTCTGCTGCTCCGCGAAGATGGTCTAGCATCAGCTACGGGTGCGTTCGTTAATATTAGCTGTGTGGTCCGGAGTCACTGTGGCACAGACTGGACCGCTGGTGAACAGCTGTTAGAACGGGCCGTTCAGGTGTTCAGAGCAGAGCTCCCTGTCGGAGCGGCAGAGCGTGATGTGCACTTAAAAGTTTTTCTGTCGCAATATTATTTAAGGAATCGTTGAGCTAGCTAACTAGCATACATTGTCACTATCTGCTAACGTTAGCTTTAGTACTCAGATCTTGTACTTGAGTAAAAGTAGAAGTACCAGAGTGTAGGAATACTATGTTACAGTAAAAGTACTGCATTCAAAATGTTACTCAAGCAAAAGTATAAAAATATTCTCATCAAAATATAGCGGAAATAGCGACAATAAAAGTAGTCATTGTGCAGCAGTGGCGGTTCTACAGGGTGGCAGCTTTGTTTTGAAAAAAAAATGGTGGCTCATAGGACATTTATGAGAGAAAATCTCTAATGTCCGAGTGCAAGTGAATGCAGCACAAGACGTGAGCCTTGTAACCCCTCCCCCGGCCCTGGAACGAGCGTGGAAATATGATTGGAGGCGATTTCATTTGAACGGGGGACAGCGCAAAACGACAAGCATTTCTGATCCAAGTAGACAGAAGGAATGAGGTATTTGCGGTCAGTGGCGGCGCCAGGGTATGGCTGGGGTAGGCTACAGCCATACCAAGAAATGGTTTAGCCCCACCTTGAAAAATGATGTTAAGGTAAGCCAAATAAAGTCTGCCAACTCGCGCAGGAGTAAATTGCATATTTAGTAAGTCAGATTGATTTCAGTAGCCACTTGTCTGGAAATACCGAAGACTAGAAACGGTTTTGAAAACTTTTGTCACGTAGTGATCGTCTTCTCAATAGAACATCTTTGATAATATCTTCTGGCCAATCAGAATCAAGATAACGGCGTGGTGTTGTTGCAGGAAGTCCCGATACATCGATACAACATTACGTAATGAAATAAGACCCCATGGTTTGTTGATTGATAGGTGTGTGGGCTGTCTTTCATTTTGACACACAGAACAATGGGGGCTATCCACAATGTAAAGTAATTCGCACAGCCTCGTTTTTCAGCATGTCAACTCTTTCACCTGTGGGGAAATTGCAGGATTGGCTCCAGGTCGCCCTTTTTATTTACTACAAGACAAATGTGCCTTTTTATTTCATACAGTTCAATTTGGATTGAGACAGGGAAATAATCTAAACCTCACGCGTGGCGTTTCACTGTCAAGGGGAGCGTGTATGTAATTACATTGCAAATACTGACTTGAGCCCCACCACTGTATGTGTTAGCCCTACCATAGATTACCCAACACAAATGCTCTGGAGCCACTGTTTGCGGTCTACAATGACAGAGAAGAGCCTGTCAAGTTTGGCTGTACTCAGCATTGAATCAAAACGCACCATAGCTTTCAATCTTAAGTGAGGCGTTTTGATGAACAAGATGGTAATCACCACATTCAGCTGTTATAGGCATGCCAACTTGATGCCAACAACTCTGCTTACGGATGAGTCGATGAGAATAATAAACTGTTAAGAGGCAGTTAGTTACCTTACGTGTGTATAATATTTTTCTTCTTTGTGGGGGTCTGCCCCCAAAAAAACAGTTTCAAGTCCTGAGAAAGTCAAATAAGACGGTGTGTAAAACTACACTGCTCAGCCAAAAGAAAGTAACCACTTTGATTTAACTAGGCCAGTAGGTAAGGGCTTTCCACTGGATAATAACTGCAGCGATGTATATGTTTTAGCTGAATAAACGTTTTTTTAACCCTAACTGATGCAGTTAGTCACTTCTTTAATGTTTGTTCTTTCTGATGTAAAGTCAAGGTTGTAACTGTTTGCAATTAAGTTGTGGGGCGCTGAACTGTTCTTTTGATTCTTTTGATATATGATAGTAATTGCTTGTCTTTCAAATTTGAAGGAGGGTGAACAAGCATCTTGAGGAACATTCATCATTATCTCCTCCAACAAATATAGTTTATTTAATAATAACACTGAATATGTGAATCATAACAGTGATTGACAGCTGATAGGAATAATACTATCATTCATACAGACAAAAATCGATGAGACAGTTCATTAATGTACTTATTGCAGCAGTCTGCATTGATTTGGTACCCCTGCTGGTCTAAGAGTGAGACAAACTCATTCAGTTATTGTTTAGTTAAAATTCATGAAATGATGTCTGCCACCTTATATGTATGTAAGGTTTTACTGATGTGCCACAATAATGTCACCAAATGTTATTGAGTTAAAATATCAATATTGTGGCTTACCAAGTTAACATTGATTGATATGACTGCGATTAAATCAGCATATACTTCTGCCAGGGGATGCCACCCTCTTGCCACCCCATGAATATTTTTTCTAGATCCGCCCCTGTTGTGCAGATTGGTTTATTTCAGAATAATATATATGATATGTTTTATAATGATTGATCATGAAAGTGTTCTCAAAGCCGGTAAAGGTGCAGCTAGTTTGAATGACTTTGTATACTGCAGGGTAGCTTGTGGATTTACTCCAGGTGGAACTAAAGTCTGATTTAACACTTGATTATATTTCACATCATTCATCCACATCTGTAAAGTAACTAAAGGGATTAAATACATGTAGTGGAGTAGAAGTACACCATGTAGGCTACCTCTGAACTGTAGAGGAGTAGAAGAACAAAGTAGCAAAACATTTAAATACTTAAATAAAGTACAAATATCTCAAAATTGTACCCAAGTATAGTACTAATTGAGTTTATGAACTTAGTTACTTAACACCACTGGCTATACAGATAGAAAGACTAAGCCTTGCACAGAGGCATGAAAATACATTTTTTTCTCTCAAAATGCTCAACAGTGCTGCCAACATTATAAACTGACTGCTACACAATTAAAATGAATGCTCTTATATATTTCTATTAAATGTGACTCTTTAGCGTTTCTGTTATTATTACCACTGCTGCTTTAGTTGTTTTAGTTGCTCTGTCTGTTCGCATTTGGAAGTCTCATGATTTATTGTGTGGGCCTGTGAAGGAGAGGCCCAGGGAAAACAACATCTATCTTGGAACTGCAATTACTTATCTTAAAGAGATTGCACCATCATACTCCTTTTCAAAAAAAAAAGTCTCAATTCATTTAGCACATTTAATTATGCACACAATAAAGACCTCAACAAATATAATTGATCATGGCTTAACCAGCGACCTTTACTCTATTGTTCATAAGCCCAGTAGTTTAACAACTATTAGAATTGTAGTAATGTCTGTAGACCAATTGTACTAGAAATAATTTGAAACAGTTTAATAAAGAATGTTAAACTATAGTTAAAAAAAAAACTGTAATTGAACCTCAATTTATATCAATTATCTGATTCCAGTGGCCAGTTGGAATAGACATTCAACAACGTTTCCATTTTGCAGCAACAGCGCAAAAGGTTTCAACCACAATTAGTATTATGTCTGAGTCTAGTTCTGTCTTGCTTTGTTTCGGAATGTGTTCAATACATTACGTTTTCATTCATTATTACCATATAATACATAGATTAAGAATAAATGAAACACATAATACAACATTGACCTAATTGAGCAGACAGATTTTTTTTTAACCCTGATCTCCTCAGGCCGGTATTTATGATCAGCAGTGATGCCTCTGATGGTCTCAGGGTGTGAGACAGATGCAGGACATAAAAACACTCTTTTGCTTTTTATTTTCATTTTGCAGCACATTTATACTATAATATATAATTTTGCTTTACATCTTTACATCATTTTTTATTAGGTCATTTACTTTTGGTGAGATAACTAAAGTTTAGTTCATTTAACCCTGGCTATGGACTGATTAATTATTAGTTCTTACAAAGCATACACAAGACGGCGGGTAGGCAAACCAATATAGAAACAATTAGACAAACAAACATGAACTCGCAACAAACATCAGCGTGACAGCAAAGCTCATCCAACTTAATTTAATCCGAATAGAGAGATTTCAGAGGAGGTACAGAAATATCTGTTTAATATGAGTGCCTTCTTACTCATATTACATTACATGACATTGCATTTAGCTGACGCTTTTATCCAAAGCGACTTACAATAAGTACATTCGACCAGGAAGACACAACCTTGAAGAAAACAGAATCATACAAGTACATCAGGTATCATAGAGCCAAACATTTCAAGTGCTACTCAACTGGCTATAGATAAGCCAGTCCTTTATTAGTATATAAGTGCCTTGTTAGTAATTCTATCGCTCGAAGTGGAGTCGAAAGAGATGAGTTTTCAGTCTGCGCCGGAAAATGTGCAGGCTTTCTGCTGTCCTGATGTCAATGGGGAGCTCATTCCACCATTTTGGAGCCAGGATAGCAAACCCATGTGTTTTTGCTGATGGGAACTTGGGTCCCCCTCGCAGCGAGGGTGCAGCGAGTCGTTTGGCAGATGCAGAGCGTAGTGCACGCGCTGGGGTGTACAGTTGAACCATGTCCTGGATGTAGGAAGGGCCAGATCCATTCGCAGCATGGTATGCAACTACCAGTGTCTTGAAGTGGATTCTAGCAGTTACCGGGAGCCAGTGAAGGGAGCGGAGGAGCGGAGTGGTGTGGGAACATTTTGGAAGGTTGAAGACCAAACGAGCCGCTGCATTCTGGATGAGCTGCTGTCACGATCTGTCCGTGTTGTGTTTTGTCTGTCTGTTTCTGTCTTTGGTTTCCTGTTTTATTTTGTAAAGTGTTCACCCCCCGTTCCTGCCTGTCGCTTTCTGTCTGTTTTCCCTCCCTGATTTACCCGATTGTGTTCACCTGGTGTCCCTGTGTTTTCTCCTCCCTCCTCACCTGTGTCTTATTTGTGTGATTAGTCTTGTGTGTATTTAAGTTCTGGTTTTTCTGTCTGTCTTTGTCGGTTCGTCTTGTGTCATGACCTGGTCTTCGGTGAGTGTTCTGTTCTGTCTTTGTGATTAATTTAGCCTTGAAATAAAGGAGTCATTTTTGTCACTATAATCTGCATTTGGGTCCTGCTTCCTACACACACCGTAACATTACGAACCGACCAAATATGGACCCAGCAGATGATCCTTTTGAAAGGGAGCTGCTTTCATTCACCTACTTGCTGGCTTGCAGCTATGGTGAATGGAGGGGAGCGTCCGGGGTTCAGCAGCGAGAGGCAGCTCTGGCAGAGGCTCGCCAGATGGCTAAGGAGAAGCCAGGCTTGGTGAAATTCTTACCTGGCTGGATTTTGGATTTCCTCTCGGTGTGTTATCCCCTGCCTGCTAGCCCCAGGCATGCTAACTCCATGTCTCCCAATTCCCAACCTGGCACCATACGCCTTGGTGGGTTCCGCCTGAAGTCAACCCGTGCTTCTGCCCCAGTTCTTGCTCCTGTCCAGGAGTTGTATTGCGGAACTCGTCTGGCTTATGGAGGTCCACGGAGTATTCAGGCGGCTGCTAAGAGGAGTCGTCGCAAGGCCAGGTTAGCCCGAGCCCCAGCAGCCATGGTTCCGGCTACAGAACCGGCCCACACAGCGATGGTTCCGGCCCCAGTTCTGGCCCCAGCAGCCATGATTCCAGCCCCAGTACAGGCCCCAGCAGCCATGGCTTCATGCTCCAGTACCGGCCCACGCAGCTTTAATTCCATACTCCATTACCTGGCTTACACAGCCAGGGTCCAGGCTTCCGCTCCGCGCCCAACAGCCAGGGTTCCAGCCCCAGTTCTGGCCCCAGCAGCCATGGTTCCGGCCCCAGTTCCAGCCATAGTTCCGGCTCAAGTACCAGCCCCATCAGTCATGGCCCCGACTCCAGCTCCTCGTCACCGGCCGACTCCAGCACCTCGTCTCTTGTTGGCTCCCCAGCCAACACCAGCTCCCCGTGTCCTGTCGGCGTACCGGCCGACTCCAGCACCTCGTCTGCTGCTGGCTCTCCAGCCGACGCCAGCTCCTCGAGTCCTGTCGCCGTACCGGCCGACTCCAGCACCTCGTCTCTTGTTGGCTCCCCAGCCAACACCAGCTCCCCGTGTCCTGTCGGCGTACCGGCCAACTCCAGCACCCCGTGTTCTGTTGGCGAACCAACTCTCTCAAGTCTCCCCTCCAGACACTTCTCAAGTTCCTACCCGAGTCCCCTCTCAAGTTTCCCCTCAGGTCTCCTCTTGAGTTCCCTCTCAAGTCCCCTCTCAGGTCCCCTCTCGAGTTCCCTCTCAAGTCCCCTCTCAGGTCCCCTCCCGAGTTACCTCTCGAGTCACCTCTCGAGTTCCTTCTCGAGTCCCCTCTCCAGTCCCTTCTCAAGTCCCCTCTCGAGTCACCTCTCAAGTCAACTCTCCAGTTTCCTCTCGAGTTCCCTCTCAAGCCCTCTCTCGAGTCCCTTCTCAAGTCCCCTCTCGAGTCACCTCTCAAGTTCCTACCCGAGTCCCCTCTCAAGTTTCCCCTCAGGTCTCCTCTCGAGTTCCCTCTCAAGTCCCCTCTCAGGTCCCCTCTCGAGTTCCCTCTCAAGTCCCCTCTCAGGTCCCCTCTCGAGTTACCTCTCGAGTCACCTCTCGAGTTCCTTCTCGAGTCCCCTCTCCAGTCCCTTCTCAAGTCCCCTCTCGAGTCACCTCTCAAGTCAACTCTCCAGTTTCCTCTCGAGTTCCCTCTCAAGCCCTCTCTCGAGTCCCCACTCAAGCCCCTACTCATGTGCCGTTGGAGGTCCCGCAGACTAGTCTTCTGCCGGGGGTCCTGCCAACCCCATGTCCTGTACCGTTGGAGGTTCCGCTGGGGTCCTGCCAACCCCATGTCCTGTCCCGTTGGAGGTCCCGCCGTCTACTCTCCTGCCGGGGGTCCTGCCAACCCTTTGTCCTGTCTCGTTGGAGGTCCCGCAGACTAGTCTTCTGCCGGGGGTCCTGCCAACCCCATGTCCTGTACCGTTGGAGGTTCCGCTGGGGGTCCTGCCAACCCTGTGTCCTGTCCCGTTGGAGGTCCCGCAGACTAGTCTTCTGCCGGGGGTCCTGCCAACCCTATGTCTTGTCTCGTTGGAGGCCCCGCCGACTACTCTCCTGCCGGGGGTCCTGCCACCCCTGTGTCCTGTCCCGTTGGAGGTCCCGCAGACTAGTCTTCTGCCGGGGGTCCTGCCAACCCCATGTCCTGTACCGTTGGAGGTTCCGCTGGGGGTCCTGCCAACCCCATGTCCTGTCCCGTTGGAGGTCCCGCCGTCTACTCTCCTGCCGGGGGTCCTGCCAACCCTTTGTCCTGTCTCGTTGGAGGTCCCGCAGACTAGTCTTCTGCCGGGGGTCCTGCCAACCCCATGTCCTGTACCGTTGGAGGTTCCGCTGGGGGTCCTGCCAATCCCATGTCCTGTCCCGTTGGAGGTCCCGCCGTCTACTCTCCTGCCGGGGGTCCTGCCAACCCTTTGTCCTGTCTCGTTGGAGGCCCCGCCGACTACTCTCCTGCCGGGGGTCCTGCCAACCCTGTGTCCTGTCCCGTTGGAGGTCCCGCAGACTAGTCTTCTGCCGGGGGTCCTGCCAACCCCATGTCCTGTCCCGTTGGAGGTCACGCCGTCTACTCTCCTGCCGGGGGTCCTGCCAACCCTTTGTCCTGTCTCGTTGGAGGCCCCGCCGACTACTCTCCTGCCGGGGGTCCTGCCAACCCTGTGTCCTGTCCCGTTGGAGGCCCCGCCGACTACTCTCCTGCCGGGGGTCCTGCCAATCCTTTGTCCTGTCTCGTTGGAGGCCCCGCCGACTACTCTCCTGCCGGGTGTCCTGCCAACCCTGTGTCCTGTCCCGTTGGAGGCCCCGCCGACTACTCTCCTGCCGGGGGTCCTGCCAACCCTTTGTCCTGTCTCGTTGGAGGTCCCGTCGTCTACTCTCCTGCCGGGGGTCCTGCCAACCCTTTGTCCTGTCTCGTTGGAGGTCCCGTCGTCTACTCTCCTGCCGGCCCCATGTCCTGTCCCGTTGGGGGTCTTGCCAACTCCTTGTCCCCTTCCGTGGGGTATCTTGCCGACACCTGTCCCACCGGTTCCTGTCCAGTCGACACCGGCTCCTGCCTGGCCTCCGGAGCTGTCTGGTCTTCGCCCTCATGCTCGGCCCCCTGAGTTCGCCCGCTGTGGCCTTCGCCCCTCCATGGTCTCTGCCTTGCCCCCGGGCCGTCCGCCTGAGTTCCCCACCTTGGATTCTGCCTTGCCCCCGGGCCGTCCGCCCGAGTTCCCCACATTAGACTCTGCCTTGCCCCCGGGCCGTCCGCCCGAATCCCCCTTTTTTGAACTCTGCCTTGCCCCGGGCCGTCCGCCCGAGATCCCTTCCTGGTCCTCTGCTGTGCCCCTGGGCGGTCAGCTCAGTCCCGTCCTCCGGACCCCCTCCACCCACCCTGCTTGAGGTTTTGGTCTTTTGTTTGTTTTTTTGGGACGTCTGGGATCCGTCCCTTGGGGGGGGGGTTCTGTCACGATCTGTCCGTGTTGTGTTTTGTCTGTCTGTTTCTGTCTTTGGTTTCCTGTTTTATTTTGTAAAGTGTTCACCCCCCGTTCCTGCCTGTCGCTTTCTGTCTGTTTTCCCTCCCTGATTTACCCGATTGTGTTCACCTGGTGTCCCTGTGTTTTCTCCTCCCTCCTCACCTGTGTCTTATTTGTGTGATTAGTCTTGTGTGTATTTAAGTTCTGGTTTTTCTGTCTGTCTTTGTCGGTTCGTCTTGTGTCATGACCTGGTCTTCGGTGAGTGTTCTGTTCTGTCTTTGTGATTAATTTAGCCTTGAAATAAAGGAGTCATTTTTGTCACTATAATCTGCATTTGGGTCCTGCTTCCTACACACACCGTAACAGCTGCAGAGGTCGGATGGCACATGCAGGTAGACCAGCCAGGAGGGAGTTGCAGTAGTCTAGGCGTGAGGTGACGAGAGCCTGGACCAGAACCTGCGTGGCTTTCTGGGTCAGCTGATGTTGTACAGCATATATATCTGCAGCACCGGGTTGTAGCAGCGATTTTTGAAGTGAAGGACAGGTTGTTAGCTAGGATTACTCCCAGATTCCTTGCAGTCTGAGTCGGGGAAACAACAGAGGTGCCGATGTTGATTGTCAGGTCAAGAGTGGGACAATCTTTTCCCGGAAGGAAAAGCAGTTCAGTCTTGTCAAGGTTGAGCTTGAGGTGATGAGCAGACATCCCACTGAGAGATGTCAGCTAGACAAGCAGAGATGCGTGCGACGACCTGGGTCTCTGAGCGGGGAAAGGACAGAATTAATTGGATGTCGTCAGCATAGCAGTGGTATGAAAAACCATGTGGGCTAATGACTGATCCGAGCGAGTTTGTGTACAGGGAGAAGAGGAGGGGACCAAGAACAGAGCCCTGAGGGACCCCTGTAGTTAATTGACAAGGGTCGGACTCGGACCCTCTCCAAGTTACCCTGTAGGTACGGTCTTTGAGGTATGAGGTGAGGAGGGAAAGTGCAGAGCCTGAAACTCCAAGTTCTTGGAGAGTGCGAAGGAGGATCTGATGGTTCACTGTGTCGAATGCAGCTGACAGGTCCAACAGGATGATTACAGAGGAGAGGGATGCTGCTTTGGCAGTGTGCAGTTCCTCAGTGACAGCAATGAGAGCAGTTTCTGTGGAGTGACCTGCCTTGAAACCAGACTGGTGCGGATCCAGAAGGTTGTTCTGATGGAGATAACAGGAGAGTTGTTTAAAGACAGCGCGTTCAAGTGTTTTAGACAGGAACGGGAAGAGAGACAGGCCTGTAGTTTATAACATCAGACGGGTTGAGAGTGGGTTTCTTTAGGAGAGGGTTTACTCTTGCCTCCTTAAGACTATTTGGAAAGTGACCAGAAGTTGGAGAAGTGTTGATGAAATGGGTGAGAAACGGTAGAATATCAGGAGCGATAGTCTGAAGGAGGTTTGAAGGGATAGGGTCCAGAGGACAGGTGGTAGGGCGGGCAGAGGTAATGAGGGTAAGAACCTCACTTGGAGAGAGAGGTGAAAAGGAGGTTAGTGTGTGGGTGAAAGGAGGGTCTGGTGACCCAGCGGTGAGTAAAGGTGAGTCAGAAAAAGAAGAGCGAATATCATCAACCTTTTTTTCAAAATGGTTAACAAAGTCGCTTGACAGAAGTGAGGAGGGGGAGGGGCTTTGGGAGGGTCCAAGAGGGTGGAGAAGATGTTAAATAGTTTTTTGGAATTGGAATAGGAAGATTGGATCTTATCTTGAAAAAAAATGCTTTTTGCCTGAGAGATCGAAGCAGAGAAAGAGGAGAGGAGAGCCTGATAGGTTAGGAGGTCGTCACGGTGTTTGGATTTCCACCGTTTCCGCTCTGCTGCCCGAAGGACGGTTCTATTAGCACGCAGTGCGTCATTTAGCCAGGGAGCAGGAGGGGACTGACGAGCCTGCCGAGATGTGAGAGGACAGAGAGAGTCCAGAGAGGATGAGCGAGTAGAGAGGAGAGTTTCTGCAGCAGAGTTTGGAGGCAGGAGTTGGAACGAGTCAGAGGAAGGGAGGGCTGAGAGCACCGATGAGGCAAAGGTAGAGGGGGAGAGGGAACGAAGGTTTCTGCGGACAGGTGCAGGATGAGAAGAGATTAGTTTGTTATGTTTGGAAAGGGGTAGAGAGAATGAAAGGAAGAAGTGATCGGATGTGTGGAGCGTATATCATATATACTTGTACAAGTGCTAAGAACGGAATCTGTTGAAGAGCAATAACTAATTTATTCTCAACCAACAACCACTATGCCAATTTAGTGGTACTTTGCACCCCCGATCTGGAGAGCATAGACTTTTTATTTATTCAGTACCTTTTCTTCTCCAACAACAGTCAAATTTAACAACCCATCAGTTCATTACAACAATGAAATATAGCGCTATGTCACATTCTCGCGTACCACCCTTCCCATTTATGACCAATTAACCTATATTTTGATGTGTGCATCCCGGGCAGACACCCAGTTTCTCCAGCAAGTAGGAAACTGCGGCGCGCCAGGCGACGCACGCACTCCTTGTCTGCCCCAATCTTGCCAGCAAAATAGTAGAAGATGGTCGCAGACCAAAAATAAATGCTTTTAGACCGAAAAAAATCGGCAATAGTGTGAGGAAAAGATATATGACACTCTGTGCTTTTCTTCCTCTTTGCCTGCGGCCCCCGCAGGGAGTGGTGAAATCACACACACTGCAGCAGCAGCAGGCAGACCCGAGGTGATGCCTGCTGTTAATTTAACCGGTTGACCGCAGAAATCTCCAGAATTCGGCGATTTGTTTCAATACCAATCTATCACATTGCTCCTAATGCAGAAGTCCACTTCACTGATGCTCTCTTTAAGGTCTCTCTGAATATTTGCTGTGTGTAATTGTCTGGTAATTTAATTCCAAAAAACACACACAGAGGAAATCAGTCAACATCGATATTCCTAGGTTATTATTACCCCCAAATATTCTTATTGTTTTTACATGAGCTGTGTTTGCTCTGAAGGCACATGCCCCAACAGCAGTCACAGGGAAAATCAGCCAGGACAAAATCTCCTAGACACCGATTCCCCAGGTTATCATTAAACCCCCGAATGTAAAGAGTAGAGAAACCAAAAAAAAAAATGCAGCCGCTCAGTTTCACAGGTAATTTGTATGATACCGTCAATCACAGATTCTGGTAAGGCAATGTCCAAATATAGATTTGAAATTATACTTACCAGTTCTGAAAATCTTTTGGTATCCTGTCGACAACGCCAATTTGTGAAGAAAACTTCTGTAGCAGCAAAGCAGAGCCAAGGCTCAGGAAAGGATGGAAGCAGGAGCGGCTTTAGTCAAACACTGATATTTATTGAGAGTATAATACGGCCGGAGAGATCACAGAGCATTTCACACTTTACATGTGAACTACCAAGCAAACTCTGCCACACAAAGAGTAGAAACATGGATCTAGAGAGAAAAGGCGGTCTTAGAAAGCCCGCCTTTTCCTATCTTAATTATTACCAGACCTTGGGACAAAGACCCATCTGTATTCCCAACTCAAATGAACCAAACCCCTCACCCACAGGAAGGCAGAGGACTTCTTGACCTGTGTTCTCCACACATTACAGATAGGAGCTGCGATGTAACACAAAGCATATGTTTCTAATTTGACAGGTTTCTCAGAAAAGCTGAGAAACTCAAGACACAAAGAGATCGGATTAAAATATTCTCTGACAGGGGGGACTGTTTTGATTCAGTTTGCAATTAAAATGGGTCATTCAGAATGTGATTTTTAACAATAAATAGAACATTCTGAACACATGTCAAACAGACATTCCTATTAAAAGTTATCAATTAGTAGCAATATTTGACATGGGCAAACAGGCTATTTCACACTACCAGGAGACAGAGCCCCAAACGACGAACTAATCAGCTCCAGCATCTCTCCCTGACATGCACACTTCCATAATCTCGCACACCGTGAGACCCCGGGCCCCCGGACTTAAGCACTCCCCCACGGACTAAACACAGATGTTCACACCCTCCAGAACCTCATGCCCCTGGTAATCTTAAAGGTGGTGGATTTTGCGGTGCTTTACTGTCCCGCACACCAGCATCCATATTCATCCTTATTCACAGCCCCACCCACCGTCCTGTGGAGGATATTCTCATGCTCCTGGTAACCCTTTAAATAGTCTGATACTATCACTGCACTTTACAAGCCAGACATAATGTTTAAATTGTCGGGAAAATAGTTTTTAAACATCTGGAAGAGATTATTAGCCTGTCATTTTGCAAGATATCATTTAACATTGAAGCTCTCTTGGAGAAGGACAGCATATGTCCATTTCTAGGAGAGCTTCAATGTTAAATCATATCTTGCAAAATGACAGGCTAAAAACCAGGAATAAGTGTTTCAAAGGCGGGGAAAAGTTGTTTAAAATAGTCTTATACTTCCAGGGTGCATCACCCCATTGTACCATCCAGGGAATGTGTCTGAATCCTGGGTAAACTTTGTTTAAATAGTATGGTACCTACAGGGCGCATCACTGCATTTTACAAGCCAGGGAAGGTGTCTGAATCCTGGGTAAACTTTGTTTAAATAGTATAGTACCTCCAGGGCGCATCACCGCATTTTACAAGTCAGGGAAGGTGTCTGAATCCTGGGTAAACCTTGTTTAAATAGTCTGATACCTGGCACTGTATCAACCCCTGGGAATCTTCAATGTTATTAAAATGTTTTGTTATTTATTTAATTATCACATTATTTTTACAAAAACAGTATACACAATATGCATAATAAACATAATACAAACATGATTAAAAACATGATTAGCGGGGGCCATATTAGCCGTGTAACTTGTACGGTGCACCGGGGGAAAAAGGCAGAGTCCACGGCCCCTACCCCCACATCAGGAGTATCAACCGGCGCAGAAGAAGAGGTATCGCTGGTCTCCGCCCCTGTGTCCTCTTCGGAGATATCTGACAGCGGTAGAACTCCTTCCGATGATGCTGCTGCTGCTGCAGCTGTTGCCGCCCTGAACATGGAGCGGATCTTCAATCCCTCCTTTATTCCAGGCGTATTTGCGTAGAACCAGTCTGCAGTGCTTACGCCGTGACACATAAACCTGGCGAGAATCGACCTGCTTTCTGGATCTTGGTGATGCTTGATAATGTCAGCCAGGGCAGTGCACAGGATTGTGAAGGTGAAGGCTGTTTCTAGCCCAGCATCAGCCCAAGCCCTCTTCAAGTGAGCGTTCAGGTTCCTGGAGGCATGCTTCTCCGTTGTGAAAAGGAAGAATTCATTCTGAGGACCCGACAAGCACTCTTTTATCCCCATCCACCGCATGACCCAGCCAAAGTCCTTCACTGTAAGCACCAGCTGTGCTTTGCCAAATGTCTTGGCAGTCTTGTGATCCTGCACATGGATGATGTAGCCCTCAGCAGTGCCCCTTGTGTCCGCCTCTAACACCTCAGTGTTGGTCATGTTTGCGTACACACCCGGACGGTGGCCATACAGGAGGCTCCAATGGAGGGTTAGATAGCCGTATAGCAGGTACTGGGTGATTGAGGTCGGGTTGCAAGCCATCAGGTCAAGTAAATCAGGGATGCGCTTCTCAGCGGCCGCCATGGCGGCGAGAAGCTCCGCGTGGCTCGGCAGACGATCCAGCTTGTTCCTCTTCATCTTGAACTGGTGGACAGTGACAGCCTTTTTCAAGTTGTTCATGTTGGCTTTCACCTCCTGATAATGTGGGTCATATTAGACTGGGTGAGCCTGCACACCCGGAGCTTTGACTCAGACAAGTACCTCAGGAAATGGTTCACATTCTTCAGGAACAACAGCGCTGTTGTGACTGCCCGGCCCGACTTTACAATATACTCGCTCCAGCCACGGACCCTCTCCGTGTCTTTTAGGAACAGCCAATCTGACAGCCGGTTAACACCGTGGGCCATGAATACGAGGAAGTTCTTTATCCGGCTGACATTGGACAGACAATTTTCTTTCCGTTTTACTGTCGGTGCGACACCCTCACAATGGGGTGTCGCACAGACATGGCTGTATGTCTGAATGTACGTCTCCATGCTTTGAGGCAACGTGATTTCACGCATGGTATTCCCCCGTCCTCTCCCAGTGGACCAGTGAGGAGAGGGCCAGTCCTCATTACAGGAGGCTGCTGGAGACCGCATGACAGTCTTGACCGGGGTCTTGAGAGGCGTCTGACTACCGGAGTCTGCTGGAGGCCGCATTACAGTCTTGACCGGGGTCTTGAGAGGCGTCTGACTACTGGAGGCTGCTGGAGACCGCATGACAGTCTTGACCGGGGTCTTGAGAGGCGTCTGACTACCGGAGGCTGCTGGAGACCGCATGACAGTCTTGACCGGGGTTTTGAGAGGCGTCTGACTACCGGAGGCTGCTGGAGACCGCATGACAGTCTTGACCGGGGTCTTGAGAGGCGTCTGACTACCGGAGGCGGCTGGAGACTGCATGACAGTCTTGACCGGGGTCTGACTACAGGAGTCTGCTGTGTTTATGCCGGAGGTACTTGAGATTGCCAGGCCCTTAAATCATATACATTCTTCCTCTTCCTCAAGCACAGCAGCAGTGGCACACTGCTGCCTGGGTTTTAGCCCCTTTTCCAGCCTGGAGCGCAGGGTCTTCACCTCATCAATGAGGGCATCCTTCTGAGCCCTCAATGCTACACACTACGCTTCAGCCTTGCCAGGACCTGATGTGCTTCATCTCGGGATAACTCAGGGTGGCCATGAGTGACATGACGGTGCAGTTTCTTCCCAGCATACGAAAACCCTGTGATGGGACAGGGTTTAGTCCGAACATTTATTCGGCCACTGGCCATTTTAAGAATGATGCCTCTTTCCTCCAAGTTCCGCACTGCATATTTGTGCTTAAGGTGCTTGTTCAAAGCCAGATAGAAGAGTCTGCACACCGGGCATTCGGACGACGTCCTTACTGAAACAGACACAGTTAATTGTATTTAAATTCTGTTGTGTTTCTCCGTTTATATGCGTTAGCGTAACCGGTGATTGCAACAAAAGTTCGATGCTTCAATGTCTGGTACACGGACCAAAGGAGGACTTGGGTTACCACCTGGCAAAATGGTCCCACCTCCGCACCAACGCGGGGCTGGTGTTGGCAACATTGGGTCCGATGCATCAATTCATGGTGGCCCGACCATGAGAGGGTGCCCCGGAACCAGGCAGTACCCCAGCAGGAAACACGTTTTATGGTCAAAGGAGGAAAGAGTGATAGAACCCGGGGAAAGCAAAGAAAGTGTCCGAAAATAGTGACTTGTAACCTGGGTAGAGAGTTTGTCATCTCTCGGTCCTATCCTCCAGACAACATGGTAACGTGGGGACAACAGTACCTCTGGGCGCTCCATGCCGCTCCGGCATTCACCGCAGCGGGGGGAGGAGGCATTGAACCCCTCACACCTGCCCCCGGAGGAGGCAGGGGAGTCAGGTACCCGGAGGGCGCACGGTGGACGGCCAGGGCGAGGCAGCCAGACCGCGCTGGAGTCAGAGTTCCGAGTGTTGGAGCCGGGTCCCGGTGAAACGCAGGACGGAGCACCCGGCAGGAGCCTCCAGCAGACCCCCCCGTGCGGTTCCCTCGTCCCTTGGAAGAGGTGGGTGTTTTTTATTTGCTGGCGGACTGCCGGGGAGAACGCGCTGCTCGGGAGACAGGTGAGTGAGTGGCAGTGGGTGCTCGCGCACGTGCCTTTTACAGCGGGAGCACGAGCTGGTCTCGGGGAGGGAGAGAAGAGAGGAGCGGAGGCTGCCGAAACAGCCAGGGCCCACCCCTCAAACACACCCCTCAATTTTGACAAGACAAACAGCAAGAAGAGTCCCCTTTCGACTCCCCTTGCATTCCTCCAGAGACCAGTTTGGACTTAAAGTTAAGAACCAGGCTGGGGGGGTCTCCAGGCATCAGATATATCCGAGACATAGTGCACTTAGAGGGTACTTTCATCCAGGGTATCAGACAGCCGTTTTTGTTTATTGTGTGGTGGACTGGCTGTCAGCACATCATAAAGTATTATTATAAGCAGTGTCAGCTAGAAAATGGTCTGTCAATAATTTCCGTGTCCGGGCTGGGTGAGGAAGTGAAGGAGTTCAAGTATCTCGGGGGCTTGTTCTCGAGTGAGGGAACAATGGAGCGTGAGATGGGCCGGAAGCGGTACAGCAGTCGCTTTACCGAACCGTTGTGACGAAAAGGGAGCTGAGCCAGAAGGCAAAGCTCTCTGTCTACCGGGCCATTTTCGTTCCTACCCTCACCTATGGTCATCAAGGATGGGTCATGACCGAAAGAACGAGATTGCGGATACAAGCGGCCGAGATGGGTTTTCTCCGCAGGGTGGCTGGTGTCTCCCTTAGGGATAAGGTGAGAAAATCGGTCATCCGGGAGGGACTCGGAGTTGAACCGCTCCTCCTTCGCGTCGAAAGATAGTTACTAGATAGTTACTAGATAGTAAACTAGAATGCTTCTCAGCCATAAACCTTGAACAATTAAATTCAATGATTCTCTCTTCTAAACCATCAACGTGTATATTAGACCCAATTCCAACTAAGCTGTTGAAGGAAGTTTTTCCATTAATTAGCACTTCTTTATTAAATATTATGAATATGTCTTTATTATCAGGCTATGTTCCACAATCATTCAAAGTAGCAGTGATAAAACCGCTTCTTAAAAAGCACAACCTCGATCCAGAGGTTTTAGCCAACTACAGACCTATTTCTAATCTTCCGTTCCTCTCAAAAATTCTTGAGAAAGCAGTCGCAAAACAGCTGTGTGATTACTTAAAAAACAATTATTTATTTGAAGATTTTCAGTCTGGCTTTAGAACACATCATAGCACAGAGACAGCTCTGGTCAAAGTCACAAATGACATTCTAATAGCCTCTGACAAAGGACTTGTCTCTATTCTTGTTTTGCTCGATCTCAGTGCTGCATTTGATACTATCGATCATGATATCTTATTGCAAAGACTAGAGCACTTAGTTGGCATACAGGGAACTGCCTTAGGCTGGTTTAGGTCCTATCTATCTGAACGCTCTCAGTTTGTACGTGTCAATGATGAATCTTACACGCAAACCAAAGTTAGCCACGGAGTGCCACAGGGCTCAGTGCTCGGACCTATTTTGTTCACATTATATATGCTTCCGTTAGGCAATATTATAAGGAATCATTCTGTAAATTGTCATTGTTATGCGGATGATACTCAACTATATTTATCAATCAAGCCTGATGAAATTAATCATCTAAATAAAATTCAAGACTGCCTCAAGGACTTAAAAACGTGGATGACCTTAAACTTTTTGATGTTAAACACGACCAAAACTGAAGTTATTGTACTTGGCCCGAAGAATCTACGAAACAAATTATCTAAAGATATACTAACTATGGATGGCATTAATTTGGCCTCCAGTGAGACTGTAAGGAATCTTGGTGTTATATTTGATCAGGATTTATCCTTTAACGCCCACATAAAATCAATTTCAAGGACCGCCTACTTCCATCTACGTAACATTGCAAAAATCAGGCATATCTTGCCTCAAAACGATGCAGAGAAACTAGTCCATGCATTTGTTACTTCAAGGCTGGATTATTGTAACTCTTTATTATCAGGGTGTACCAAGAAGTCAGTCAAGTCGCTTCAGCTAATTCAAAATGCTGCAGCTCGTGTCCTAACCAGAGTTAGGAAAAGGGACCACATTACTCCTGTTCTGGCTGCCTTACACTGGCTCCCTATAGAACACAGGATAGAATTTAAAATTCTTCTTCTCGCCTACAAAGCCCTTAATGGGCAGGCGCCATCTTACCTTAAAGAACTCATTATACCCTACTGTCCTACTAGGGCATTGCGTTCCAAGAATGCAGGGTTGTTGGTTGTTCCTAGAGTCTCTAAAAGTACAATGGGAGCCAGAGCCTTTTCTTATCAAGCTCCACATTTGTGGAATCAGCTTCCAGTTTGTGTTCGGGCGGCAGACACCCTATCCGTTTTTAAGAGTGCGCTTAAGACCTTCCTTTTTGATAAAGCTTATAGTTAGGGCTGATTAGATTCAGCCCCTAGTTTTGCTGATATAGGCTTAGTTTGTCGGGGGACATCTTACTTCTTCCTTCTCTCTGTCTATACCTGTGTACTCCCATGTTCCGATTAACCCAGCTTCCCCAAATTTCTTTCTTTTTGGTGTCTATATACGCTGGGATCCGGAGTCATGGATGATCCTGCGGTCCTGTGTCCTGCATCACGAGCCCTGGATCTTGAGTCGTGGCTGTGGTCCTGGATCATAGGTCCTGGATGGATATCCTCGTGGATCCATCTTCCTATTACACACACATGCATTTCCAAACATTTGGACTACCTATGTTGCAAATGTATTATCTTTTCAATTTACACACGGCATCTATTGCACGACTGTCCGTCCTGGGAGAGGGATCCCTCCTCTGTTGCTCTCCCTGAGGTTTCTCCCATTTTTCCCTTTAAACTGTGGGTTTTCTTCGGAAGTTTTTCCTTGTACGATGTGAGGGTCTAAGGACAGAGGGTGTCGTATTGTCATACTGATATTTTGTACAAACTGTGAAGTCCACTGAGACAAATGTAACATTTGTGATATTGGGCTATATAAATAAACATTGATTGATTGATTGATTGATTGATTGAAAGGAGCCAGTTGAGGTGGTTCGGGCACCTAGTTAGGATGCCACCTGGGCGCCTCCCTAGAGAGGTGTTCCAGGCACGTCCAGCTGGGAAGAGACCAACGGGTAGACCTAGGACCAGGTGGAGGGATTATATCTCTTCGCTTGCCTGGGAGCGCCTTGGGATCCCCCAATCAGAGCTGGTTGATGTGGCCAGGGAAAATAAAGTTTCGGGCTCTCTGCTGGAACTGCTACCCCCGCGACCCGACCACGGATAAGCGGGAGAAGATGGATGGGTACTTTTTCACAGTTTTTCTGGCCCTCCAAAATCGTGGTTCTTTCTGGGCCAACAACCGGGCTGAAATGCTGAACTTGTGAGAGAATCGCTGGCAAGGGGGCTACAACAACATGAACATATTTTACTTTGATTTAATTGTAATACACGTTTCAAAATGATGCCGTAACAACATACTGATACCGGTTAGTAAAAACCATAAATTAATGCTTTGACAAGTCTGCAGACAAGACGGTAGGCGAAAATCCTTTTAAAATGCGTGTTTTCTGAATGGAGATCGGCTAGGCTATCGTTGTATATGCTCCAACCGTCCACACTCACAACAACAGCCTATACAGACATAAATAAACCAGCGACTGTATTCGCCATGACACAGACAGTCTGTGGTTTGTACTTGTTTAACTTTTGTCTCGTTTCTGAACAGATATGAAGAGCTGTGAGCTCTGAGTGCTAACAGCTAACGTCTGATTTTTTGGTTCGCATTGAAGATGACGTCACGGCTCCGCCTACACTGCGTTAGTATAGTTACTGCCCCAATACTAAACTGTAATGGAAACGCAGGATAAAGTGAGCCCGGCCTACCAAGGCCTAACTATACCGTATGAGGCCCTGCAGTGGAAATGTGCCATTAGATCTCTGTACACACTGAAAGGGGATGACTGCTGCAAAAAGCTATGTATTCCACCATATATTCTGTCATCGTGCCAACCAACTAAGCAAACACAATTTGATAACCTGCCCACAGTGTCAATAACCTGGAATTTATCCCATATTTGCAGTGCACAAGGTCGCTTGTTTGCCATAGGCCAGGTTGATTTAACTGGCAGGGTTTGTCATTTGTCTGATGGGGTGAAGAGTGAGAAAGTGAGATCCATATCTATTTCTGGATCAAAGTTGTGCCAGGAAGCACACAAGGTGGCATTTGTCCTCAGTGTCAAACTACCTTGTATCTTGGATGGACTTCTTATTAAAGAATTTCATGAAAGACGTAATCATCCAGCATTTCACAACAGTGCATGCAGCCTGTTGCAGTTGCTCCTGCAAAATGTGTACTACTTTCAACTTACCTTCAAGCAAAGTAAGATTAATCACTAGTAAAACATAAAGCTAATAGTGTTATGATGGAATATCTGTAGTGTAGTTAAATGTGCTTTACTGAAACATGACAGATCCAGGATATACATTATCTATCAACCATGTTTCCATCGGTGGCTTGCGGACTGTTAGTGCAAAGTTTCCATCAACCTTTCCAACAACAAAGTTTCCTTTGATGGCTTCTGCACTGTTTGGGCCGTCAAGGATTACATCGTAGCTTCACCATGTCTTCACCATGAGCCTGAGTCTTAAGAGGCTCCCCATGTTGTGGAGGACATCCTTCCTCTTCCTGTGCCTCAGACAATGTGCCTTATACGCCGAGCCCATGTGGCTACTATAACTTTTATTGCACACTTTAACTTCAGCTTATGTTTATTTAAATGTGTTCTTCCATTCTCTTAGAAGATGTAGTTACATTCACAAGGTTGAAGAAACAATAATTGCATGTTTTTCGTACCTATAAAATCAAAATATGTGTTGTGAAAGCTTGTTGAATAGAGATACATTAGACCTATTGATCTCCAGGGCAATTCTGTAGCCATATACCTTTCCCAGACAAAGACAAACTCGTAGCACCACGTAAAAACAGCCATTAAGAAAGCAATACATCAGAAATAAGGAGGGGAAAATTACTGATGGATGAAGAGAAAAATGTAAGAGTGGAAATTCAGGATGATGAAAGGGGGATGTTAGTGAAGCTTGACAAGGCCAGGCAGGACACACAACTAATACAACTACAGATACAGCAAGAATACAAAGAAAACCAAAGGAAAAGGCACCCCATAGATGAAAGATACACTCCATATGGAGAACTTTATTCACATCTCTACTCTCACCACATCCTCCTACAAGAAGAGCCCTTATCTGTGTTCACTCATAACAATGTACAGAATATAAATCTATACTCCTCGCTCTATCCCGGCTGCCTACTGTATGATAAAGCAGCTCTCTCCATGGCAGAGCCGCTTGTGAAGCACAGTTTGCTCCGAGGCTGTCGGGCATTGGCCACGGTAACATGGATACTGACAGGAAGAGGAATATATTGCTTCAGTTAAGAGAGTTTTGCCTGATCCCTCCACATTGGTCATTTAATGGAGAATTGTGATGAAAATGGTTAATACACACATGTAAACAATCTTAGGTTAGCTTTAAAGGTGGGGTAGGTAAGTTTCAGAAACCGGCTCGAGTGCACTAAAATTTGAAAGTACACAGCCGAAAAGAATCCGCCCCTTCCTTACAGAGCACCTCCTCCAACACACATGAACGCGCACATGACGTCAGCAGACTGCTGAAAGTGGCCGCCTGTTGCTGGCGAGTCATTAAAGAACTGCTGCAATGCACGCCCAATGACGGCACACCCAATGAGAACACAAGATACATTTGTGCTGACAGACAGGCCGGCAATCCAATCCGTTTAGCCGGGCCAGCTAAACGGATTGGTTTTACTTTTTACAGTATTACGGGTTCCACAGATGACATTTTTTTATGGATCTTTTGTCAAAGCACTTAAGATATTCATTGCTATCGGGATGTTAAGAGCATTCCATGGAATATAACAAAAAGTGTATCTCGTGCCGGTTTCTGAAACTTACCTACC
The DNA here is from genome assembly GCA_902827135.1 of Harpagifer antarcticus. Taxonomy (NCBI): domain Eukaryota; kingdom Metazoa; phylum Chordata; class Actinopteri; order Perciformes; family Harpagiferidae; genus Harpagifer; species Harpagifer antarcticus. Next base: position 17,960,606 of record CADEHL010001005.1, read on the forward strand.
CCACCTTTAAATATTCATGTTGGAGGGTTAGGATTTAGGGTATTGGTTCTACTCAAGCTGAAGTTGGACCTTTTAAACATTTCACTATGGCCTTATTACATAACTTATATTTGACAAAAGATGAAGCCTGGATGTCGTTTTATAAGTGCAAAGAGGCAATAAAAGTAGGTACCTTTACATTACTCTATACGATACAAGCGATAAACTTAATTGTCCCCATAGGGAAATTTTTCCTGCAGTACTACAGAATATAAAACTCATACTAAGGGCAGCTGGATGGAAGCAAACAAGAGACAGAAGTATTTGAATTTTATCAGACACCGAATTTATAGCATTGAAAATAATTACTTTGATGAAAATCATCATCTGATTTTCGAATCCGAATTTACCTATGTGAAATAAAAATGTTCAAATTCAGATCCCAAAATTCAAGTGAAAAAAAATCGACGTCAAATATTTCGGTGTTTCAAATTCGATGTCAAAAAATTCGGTGTATAAAATTTGACGTCAAAAATTGCGATGCAGCATCATCCGGGCTACTCAGACAGGATAAGCAATCGAGCCCGAATGCAATCAAACCGACTTCTGGGGGACAGTGCGGTGAAGCCCAATGCTGCAAACTGTAGGCGATGGATGCAGATGGGAGCAATTCCCGTAGACCCTATGTTAAAATGTCCAACTTAACATCAGAAAATGAACATGTTTCTAGCCTGGATCCACAAAAACATATTCTGTATATAGTTAGATTCCCCCTCCTAGCTCCTCTGTCTCACTGCTAGCTCCGTTAGCTCCATTGGCTCTGTGATGCTACAGGGGCTCAGCTCATGAGGAGAACAGAACTTGAACTCGGCCGTGTTTGTTGTGTTGGCTCCTGGTGGACTATTCGTCATGCAAATATAGGATTTATCTGTGGTTAAAACAGACCGTCCATGAATGCAGTTTCTTCGGTAAGTCAACCCTGCGTACTTTATGTTAAGTTACTGGTGTTTTTATTAAGCTAACGTTAATGAATGTTTAGAGTTGGGTTAGCATTTGCGCAATCGTAGCTCCATCTGTGCTAACGATGCTATGCGTAGCATCCAAGAGTGTATAACATTAAGTGGGATGCTACTGTATACCAGCGCCATATAGACTGAGAGTTACGTCATCTCCCTTCACTCCAATGGACCACTTTTTTACAGCAATGGCGGATCGTGGAGCCTCTCAATCGTTCCCCGGAAGTTAGCGCCAAGGCTAGCAGAGCTGTAGAGTTGCAGCATAATAGACCGTTCGTGACAGACTTTTAAAGGTAAGAAGAAGTTTAAAGATTTATATTGCGGATATTATCAGTACATCGGATTCAAATTAACATGTGTATTAAAGGATGTCAATGGATTATCCCTAAATTAGTAGATTTAGGGAACGTTTACAGATAACAGATTAAGATAGGATACCGAATCAAGTTAGCAACACACGTTGAACAGCCTTTTAATTGTAAATTCCGTTCTCTTAATGTAATTTTGTCCAACGTTGTTGAATTAGAGAATAGGGGCTTCTAAACGGGATTGTATGCGGGGGTGGAGGGAGTTAAATATTAGATAAATATAACTTTGGTGCGTGTAAGAGTGAGTGTTTTTAGCAGAGCCATATTGTGTCCTTGTGATTATGTTGATTATTACCTGTCTGTATAATGTTGCAGCTCAGCTGATTTTGGATTGATGGCAAATGGAGAGGGATTTAAGTGAGAGTGAAAACACAAGGTAAGTTTAATACTACTGTTTTATACAAGTAAACACCTTATCTCCCCAAGGCAATTTCCCATCCAATAGGTGTGCTATACAGGACTGTCTCAGAAAATTAGAATATTGTGATAAAGTTCTTTATTTTCTGTAATGCAATTAAAAAAACAAAAATGTCATACATTCTGGATTCATTACAAATCAACTGAAATATTGCAAGCCTTTTATTATTTTAATATTGCTGATTATGGCATACAGCTTAAGAAAACTCAAAAATCCTATCTCAAAAAATTAGAATAGTTCCTCAGACCAAGTAAAAAAAAAAGATTTATAACAGCAAAACACAATCAAACATTTGAAAATGTCCATTAATGCACTCAGTACTTGGTTGGGAATCCTTTTGCACGGATTACTGCATCAATGCGGCGTGGCATGGAGGCAATCAGCCTGTGGCATTGCTGAGGTGTTATGGATGCCCAGGATGCTTCAATAGCGGCCTTTAGCTCATTAGCATTGTTGGGTCTGGTGTCTTTCAGCTTCTTCTTCACAATACCCCACATATTCTCTATGGGGTTCAGGTCAGGGGAATTTGCAGGCCAATCGAGGACAGTAATGCCATGGTCAGTACACCAGTTACTGGTGGTTTTGGCACTGTGGGCAGGTGCCAGATCATGCTGGAAAATGAATTCCTCATCTCCATAGAGCTTTTCAGCAGACGGAAGCATGTAGTGCTCTAAAATCTCTTGGTACACAGCTGCATTTACTCTGGGCTTGATGAAACACAGTGGACCAACACCAGCAGCTGACATGGCTCCCCAAACCATCGCTGACTGTGGGAACTTCACACTGGATTTCAAGCAACTTGGATTTTGCTCCTCTCCAGCCTTTCTCCAGACTCTGGCGCCTTGACTTCCAAATGAAATACAAAACTTGCTTTCGTCTGAAAAGAGGACTTTGGTCCAGTGCTTCTTTTCCTTAGCCCAAGTCAGACGCCTCTTCCGTTGTCTTGAGTTCAGAAGTGGCTTGACCATGGGAATACGGCTATTGTAGCCCATTTCCCGGACACGTCTGTGAACAGTGACTTTTGATACCTGGACTCCAGCTTCAGTCCACTGTCTTTGAAGCTCCCCCAAATTCTGGAAGCGACTCTTCTTCACAATGCTGTTAAGGCTGCGGTCATCTCTCTTGGTTGTGCAGCGTTTCCTGCCACATTTCCCCCTTCCAACAGACTTTTTGTGGATGTGCTTTGAAACTGCACTCTGTGAACAGCTTGCTTTTTGAGAAATTTCTTTTTGTGTCTTACCCTCCTGATGGAGGGTGTCAATGACGGTCCTCTGGACAGCAGTCTGATCAGCAGTCTTCCCCATACTTGTGATTTAGTTTACTGAACCAAGCTGAGTGTTTTTCAAGGCTCAGGAAACCCTTGCAGGTGTTTCGAGTTAATTAGACGATTCAAGTGATTCGTTGAACACCCTACTAGTATACTTTTTCATGGTATTCTAATATTTAGAGATAGGATATTTGAGTTTTCTTAAGCTGTATGCCATAATCAGCAATATTAAAATAATAAAAGGCTTGCAATATTTCAGTTGATTTGTAATGAATCCAGAATGTATGACATTTTTGTTTTTTTAATTGCATTACAGAAAATAAAGAACTTTATCACAATATTCTAATTTTCTGAGACAGTCCTGTATAGGTGTGTATAACCCTTTCTCCTGTCTTGATAAACATGCTCCACTTAGAAAACAGACTGTAAGGAACTTTAGAGCACCCTGGTTAGATGAGGAATTAAGGGATCTAATGAAACAAAGAGATGATGCAAAAAATGTAGCTCTCTCATCAAGTTATGAGTCAGATGAGCAAATTTATAGAAGGTTAAGGAATTATGTTACAGCATTAAATAAAAAGAAAAAAACAGTTGTATTATGGAAATAAAATTAAAGAGATAAAGGATGACAAGAAAAAACTGTGGAGTTTAGTGAATGGCATGATGGGCCGTAAGCCGAAATCCACCTCAACATATCTTGAGGTGGATGGGACATTTTTGACAAAACCAGTACAAATTGCGAATCATCTGAATGATTATTTTCTTGATAAAGTAAAACATTTGAGGAGAAATATGAATCAAACTATAAATAGTAACTCCACATTTCTAATAAAGGATTTAATTATGAAAAATAAGAAGTGTACATTTAAAATAGAAAAAGTGACAATTACAGATGTTGAATGTCTACTCGGTAAATGTAATGATAAACCACCAGGAGTGGATAATTTAGTCGGTACATTTCTTAGATATGTTGCTAATTTTGTTGCAGAGCCGATCTGTCATATTATAAATTTGAGTATTGATAAATGTGTTTGCCCACAGGCATGGAAAATAGCAAAAATTATTCCACTTGCAAAAAATCCAGCTGGACCATTTTCTGGTACAAATAGCCGTCCAATAAGTTTATTACCAGCATTAGCAAAGATAATGGAGAGAATAATTTTCAATCAAATACAAAAATACTTTGAAGGTAACAAACTTAATACTGTGTATCAACATGCTTACAGACCTGGCCATTCCACATGCACCGCTTTAATACAAATGACAGATGACTGGAAGGGCGAACTAGATAATAGGAAGTTAGTGGGAGCAGTACTACTCGATTTTAGTTCTGCTTTTGATGTCATTGACCATTCTTTGTTGTTACACAAGCTGGAACAATATGGTTTTCTTTTTGAAACACTGAAGTGGTTAGAAAGTTACCTGACAAATCGAAGTCAAACTGTTTTTTTTAATGGAAGTCTCTCAAAGATGAAAACAGTCACTTGTGGAGTACCTCAGGGTAGTTGTTTGGGACCACTTTTATTTTCTATTTTTACAAATGACCTACCATTAGTGTTAGAAAAAGCTAAAATTGTAATGTATGCAGATGACTCAACAATATATTATGCAGCATCCACTACAAGAGAGTTGACAAATGTTATGAATAAAGATCTACTACTGATATCAGAGTGGGTCATAAATAATAAGTTGGTACTTAATGCGGGAAAAACAAAATCGTTATTAATAGGATCAAATCATCAGTTAAAAGGTGAACCAAAATTGCAACTACATTTAAACCATATTGAAATTGAACAGGTCAAGGAGACAAAATTGCTAGGTATAACCCTGGATCATAAATTATCTTGGTCTAAACAAATTAATAATGTTGTATGTAAAATGGGAAGGGGTGTGTCACTTGTAAAAAGAATTGTAAAATATTTGTCTATGGATGTCCGTAGACAAGTTTTGGATGCTCTGGTTCTGTCGCAGCTTGATTATTGTTTGGTTATATGGTCTAGTGCTGCTGAAAAAGACTTAAACAAACTACAAGTAGCACAAAATAAGGCAGCACGATGTGCACTGCAGTGCTCCTACAGAATCAGAGTCACTGAAATGCTGGAGACACTGAAATGGTTAACTGTCAGACAGAGGTCAACTTATATCTTATTAAATGTTGTCAGAAATATTACAGTGACTCACTCACCAGATATATTATCACAAAGGTTTATAGCGCAATATGCACAACATAACTATCAAACACGACATACAATAGAAGGAAGGTTTGTATTACCCAAATCTAAATCAAATATGGGACAGAAAACAGTCATGTACAGAGCCATGATCAGCTGGAACTCTTTACCGGTTCACATCACTCAGGAAAATTGTCAAGTACAATTCAAAAGGTTGCTAAAAAATTATTTAAGTATTACAAAGTAAATTTGAACTGTGGCTATGTATGCATATATTATTATGTACACTTATTTGTATTTACTTTTGTTTGGCCTTAGGATGGCGATAATTGGATGACCATTTTAGTTTTCACTTCATTTCACTGTAAATTGCATGAAATTATGAGCTGTTTTGTTTTAATTTTGTTGTATGTATGTTTATGTATGTTTTGAGTGTGTGAGGACCCCAGGAAGAATAGCCAATGCTCATGCTAGTGCTAATGGGGATCCTAATAAAGAAATGAAATGAAATGAAGAAATGTTACTCCCTCTTTCAGCACAAGAACCAGAGGGGGATTCAATGGAGCCTGAATACCTGCACTGAGACCCTCACCCTGCACTCTGAGTCTCAACTCTGTTTTTCAAGCCTTTCCCTGTTTTTTTGTATTAAACAAAACATTAAGCTTTCCCAATGGTGTGGTTTTCGTTTTGTGAAAAAGTGCATCACATATTTTTTTGCTGTTGGTCGTGAAATTGCTCCTGCTGACTTGAGCCAGCCATTTTTTCCTCGGCTTTGTGTCAGTGGGGAAGCCGTACATTCGTACTCGGAGCGATTTGAGCATCCCCAGGCATCACAGCAAACCATGGTGGCGACTAGGAGGCAGCACAGCAAACCAGGACAACACGGAGGAAAAGGCACAGACAAACTGCATGATATGCTATTCAATGTTTATTGAATTCCATGTATTTGCAATGGATGTTCCTAAAACAACACATTTAACATCATCATCATCATGCTGCTGCTGCTGCTGCTGCTGCTGCTGCTGCTGCTGCTGCTGCTGCTGCTGCTGCTGCTGCTGCTGCTGCTGCTGCTGCTGCTGCTGCTGCTGCTGCTGCTGCTGCTGCTAGTCTTTTGATAGTCACCTGTCGGTCTCCTGTCCTTTCTGAAAGCCATAAAGATTACATTAGTCATTTAGATAACTTGTGTCCTCAATTACCATGGGATTACTGAAACTACCATGAATTTAAGAAAATGGTAGAAATTAATCTAATCTGAATTTTAAAGCATTACTTTAGATCCCCTCCCTCTAAATATATCAATACACATTAGAAAGTGATGCTCCTGACTACCATACAAGTTTAAGAAGATAATATTGGTTTTAAAGAATTCAAAGCTATAAATAAACAGCAACAGGCTCTTTAACCAAGGCACTGTTAGCCTAACATGTAAACTAGTTGTTCACACTAATCCTAATATTATCACTTAATATTAGCAAATTCTATTTTATTTTTTAAAACATATTGATGTAAATACATACACATATCGATTTGTTGTATAAATATTGCAAATCAAAACCTTTATTCACTAATAATTACCAAAAATCATAGTTATATCTCCTGTTATCAATGCATTCACATTGCCCGCCATGAACTTCCGGGGAACAATCCTCGTCTACATGAACCACGTGACGATAACCGTTTTTGGACTTCCGTTGTCGTAACTCTTCTATCTATATGGCGCTGCTGTATGCCAAAAGGCTTCTGTGCGAGGTTGCTAAAATAAGGTCATCCTTGTACGTTAGTTAGTTTGCTAGTTAGGTTACTGTATGCATTGTTAAGGTTCGTTTAAATTCGCTATGCTCTACTATAGCATAAAATAGACTAGCTAACGTCAACGTATTTTTGAAGAGAGGCTTAGTGTATATTAAATCAACCTCACAATGAAATGTGTGTATCTTTAAAATATGAACGTCACATTTCAAGATGGTCCAGAAATAACGCTCCCTTAGATATTGTAATATGGTTTGGTGAACTGGAGTTATTAATTGCAGCTAACCGCCTATCCGACGAACGACCCAAACATTGTCGTTTTTAATATTATTACCAATGCCTCTTTTAATTGTATTATCCTCACACTTGAGAAAGAGCCTTATTGTGGCTGTAGAACGGAACATGTAACTTAATTCCTGCATTTAAGGACGATGAATAGCATAGTCAATGCTTTTAGTGATAAGGAAATTATTTGTTTAAATATTAGATATGACGTTATCTGTGACTTCAGTGAAAATTAAGCTTATCCATTGCATTGTATTTGTTAAATAGGTTTGTGTCTTACCCTTACGTGTGTGATACATATGAATATGGCATATGAAAACAAATTAAGTTGACTGACTCATGAAAAACTCATCCAAAATAAAAAGGACCTACTCAAACTGATACAGTATAAGGACTGTGATATCCAGCAATTTCTTAAGTATAACAATAAGATTATGACCTGTTTTTAAAAGAAGATAAAAAGTTGTTTGCATGTAAAGAAGTCTGTAACCCATGCATGTAACTTTACATCTGTTTGTTCAAAGTCTCCTGATATACATGCCATTATTTTGTTTTCTGTTAGGAAAGGACATGCCTGAGAGACAGGACTGCTTCACCATTTTCTCTTTCTCTGAGGATCCAGAAAAACATCCAAGAGGGAAAGGAAAAGCTGATGTTAGGAGATTTAAGAGCAGTACAGGACATTCACTAAGAGACACTTAGGCCCTTTCTCATTTCACTAATTCTCCTCCTCGAGACTTAGTCCCGCCCGCAGGAGATGCGAGCGGAGGAGCCAAGGAGGGGAACCGAGGAGAGAGGAGTGGAAGCCGCAGGCGGTTAGAGAAATGAGAACTCCTCTCCTCTGAGCGGTCATTTTAAAGAGACGTCCATTAATGATGACAGGAGGCACAGCAGCCCTCTGGCTGATGGACAGATGTGTTCATGACGACTTATATATTTACATTTAATTCATTGACAGTGCGGTATAAAGGCACAATGACAGGCTACAGATGCGGACACACACACACACATATATATATATAGCCTATGTATATATTTATATAAATATATACAATTTCAGAATCAAACAGAGCACACTCTTAATAACGTAACACTATCAGAGACTGGATATACCCAAATAAATGGTGCCAATCTTCAGTCAGATGTGAATGTGTAACTTAACATTTTCAGTAAGAATAACGGACAAAAGGAGTGCAAATACAATTTATTGAAATGTGAACTAAAAGTTATCAAGCATGAACCATCACAATTTTTTTTAAATAAAAACGAAATAATATACATAAGTTACACTAAATGTTAATCTGTTAATTGATTAAGTAAACACATTTTGTCAAATAAAGTGACAGGCTAGGCCTGTGCAGGTGGTAACAGCTAAGCCCAGCATGGGCTAAGTTCTGTAGGTGCAGCTGGTGCAGGTCCTCCTCCCTCAGGCCTGGTCCTCCTCGCAGGGAAATACCCTCGGTCCTCTCTGGCCAAAGCAACAGACAGGACGTTCATAAAGCTGAGGTCTCCCCCAAAGTCTCTAATCGTCCATCCTGTGAATATGAGAGGGGAACAAATTGTGTAATAGATGCTTTGGACAATAAGAAATATAAAGTTAACTGTTGAGTTGCTCAGTTTTTTAGATTGACAGGGTTTAATAATACAAACAAAAGGAGAGGCACCGTAAAATAGAGATTGGTCTTTTAATAAATTGTGTTGATTTTGTCTTTTGAATTGTTTGTCTAAAGTCAAGTACAGAACTGTTACTTATAGTTTGAATGATACAGTCTGGTTATAATGTTTGGAGGAGGCATCACAGGTAAGAGCACCATTTGTTGTTTTCATCCAAAACAAATTGATGTGTGTGTATTTATTTACCTACTATTTATTGAATCATTACTGTCAGTCCAAAACAAGAGATTTTGTTTTAGTAAAAATTTTTAAAAACATTATCTCTTTTCCACTACACTATCTTGAATATTTTAGTTTTTACATCACTACATTTATATAACAGCTTTAACATTGTAAAGGTGTCACTTCGGAGTCTGGGTAATTATGACAGCATGTCCTATCATTTTGAGAGTTTGAACAAACCAGACCATGATCTATTAATGTAGAAAATAGTCAGCACATTAAACTATTATGAAAGTAATAATTAGTTAGCTCATTGTTCAAAATGAGCTCCAACTACAACAGTTAAGTCAACTCTTGCATCGGTAATAACAATAAAACAAATGATATAATAGTATAACTTTTGTCTACTTTAAATACTTTAACAACACTTTCCTAATTATACTAGCATACTTTTACTAAATTAACATTATCATGTTTAAATGCAGGGCTTTTGTAAGAGAGTATTTCGCATAGTGTAGCACAGTGGCGGTTCTAGACCAATTTGACTGGGGGGGCCACTGGGGGGCCAGTTATTTTCTGAGGGGGGCACAATAAATGCAGGACGAAAAAGAGAACTAGACAGTATGAAGTAATTGCGCATAAGAAAACAATGCAATACAGTTATTGGTATTTGTTTCAGTACACTTATTTATTTGAGATAGATCTTATAGTTATTACTGTTAGCTTCAGCTTAAGTTATAGGGCAATGTTTGCACTAACACCATATGTATATAAAAATAAAGGCAATGAACAGTTACATCCCTACTTTACATAAGGGTGTCTGCACAATCTCACATTACAGCAACAAAATCCTGCGGTTTTTGGCAAACCAGAAAATATACATTTAAAAAAACCAAAAAAAAAACGTTTCATTGTTAGGGGGGCCACAGGGGGGTCAGAGGTCAGTGTTAGGGGGGCACTGCCCCCCCCCCCCCTAGAACCGCCCCTGGTGTAGCATGGTCTACTTGACTTATCTAACCAAAGTGATCGTTACGTTGCTTGTCAAACCCCCCCCCCCCACACACACACACACACACTCAAAAGGACACGGTAACATTGTGATTCACGTCAATTAATGATAACTACGGAGCTTGCTGACAGCAAGGCACAAGGCTAATTCACTCATTTAGCTAGCTAATGTAAGATACAAATGCTGTCGAGCCCTCACTGCTTGTAAAATAAAGAGCACAAACTGACTACTTACCCGAGCGGCGAGCCCCACTGTTCTCCGTCATTTTTCTCCCGGGTTTTTGTGATCACATGACTGACAAAACCGGGCTCTGATAGGCCAGAAGTCGGTTTGATTGCATTAGGACTCGATTGCTTATCCTGTCTGAGTAGCCTGGATGATGCTGCATCGCAATTTTGGACATGGAATTTTACACACCGAATTTTTTGACGTCGAATTTTTTTCACTTGAATTTTTGGGATCTGAATTTCAACATTCGAATTTTTTTCACTTGAATTTTTAAATTTTTATTTCACATAGGTAAATTCGGAGAAAAACATTCAGATACATGATTTTCAAAGTAATTATTTTCAATGCTATAAATTTGGTGTCTAATAAAATTAAAATACTTCTGTCTCTTGTTTGCTTCCATACGGCTGTGGCACAGGGGATAATAGAGTCTACCAACTTTAGGGTCAGTGGTACGATCCTCTTTCTCTGCAGTCAACTTGTCGAGGTGTCTGCGGGCAAGATACTAAACCCCAAATGTAAGTAGCTCTGGGTAAAGCGTAAACTAGATGACATGTAATAGTACAAAAAAAGAGGAAAGCAAACCAGCATCTTAACAACAAATGTTTTGTATACACACACCCTGTTTTACCAATTGCTTAGACACACCTACTGACATGGGCGCCACAGCCATTATATGAGGGTGGGACAAGTCCCCCCCACTTTTTCTAATGATTAGTTTAGACCCCTCACTTTTACCATGTGGAAAGTCTGTGAATCGGTCTATCCACTCACCGCTCTTTGTAGAGCGCTGTGTCAGTGCTTCATTATCAAATCCATTCCACTTGCTTATTGTGAGAATGCCCAAATCAATGAAATTCTGTACCATGTTTTCACTGCTACTTTGTACCAAGGCAGATTCTCAGAGCCGTATGCTGCGTTTTTTGCGTAGCTGTGTCTTTAGTTGTAAGCCCAGTGGCGATCTGTTCATCGTCATACTGATCATACAATAAAGCCATCGAAAAGAATAGGATACAGCATTAAAAGTTATTCTGGGTGTGTCATTCAAGCTCGGCTGTGTGTGTGGCATGAGCGCATTTTGTGTGAGCGAGCGAGAGAGAGAGCGCAAACGTACATAAGGAGTTGTTTCTACAACAAGGAGGAGGAGAGCTCTCTCCTGTCAGCTCAGGGAGGTAAAGGACTCTGAGTGTTTAGATAGTTCACTTTAGTCTAAGTTATTTCAGTGGGTCTCAATATGGTTTGGTCATCATTTATGTAAACAAGTATTTCCAAGGCACACCTTTATATAATCATTATACAAAATAAGAGAATAACAGGTATGAAATAATTCCAACTCATGCATATGCATAAAGAAAAAGTAAGTCTGTTTACAGTACTGTTTCACATGGATGTTGTTGAGATGTATCCATAGATGTAGTCCCTAATTTTGCTCTCAAAGTCTACCAGATTGATGCATTTAACTTCAACATTTAAAAAATAATCTTCATGGGGGAGCATGCCCCCGGTCACCCCTAGAGGATGTTAGGTCCACCACCTGCCCACACCCCCGTCAAATTGTCCCACCCACATTGAGGATGCTTCCTACGCCCATGCCTACTGGTAATGGCGACGTCCGACATAATCCAAGCTTTCACTTTAGATCCATAACTTCAATGTCTCAGCCCCCTTCAGCCGCAAAACCCCCACCTCAGTCAGAAGCTAGCAGGGAAGATAATGAGTGTAATTACTCAGGAAACAAAAGGAGTTCACCTCTTCAGCAAGGAGAAATTCAGTGTTGCTGTGTCAGTGGGAAAGTTCAATTCCCCACAGAGACAGGGCCACAGCCAACGTTGACTGTTTTGCTGACCCACACCACAGGCAAGTCACGAGCATCCACGGGGGGGTGTAACTATCATAACAGCAGACTGTAGTTTATTAGAAAAGGGACAATTGAATGCCCAGCTGAACATAACCTGTCCTCACAGGTGCTTTGTCCCCGACTCTGACACTATTACCGCAGTATGCACTTTATATATGTGTCAGAGTTTGTTGTTTTTACTAGACTGCAGAATCTGGGTGAGTGACAAAACCATTGTTGAACTGTCGAATGCTGAACCATTTATTTTTTGCTTTTAACTTAACTTGTAATAGCTACAGGAAACTCAAAAAATATCTAGCTTTTGAAAATTAAAAAGTAAAAATGTATGTTACAGATGTAGCGCTTCATTTCAGACAGTTTGAAACGCGAGGGCCGTGATTAGTACGTGATCTGCCCTCGCTCAAGGGAAAATCTCCAGCTTGACTTGAGACCTCCCCCGTGATAAATAAATGCAATTATAATTAAGCCAGCTGCAATGGATCATTGATCCACCAGGGGGTGCAGTGGAGTTCCACACTTGAGCTCATGTGAAACTAGAGAATGCAATTCCTGAAGAAATTGCTAGTGGGAATGCTTTATGCTGAAAATCTGACGCTAAACTGCTATGCTGAAATGTAATGTGTAAGAATAAAGTGAAGAATTTAGATTGAAATGATACATGAACACTGGGGGCTTGAATGTGTGATGAGAGAAGAAAAGAAAGTAAAAAGGCTTGGAAAAGCAGCAGAATATTTGAACTGTAAACTTCTGAACTAACTTGATGGCGAATGATCTGTCGCCATGGCAATGACATTTGTCGACACCCCATAATACGCTTAGATGCGTTGATGGCTGCATCGTTACCAAACCTGTGAAGTTTTAGGTCGTTTGGAGCATTTTCACTGAAGTTATGAGAAAACCGTGTTTCATGGCGAGCATTGTGTTGCCATGGCAATGGCATTTGAAGAAATAGATGTCTTCACGGGTGGACGGTTAGCACACATGTGAAGTTTGAGCACTTTTTCAACATTTCCATAGGAGTTATAGCGACATCATGTTTTATGGCGAGGGATGCGTTTCCATGGAAACGGCATATGGTGAGATCTCAGATTTGGCGTAGAGCAGTTGAGGCATGGACCGGTGATATAAAAGTGAAGATTGGGGGACGATTGGACCGTGTCCATGGGACTTATAGCGACATCATGTTTTATGGCGAGAGATGCGTTTCCATGGCAACGGCATTTGAAGAAATCTCAAAACTGTCTCGTAGATGTCTTCACGGCTGGACTGTTAGCACACATTTGGCGTTGAGCTGTTGACGCATGTGTGTGAGTGAGTGAGTGAGTGAGTGAGTGAGTGAGTGAGTGAGTGAGTGAGAGAGAGAGAGAGAGAGAGAGAGAGAGAGAGAGAGAGAGAGAGAGAGAGAGAGAGAGAGAGAGAGAGAGAGAGAGAGAGAGAGAGTCAATTCAATTCAAAACCTTTATTTATCCAGGTAAAATCCCATTGAGATCAATGATCTCTTTTTCAAGGGAGACCTGCAGCAGTAGGTTCCACAAGAAGACATCAAAACATAAACAACACAAGGACATCATACAGCAAAATGTACAGGGATTACAATTTACATATTTAACCACATGTACAGGTACCAACAGCATCTGATTTTGTAGCATCCAACCGAGCTTTAAAAACATGTAGTGGTACTAGCTTGGTAATTTTCCATTATTTTTGCACATCTAAAAGCTTTCTTCCCTAAGACAGTCCTAGCACTTGGCACATTTAATAAAACCACAGCATGCGATCTCAGGCAATAAGTACTTTCAATTCGCAGAGAGATCAGGGAGCAGATATAAGATGGTAGTTTATCCAACATGGCTTTGTAAATGAAAAAGTACCAGTGACTGAGTCTCCGTACAGTAAGTGATGGCATAACCGCCTTGGTATACAGGGTACAGTGATGCTTAAAGATCAAATGCAAAGATATTTTTATAATTGCCAGTAAAATCGAAATCATATAGCTACAACACTATTTAAGATATTGCAGTATTAAAATCGGAGATAATATGCGTCTGGCAATGCGCAATATTTATTTTGTTCAACCCCCAACACCAAGTCAGACGATTTATTTCTCAGCCGCTTGTCTCCGCAAGATGGCGTCGCGTGACGTCAGCGTGGCCAAACATATTTCCACCTGGCTTATCGCTCACAGCTGCTTCCGCCGATAGTACAACTTAGTTTCGTTATAATGTCTGATTCTGAGTCGGAGGCCACCCAAGATCTGGAGTTGTAAAAGGGGTAAATTAATTGTTGGATGTAGAAGTGTCAGAATCAATATAGATGTTTTTATTTTAAAGTAAATTCAGATGGAACATAGTAAAAACATGTCAATTCTAATGTCCGCCTAAAAAAAACCCATTACTTATAGTGAAAACCACCCTTGAATGATGGGTTAGTAGACTAAAAGCTTTAGGAATCAAAACTATAACATATAATAAGTACCCTGTATCAAGATTGATGCAAAACAAGTGAAATTTGACCTTTTTAGAGAGGTTTAGAAAAATAAAGTTCCATTTGAACTTTTTCACTGTAAAAATCATTTTATTACTTTGAATTATCACTAAAGGTATTCATTCCATCCAAATACAACTGTTGTGAAAAAAAACTTTAAAAAAAAAACTAATTTAACTGATCTTTTTCATTTATTTGAAGAAAAAAAAACACAATGTGAGCCTCTGAATTAGCCCCGAGTGAAAAATGCTAACCTATTACTGCACCGAAAATCATTCCTAGCTCCCTTATTACTTATCCTAGCTCCACATCCAACACATTGTTTATGATCGTAAAGACACAGAATCTAACGGTGCCCACCTCTATAAGCAATAAAACTGCAATTCCGTTATCTGCTGTGCTCCGTGCGCTTTGAAATCAAATCAAAAGTTGTTTACCTCAATTCTTTGGCGTTTCTGCATTGCCCGGCTCTTTCGTTCTTTCAGTTGTTTTTTGTGCTCAAATATGGGACCTGAATCCAGTAGACTTCTCAAAACAGCAGCGTGGAATCGCTCCGGTCCCTCCGTGGTATCCCTGGGGTGAAAGCAGGCCCCGGCGGTGGTAAAATCCTCCTCCGTACAGCAGTACACGCCCGGTGGAAGCAGGCCAAGCCCGAAGCGTGGATCCACTCTGTTTCTCCGCGACGACTCCGGGGTAAAAACCTCTCCAGTACAGCCGTACAGGCCTCCGTAGATCGCAGATCGCAGAATCGCAGGCAGCAACAGGTGGAGCCTACTACCAATACGGGTTTCAGCCTCCGATGTACTTTTAATGCTTCTCCACCAACAGACTTGACGATGGCAGGATCAACATCGTATGCATCACACGCGAAGTGGTCAGAGCACAACTTGCTCCATTTTGTCGGCTGCCAGCCAACACGATTCACTAAAAAAAATCCAGTTTCGGCGGATGATTTTGTCTTGGGGAAATGCATGTAACATTCTCCCAGATCCCGCACTGTTCGTACATCCGAAAGCACAACAATAACCCATGTTTTTGCGGATATAATTCAGTTTTCTTTTCGAAAAACACCGCTGACATGTGAACGAGACTGCCTGGCCCAGAGACTGTTTGGCCACGGTGACGTCACGCGCAAGGAGGCTGCTGGGAATGACATGTCAGAAATTCAGACGGCTTTGTGTCGAGTTTTGTATCAATAAAAAGCTTTTTTTTTGGGTGTATTATCTCGATTTAAATTAAATAAGAAATACAGGCAGTCTTAAAAACAACATTTCTATAAAAATATAGCATATTTGGAAGCTTTGCATTTGATCTTTAAGTGCTTTACAATTTGTCAAAAATCTCAGTGCACTGTGATACGCAGCATCTAACTTGCTCAGGTAATTGGCAGGTGCATTCATATATAACAAATCATAGTCCAGCACAGGTAAAAAGGTCACAGTGACTCGCCTTTTCCTGGCCTCAAGCGAGAAAAAGGACTTATTTCTGTAAAAGAAACCTAGCCTAACCCTCAGCTTTTTAAGCAGGTTATTTACATGACATTTAAAAGTGAGACAATCATCAAGCCAGATACCCAGGTATTTGTAACAGGTAACCACTTCAAGTTGTATTCCTTGCGTAGTTAAAATAGCCAAAGTAGTCTCCGGTGTATTTTTAGCTTTAGAAAAGAGCATTACCTTGGTTTTATCCTCATTTAAAAGAAGCTTAAGCTCAGAGAGCTGAGCCTGAATAATGTTAAAAACAGCCTGTAATTTAACAACAGCCTCGTTAATCGAGGGACCTGCACAGTACATAACGGTATCGTCCGCATAAAAATGTAAGGTTGCTCCTTCGACATTTTCACCTAAACTATTAATATAGATAGAGAATAATAGCGGACCTAAAACTGAACCTTGTGGTACACCATTAGTGATGTTTAACCACTCAGAAGACAGCCCATCAAACTGAACACATTGGGACCTTTCAGAGAGGTAGTTCACAAACCACCCCACTGCATGGCTGGATATGCCAATACTGACCAGCCTCTGCTTCAAAATGCGATGATCGACGGTATCAAAAGCTTTGGATAGGTCAACAAATAGAGCTGCACAACTCTGCTTATTATCTAAAATACTCGTAATATCATTTACCACTTTCATGGTGGCAGTGATGGTGCTATGTTGCTTTCTGAAGCCTGACTGATGTTTCGACAGGATGTCATTTGTACATAAAAACTCCTTTACTTGTTCACTCACTAGGCGTTCAAGAACCTTAGCCAGAACTGACAATTTAGAGATGGGTCTATAATTGTTTAATAAGGTGGCCTCCCCTCCTTTTAGTAGTGGCAGGACATACGCTGACTTCCATACTTTTGGGATTTTGTTCATGCTGAGAGAGAGGTTAAAAGAGTAGTAAGAGGTGGAGCAATAACATCTGCAGCTATCTTTAAAAAGAAAGGTTCTACGTTGTCCGGACCAGCCGGATTTTTAGGATCTAGCTTGGTTAAGACTTCACGAACAACATCAACAGTAAAAGGAGTAAAACTGAAAGGGTTTTCCAGACCACATTGTTCTGAGTCACCGACTGTGGTTTTCACAGAAGCAGAATTAGAAACAGAATGAAACAGAGAGCCACAGTACACAAAATGCTCATTAAAACAATTTAACATGGTAGCCCTATCCGATATAGTGCCAGATGCTGTGGTAAGGCACGGAGGTAGCTGAGGGGGGTCTGTAACAGCCCACCACCATGACCTGTTGACCCTTTGCCACTTTGCCACTTCTATATTTAAGGCTAAAATTTCAAATTGCTTAATGAGAGATTTGGAAACTAATGTGGATACACTGAACTTATTCTTAACATAAATGGCAACGCCACCACCTTTATTAGGCCGGTCGGTACGATACACATTATAACCATTTAAGGCAATGTCAGAGGCCAAAATAGATTTGTTTAGCCATGTTTCTGATAAAAAAATGACGTCAGCGTCAGTCGAGCTCGCCCAAATATGGACAAAATCTAGTTTACCTAACAGACTGTGCACATTCAAGTGGATGAAACCCAACCCAGATCTAGCTTTAAAATCAGCAGGAGTAGCGATCTGACTACTACTACTACTGGGCGGACCAGGGTTAGGTTGTACATTTCCTGACAGTAATAACAACAAAAAAAACAGGCATCCTCTTAAGCGACACACATACATTGTCATCTACTTTAGAATCACCGGAAAAGTCTGTGAGAGTGTGATTAGAGCTTAGGAAGCAGTCCTGAAGAACCATCATCGCAGGAAAACAAAAAAGACAAACATATTTTGTCTAGCAGATTGACTGTGACAAGGCAACCGGTAATTGTTTGTGTAACACATCCGAACCTTTGCAGAGGATGCCCACTGCGGGTGGCAGAACAGACCTGAATCCAGTAGACTCCTCAGAATGACTAAAGATCTTCTCATAGTCCAAAATAGTTAACAGGCACAGCAGAATCCCGATATGGGCCATTTTCCCAGACCAGCACACAGAGTCCGCGATGTTAACTGGAGCAAAATCAGCACAGCAGCAAAGGACAGACGACAGCAGCAGCGTGGTATCCCCGGGGTGAAAGCAGGCCTCTGCAACAGCAGAACCAGGACAGGTGGAAAGCAGGCCCCAGCCGTGGTAAAATCCTCCTCCGCACAGCACCACACGCCCGGTGGAAGCAGGCCAAGCCCAAAGCGTGGATCCACTCCGTCTCTCCGCGACGACTCCGGGGTAAAAAACCTCTCCAGTGCAGCCGTACTCTACAGGTGGGAGCAGGCCTCCGTAGATCGCAGATCGCAGGCAGCAAACAGGTGGAGCCGCTCCATCTCTTCGCGACGAGCAGGTCTCCGTAGATCGCAGATCGCAGGCAGCAACAGGTAGAGCCGCTCCGTCTCTCCGCGACGACTCCGGGGTAAAAACCTCTCCAGTGCTCCAGTACTCTACAGGTGGGAGCAGGCCTCTGTAGATCGCAGGCATCAAACAGTTGGAGCCGCTCCGTCTCTTCACGACGAGCAGGCCTCCGTAGATCGCAGATAGCAACAGGTGGAGCCGCTCCGTCTCTTCGCGACGTCTCCGGAGGAAAAACACCACAGTACAGCCGTACTCGACAGGTGGGAGTTGGCCTCCGCAGACAACTAAAAATACTACTTGTTTAAGCAGGGATGGCTAAATGTTTGTGAGCAGGAGAGCTAGATGCTAACAGATGCCAGATGCTAACAGGCAGTGGGAGCCTGTAAAAATAACTCTGACGAGTTAGTAGTGAGTATGAATTGAATAGTTGAAATGAACAGTTAGAACTGACTGCTGCCAGTTGGAGTGATGACATCATCGTGTTCCATTGCACAGGTGTTTATAGTTCAGCTAACGAGGTGCCTAGACTTCAAAGGCTTCATTGTTCTGAATGAGAGATGAACCTCTTACATGTGAACGTTTTGTGGAAGAACGATAACAGATATCTGTGAAATTTCAAAACGTGAAGCATGTCAAGGAAGTTGAGTATCTGAAGTGTAATTGTGGTGTAGTTTCGGGTTAATAATGTGGCCTTTTTGGCAGTTTAACTAAAGGTGTGCGGCTGCTGCCGTGAGGAAATATCTGCCTGAAATTACAATGGGCTTTAATGGAGACATGTTGAAAGTTTTTGTCACTTCATGCCCTCAAGAGCAGCGACGTGCAGTCAGGGGAGGCAGGGCCTCACCTGTCATACTCCAATGTAACGGAAAAACAACTAAAGAAAAAATAAATAGTAATAATAATAAAATCTCTCCACTGATCTGTGTTGTAAATGTGATTTATGTATGATTCCAATCGCTTTTTATCGTCAAAATCATCAAATTTGACGAGCTCCGATGAGAAGTGAGGCAGGGACAAGCTCTGCCTCTCGTAAACCCACAGTAACTGGCTGGAGCGCGGGCACTAATTTAACGCGGGCACTTATTTTGTGAGCGCGCTCAAGCCAGCTACTGTGGGGTAAGGTGAGGCACAGATGAGATCTGCCTCACCTCAGAATGCGTCACCCCACAGAAACTGGCTGGAAAGCGGGCCCTAAGCACATGCCTGTTACCATCTCACTGTATGTCACCAATGTAATGTTTGTAGATCCCTTTATTACATTTATCCTCGCCATCCATAGTCTCTAAATAACTTATTTCACGTATATATGATATTTAGGCTCGCTGGTCTCATCATACAACGGCAATGAAAAAAGCACCAGGGGAGGCAGCCATAACCTCTGCCGCACTGAAGGGGGCGCACGTGAGCCCACAGGTTCTTGTTGCTACTGTTATTCTACGCACTGGAGACGGTAAACGCAAACAACAAACTATACTTTTGAAACTAGAGGAAGATAAGGAGGACTTTTACAAAAAAGTAATAGAGATTGTTGTCCAGAAGGATAGCATGGACTTCATCTTCAAGTCAAGGTAAGACCCCAATTGTAATGAAAATGGGATCTTACTAAGAAAGAACAATCCAATATATACATTTTGGGTATCCTTTTGTTGAACGGTCTGTTTAAAATGAATCGAAGCATCAGACTAAAAAAGCTTTTGAAAATAACCGAATATTTAGATTAAGGTCAAAATATAATATTTGTAAATCTGACTCTGAAAGAGTGCCTCACCAGCCATGAACCTCACCGCAAGTCACTGCTCAAGAGGCACTTTGTTTAATTATTTTTGCCAAATTATTTGTCATTTTTCAAGCTACGAGATGTTTTCCTACGTTTGTCATGAAAAATGATGTCTCAAGAATGTAGGGTTTGGAAATTATGGCAATTAAAAAAAAAAAATATCAAGGCACATTTCAAGATTTCCTACCCTCTAGCTGTGACATCACGCACTCTAGTTAATGTTCAAATGTGAAGAAAACCTCTGTACCAAGGTCTGAACAATGTTTAATATCTCTAAAAGTAAGAATCAGATTTAAAAGTTGTTTTACACGAATAATGTCAGAAAGATGTGTAACATTTTAAAGTTGGAATGAGGTTTCTGAGTGAAAGTATGAATGAACAGTTAGCAGTTGAATAGCATGAAGATTTGTTGAAGTCTGAAGATTTCCTCCATTGACTTCAATGTTAAAAATGTGATGTATTATGGGATGTATCTCTTGAATTATGAAAGTTATAAATGAGAAAAGTAATAGCCATCGATTCCCGACCGAGCTGAACGTTTTGATGTTTGAACGGAGTTTCTGCAATGTTCAATGCGGGAGGAGAAGAGGGCCAAAATACCGGCGGAATAATAATAATAAACTTTTCGTCCGTAGAATAACAGTTAGTTGGAATGCTGTTAACAGCATTCCCACTAAATAAAGTCAGATACAGTACGCTGGATGTACAGCGGAACTTTGTTAAGATCCATATGTCACGGATATCATACTCTGTGCTAAATAAGAGACATGTAATCATTTACAAAACATCACCATGTTGTTATTTAACAAAATAATGTTTTTTAGTGGAAAAAAACGAACGGGAGGAAATGCAGCTCGGCTCTCGATTTTTAATCCTAATTTAATCATCATCTTCACCACGATCATTTATGTTCGCCGAATTTACATGAAATCACTGACACATATGAATATACTGTATTCAACTTCATTAAAACGTTATTAACGTGCTTAAACTCAGTAATTCACTAAAAATATTTATATTTTAATGGAGCCTCGTCGGCAGATCAGGATCCCAACACGTAGCGGAGGGATCTTGATCAGCATGAAGGGTGTTATTTTCCCCATAAGGAACAAGTCGCTGCAAATTATCCCGCTTATTACATGGCCACATTCTCAACAAAGTAACGACATGACTCCCAATATTAATTGAAATGCTTTTATGGATTTAGAAAATAGTTGTATTTATTGATTTAAATTGACATACATCCGCTAAGAAAAATAGTCTGTTGTTACCGTTTTTTAAACAGTCTGAATGAAACGGCAGCTCTCAGCTGTGTGTTTACACAATTAATGGCCCATCAACCAAAGCTCTCTCCACCCCCTCTCCCCTGACCTTTCTTCTCCAGCAGCTTTCTTCTACAGCAGCTACATTAACTGTAGGTTACTCTGAGTGACAAGATTTATTTATTGTGGCTTTTATGTTTTTAGGTATAAAATGTTATATAATTCAGGCTTATAATGCCGTGCTGTCGGGGGCTGGTTGACCTGAGCTGCTGATCGACCTGAGCTGCGGATCCTGAATTGGGTGTGTTAAGGCACAATGTTGCCTAAAGCTACCCTTGTGTTCACTTTTTTCCTGGGATTAATTGTCAGCCCGCATGTCGGCAAAACTGACGGATTGCCTCCCAGCAATATCTCTGTTCACTTCGGACATTCGGATGGTGGAACCTCTGGAGCGCTGACTCCATCGGATAGTTTTTACCAAAAGCTGACGTTTCATGGCACGAAATGCGCTTTCCCGTATGCCCTTTTTACTCTGGACTCGCTAATATCGAAGGATCGGAGCAGTCCCGCCCCCCTGAGGAGCGACGTGTCCAGAGCCCATGTGAAAAAATCATCTTCCAGACTGTTAATATTGTTACTGCTTTTACTCTCTGGTAACGTTAACATTAACCCTGGTCCTGAGTGTTTCTCTGCTTCCCTGCATCATTTGCCAACTCCAAATGAGTTTAGCTGTAGGCAAGGATTGGGTTTTCTGCATGTTAATGCTAGAAGCCTAGTGCCCAAATTAGATGTTTTCAAGACCTGGTTTTTAGTTGCTAAGCCTGATATTGTTGTAGTTTCTGAAACCTGGTTAAAACCGTCTGTCACTGACACTGTTATTCACATTGATGGATATAATGTATTCAGAGCAGATCGTAAGGGCAGAGCTGGTGGTGTTGCAATATACACTGCTGAGAAACTACAGTGCTCAGTCCTTCACTCAATTTAAATTCCAAGGCAATTTGAGTTTCTAGCAGTCGAAATAACTATAGCAAATGCTCCTCTCACTGTTATTGGCTGTTATAGGCCTCCATCGGCCATCATGGATGCAACTACTAGCCTTACTGAATTGTTGTCTACGTTTTCTTCTGAAATCATATTATTGGGTGATTTAAATTGGGACTGGTTGAGTGATACATCTTCACAGTTTAAGCAGGTTTGTGATTCTTTGAACTTAACTCAGCTTATTGATAGTCCCACTAGAATAAACCCTGCCAAACCCAATAACGATACCCTTATAGATGTCATTCTAACAAATGCAGCTCATAAGTATGTGTCTGTTGGTGTTTTTCCTAATGATATCAGCAACCATTGCACTATTGCTTGCGTTAGGAGCACTAAGTTGCCCAAAGCCAAGGGCCTTATTGTGCTCAGGGGCTGCTTCAAACACTTCTCTGAGCAGGTTTTCCTACACGATCTGGCGGAGGTTAAATGGCACTTCATAGCGTTAATTCCATCTGTCGATGTTGCCGTCCAATTTCTTATTGATCACTTTTTATCGATTATTAATAGACATGCCCCCCTTAGAAAATTCAGAGTTAAGAATAGGAACACTCCATGGTTTACTAGAGAACTATCTGATCTAATTCATGATCGAAATAAGCAATGGTCCTTAGCTAGAAAGTCTAACACTAGTGATGACTGGCTTCTTTTTCGTGTCCTCAGAAATAAATGTTCAGCCCTTATTAAAAAAGCTAAAGCTGATTCCTATCTGAGTTTAACCACTGATTGTTTTAATGACCATTCTAAGTTCTGGAAAACAATTAAATCACTTCAGAACAAGAAGGTTTCTAGTTTCCCAAAAAAACTGAAGGTCAGTGATTCTTTTATTTCAGATTCAGATGGTATGGCTAATGCTTTCAATGCTCACTTCAAAAAGGCTGGTCACATTTTTGATGAGCAAAGTCATGGCTCTCTAAATGGTCGTACTCACAGCCCTAGTCTAGAGATGAACTCCCCTGTTTTTGATTTAGCTTCTTTCTTGGTCTCTGAAGTCTTACAGGGTTTGCAATTAATTGATCCTAAAAAGTCTGCCGGGCCTGACGGCCTCGACCCGTTCTTTTTAAAAATTGCAGCTCAGATTATTGCACAACCAGTAACTGATATTTTTAATCTCTCCCTGTCCACTCACACACTGCCAGCTGTGTGGAAGCAAGCTCTGGTATCGCCCCTCTTGAAAGCTGGTGATCCCACGGAGTTAAATAACTATCGTCCTATCTCAAATCTTTCTGTGTTATCAAAGATTCTTGAGTCCCTAGTTTCTACTCAGCTAAAACCTTTTTTAAATTCACACAACATCCTTAACCCTATGCAATCTGGATTCAGATCAAAGCACAGTACTGTGACTGCCAGTCTGAAAGTCTTAGACGATATTAAGGCTGCTTTGGATAACAAATCTGTATGTGTTGCATTGTTTATTGAATGCCAAAGCATTTGATACTGTAGATCACCACATTATGTCTAATGTTATGTTGATGTCTCGTTTCGGTCATAATGCCATTTGCTGGTTTCAGAGTTATCTAACCGACCGTACTCAATGCGTCAGGTTGGGTAGTACTGTCTCTGACCCTGTCACCTTGAAGAAGGGAGTTCCACAGGGCTCTATTTTGGGGCCTTTGCTCTTTTTATTATATGTAAACAATATTTGTAATCAGATGCAATTTTCTACCTACCATATGTATGCTGATGACACTATTGTATACTCATATGCTCCTTCTCTGGATATGGCCATTTCCAATTTAAAATCTGATTTTATCACGCTGCAGCATGCACTTCTTGATTCCAAACTGCTTTTGAACAGTAAGAAAACAAAAGCAATGCTTTTTGCTCCCAAGTCAGCGTCCTCTTGCCTCTCCATTGACACCCTTGATGGCGTCTCTGTTGAGTTTTTTGATACCTACAAATATCTTGGCTTTTGGTTGGACAGTAATCTCAACTTCAAACACCATATTGAAGTTCTAACTAAGAAATTGAAATTCACTCTTGGCTTCTTTTTCAGACTTAAATGTTGTTTTTCAACTTCATTCCGTAAAAGGTTGGTCTCTGGCTTATTCCGGTCCCAGCTGGACTACGGTGATACCATTTATAGATGTGCCTGTCCCACTGTGTTGGACAAACGTGACCCACTCTACCATGCTGCACTGCGTTATATATCAAATGCACCCTATAGGACTCATCATTGCAAACTGTATAGCCTAACTGGATGTTCCTCACTTACTATGCGTAGGATGCAGCATTGGTTTTTATTAATGTATAAAGCCATTTTAGGAAAGCTTCCACTGTACATATGTGCCAGATTTGCTCCAGTTTGTGACTCTTACAACCTCAGATCCAGTGCCTGGATACGGTTCCAGGTTCCTGCTGTGCGGACTGAGGCTGGGAAAAGGAGTATTTTTTATTATGGTCCTTGGTCTTGGAATGACCTTCAATCACGCCTCAAACTGAGGGCACTTGTCTCTATAGCATGTTTTAAGTTGAAGTTGTCTGAAGTCCTTACCACTAGCTGCTCTTGCAGTAATAAGTAGTGCACCTTTCTTACTGCACAATGTAGTGACTGCTTTTTTGTCTTTTGTTTTCTTAGTTATGTTCTCTGTATTTTATATGTTTGTGTTATGTGTAACGTTGCTGCCTTCTTGGCCAGGTCAGCATTGCAAATGAGATTCTATCTCAATGCTTTTATCTGGTTAAATAAAGGTTAAATAAAAAAAAAATTAAAAAATGCACCGTTCTCTAAAAGCCTTCAACAATGACAATATTCATAGTCATTTAATAAATCCTTCCAACACACATTGTAAAAAATAGCCTACTGTAAGTTAAGAAATCATTCCAATATGTACATCTTCTGATGTCACAACAATAACATTATAAATAGTAACATAGCTGAACATGGTATTGCACATTTAGCTTTGAGTGTTACTGACCTGAGATTTTTTTATTACATTGATTAAGGTGACTGAGGCTTTTTAACATAGACAGAGCACAACTGAAACATGACATCTGAAACGATGTAACAACATAATACACCTTTGGGGATGCAGCTTGGGATGTGAGGAGTGAGGGACACGGCTTAGAACGGGCGTGTCGCCTACTGTCCTGCCAGTGTTGGCAGGACAGGAGAGTGTGTGCACCAGTCTGCTTTGATCTATGAATTCATGTCAGTGACACTCACTGCTGCGCACAGCTGTTTTATAGAAGGAAAACCTCCTTCACTTCATGAAAGTGTTTTAACCACACACACACACACACACACACACACACACACACACACACACACACACACACACACACACACACACACACACACACACACACACACACACCACACACACACACACACACACACACACACACACACACACACACACACACACACACACACACACACACACACACACACACACCACACACACACACACACACACACACACACACACACACACACACACACACACACACACACACACACGAAATCACTGACAAATATGAATATACTGTAGCGGAGGGATCTTGATCAGCTGAAGGGTGTTATTTTCCCCATAAGGAACAAGTCACTGCAAATTATCCCACTTATTACATGGCTACATTCTCAACAAAGTAACGACATGACTCCCAATATTAATTGAAATGCTTTTATGGATTTAGAAAATGTTTTTATTGATTTAAAAAATAGTTGTATTGATTTAAATTGACATGCATCCGCTAAGAAAAATAGTCTGTTACCGTTTTTTAAAACAGTCTGAATGAAACGGCAGCTCTCAGTTGTGTATTTACACAACTAATGGCCCATCAACGACAGCTCTCTCGCCCCCTGATCTTTCTTCTCCAGCAGCTTAACTGTAGGTTACTCTGAGTGACAAGCTTACAGTTAGACACAACACTGTCATTGCAAGTGACCCTCAGTTAGTTGACTTTTATGTTCAACTGCTAAATTCGTTACTGATAAAAAAGGGCTTCTACTGTACCTAATTACCTTAACACTAGAACCGCCAGAGGTTTTTGTATAGGCCTTCCTAAAACCGTCAAATCCCGCTATTAGAATGCAATTTTTAACAATATAGGGTGCTACATAACACACTTTCAGGAAAAGTCACGGACTGGGAGACTTTAATATTTTATTGAAAAAAAGTTACATTGCACACACACATCACACAAATTGACCCGATTGGCGGTTCTAGTGTTAAATTAACTCACAAATTAATGACACCAGTTCAATACGCATTATTCTTATCATTCTTTATGAGCGCATAAATAGTCTAAATGAAATCTGAAGGCAGGCAGTTAGCTCTGATCACCTATGATAAATGCGCCACACCAAATCGCTGGCCATTCAGCCACAGAGCTCCCTCTATACAAATCAAACTGTAGACGGTGTGAAAGCACCTATTGTTTTAAATAATGGTCGGAATGTGACCTGTGAGCCTTCTGAATTACCGTGGGACAGCACATTCTAAACTAAAATGTTCAATCAATAAAGTAACATCTTATCTTATCTTAATAATATCTTCATATTAATAATAATAATAAATCATACAGTATGTGTCCGAAAGGGAGCAGGAGGAAGCAAACACAAAAATATACAAAAAATATACTGCATATTAAAGCAAACGATTGTAAAGGTAAAAGTATGAGCATAACAAATAAAGAAGTGTAATGTAAACATTTAAATTATTATTATTTAATATATGAAGACTATATATTATTGAATTACAAGATTAGATATACTTTAGTTGATCTAAAATATTGATGTGTTCAAATGTTCTTCAAAACACAACTGCAAGTCCATGAAACTTGTCTTTCTGTATTTGTGAATGAAGCGCCATCTCCTGGTTAAAACCTGAAATTTAAAATCAGGCAACGCCCTCTTGGAAAATAGTGGGAGGGCTTAACATTCCTCGATACTGGTCTTAGGCAGGTCGTAAGCAGGAAGCTGTAAACTGGAGTCTGAAATTAGGTGCTACATCTGTAAGTGTAAATATTAAAGTTTATAAGCAGGGGTGCACTCAGATGAGTACCCGGAGTCAGTGTTTGGTACTCAAATTTCTGGCTCCACTCAAAGTTATCTGATGAAGCCCTCTGTATCGCGAACGTCAACGTGGGGGGGGGGGGGTGCTAGTGGAGTACTTCAGGACCACAGAGCGTGACCGTTGTGATCAGGTGTTTTAGCGCAGTTCTCCAGTGAAGGGGGGGGGGGGAAGTCTCCCTCCGCAGCCGGTTGGCGTAGTTTTGGCACAATTCCGTTGTACAGACCGACGTTAACTGCAGGCCTGTCTGTGCATATGGAGACCGACTCTGTCGTCCGGTGATCTAACCGACTTCTGGAAAAGCTTCACAAGTACGTCGGTAAGCAAATGCGCTTTGTGACACAAGAGACGGTACGCATTTCGGATTGTTGCCGCGCATGCGTCTGCGTACCAGTTATGTGCACCCCTGGTTATAAGAAAGCATGGATTTTTAAACAACATGCTTTTATTCAAAGCAACTTGCATACAGCTTCCTTCAGGAGCAAATTGGGGTTAGGTACCTTGCCCAGCGACACTTTCACATTTTGACTGCAAGGGCTGGGATGGCACCAAGACCCTTTGAGTGGCAGATGCTTTTGTATTACCTGCACCACAGTCACTGTAGAGATTGCTCAAAGGCCTTGTGTTGCCTCAGATGCGAGCAAAATAAATGTGATGTTGATTTGGCTGTGGGGACTGTATTTTAATGACATTTGTAATTAGTTTAGTCATTCAAGGTTTCAAAGGATCATCTATAGAGGGTATAACACGGGGTTCCACAACAACAATGCAGTTGTAGCTTGGTTCATAATGCAGAAGTAGAAGTGCGTCTTTTTTTTTTTCATTTGCAACAAGAACAATTGAAAAGTAAAAAGAGTAATTCTCTAGGCAGATACTGTGGATGGGATCTCTAACATTGAATAATATGGCATTGGAAACATTGTCCATCACCATTTGACATTTGAGCATCAATTGGCCTACTCGAGTAACAATCATCAAAGTCAATAAATTAATAGAGACACATGTGACATTCACGAAGGACTGCAGGATGAGATGTGTGTATTCATTATGCTGAGCAATACCGGTGTTTGTGTTTTATTGATTTCTATCTGTTTTTTCATGTTATAAGTATTAAATTGCCACCACATTTTGGAATAATTGGTTTAAACAGATGTGTATGTTTTAGGGGGAATGTGTGTGCGTTCTGTTAAAGAGTCCTCTGTCTGTGAAATTATATGACTCCAAAGCATGACTGTGGGACTGCCTAAGGGTAGACACACACACACACTGTAAGGAGAGGGAATCGACAAACTGCTGACTCATTGCCTAGGCAAACCGGCCAAACTCCTCCCCGCTTATGTGTATAAATACTGTGACATTCTTATGCTCTGTGCTCTCTTCCTGACTGGCTGTCGTGGTACGTATATCACCCGGTGGTAGGAATTGAGCCCGGAGTACTGTTGCAGAGTGCTCTGTATGGTGTATTGTGTTTACCATTAAAGCAGATTATTGTTTAACCCCTATCCTGGCTGTTTTGAGTTTTCCTTCTTTCAAAACAAACTCATATAGGATCGGCGCGGAGCAGAGATATCTGCTCCAACATTATATATCAAGTGACTTAATAAAATGAATCTACCAGAAATACGCTGTATTAAACCTTCTGCAACCTTTTTGCTTCTGAACTACTTCACATCATCGTAAAACAAGTAAGCATACCACCTGAGTTATTAATTACTGCTTTTTAACTAGCAAGTGTTTGCTTTTCTTGTTTTCACTGTTTCGAATGGAACATCGACATTTTAATGCAATTCTGTTAATAGTGGTTAAATTAAGACTCTTAACTTAAAAGTACGTATTAAGAATCAACTCCGCAAACTGTGCGGTGCTCAGAGGCTCTGGGGCCTCATTTATAACGCCGTGCATAGGATTCACGTGGGAAGGTTGCTTACGTCGTAGAAATCCAAAAAATAGGTACAGAAATGTTCCGACATTTTCCGATTCACCAAACATTGCGTACCGGCGAGGAAAGTGCGTACGGCACTTCCTACGCCGGTTTCCCTTTATAAATCACAATCGACTCGAAATGCGGTGCAGCTTTTGTGGGCTTCACGTAACGCCCATATTTGCCTATAAATAGTCAAAAAAACATTTTTTCATTTTGACTGACTTTATGAAGAAGATAGCTGGAACAGCTAAAAAAGACATCTCACACCATGTCAGATTTTGGTTATTTTGGGGAGGTGGAAATAAATCATATTGTTTGGTGGCCGTTTGAACCAGAGTAGCAGCATGGAGGTCGGATCATCACCAAAATAAATAAATAAGTGGTCCGAAAAAGGTTAATGACAAAATAAATACACATAGTGTGACGTTTAGATACTACTTGGACCCCAAAGCAGAGACTGACAAAAATAAAGTTTCAATGTGTTTTAATAAACAAAGTTAGTCCAAGGCAGGTACTGACGACAGGGAGCTTGGCTGGCCGTAGTAAATCCAAAAATAAAGCTGCGGGAAAACGTTCCCGACAAAAACTCAAAAGAACTCCTTAACTAACTGCAAAGTGAACCACAACAGACTCCAGGCTGCAGAAAGGCACTCCGGACCGCGGGACAGCATGTAATACTCTGGCAGAGAAGTGAGGGCAAGGCTCTTAAAGAGCAGGTTAATCATGAGTGGGAACAGGTGTGCCTCATCTGCAGCCAGGAGTAAACCAGCCACGCCCCCCTGTCACACACCAGCCCTGCAGAGACGGAAAGACAGAGTAGTGAGGGGTAAAAGGAGCACACAACAAGTAAAACACAAAAACAACAAAAGCCCCATGCAAAACATAACACATAGCCTTCCTCAGGCAGTGTGTTTGTACCGGGGACAGGAGACACCCCCTTGATAAGAAACTCTAAGAAATGATCGGGGAATCCGTCCGGAGTGGAGTCATGACGACTGGATCTGAATAATTTTTTTGTATTTGGTGGTTTGTGTTCCAGCTTTCGATCAGCAACTATTTATCCATACTCCACCAGTGAAAGGAAATACAACTAATGTGTTGTGTTATATTAGCTGTACATTTACCACATATGGTGTTCTTAGTTTCCATACCTCCTGTGTTTTACGAGTGACTTATCAAGTCTTGGCAAACGGCATAAAACACGATTAAACATGATAGTAGCCTATATAAAACCATGCTTGTATCTACAATCTATAGAAATACAAAACGGCGTCAGTTTAGACGTAATTTTTGTAATTCTGTCCTCCTGCTTACCACATCATTTATGAGAAAACATTTCATAACATTAACACAACATATTCAAGGTGGTTTTAAATAACATCCGTATTTATTAATTTCTCCAAGTTATGTTTTTGTGTGCACTGAGGAGTCTCAAACAGGCGTTTGTTAAATCATTTTAAGATTGGCTTTAATCAATTTGTGAAAATGAATTCTTCATATATAATAAATGAGAGGTAACATTTTATTTATGGTATTATTTCCAAATATTTCTCTCCATTCTTCCTTCTGCCAAAGGTGTCGCAGTTTCTCGTCCCTCCTGTTTTTGTGCTTAGTGCGCACGCATGGGTTAGAGTTTGCGTGGAGGACCGCACATTTTCCCATGAAGTTAGTATTTTATAAATCGCAAACATTGCGTAGAAACTGCCGTACGACATTTTTTGAGCGTATATCCCTTTATAAATGAGGCCCCTGCTGCAGAGCATTTTGTGCGGTAAGATACCTCCGCTAAAACTATTCCCTACTATAGTATGTAGAGCAAGTTACTAATGCACCTATTTGATATTAATTCCTCTGTATGTATTTCACCGTTTGTTTTACTGTGAGCAATTTATTATCTTTCTAAAATCTAGATGTGTACCCAATTTAAACTCATAGTCTGCAGCATTGAGTTTTTATTATTCAATATGAAGTGCAAACTATATATTATTTTTCATGCTTATGCAACACTATAGATACAAATGTTTGAACCTGCAGGAGTGTTAAAGTTAGCTCTCAGTAGCCAGTGACGGAGGTGACTTCAGTTAAAAGAGACCTATCATGCTATATTTAAATGATATAGTGTATGACCATACCTATATAAGGTATATTTATACATTTTATTTTTCAAAATACCAAACAGATCATTTTTTAGCCATGCCTCGTTTCGCTCATTTTCGCTCTATTCCAAACCTGTCTATGAAAATTCTGAGCAGCAGCTGACCACGCCCCCCTGCAGAAGAGGGGGGCATGAGCCGGCGAGAGTCACGTTACCATGCTTGCTGTGATTACGAGTGTGGAATACACATGTCATCTCAGAGCAATGCATGTGTTCAAGCATATTATCAATTTGATCCAGAAACTGAAGCAGCGGAGGTTTTGGTGGAGGTGCAAACATCTCGGTTGCAGCAGGACGTTTCTGAATGGTTAGTTGACAAGCTGTTGTCCCTATTTATTTTTACTCTGTTTGTTACGATGCTTGCTACTTATTCCATTC
Organism: Harpagifer antarcticus; assembly: GCA_902827135.1. Taxonomy (NCBI): domain Eukaryota; kingdom Metazoa; phylum Chordata; class Actinopteri; order Perciformes; family Harpagiferidae; genus Harpagifer; species Harpagifer antarcticus. Next base: position 17,992,674 of record CADEHL010001005.1, read on the forward strand.
ATATTTTGGCTAATTAGCAAGAATGCAATGTGTACAGTTTGTAACTTAGAGTTTGTAACGCAAAAACAGCGATACATATATTTATAAAGGGAGACATTCGTATTTTCAGCATATATACAATGGCCTCATTGCGTTTAATAGTTTACAGTCCTTTTCTTCCAACATCGTGCAACAACCGTTGGAAAGTTCAATAACTTAGGGTGATAAAAAGTATAACTCCAACACCTCAGTTGTCAGCAATGTGTGTAGTTTCATGTGTTTTTAAAAGCTCAGTTATTGACTTCTTTCTAAAGGGGTACATGTGCAACTTGCGCCACGATGCCTTCTGAACCGGAGCATGTGCTGCATGGAGATACCACAGGTAACATTTTTGATAGCTTCACTAAGTTGTCTGTTTAGAGAATACATTTTTCACATGTCATTCAATATATGTTTATCACACTAGGTGTCAAGACGGATGCAGGAACATGAGGACTCTGTAACCTGTATGGTGGACCATCCTGGATTGGAGCCTGTGTGCCTGAATGTGTTCTCCCTGCAGAATGCATTGAATATTTACAGAGCTGAACATGGTGGACTACAGTTGAGGCAAATAGAGCAGTGAGTGGTTTGTTTGTTTTGACTGAAATTGTAAAACGAATGCTAATATTGTTCATGGAAATAAATACTGGTGTATATGGCTTTATGCAATCTTTCATTCTGTCATTGTACAGGTACTATTATATACTACACAGCAATGGCAAAACACACCCATGTGTACGACAAAAAAAGTCCACACACAACCTTATGCTTTTGAAATCAGAATATTCTTTACCCATCCCAACATGAATAATCACGACACACTTGATATCAACTCGGAACTTTATTGTCAAAATCAACGGTTATTTGAACCCATAAAAAAAACTAAATGTACTTGTATTTTGTATAAATGACACTAAATATTTTTTTTATGATTTCAGACGTCACAGGTATCTAGCCTACAGAAGCTTTGTGAGCTGGTGCTGGGGCTTCTTGAACGCAGGATCAGAGTGGTGATTCCGGCCTGCATTGTCCTCAGGATTCGCAAGGAGTTTCCTGATCCGTGAAATGTCTATGTTGGGTTCCGACAGCAGCCAAATTGAACCGTGTAGCATACCCGGCGATGACCTCCTCCCTGTCAGGTCGCTCATATTGGGAACACAGGTCCTCTGGGATGGGTATCTTCAGAAGCTCCTGTGTGAATGGTGCCGGGTCCACAAAGACTTGGTCGAAGATGAGGTCCATCGAGTTGGCCACGTAGCCTGTGCAATGTTAAAAAAAGCACAACAAAAAAAGATTTAGATTAGTATATGCATGTAAAAAAACTGAAAGTTCTTTCTATTTTATATTTGTAAATAGTTGTATAATAAATATTTTAAACACTTACGGAATGTGGGGTCAGTCTTTACTGGTTCTGCATTCTCCCTTCCTGGCCTTTGGGAACTGCAGTTTATACAGAGGGTTTCCAGTGGATGTAATGGCTTGTGCACGCTCAGCGTTTTCATTGTAGTGCAGGGCTGCCAGGTAAAGTCTTTCATTTCCGCCATGAGAAAAAAAAATGTAAATAATAGCAAAGGATGTACAAATTGTCACAAATTAGTAAGTAACTATGGTTTATTTTACCTGCACAACATTCCAAGAAATGGAAACACAACATTCTTTGGAGCAAAGCGCAGGATGACCGCATGGCAACGGAAGTGTTTCGACACCAACGCTTCTGCAGGGAATTTTAGCCTGGACAGCTGTAACATAATTGTATTTGACATTAAAAACAAAACAAAAGATGAAACAAAAATATTTTTACAACAATTAGAAGCACACAAATTAAAGGCTACAACATCAGAATGTCAAGCTGTATCCAAAGAACATTTGAAAAACGTGCTTCTAACCTGTACTTTGATGTGAACCAAGAGTCCTCGAGGATAGCTGTGTACGAACAGTACGGTACTTGGGTGGGTCAGTCTGACATGCAGAATCTATCATCACAGGTAATCTGCTGGTAGCATGTGAGGTGCTGGCCTGTAAAGAAGAAAACATAGTTAGAACAAAATCATCTCAACTTAGTATTCAGGATGAGAAAATACTATTTGGATAAATATAGTCTGAAATCCCAAAAGATGGGGCTTACAACTCTATTTAGCAAAGCTCTTTGCTTAGCCTTTTCCAATCTGAGTTAGTTTTGAACCGTAACGTGCATGCTGTGTTTCTGACTCAATACAGATGATGTGTTGGAGGGGCTGAGCTCAGTAGACTGACTGTAATGAGTGCAAGCCACTAATTAGCCTGTTGCTAGAGGTAAGGGCTCGTCAACAACAACATACCAGGGCTTTAGCTCAGTTTTACTCGTGGTGTGTGTGTCCCCTCACATACATACATACAGTGTTGTATCCTAACACCCCCCCATTTATATTCATGTGCGCAAACAAGTAAACATACAAAAGCTGTTACATATAACGCTGCAAAAAACGGCATGTCTCATTAGCGTAGCGTAGCTTAGCTTAGCTTACAGATCGATGATATATGATCGTTCTTACAGACTACAATCACAAAAGCTTTTACATAACGCTGGAAAAAACGGCACTTACCTACAGAAGATTACGTTTGTTATTATAACTTACTCAATATGATTTTAGAGGATACAAAATACTAATACATAGGAGAATAAATACTTGTGTTATCGGCTAGGGCGTGGCTTTACAGCCTTCACACAGATCGCCATTACGGCAGTCTGAACATGTTCGCAAATGCCTGATAATTAAAATAAAAGACAAAGCAAAGACTGCGGAGCGTACTAAATAAAATGTTACAAGAACATATAAACACCTAACCGATTACTATTTGGGTTTGAGGCGACATTGATACGGCGAAGCTACATGCTACATACTACAAGCTAGAGATAGCTTTATCAGGAAAAACACCGCTAAATAAAAACTTACAGCTTCAAAATTGGATGTGTCCTCACTGGCCTGGTCCCGGATGGTTGGTATTGATCCCGGGTGTAGCATTAGTTTGGAGGCATATCCGTGTTGGACTTGAGAGAAGTTCATAAACATGTCCGTGGTAAAATGTTTGGAACACACAACCAGAAATCTGCCGGGGTCTTCTGGCACATGTCCCTTGAAAATGAAGTCTAGCCACAGATTATTTTCTTTTTGCACTGATGGCATTGCATGCAGTCCCCTGTTCCGAGTCTTGCAGCCAACAACAGCACAACGTTTAACTGGCTTAGACATCCTGGCAAGAGCAGGCAAAAACACAGATGTGACTGGGGTTGATTCAGCCTGCCGACAGCCTATATGCGAATGAGAGGTTTGGCAATGCACGTGGCCGTGGCACATTCCCCTGATAGGTGGAGAGTTGACCAATAAGCGGAGCACGTCTTTGTGAAGTAGAAAAGTGTTGGAATCTGGATCCATTTTTTTCAGATCCGTTGCAGCCCCTTTTTTAGAGATTTGGCGAAGGAGGAAAATAGAGAGGGTTGTGTTTTCTGACACTTGGTGAGTTCCCTGGAACACCGGGGACACATATTCATGTATAAAAGACGTACAAAGGTGCATTTTGCATGATAGGTCCCCTTTAAGGTGCATTCAGGCACGATTCAGTAAAAATGTGTATGTGTTCAATGTAGTCCAGTAAAATGCAGTCTTTAGCGAGAAATATCAATAAATACAGTTGTATTAAGGAGATGTTTTACTACAACATGAAGTAGGTATTAGACAGTATGCAAACAAGATAAAGGAGTGTATATTGAAGTAATTAGGATCCGCTGTGTAGAGAATCATGGAATTTTACTGGTATCTACCAAGACCATTCTTAATAAATGCCATCCTTATAAATGTATACAAATACAATACCGTTTTAAATTATACTTGTGTTTTAATTATGTTTGATTCAATTAATTGAATTAAAGATGTTTTAATGAATTCTACTGAAATGATTGTTACATTGTCATCATGTAACTATTTTGTTCTTTTATTTGCCTCACCAGAAAACAGTCACACCTCCTCTTGAAGACATTTTGCCTCCTGCTATTGACTTCAGGTTCCCTTTTGGTAAGCCCTTGAGTGTGTCAGACTAAAGTTGTTGTTTCAGAGGTTAATTCAAGACATGTTATGTTTACATACTAATATAATGACAATGTTTCCCACAGAATTTGATTCTCCCCCTACCGCATTGTAAATGAGTGAGCCACACCGGAGTTGAGGATCTGTGGGGTTTATTCTCCCAAAAATATAATTAGCAGATGCCTTATTCCAAAGTGATTTCCATTAGATTACATACATTTATATTTAATTACATTCTCCCTAACTGAGGGCTAAGTGCCGAGTTCAAATCCCGCCTGGAACACCACCACTAGGATGTCTAACAAACAAACAAAATTAAATTTGACTCGGCTACACAACGCTTCAGATGTTCAGACAATGTGCAAAGTTTGCAGCCTATTGTTGCAAAGTTTGCACCCTTTGTCTTGACATCCGATTTTACGGGGCTTCCTGGACAAATATTCTAATGCCCTATCTTATGGGAAGGCCTCAGGACAGGGTCCATTTATGGAGATCTTGAAGCAGGCAGCCAGGTGTTTTCCTTGGAGCTGGTTTCGGAGGTCTGTTTTCACCTGAGGATGAAGCAAAATGGAATACCACAAACTGAACTAATAAAGAAAATGCATAATAATTTGTTGAGCTTTTCAAAGTGATGCTTTTTCTGTTCATCGCTGAGAAATCGCATTCACAGTTGACACTAGAAACGGGGATAACTAGTCCTATGCCCGCAAGGAAGCTCAGGCAGGGGTAGAGCTCAGCCCATTCATCAAATGTACCATGCTGTGTGTGGTATAGCCATGGCTTAAATGGAGGCATATTCAACCACTCTGGATCAAATCCAGTGCGTCTATGCTTGCTTCACAATTACAGAAATGAGGCACAGAAAAATAGAAATGATGCCTCAGAAATCTGGTTTTCTGACCACCTGACCGACCTGCTTCTATATCTCTCTGTGTTTGCTGTCAATCTCACCTGCTGCTTCTGAGCTAGCTGGCTCTGCCACGGCTCCCTGACCCTCTCTTGCTGCTACACTAGCACTGGTTGAAGCCTGGAAATATTTCAAACAAATTAATTGGATAGCTAACACTGGTCGGACTGTTCAGCTTTCCCGCGTGTGTCCCACCAACGTGTTTATTCTATAGGTACTCTTGCTAATACCTCTGTTCCAGGCTGTGTTTGCTCCTCTTCAGGATGAGCCCGTTTCTGCCTCTGAAAATATGTTTCTATATTCATCTGGTTTGAGGGAGCAAACATCATTCAGCGTCAGAGTTAAAGAATTAAATGCAGTCGGTAGTTGACTAACGTTAGGAGCGCTATAATGTTACGCGGCGTGCTAACCTCGACAACCCAGCTAGCAACTAGCTAGCTAGGCTCCTTTCATGCTTGCTAGCTAATAACTTATTTGAAGAGCTGGGTCTCCGCGATTTACAGCGTGATACGAACAGAGAGACTAACTTGAATACATCCATTTTGGACAAATGTATGCATATACCAACCATTCGTGAAGTGATTCTCCAGCACGCAGCATCTGGTTTCCAACTTCAGAAATGTCTTGCAGAGAGGAGGGGGCGGGGCTCAGGGGCCGTTGAGAGCAAAGAGTACGCAAAGAGGGGCTGAGCGGGTAACTGCGCTCTACAATGTAATATATATTTTATTCAAAAATTAATTTTTTTATGAAAATAATTTGTTTTACATTTTTTTTTACAAGATCTATTTGTGGCGGACGATATTTTATTGTGGCGGCCCGCCACAAATAAATCAATATATGGGAAACACTGAATGAGCATCAGGTAAACGTACCCATTTCTAATTTTTTAATCACAGATGGGATGGAGATGTAAACTATGCAGCACTAGTGTGTGTCACCACTCAAAGTGATATTTTAAAACATTATCGACTCCATCATGGAACCTTTGGACAGAAACATGCCTTGCCCTGCATTCATGTAGAGTGGCCTGCGCTCTCACTTATCAAGATAAAAGTTGAAATAATCATTTGTTCTTATTTATTCTAGGACCCATGAGCCACATTATACACATCTCTGAGCATGAGGTGGGGTGTGTAAAATAAAATATAATATAAAATGTCCAACTACTTCTTTTTAAAATTAAGTGAACTATATCAATATCATAACTTTGTGACTTTCATTTCTTGCAAACCAGCCTTTTTTTTAAATTGTAGATCGTGTTCGTTGTTCTCGAGTCCAGGACAGGGGCGGCGCCAGGAGGGAGCTAGGGGCACCCCCCAGGATTGCCAAAGCACCCCCTAAGCACCCCCAAGAAATATGTTTTTTTTTTTTTCCCGAAAATTATTATTATTATTATTTTATTAAATTAAAGTAGAAAAATGATTGATTACATCAATGCAAATGTGAAACAAACAAATGTTTGACCAAAAACATAAAGCCAACGCAGGTGATATGATTAGGCCAATGGCCAGCACCCATTCAATGATTGACCTACCCATAGGCTAAATTACTTTGTGACACTTGAGTGACTTCCTGTTAGCTAGAGCGCCAAATGATTTGCTAACAGCAAAGTGAACAAATTATCGTTTTTTAGTCCTTAAACGTCCATGTGTACACTTAATCAAAACCACCTGAAAGCGAGAGGGATTCTGCACATAATACCGGAGATCGGTGTGGTTAGCATCTGGTGCTAGCTAGCCAAGCTAACAGGTATAAGGAGCTTGTTGAACAACAAGGTGGAGGGATAACTCTCTCCTGTCAGACTGAGAGTCTCAGATAACCTCATCTCAGGTTAAGTAAAGGACTCTCTCAGTGTTTAGATAGTTAACTTTAGTCTAGTTATCTAAGTGGGTCTCAAACGGTTTGTTTTAAAAGGGGAGTGATTTGTAAAGTGTCTATGAAGAAATCGAAAATCTGTTTACAGTTCTGTTTCATATGGGTGATGAGATATGTATCCATAGATCTCTTAATGTTGCTCTCAAAGTGCACCAGATTGATGCTTTTAACTTAAATATTAAAAAAAAATCTTCCCGGGGGAGCATGCCCCCGGACCCCACTAGAGGAGGTCAGGACCCTCCTAGAGGACGTGAGGTCCACTCCCCACTTGTAAAAATAGCACTTTACCCCTGCTTAGACCTATATGCCGTGAGCTGATTATCGAGCCTTCATTGTAACAGTCGCGGGTGCACTGTGTGTGTGTGTGTGTGTGTGTGTGTGTGTGTGTGTGTGTGTGTGTGTGTGTGTGTGTGTGTATGTGTGTGTGTGTGTGTGTGTGTGTGTGTGTGTGTGTGTGTGTGTGTGTGTGTGTGTGTGTGTGTGTGTGTGGGGAGTGTTGCAGTAGAAAATTCAACTGTAGCGCTGGTGCATTAATGGGAAACCCTTAATGTTTGAGCACCCTCTATGAAACGTCAAGCTACCCCACAGCACCCCCTAGAGAAAATCTCTGGCGCCGCCACTGGTCCAGGAGGAAGTTAAAAAGAGACAATGTAGTCCCGGAAAAGTTCAAATGGGTAATTTAATGAAGTAACGTGGTTTTGGAACAGACAGAGGAAGTCAAACACAGCGCCGTGTCGAGAGCAAGAGAGAGAAAATGTAAGTGTGTGTCCGGGGTATATCGATCTCTGCGTCCTCCTCTTTTCAGCTGCTTCGACAGGTAGGCGGATCTTCCTACCGGCTTCGTTCTTCTGTGACTAATATCGCGTAAATAAGAGGATTTAGACGTTGTGTTTGTTGTATAACTCCACACGCCTTTTCTCCTCATAATCTCATTCATGACTTTTTATCTGATACATTCTAAAAGGCTGAAAACATCCCTTAGCAAAAAAATCTATAAAATCCTATAGAATCTTGTAGAAATCTATAGAACATAGTCGCCATGCTAAAGAAATCTATAGAAATCTCTAGATCATTCTGTAGAATACTATACATTTGTACTTTTCTATAAACTTCTATAATTAAAACTATAACAATCTAAAGAATTCTATAGGACAGAACCGACTCATGACATATCTGTATAAATCTATAGATCATTCTGTAGAATACTATAAATTTGTAGTTTTCTATACATTTCTATAATTAAAACTATAACAATCTAAAGAATTCTATAGGACAGAACCGACTCATGACATATCTGTAGAAATCTATAGAAATCTATAGATCATTCTGTAGAATACTATACATTTGTACTTTTCTATAAACTTCTATAATTAAAATTATCACAATCTAAAGAATTATATAGGACAGAACCAACTCATGACATATCTGTAGAAATCTGTAGAAATCTATAGCATTCAAAGAAAACATGCATGCAATTTTCTCTCTGGTGCAACCTATACTAAATTCTATAGAATTATATAAAACTCGTCTTTTAAATTGGAATAGAGAAAATCATAGTAATCTACATCATTTTATACAGCAGATATACCGGTAGTTGGCTATTATACCAAATGCTGGATATCCATATATTTGCACAATTTTGAACGGACTTCATTGTTGCTTATATGGGGATATACAAACAAACAAAACAGTAGAGTCACTATTAATGCATTTATTACAATGAAAGGTTCACCCTGTACAGTGTATAAGAGTTATTTACAGTGAGAAAGACGGTAAACTGGAACTCATCAGTCTAAATACAAAATATATCTAGCCTAGCTCAAACTTCGGGAGTTTGCACAAATACATCCTGTCACCTATATTCATCATCACCCCTTTGTTTACAATCTTCGTGGCTGGTACTGCAGACAACCTCAGTGAGGTCTGTACCAGTACAGTATCACTGGCAGTGTCACACTTTACAAAGTTATCATATGCACGGAACTGTGGAGCTTCTGGGACCAATGTCCTGTATAATACATAGAGTCTATCACATCTACAATCCCCAATGCAGCCACATATGTTGTCCACCACTACCAATGAATGAATTCTACCCCAGTCTTCATTATCCATATCCAATGTACAACATTTTGGTATTCCTGCAGTGCAATTCGCTCTGCAATAGTGAATTGTCTGATACGTGGTGTACCAAAGACGCTAACACTTGGCTGGATCTGGAGAATTTTCTGAGTATTTTTTGTTTTACTCAACATTCTACACAAGAAAGTTACAGCTTCATCGGACATTTGTTCCATATATTCCTCTGCATACAGTGTCAGTTTTTGTCTGGCAAAGAAATATCGGAAGACTTGCATTTGCACTGCCTGAGTCCCGGAGAACAAAGCCAAAAGCTTTCCACAGGCATCCTCAAAAACAAATGCCGAGTACGACCAAAGTGGACCCCAGTGCCGCACACTATTGGCCAGATGTGTCAGTGTATGTATGTTGTACGACATATGTTGTACTCCATACAATTCTTGTGTCATGGTGACAAACTTCACCAGACACAGTTCCGCCATATTGATATCCTCTGGAGACACAAGAGGAGCCATGAGCACATTTATGGCATGCACAAGCAATAGCCAGTGAACAAAGTAGGCCCTTGGCAAGATGTCTTTCAGGACAACTGGCGAGTAACAGAGGAGAAACGATCTCCATTCTGACGCCTTCCAGAATTGGCGTTCATTCAATGAACGCGGAGTCCTTGTAATATCTGATGGCGGCTTCAACTTTGTGAGAGTGCTGTTGATATGCTCGAGCTGCTGTCGCTTCAAATTAAATGGCTGGTCGTTATTGGCCCCATCCAACCACAGCTCGGTAATCTGTCTGACCACCCCAAGGCAAACAGAATGCATATATTCTGGCACAAAGCCTTTGATGATGTCAAACTTGGGAAGCAACAGTAAAGGGTTTGCACCTTTTACTCTGTGTTTTACTCTGTGTTGGAACAACAAACAGGGACTCTGAGAGAGTCCCTGTTTGTTGTTCCAACAATGTTGGCATATTCAACTGTGCTATCATGTGTACGCAATTTTGGAATATCTCCTGTCTGTGGATAGACATGGACTGATCCTCTTCCTTTTTCCACTTGTGTTCCCTCATGCTCACAGAAGCCACAGCCAAAAAAGCCATTGAATTGCTTGAACGATTGCAACATGGCCCTGGCATCACAGACAGATACTACTGCGGCACACTTACCGACGTGTCGTAAGCCACAGCCAGGCATAGCTACATTTAACAAACTCAGCAGATCTGACAGTCCATATCCACTAAGTCCATGTCGAAGGACATACCCAATGGCAAGCAGGACAACGGTTCCTTTTGTGGTTTCTGCCCCCTCATAAATAGGCCTGTCCATCTCCAAACCATCAAAGTCACGAGGAGCATCCTATAAAAGAAAGAAAAAAAAACATTATAATATTAGCAATATACGTTAAAGTGAAGCGCATATACGTGCGGAATACATGTACATGTGCTTCTGTGTCAAAGATACTTGGTACATAAATTATACTGCCATAATTTTTTAACAGTCTTCGAGTGAGGACAGTGGGATGGATAGTGATTGAGAAGATGAGAGGGTGGACATGTGGCTCCACCAATATGAAAGGTGGCCACAAACTTTGTGATGAATAGGCCTAAATACTAGGGCTGTACCCGAATATTCGACTATTCATTCGTTGGCCAACTATTCGGGTTTCAATTTTATTGTTCGGATATTCGTTTTTTTATTTTTTTCGAAAAAAAAAAATATTTTTCTAAATATATGCATATATATATCAAGACGAATTGCCATATTCTTATACTATATTTATACTTTTGAATTGCACTGTTAAAATGCGGAAATATATAAAATCTCCTGACATCGCGTTCACTCACAGTCACAAACGCAAACGGCACGCTTCACCTCGCTTCACCTCGTTTCACACACCTGAACACAAAATGCCGAAGACTTCAGCTGTGTGGGACCATTTTAATTTGGACGACGGTAAGAAGAAGGCAGTGTGCCAAATATGCAACAAGAAACTGGCCAGTGGCACAACAACTCTGAAAAGTCACCGGATGCTGTAAATACTAGCCTAGCTTAGCTTAGCTGTTGTCAAGTTGCCATGATGAAGCTGCTTTATCCGCCGTACAGTAACGTTACACATGGTAAAAACGTGCACTTACTTTGCTTGGAAAATAGTTGCAAGCAAGCAACCGAATTGTTTTTTATATTAGTTTTTCAATTTGATCTGAATACTGAAAATAATAGGAGCAATGTGGGAACATCTGGGGCTAAGGCAATTATTGGCATACAGTTCGTTCATTTATTTTTCGTTCTTCATTTATTTAAATACTGTTTACTGTATCGGTAACAAGTGTTACACTGTTAGGCCTACTGTTACGGCTATGTTATTAAAAGTATTGTTGTTATAACAGAAATATGTGTTATATACGGAATTTGGGTCCAGATTTGGTCCCCGGGCGCTGCACTGCGGCTGGGTTAAATGCAGAGGACACATTTAGTTTTAATGTATGTGAGTACTGTTGTGGCAGATATCTCTGCTCCGCGCCGATCCTATATGAGTTTGCTTTAAAAGAAGGAAAACTTAAAACAACCAGGATAGGGGTTAAACAATAATCTGTTTTAATGATAAACGGTAAGAATACATTACACTTTCAAAGGAGTGGACCCCACCCCCTGCTCTGGTCCAAATGCCGGGAGAACCTTCATCTTGACGGCAGGAGCAAAAGAGAAAGAACTAAAAGATAGAATAGGCTTACATGCAGAAAATAAACCAGGAGGAGCTGTGGTCATAGCAAATCAGCGCAAGCCAGCAGAGGACATGGAAACAAGAGTCTCTAGCTGTCTCATATTACTGCAGCTTTCATCCACACACCCCCTTTTTGCACATTCCAGAGACTTGAGTTGTGTCTAAAGAATATCCCCTTGTTCACAAAGATAATACATATTAATACTCTCAAATGTCCAGCTTCTGGTTACACAGACTGCTTATTATGAATACAAAGTAATTAAACACACACATATACTATTCAATATATGTAGACTTCCCTGAAACATGACATACTGGAGATCTTAAGCAGAAGGTACTCTCAACCACCTAGCCCACTGTCCTGCCTAACTATACCTCCCCCACAGAGTAATACAAACTGTTTACTCCAAGCACCCCAGAATGTTCATGCAATTTCAGTCCTCACATTTATGAAAGGATAAAACAGAGAAATCAATACAAAACACAAACACAGGTATTGTTTGAACAGTATTCACTTAACTGCTACTATTGATAATTACCAGAGAAACTCCAGGGGCCTCTTTCAATATCTGGAAATTGCAACAAGACTTTCTGCCATTTCAAATGTAACACTCTTCCCAAATATCAGATGATAATAATCTTCAGTACTGAGACAAAAAATAAATAGAAATTGTAATTGTATGCTCTTTATGCGCTTCTGCTTAACAGCGTGTTGTCAGGTGTCTCGGATTCGGAGCGTGTTATGAAACCTTTTTGGAAAAACATCTTTTATTAAAAAAAAAGAAATCTCTCATTACTACCGAATATCCGGAGCCCGAAAAATGGTATTCGGGACAGCCCTACTAAATATATAACGCAAATGTATGTTATTGTTTTAAAAAAAAAAACATATTTAAACATTTATAAATGCCAACACAATATGGGCTCCTAGATTTCAGAAAGTTAGGAGCCCAGTTGGCTCCTAAAATGTTCACTGTATTATTGTAGTGTAAATTGTACATAACACCCAATTATATATGGAGTGGATTGTTGGACTCCTTTGAAACAAACAGATAGCAAGTTTAGCACAGGAATGATCAGCTATCATGATAGGATTATAGGAATGGCAGTAAATGTTCCATTAAGATATGTTCACAATATGCCATAAACAGGTTTCTGTTATTTTCTGCCCTTCCTGTCAGAAATACCTTTCTGTCATGTACTTTCATCAAGTAAAAGTCCAATAACAAGTAAATAATGTGTGTAACCATCAGGTACCAAGTATCAACAAGTACTAACAGGTCTGTACTCAAGCACTGTACACGTTCAAGCACTTTGAGGCATTGGAGCCAACCCTGGTTTCAAGTGGGTTTTTTACCACTGTCTTTGTTCTTGTCTTTTGTGTTGTGTATTATTACTGCCTTCTTGACTATAAGGCCTGTTAAAATATATGCTTAATACACAATTACTCACTCTATTGTCTCCAACAGGACCAATCCCTTGTTCATTCTCAGCAACATCTGGCTGCTGATCCACTGCATCTAAATATGAGTCAACATTGGCCTCTTCTCTGTATTCAATGGTATGAGAAACAGGTGTATCGCTGTATGCACATGCAGCATCACAGCTGTCAGATGATCCACCTGATATGTCACAAGGGCTCACTGATTCACTCGAGATATCACATTGCCCAGCGCCTTCTGCAGAGCTGCTACCTTTGTCGGGTGATCCTGGGACTGCCTCACACGCGGCATGTTCCGGAATTTCGTGACAGTTGCCCTCTGATGAGCTGGCATGAGCCACAGGTCCTGAATGCAGCCTCTGTCCATGGGCACCACGATGTGTTGCATTGTCAGATTGTGACAACTCGTCATCAGATTCAGGGCCAACATCTAGCCCTATCGGTTGCTCACGGCGGCAAACTAAAATATTCAATTATGGTTGTTAAAAGGAACAATGGCAAATGATTTTTGTACATTTCCTTATCTGAGGAAGGTTTTGAACTAGTGATTCTCGCCTTTTGCACCCCCCTTCCTCCTACGACACAAGACATGAGCAACACTGCAACAGGGTGGTTTGATTCAAATCATTTGATAAGTCTGAATTGTATAGTTGTTAATAAGAACATAATTTGGTACTTATAACAATAACTCATTTAGTTGTTATGTAACACAACTTTAATTTAAAATAAATGATTTACATCAATTGAAATCGTTATTAAATAAAATAATCCATTTTGTTTTATATTCTAAATCCAGTTTTTTTTATCAACCATTGTAATTTGTATCCAGCTACCCAACTCCCAGTTATGCAGTATGCATGCTGGTCCTGCCCAAAGTCTCACTGGAGCCTGGTATAGATTAAAAATAATGTCCTGTCTTCTGGCTGTCTGTGAAGGAATTATATATCGTTAGCCTAATAGCATAATTGCCTAAGTCATTTTTTGGCCAAATTGTGATATCTGCCTAACTTTACTCTCCTACCACTGCTGCATCACCCTGCCTTATTGCCTATGTCCACAGCCTATCAGAATGCATTTTAGAGTCCAAAATCACTATCTGCCTAAGTCATCGCTTTGACTGAGGCATTTTTGCAGGGCACTTTTCCTTGTTTTCCAAAAACATTCAAATATGACTTGGGCAATTATGCTATTAGGCTAACGATATTACCCACCTTTCTTTTGTCATAGTGATTTTCTGTATCGTGCTGTGGACTCTGGTATTTGTAACGAGTCATCTGTTAGATACTGTTTATAGCGCTTCTTTGTCGGGTTCTTCGGCACATCCATGGTCTACATCTAAGGTGCAAAGAATCAATAAAATAAATTAAAATCATGACATTGTAGCATTTTTGGCAACCGACTATTAATCTGCATAATAAGTTATCTACTATGACCACCCTGTTGACATATCATAAACATGTATTATGCTATCAAGTATTTATAAATTAATTCTGTCTGTCAAAAATGGCTTGAGTTGTCAAATTTATAAATGAAATATTTTGGTTTAATTGATAAATCAAATTTTTTCCAATTTCACCCGATTATATTTCTTATCATTGTCATATTTCTTATGACTAAAGCATTATTGTGTAACTACAGGGGAGGATACAGGAATTTGGAACGGAGGGGGAGGGGGGGGGGGGGGGGGGTCTACCAGGGCTAGAAATTAACTTTTTGGGCTGGTTACGTGGTAGCAAACTTGTTAACCTGAATAAAGATCGAGTATCGGCGCGATCGCAATATCATTAAAGCGGGCGGTAATCGTGTTTTATTCATCTTTATCTGACCACCTGCAGGTTTCTATGTGGTGAAGTAGGTGCTGCTTTCAAGCTTGAAATGGAGATCCCCAAACATGTCTTTTTTTCACCGAATGCAAACATGTTGAGAGCAAATGCACACCACCGCATAAGTAGTTATTACCATGCCGCTTCAATCACATTAGTATGCATACAAAGTGACAGGTGACACGCCCCCAATTATGCAAATGAGCTAAGTCCCGCCTCCCCTCGCCTCCCATTGGTCGAGAGCCTTTTATCAGAGCTAAGTCCCGCCTCCCATTGTTTGAGACCCTTTGATGTGAGGGGTGATGTGTTATAACGGGTAGGTGTGAAAAGCCCCCCTGTGGAGTGCGTTTGTTGTCTAATTCTTTGATGTGTGCGATTAAGGTAGTCTCTTTGAAGTTATGCTGTCTGGTCCCTCAGGGGGTTATCTAATCTAAATAGCCTTAGATGTTTTGCCCTTTGATGTGGTATGTTATAAGCCTGTGATGTTAATCTAGGTATTTTTATGAGTGAGACATGTTTTGTTGTCTAATTCTTTGATGTGTCCGATTAAGGTAGTCTCTTTGAAGTTAGGCTGTCTGATCCCCTCAGGGCTATCTAATTAGCCTTGGATGTTTTGCCCTTTGGTGTGGTATTGTTATAAGCCTATGATGTTAATCTAAGTATCTCTGTGAGTGAGACAGCCTACCCCCCGCCCCCCTCCCAGCCCAGCCTCTCCCCCTTTTCTCCACCCCTTCCTATGGCTAGGAGATTGTGGGAGGTGGAATTAGATGAAAATAGAAATATGCTCAAAACTAAATAAAAGACAGTAATTCCACTTACCAAGTCACCTTTCAAAAAGAAAAGTGACCAAGACATGCATGTGAAAACTTACCATTCGGAGAGCCAGTCAAGAAACGAATGCTGGTCAGACGTCTACAGCCAGAGATCTGTGCACTAACTTATCTCGCACCCTCTTTTGGTCAAGCAGGCTGCTCCCCCTACCTCTAAGAACAATTAACACACACACACACACACACACACACATTGGAGATGCCCTTTTGATGTGGGGGGTTTGAGATAAGACACCCCTGGTTAAGACACCCCTCTGTGAGGTGAGAAGCGAGGGGGTGAAGTTAATTTGTTAAGACGTTCAAACTAAATAAAACAGCCATTATTTTTCACTCACTAAGACACCTAACAACGTTATTGTCCTCTCTAGATTTGATCCAGGGTTTTGTAGTAGTATTTACCATGGTATATAACTTAGACTAAGTTAACTATCTAAACACTCAGAGTCCTTTACCTCACCTGAGCTTATCCAGAGCTTGACTGACACACAGAGACCAATCAAGGGCTTTGATTTATGAGCTGTATGACAGTGGCCATGTCGGCAGGCCACATCATGTAGACAGCCAGTCACCCTGTGTGAGGCAGGCCCACATGTGCGCAGCATTGCGTTCAAAATAAATAAAAAACTAAATGGGTCGCGAAATATACTTGGGCGGCCGTTAATATACTGGGCGGCCCACCCAAGTAAAGTCTATGTGTGGGAAATCCTGGAATATCAGATACAATTAGCATCTAACCAGAAGTGCGAATGAAGCAGTGAACTGCAGTATATTTGATATACATCCAATATATAAAAGGTTATGTTAATATTGATCAGCTGGTCAGAAACTTGACTCCATAGGAAATATAAAAAGATATATGTTGAGCGTGATCATAACTTTCCAATAGCACAAAGTTGCAGATCCGCTGTTGCAGGTTTAACCATTCAGTCAGCCAGGTGTAAAATATGCATTTATTATCACCTTTTCTATTTGGCCAACTAGTGATAATTAAATGATACCCTATTTATTTAACTATGTTTTTCTCTGCTAACAATGCTTTACTTAAAACTGTAAACATATGGGATGATAAGGTCGTTCCTATATCTAAACACCTTGGTGATAATCATACAAATCCTTCAACAAAACAGGTCTTTCTGCCGAAGCGTTTACAAATGAATGAGAGTATATAATCCGCCAGCAGTGACATTTTGTGGGTATCTTTATCCTTACTCACAGTTTCTGCCATCAGCTCAAAAAACTGAGAGCAAATAATAATGGACTAAGACCGTAAAGAAACCAGAAGAGATTCACAATTAAGAAGCTGGAAGGACTTCAACAATCAACTTCGACTGATTCATTATCAAAATAGTTGATGAATAATGAAATAATTGACAACCAGTCGATTCATCTCACAGCCCTAAGACCGTAGCTCGGCTGCTGCCCTTACACGACCCAAAGATCTCTGAGCTGCTGCATCTCATCTTGTAGAACAGAGGACTCTTTTTTAAGTAAATACATTATAGGGTTAAAATAAGATATATATGTGGTGGAATTAGTTTAAAACAGCCACCTTACACTTTTTAGTTGTCCTCTCTAAATTAGATGTAAGGGTTTTTTAAATGATTAGTGTTAATTAAGGCTATTGTTATTTTGGTTTATATGGGGATAGGAGTTCAACTTTTAAAAATTGCACAGGATCATTCTAAGAAGAGTGAGAGTGCTAATGAGCCAGCACCATACCTCCTCTATGCATTTTGTTGACCTGTGTCTGATCTTGAAAAACTCTGGTAAGTACTTTCTTTATTTTATTTTATAATATCATGTAATTATTAAATGTTGTTTTTTGGTAGGGGTTAAACTAGTATATTATGTGGATAGTATATTATTAGATACTTAAAAATGTTATGTCTTTTCTGTTTACAGTAGAGACCCTGTGTGCTGAAATCTACTCAGAGTACTTCATGGTAGTGGTCAGCTTTTTTAAACACAAAAGTGTATCTTTCAGTAACTTTCTCAGAGAATGTAAGCATACATCTGTCAATTGTTCAAAACAGCCTTGTTTCACTGGAATAACCTCAAAATCACAAAATACCATTAAGTGTCAGAATCCTAACGAAATCTACTCAGAGTACTTCATGGTAGTGGTCAGCTTTTAAATACAGAAGTGTATCTTTCAGTAACTTTTTGAGAGAATTAAGCATAAATCTGTCAAATGTTCAAGACAGCCTTTTTTCACTGAAATAGCATAAAAATAACAAACTGGCTGAAACTGTACAGTGAATTGGAGAAATTACAGCACAGAGTTTTCTACCACGACACAGATAGTATAATCTATGTGACAAGATAGGGGCAGTCTCCAGTACTTTCATGGTAGTGGTCAGCTTTTTAAAAAGAAAAGTGTATCTTTCTGTAACATTTTGAGAGAATTAAACATAAATCAGTCAAATTTCAAAACAGCCTTCAATGAAATAGCCTCAAAATCACAAACTGCCATTAAGAGTCAGATGCTTTACGAAATCTACTCAGAGTACTTCATGATAGTGGTCAGCTTTTAAACACAAAAGTGTATCTTTCAGTAACTGTTTGAGAGAATTAAGCATAAATCTGTCAAATGTTCAAAACAGCCTTCACTGAAATAGCCTCAAAATCACAAACTGCCATTAAGAGTCAGAATCTTAACAAAATCTACTCAAACAGAGTACTTTCTACAGATGACTCCTCCCACTCAACGCAATAAGTCCCACCCCACTCAGCAAATCATATAAAACTATGGACCCTACTAAGATGACCGTTGAAAACTAGCCATGGATCTGAGAAAAACCAAGTCTGATGTAGCCTCCCCTTATTATCACCAGGATAAAGGATATGGGTTTAATGACTGGATGTTACAAAGTAGGGGAGAGGATGTTCCCGAAGAAGAGCTCTCCTCTATATCATATCCATGTAAGGTCTTTAGGACAAAAGAGGACCATGATAACATGACATATGAAGAATATCTTTCTTTAAAAGATAGTATTATAGATAACCTTAATAGAAACAGTATATCTCATACCACTCGCCAAGATCGCAAACGACAATTAGCAGAAAAGAAAAAGTAAAGAAAACCGAAGAAAAAGAAAAAGCAAAATGAAAAGGAGAAGAAAAATGAAAAGCAGACGCAGAATGCGAATGAAAAGAAAAGGGGTAAAAGGACGGAAAACGAAAAAGACAAAAAGAAGGAAGGTGAAAAGAAAAAGGAACAAAGTGAAGAAATGTCAACTAGAGTATGGTGTTGTAGAGCCATTACCGGATCATAATAATCTTATAGATCATCTACCGCTAACCGACTGCTGCGAATGTGTTGAGCAAATACCAAAAGCAATGGCAGAGCTTTGCTTCAATATAATGAGAGAAAACGCGCGATACTGTGGAATTTCCCTAATTGGCGACAGTGCAAGAACACGTATTAAAACACTGTTGGAGGATCTCTATTCTAGTATCGGTTGTCATTACATCGAAGGATACGCCAAAATGTGTGACGACATAGACAAAGCTTTTGAAGACAATTATATGGTACCTGCCCTTACAGCTAAACAAATCCTACGCCAGGTATTCAACAGACCACAAGAAGCACAAGAACGATAAACCGATCACTGTCAATGAAACGCGGAGAGAAGCAGCAGTGCAAATCGTTAAGTCTATTACCTTGTATGCACTACGACATTAACTTGGTAAAATGTAATGTGTTTTTATGAAAATGTGTTGAAGGATGTGTTTTCAATTAAACAACCATAACAAAATGAAAATGTCTTTTTATTTTTGCTTTCATATATAGTAATAGTATTGTAAACGAAACATTTAAAGTGTATCATGTGCTGTGGTATGAGATATACTGTTTCTATTAAGGTTATCTATAATACTATCTTTTAAAGAAAGATATTCTTCTTATGTCATGTTATCATGGTCCTCTTTTGTCCTAAAGACCTTACATGGATATGATATAGAGGAGAGCTCTTCTTCGGGAACATCCTCTCCCCTACTTTGTAACATCCAGTCATTAAACCCATATCCTTTATCCTGGTGATAATAAGGGGAGGCTACATCAGACTTGGTTTTTCTCAGATCCATGGCTAGTTTTCAACGGTCGTCTTAGTAGGGTCCTTAGTTTTATATGATTTGCTGAGTGGGGTGGGACTTATTGCGTTGAGTGGGAGGAGTCATCTGTAGAAAGTACTCTGTTTGAGTAGATTTCATTAAGATTCTGACTCTTAATGGCAGTTTGTGATTTTGAGGCTATTTCAGTGAAGGTTGTTTTGAACATTTGACAGATTTATGCTTAATTCTCTCAAACAGTTACTGAAAGATACACTTTTGTGTTTAAAAGCTGACCACTACCATGAAGTACTCTGAGTAGATTTCGTAAAGCATCTGACTCTTAATGGCAGTTTGTGATTTTGAGGCTATTTCATTGAAGGCTGTTTTGAAATTTGACTGATTTATGTTTAATTCTCTCAAAATGTTACAGAAAGATACACTTTTCTTTTTAAAAAGCTGACCACTACCATGAAAGTACTCTGTTTTATTAGATTTCGTTAGGATTCTGACACTTAATGGTATTTTGTGATTTTGAGGTTATTCCAGTGAAACAAGGCTGTTTTGAACAATTGACAGATTTATGCTTACATTCTCTGAGAAAGTTACTGAAAGATACACTTTTGTGTTTAAAAAAGCTGACCACTACCATGAAGTACTCTGAGTAGATTTCAGCACACAGGGTCTCTATTGTAAACAGAAAAAACATAACATTTTTAAGTATCTAATAATATACTATCCACATAATATACTAGTTTAACCCCTACCAAAAAACAACATTTAATAATTACATGATATTATAAAATAAAATAAAGAAAGTACTTACCAGAGTTTTTCAAGATCAGACACAGGTCAACAAAATGCATAGAGGAGGTATGGTGCTGGCTCATTAGCACTCTCACTCTTCTTAGAATGATCCTGTGCAATTTTTAAAAGTTGAACTCCTATCCCCATATAAACCAAAATAACAATAGCCCTTAATTAACACTAATAATTTAAAAAACCCTTACA
Source organism: Harpagifer antarcticus (assembly GCA_902827135.1). NCBI lineage: Eukaryota > Metazoa > Chordata > Actinopteri > Perciformes > Harpagiferidae > Harpagifer > Harpagifer antarcticus. Next base: position 18,013,486 of record CADEHL010001005.1, read on the forward strand.
TCTAATTTAGAGAGGACAACTAAAAAGTGTAAGGTGGCTGTTTTAAACTAATTCCACCACATATATATCTTATTTTAACCCTATAATGTATTTACTTAAAAAAGAGTCCTCTGTTCTACAAGATGAGACGCAGCAGCTCAGAGATCTTTGGGTCGTGTAAGGGCAGCAGCCGAGCTACGGTCTTAGGGCTGTGAGATGAATCGACTGGTTGTCAATTATTTCATTATTCATCAACTATTTTGATAATGAATCAGTCGAAGTTGATTGTTGAAGTCCTTCCAGCTTCTTAATTGTGAATCTCTTCTGGTTTCTTTACGGTCTTAGTCCATTATTATTTGCTCTCAGTTTTTTGAGCTGATGGCAGAAACTGTGAGTAAGGATAAAGATACCCACAAAATGTGACTGCTGGCGGATTATATACTCTCATTCATTTGTAAACGCTTCGGCAGAAAGACCTGTTTTGTTGAAGGATTTGTATGATTATCACCAAGGTGTTTAGATATAGGAACGACCTTATCATCCCATATGTTTACAGTTTTAAGTAAAGCCGCCCAGTATATTAACGGCCGCCCAAGTATATTTCGCGACCCATTTAGTTTTTTATTTATTTTGAACGCAATGCTGCGCACATGTGGGCCTGCCTCACACAGGGTGACTGGCTGTCTACATGATGTGGCCTGCCGACATGGCCACTGTCATACAGCTCATAAATCAAAGCCCTTGATTGGTCTCTGTGTGTCAGTCAAGCTCTGGATAAGCTCAGGTGAGGTAAAGGACTCTGAGTGTTTAGATAGTTAACTTAGTCTAAGTTATATACCATGGTAAATACTACTACAAAACCCTGGATCAAATCTAGAGAGGACAATAACGTTGTTAGGTGTCTTAGTGAGTGAAAAATAATGGCTGTTTTATTTAGTTTGAACGTCTTAACAAATTAACTTCACCCCCTCGCTTCTCACCTCACAGAGGGGTGTCTTAACCAGGGGTGTCTTATGTCAAACCCCCCACATCAAAAGGGCATCTCCAACGTGTGTGTGTGTGTGTGTGTGTGTGTGTGTGTGTGTGTGTGTGTGTGTGTGTGTGTGTGTGTGTGTGTGTGTTAATTGTTGTTAGAGGTAGGGGGAGCAGCCTGCTTGACCAAAAGAGGGCGCGAGATAAGTTAGTGCACAGATCTCTGGCTGTAGACGTCTGACCAGCATTCGTTTCTTGACTGGCTCTCCGAATGGTAAGTTTTCACATGCATCTCTTGGTCACTTTTCTTTTTGAAAGGTGACTTGGTAAGTGGAATTACTGTCTTTTATTTAGTTTTGAGCATATTTCTATTTTCATCTAATTCCACCTCCCACAATCTCCTAGCCATAGGAAGGGGTGGAGAAAAGGGGGAGAGGCTGGGCTGGGAGGGGGGGGGGGTAGGCTGTCTCACTCACAGAGATACCTAGATTAACATCACAGGCTTATAACATACCACATCAAAGGGCAAAACATCTAAAGTTATTTAGATTAGATAACCCCCTGAGGGACCAGACAGCATAACTTCAAAGAGACTACCTTAATAGCACACATCAAAGAATTAGACAACAAACGCACTCCACAGGGGGGCTTTTCACACCTACCCGTTATAACACATCACCCCTCACATCAAAGGGTCTCAAACAATGGGAGGCGGGACTTAGCTCTGATAAAAGGCTCTCGACCAATGGGAGGCGAGGGGAGGCGGGACTTAGCTCATTTGCATAATTGGGGGCGTGTCACCTGTCACTTTTTATGCATACTAATGTTATTGAAGCGGCATGGTAATAACTACTCGCATATTATCGCCCAGGACCTCGTTCTGGCAACGCAGAATCTGTCCGGCCTATAGAGTTCACATAATATATAGGGTCTAGTAGTAGTACTATGGATCCCTAAGCATGATAAAGACTCACTTTCTCACGCGATTTTGGTTTTCACGACGCATATATTGTGAACAGGATCAAGAAAATAACGTTTACCGTAGCCGTGTTCTCAAGCGTGTACGGATGATGATGCCGAATAGGCTCTGTGCACAAGATGGCGTCTATCAACTTCCGGCGGCTGGGTGTGAGGCCGAGTACTTCCGGTTTGAGTACAGAGTTTTGACAGCTTGACAGTTTGTTATGACACACCGAGAGCAAGAATGAGCGGATTTCGGGGTAAAGCGATTGGCCATCCAGCATGTAAGAAAGTCCAACCCTGTCTCCTAAAAATTACGTTCCCACAGAACTAAACTGCATTCTCAACTATGTTTAGCTAGAAGCATATTTTCTTCCACGTTACGTTTGTCATGAACGTATCTTAAATACCTTTATTTTCAACATATCTTTGGCATTTATTGTCTTGCTTATAATAATGATAGTCATTTATAAATATCATTTTAGAGCACACCTTTGAAATCGACAATCGGGTTGGTTTCCCCAAAAGTGGGCGGGGCTGTAAAGTGACGTAGATTTTACTCTCATCTATTATTCAAAACCATTCTATTTATTCTAACGTAAATTACATGCCAATGTTTTATCTTTTTATTTATTTTAAATCGTATAATGTCGGACTTTTTTTCCGTCTGTGAGGAAAATAAATGGGGCTGAGAGCCTCAAAATACTGAAATCTGTATTTTTTAAAATCTTTTCCTTCTAATTTGTTATTCTTTTCTAAATAACACACTGTTATTTACTCAACAATAACACACAATTATCTTTGTTTTTATTTATTCGTTTAATTCTATAATCACAAAATACGTCTCCTTGCAGTATCAATAGTAATTCGGCTGACTTTTATATTTGATCCAATTGGTATATAGTTTATATTTACACCATAACGGTACAGAGCTGATAGAAAAGGACTTGTAGTTTTTAAAGATATTACTGATTTTCTTTGAATTAAAGAATGTAAATACTGAGTTGAGAGAATAGCCAGGGGTTTTGGGTGATGGCAGACACATCTATGGAATCACAATTTCAATAGCTTACCATTAAATGACGGATATGCCTTTCTGTCTGTGATGTTTTACAAATCAGATATTAGTGTGTAGAAGTAAAACAAGAGAAATGGTATAGCAATATCCTGTAACATTATGTAAAAACATGAATAAAACTAGTAAACTACACATCTTCAGATGTTATACATACATAAGTGTCCTACACTAATAATACAAAGTTATTATTAGTATGCTGTGTGTACCTTGTCTGCACCGCCTAGTGGTTAAAGCATGTTATTGAATTATTTTTGTTGAATAATGTTATTTGATTAAAACAATATTAAGAGTACATACTTTCATAGGGGGAAAGTAGAAGGTCAATGATAGAAATATAGAATATAAAAAGATTATATTTTTATATAATATAACTCACAGCTGTGGGGCCACGCCCCTCTAATTAGTTAACTCTCTACAGCTGATGGGCGACAGCAGAGTGGCCCTGCCTATATTTTAATGCAGGCTTGAGTGCCCGACTGAGACCTGTGTTACAGGATCACTTGAGCAGATCTGAGATTTAAAATCTCTCAAAAGCGCCGTTTTAGCTACAATAACTGCAGAACAATTATACAGAGTAGAATAAATGAAACAGAGAAGTCTAATTAAACAAGAATATAACTTACAGTGGTTTCTGCGTCAACAGGTAGTGTCGTCACCCGGTCGAGATGCACACTGTTAATCTGACCCATTCACAAAACGAACATGCGGAGCCGAGGTGGGTTTTAAAACCACTAAGACTCCAACAACAGCATGAAGTTATACGTTGCCCACAAGCCAGATGCAGTTGGAATAACCATCAAGTAATATCCATGTATGTTAATGTGTTGTGCTTTGAAACAAACTTGTTACTGTTTTATGATTATTTTTTTTTTAAATAATCACATTTTAATCAAATGTATTAACATGTCCTTTTTTAAATATATTTGTTTAATCTGCAATGTTTCAATGCTATCAAATATGTATAGGGTTAAATCAGGAAGAGTTTGTCGTATATAGGTTCCGGCAACTCAATTGTGTTTTATAACTTACTTTATTTATTCTTGTTTTATGTGGTTCTTAGCAGATTGTTATTTGCATTGGTTACACTTAATATCTTGGCTTTTAATTGTAGGCTCATCTCATCTTTTCACATGCCGAAAAAATCACATTAGTGAGTTTACCCAACTCCTAAGATTGTTTGGAAACTGTTGACACATTGTTTTTAAGTTTTAGCAAAGTAACACGATCTTGAGTAGAGGAAAACTAAAAAAAATGCAGAAGTTGACTAAACTCTTAAAATTGCTTGGAAACTGTTGACACATTATTTTTTCCAAAGCAACAGTGTTTACAGTGTGTGGGATATCTGACCTCTACAGAGTTATGGTATGAAACGTGACTGTAACCTATTTTTAATGAGTCATTTATTATTTCTTACATTAAGAGAAGCAATCAACTTCAAGAACTGCTTCGTAAAGATGGCCAACAAAGCAGTGGAATTTTGAATATTTAAACCCCACTTTTTCAAATCAGAATTCAAATGATTGTTGCTTCTCAATCTTGAAAGATTACGTTCTGTAGTAACTTAAACAGGAAATAAATAATTATTTCCATTACACAACATCTACATTTCCAGAACTGCTGGACACAATCTGTGTCTTAACATCTTGATAGGGTTAAGACCAATAAGATTGATGTGACAGACCTTGACTGGACTAAAAGAAGTTGAGAGCTTGAAATGAAAGCAATATTATGTGGGTGCACTGTCTAACCTTCTAGGATCTTAATAAGCTCTTCACAAGTCTCGCATTACTTTGTCTATTGGTTATATCTCCAGCTGAAAGGCAAACAATTCCATACTGCCTGTGGTATGAGGATACAAAAGCTTTATATCTTGGAGGCTTTTATTATAGAGACCATTTTTCAATATGTGGAAGAGATAGAACAAAGGTAGATAACCTCTACTAATATGGTTTGATAACCCTGCAGCTGATGCGTTTTAATCACATAAGTGTAATTTCCGAACAAAAATAACTCCCTTACAAAGGATTTGGCACAAGGACTGAAATTGCTTGCAGAAATGTAATATCCATATCCAGCTTTCTCGTTGACACACATTTTTGGTACCAACCAATCCAAGGTTCAACCCCCCAAGCATCAAGTATGCTTCGTAGGACATACTGTAACTAACATCATCACAAATGTTAACGTATGTCACTTTATCTTTTGGTAATTCTACTTAGTATCATGCTCTGTCGGGTAGGGGTGTAACGGTACACGTACCGAAATGATTCGGTACGGGCCCTTCGGTTCGGTACACGTGTGTTCCGAAGTGTACCGAACGAATATAACGTTAAACGTAAAAAATTGAGAACGTGAACCACTTTTTGGAAGTAATCTCAGGTGCTGCGTCGCAGCATTCAGAGTAATTTGCTCACATTGGGTTTAACACGTCATAGAGCGAGCAAGTCATTTCATTGGACGAGAGGCATACTATGAGAGCTGGTCACAGGGATGCGTTCAAATGTAGTCAGTAGTTTGAGGAACTGTCGAAATGGCGAACGCAGATAAAGTTGAGCTCGAAAATCCTCCAGCATCATTGAAGTCTCCAGTTTGGGAACAAAGACAGGTGGACCGAACCAAAGCTGTTTGTCGGCATTGTTCAACTAAAATTGGTTACGCGGCTGGCAATACATCAAACTTGCACACTCATTTGAAAAGGCATCACCCAAACGTGAATATCACTGGTACCAAAAGAAAAAAGACTGAAGTGCAAACCCAACTCCCACTAGCATTTAAGCCTCCACCACTCGCAAAAAGTTTAGACCGAGCCAAAGCTATTAAATACGCCAAATATCCTTATGTTGCCATGTTAGCAAAGCGCTACCTGGCTGTATCTGCTACCTCTGTCCCTAGCGAGTGTGTTCTCCACAGCAGGAGACATTGTTAGTGCCAGCAGATCTGCCCTTTCGGCAAGCAATGTGGACAAGTTAATTTTTCTTTAAAAAAACATGAAAATACAATGACAAGCAAGTCCTAATGTCAAACTAGCTGCTTAGGTACTAGTACAGTAAAGTTAAAATACAGATTATTTCAGTTCATCGAAATGCTGCACCTTCATGTTTATTTTATTAGATTTTGTATTTATTTGAGTACATTATTAATAATATTATTACATTATTCACAGTTTAATAATAATTAAAAAAACCCAAAAAATATTTTATTTTTTGTGATAATGTTTTCTGCTGTACCGAAAACGTACCGAACCGTGACCTAAAAACCGAGGTACGTACCGAACCGAAATGTTTGTGAACCGTTACACCCCTACTGTCGGGATATTTTACCGGACTACATGCTAGTGGAAGAACAATCCACTAAACACTTTCCTTATGACTGCAATTTATTACGGGATTACGCAATCTGGATACAAAAAAGGTAACTTTGTTCCCTTACAGTTGCTTAAAGAAGTGACAATCAGATAACTGTTAAATTTCCCCCCCAAAAAATTGGGGATTACTAGAAGATTAACAATGTTAGAGCATTTTGGGTTAGTTCAATCAGGAGAGACTTAATTTTGTTTAAAGAACATTTATTGACACATGCCATATGATAAATGTTAAAGGTAGGGTATGTAAGTTTGAGATACACTTTTTTTTATATTCCATGGAATGCTCTTAACATCCCGATAGCAATGAATATATTAAGTGCTTTGACAAAATATCCATCAAAAAATTTCATCTGTGGAAGCCGTAGTACTGTAAAAACCACGACCAATCATTTTAGCCGGCTAAAATAACTGGATGGCCTTCCTGCCTGTCAGCCTTCCATCTGTGCACAAACTTATCTCGTGCCCTCATTGGTCATGTGCGCGTTTGTGTGTGTTGGAGGAGGGGCTCTAAAAGGAAGTGGCAGATTTGTTTTGGGTTAGTTCAATCAGGAGAGACTTCATTTTCTTTAAAGGAAGGCTCCAGTCATTAGATAGTTAATCAAAACTTCAGTATTTAGTGAAACATTATTTAAACCATACCCTGAAGAAATCAGCGATATTCCCCGGTAAATAATGATTTTATAGCTCTTTTTTATCAAAACCTGTATATTCCGTTAGGCAGCTGCCATTTTGGCCATTTTCAATAGTCTCATGATCCGAAAAACTAGGTTGTGACGTCATCTATGCGTTCACTTTGTAAACACACCACGAAAACATGGCGGAGTATTTGAATTCGGACTCGTCAGCCGAGGAAGAAGTTTAGAAAAAAAGTCCAGGCGGACTTACTTTGAATTATCACTATAGGTATTCATTCCATCCAAATACAACTGTAAAAAAAATAAAAAAAATACTCTGTTATCCTCTTAGGCCCCACAGACCCGGTTCCGGGGCCGAAGTCGCGTCATTTGCAGGAAACAACGTCTAAAGAACCTTAATATTTAATAAACTATTAATATTTTATATCCATATAACGGGAAAAAAACTAATTTAACTGATCTTTTTCATTTTTTTCTTTAAAAAAAACACACAATGCTAACAGTGAGCCTCTGAATTAGCCCCGAGCAAAAAAAATTACCTTTACTGCACCGAAAATCACTCCTAGCTCCCTTATTACTTATCCTGTGTGTGTCTGCCCAAGGACAATTTAAGGTAAAACCTAATAGAGGTGTCATACATAATAACCTAATAAAGTAAATGTAACAACTACTACAGTGCAACAAAACAGGAATATTAAATGTGGTCTCTTAAACATAAGATCTCTAGCATCTAAAGCAATATTGGTAAATGATTTAATATCATATTATAATATTGATATATGCTGTCTCACTGAAACTTGGTTGAAACATGAAGAATATGTCAGCATAAATGAGGCCACTCCACCCAGCCATATCAATATTCATATTGCCCGAGGCACGGGCCGAGGAGGTGGAGTTGCAGCAATCTTTGACTCAAGTTTACTTATCAATACTAAACCAAAATTAAATTATACCTCCTTTGAAAGTCTCGTTTTTAGTCTTACGCATCCGACCTGGAAAACTTTGCAGCCAATCTTATTTGTTACAGTGTACCGTGCACCAGGTCCTTATTCAGAATTCTTATCAGAATTCTCTGAGTTTTTATCAACTTTGGTTCTTAAAACAGATAAAGTAATTATCGTAGGTGACTTTAATATTCATGTTGACGATGATAAAAATAGCCTTACTGTTGCATTTAACTCTATATTAGATTATGTTGGTTTTTGTCAGAGTGTAAATAAACCAACCCACTGCTATAATCACACTATCAACCTTGTTCTGACTTATGGTATTGAAATTGAGCAACTATTAGTCGAACCGCATAATCCTGCTTTATCCGACCATTTCTTAGTAACTTTTGAAGTACTGTTACTAGACTACAAAGCGTTAGTCAAAAGCTCCTGCAGCAGAAACCTATCTGTTAGTGCTATAGCCAAATTTAAGGAAGAGATTCCACCAATACTTAACTCGATAGCATGTCTGCATGTAGGGGAGGAAACTTATACAAAATGTCCACCACCCCAAATTGATCATGTCGTTGATAGTGCCACAGATGCGCTGCGAATAAAATTAGACTCTGTCGCTCCTTTGAAAAAGAAGAAAATAAAACAACATAGATTAGCTCCATGGCATAATGCCGAAACCCGCAAAATAAAGCAAAAGTCGAGACAACTTGAAAGGATATGGCGTTCCACTAAACTTGAAGAATCTCATTTAATTTGGCATATTACTCTCAATGAATATAAGAAAGCACTGCATAAAGCGAGAGCAGCCTACTACTCTTCATTAATAGATGAGAATAAGAATAATGCAAGATTTATTTTCAGCACTGTAGCCAGGCTGACAGAGAGCCATAGCTCGATTGAGCCATAGCTCGATTGAGCCTTCTATTCCCATAGCACTCAGTAGTAATGATTTTATGTGCTTTTTTAACGATAACATTGTTACTCTTAGAAACAAAATTAATGACCTCTTGCCTTTGACCAGTATAGTGATATCAACTCCCGGAAACGTAAGTTCTAATATTACACTAGATAGTAAACTAGAATGCTTTTCAGCCATAAACCTTGAACAATTAAATTCAATGATTCTTTCTTCTAAACCATCAACGTGTATGTTAGACCCAATTCCAACTAAGCTGTTGAAGGAAGTTTTTCCATTAATTAGCACTTCTTTATTAAATATTATGAATATGTCTTTATTATCAGGCTATGTTCCACAATCATTCAAAGTAGCAGTGATAAAACCGCTTCTTAAAAAGCACAACCTCGATCCAGAGGTTTTAGCCAATTATAGACCTATTTCTAATCTTCCGTTCCTCTCAAAAATTCTTGAGAAAGCAGTCGCAAAACAGTTGTGTGATTACTTAAAAAACAATGATTTATTTGAAGATTTTCAGTCTGGCTTTAGAACACATCATAGCACAGAGACAGCTCTGGTCAAAGTCACAAATGACATTCTAATAGCCTCTGACAAGGGACTTGTCTCTATTCTTGTTTTGCTCGATCTCAGTGCTGCATTTGATACTATCGATCATGATATCTTATTGCAAAGACTAGAGCATTTAGTTAGCATACAGGGAACTGCTTTAGGCTGGTTTAGGTCCTATCTATCTGAACGCTCTCAGTTTGTACGTGTCAATGATGAATCTTCCACGCAAACCAAAGTTAGCCATGGAGTGCCACAGGGCTCAGTGCTCAGACCTATTTTGTTCACATTGTATATGCTTCCGTTAGGCAATATTATAAGGAATCATTCTGTAAATTTTCATTGTTATGCGGATGATACTCAACTATATTTATCAATCAAGCCTGATGAAATGAATCATCTAAATAAAATTCAAGACTGCCTCAAGGACTTAAAAACGTGGATGACCTTAAACTTTTTGATGTTAAACACGACCAAAACTGAAGTTATTGTACTTGGCCCGAAGAATCTACGAAACAAATTATCTAAAGATATACTAAATATGGATGGCATTAATTTGGCCTCCAGTGAGACTGTAAGGAATCTTGGTGTTATATTTGATCAGGATTTATCCTTTAACGCCCACATAAAATCAATTTCAAGGACCGCCTACTTCCATCTACGTAACATTGCAAAAATCAGGCATATCTTGCCTCAAAACGATGCAGAGAAACTAGTCCATGCATTTGTTACGTCAAGGCTGGATTATTGTAACTCTTTATTATCAGGGTGTACCAAGAAGTCAGTCAAGTCGCTTCAGCTGATTCAAAATGCTGCAGCTTGTGTACTAACCAGAGTTAGGAAAAGGGACCACATTACTCCTGTTCTGGCTGCCTTACACTGGCTCCCTATAGAACACAGGATAGAATTTAAAATTCTTCTTCTCGCCTACAAAGCCCTTAATGGGCAGGCGCCATCTTACCTTAAAGAACTCATTATACCCTACTGTCCTAATAGGGCATTGCGTTCCAAGAATGCAGGGTTGTTGGTTGTTCCTAGAGTCTCTAAAAGTACAATGGGAGCCAGAGCCTTTTCATATCAAGCTCCACATTTGTGGAATCAGTTTCCAGTTTGTGTTCGGGCGGCAGACACCCTATCCGTTTTTAAGAGTGCGCTTAAGACCTTCCTTTTTGATAAAGCTTATAGTTAGGGCTGATTAGATTCAGCCCCTAGTTTTGCTGATATAGGCTTAGTTTGTCGGGGGACATCTTACTTCTTCCTTCTCTCTGTCTATACCTGTGTACTCTCATGTTCCGATTAACCCAGCTTCCCCAAATGTCTTTCTTTTTGGTGTCTATATATACGCTGGGATCCGGAGTCATGGATGATCCTGCGGTCCTGTGTCCTGCATCGCGAGCCCTGGATCTTGAGTCGTGGCTGTGGTCCTGGATCATAGGTCCTGGATGGATATCCTCGTGGATTCATCTTCCTATTATACACACATGCATTTCCAAACATTTGGACTACCTATGTTGCAAATGTATTATCTTTTCAATTTACACACGGCATCTATTGCAGTCTGTCCGTCCTGGGAGAGGGATCCCTCCTCTGTTGCCCTCCCTGAGGTTTCTCCCATTTTTCCCTTTAAACTGTGGGTTTTCTTCGGAAGTTTTTCCTTGTACGATGTGAGGGTCTAAGGACAGAGGGTGTCGTATTGTCATACTGATATTTTGTACAAACTGTGAAGTCCACTGAGACAAATGTAACATTTGTGATATTGGGCTATATAAATAAACATTGATTGATTGATTGATCCTAGCTGCACATCCAACACATCGTTTATGATCGTAAAGACACAGAATCTAACGTGCTCACTGAAAGATACAAACTCGCGACGTTATCAACAAAAACGTACATCAAAACAAGTGGCGCTAGGTACTAACATGCGCTAGGCTAACATGGCTTACCTTGATCTTTGTCTGGTCTTAAATGGCATTACAACGATAAAAACGATGATGTAGTTAATCCATAGGTTAATATCCAATGTCCCCTTTGAAATGTTCTGATAATCTATAAGCAATAAAACTGCAATTTCGTTATCTGCTGTCCGCTCTGTGCTCCGTGCGCTCTGGGTCCTGCAATTCCTGCTTCCTTACGTAATAAACAATAAGTAAAGTCTGCTGCGTAAGGTGCTTACGCTGGCTGGCATTGGCAGTGCACTGCATCCCCATTAAGTAATGGTTGATTAATAAATCCCATTTTATGTTTCATCATACTCTCAGAGTAGTCGTCCGGAAGCTTGAAATGTTCGCTGCATACATGCGCCTGTGGATCTTTCGGTTCGGGCCGAGCACATTTCGCTAGTCACTGCCTCCGAACGTACTTCCTACGCTTACCCGTTGGCAATAGATGGAACCGAGCATTCCGTGGATTGTTCCTATCCGAATTGTGGCAATATTTCGCGATACAATGAGGCATATTTCTATATAATTGAGAGAGTAACAAAAGTAAACAACATGAACAAAGCACATACGTCAATTTGTCACCAAACGCATAGTTCACGTCACTTCTGGTAAAATAAGTCATGTGACTCGTCAAAATGGCACCGCCCACAGGGTTGATGTTATTTCGGTAATTAATCAGTTTAAAATCACTGATAACGTCATCGGATTAAAAAAAAAAAAAAAAAGACTGGCAGAGACTGGTCTGTTTTATCGGATGATAATTATTTAAAAATGCGTGTCATGAGCATTCCCTCCCTTTAAAGAACATTTATTGACACATGTCATATGATACATTTTAAGTCTTTGGGGATTAGACCCCGATCCTGAAATCGTATATCTAAAGGGGGAAATGCAGCCGTGAGCATATAGGAAACCCCCCCGGGTCTAGACACTGGTGATGATGCTGAAGATCTGGATTGATGAGGAGATGGGATGAAGAGGAGGTGTGATGAGGTCTTTGGATTAACTCTCCTGGCACTGGATATGATGTAAGGAGGTGGATGGGGAGGAGGCGGGCGGCAGCATGAAAACCTAATATCACAGCTGATTGCAGGAGAGAGGAGAACCATTTTAAAGTTTGGCTGCAGCACAATGATTGGCTGCTGGAGAATGTAATAGGTTAAAGAGAACGCCCGTGATGAGCTGATTATATGCAGCTGCGGAGTGAATGTATATACCCAGTCTTCCTGAAAGAACTTGCGCTGAGCTTCATTTGTTAAAAGGAGAACATTTGATTTCTTCTATGTAAACTAATGATCTGAAGGCTGAATACTTGTGTATTTTGTATATATTTATTGTTGTATTTTTTTTTTATCTTAATGTGTGCATATGTATAAATGTGTCTGTTGATTGTGTAGGATATACATATCTGTATTATTGTATTATTTTACATTCGGGATCGTTGGAAACGTCATTTCGATCTCTGTCTGTAAACACAAACTGAGTAAGATTGACATTAAAGTTGACTTTGAATCTGTACGCCTACTGCCTGAATATGCTTTATGATTTTCACTTAATTTGTTCTATTTTTAATTCATCAGGTGAACTTGTATGTTCATAAAATAGTGTGTGTGGGCTTAACTGTATGTATTAAACTAAAACAGAGCATTTTCTGTCAGTTCGTATTGTATTTTAAACTTTATTATGTGCTTATGTGTTTCATTGTTGGTGTATAGGCTACTGCTTTGCTATATCCCAGGAATACATGCTGTCATTTAATTGAGTCATGTAAATCTAATTATTTTTACTTGGATATTTCTAAATGGAGGAAGCTACAGCATCACCGCCTAATTTAAAAACATATTCTGCTCTGTAAAAGATGGTCCAGCATGGTTTTGCATTCAATGTTCCACTACATCACCAACTGTCCAGCACCACCCTAAAGCACAAATGGATTCTGGTGTGCCACTTTTTGGTCCGACTGGCCACTAACAATGACTGTTTCTCGAACACCATTCTTACACTTTGACAGTAATATACACTTGGGTGCAAAAGGGACGTTTTGTGACAGGCTTGTGAAGCTGAGTTGGATCTTGGACTGACAGTGTTATGGGATTTCGTGTGCTACATCTTCACTTTCAATTGGGGAGAATTGCACAATGTTTTTGTTGGTGGGCAGGGTGATGAGAAATATGACAAACGGTTGAAACACACTCATTTAAAATTGGTCTTCTTACCCCCATCATTTAGCTTAAAACCTTATGCCAAGTAATCCTTCTTGTCTTACCCAATACCTCCTTCAAGCTGTTTTGGTACTTAGTTTTTCAATCATTTGGCATTAGAGTTCCAGTCCCAGTTCTCCACTTAATCTCCATCTGGAAAGACTTCCATGCATACTTGAATTAAACCTCTCATGTTTTCTTTAAGAGAGGTATTTTTGTTGAAATTTACTAAGATTTTTGCATAAATGCTCAAAAAGTAGAAGAGAGTTTGGAATTCAAGTCAACAACAACAAAGTAAGATATTCTAAAATAGTTTCGATAACAACAGAATTTTTTTTTAATGTAATTAATTAATGGTAATGTCAGAAACCTGCCATTTAGTGTAATGGTGTGGCTTTTTAGAAAACAATAGATCTTTGTGGCAAAAAAAATCTTCAGGCATAAAATAATCAATTATTGTTGCTTTTTGTCTTTTAATTGGATGTCTTGACATTTAAAAAGCAACTGAACATCACTAGCCTTATCACTTAAAGAGCCTGTGACACGAGTTTCCCCCATCATCCAAACCCATCAATTTGAGTAAATATTGTCCCCTTGAAAACCGTTACTGAACTGATTTTGGATATTTGTACTTTGATAACCATTAATCTGCCCTTCAATGTTGACCATTTTCTGGATCTTCTCGGGGATTCTTCAAGTCCCGCCAAATTATATGTGACGTCATTGCGGGCACATCGCTCCAGCTGCACCGTTCAGGATCCCAGCATCTGCATGTAAATGCACGATGGCGCACACAGCAGCAAGCTCAGACAGCTCAGACAGTTTAATTTTGAACGTGTCTGAGAGCTCATATGAGGCTGAAGGATCGGTTTATGTTGTATCTGTTAGAAGTTTAGGAATTAGGTGCGTCAATATGGGCGATCATACGGTCATGTAGCCAGTGGTGGAATGGGACAAAAAATCATCCTGGGACTCTCGACCGGCCCACTTCGTTACCGCTAGTAAATTGTCAACGGGGGGAGTGGGGGATGTCAGGGGCGGCGAGTGCTGTAGGCTAAGCCTTCTGAAATATTTGTGTCACTGCATCCTGGTAAAATACAAATATAATGTATAATGTCTGTGTTTTTGACATTAGCGCTGCTAGCCACCTGTGCCCTGTACTACGAAGCCAGTTCAACATACCCTGGATATGTTTGAGTAACAAAACAAACTAATAACAACAAACTAACAAACGAGATCTCGCTATGCGGTCCTACGACGCTGGTTATCAACTCGGTAAATCAAGCCAAGGTTTCTCTCACCAGCTGAGAGTGCGTTCACGTGAAAGGGGCGGAGTTAGCTACATTTGACCAATCACAAACAGGGACAAGTGTACCGACAGCGCAGCATCATACTTCATTAATGAAAAGTAAACTAATATTAGACAAATTTGAGCTTTAAACATCCAGGACTTAAACATATAATCCAGGATACAAGCCACAGAGTTGCACCTGCAAGGTGAATACAGAACAACTGGTTAAAAAATAACTAGGCCTATCGAGTGTTTGAAAGCGTATAGTTTTATGATATCACTGCCCCATCTAAGACACGAGTGGATCTGACTTTAATTACATTTGACTCGAGTGTTTCGTCAACATAATGTGTTGCTTAAAATAATACTTCTGCATACAGTATGTGACACTGTATGTGTTGCACGGCCAGATACGGCTGGAGAAGCTGACTCAGATAAGGGAATGATATATTATGATATTATATGATCGATGATCTGATTGATGATGTAATATGAATGATAAGTGCGACACGTCGGCGTCTTCTCTGCATACGGCAGTTTAAACTGTATTTCCTTTATCCTGTAATATGACTTGAGAGATTTAAACTCCGCACACTGAGTTGATCTCTTTTCTATGGACGCCGGAGGCGGGCAGCGTCAGGTTAAAAAAGTTATTTAGCCTTCCCAAACCTGAGCCTCACGCGCCGCCTATGGGGGATGTGCTAGTGACTTATCCGACCGGCCCACTTCGGTACCGGCCCATCGGGATTCGTCCCGATGGCCAGTCCGCCACTGCACCCAGCCCACGTAAACTGTAAACGGGGGGAGCCTCGCTGCGGGGAAACGGTGGACCTAGTGTCCCGATCGGAGTGGGAATAATAATAATAATAATAATCCGTGCATTTTATCCATTAATTTCCCCAACATTGTGGTAAAAAACCCACACGTTTCATCCATGTTGGTGTCCTACAACTACAAAAAGCATCAGTTTGTTTTCTCATAAGGAAATGCAGACCGGCTCAAACAAACGATTTTTAATCATCATCCTCACGATCATTTAATGTATCATATGTTCGCCGAATTGACATGAAAGCACTAATAAATGTAGTTTCATCCACTTGAGTTTACAACTACAAAAATAATCGATTTGTTTTTATATCACATCCTACGGGAGGAAATTCAGCCGCTCTCACTACCGATTTTTAATCCTAATTTATTCATCATCTTCACCACGATCATTTATGTTTATGTTCGCCAAATTGACATGAAAGCACTGACAAATATGAATATACTGTAGTTAACTTCATTAAAACGTTATTAACGTGCCTAAACTCAGTAATTCACCATTTCTACGCATGACAACACACTTTGTCCGTGTTTGGCTCTCTCGCCGCACAGTGAAGCGTTCCCGCATTGACGTCACTTCCGGCTTCCTCCAAAACATCAAAATGAGTCGAAAGAATTTCCCCGCGATGTTCGAAATGATTGATATTTGAGTCATTCTACCAGAAACGTAAATTTCCACATCAAAATATACTGAAGAAAAATTATTTATTTCAATTTCAATAACAGGTCATGTTATAGAGAATATGTTAAACTGTTAGGAACACATATTGTCCCATCTCCGCATGTTTTTATTATTGAATAAAATCCATTTTTAAATGAGTTTCACCCCCTCAGGCCCTGTCACAGACAAATGTGAGTACGGTAGAATGGTTTCCTAATATATTTTTTTAATACAAATAACATTTTCCCATTGATCACATTTCCCTGATTGTATCTAAAATGTTTGTTTAATCCTTTTAAGAATTCTTAGCAACCTATCAGTTAACTGTAGTGGACGGTAAGGAAAGAATAATCACCATGTAGTCATATTGTTGTAAAGAAAATACTTTTACACCAATTATTTTTCTAAACAGCTGATGTGGATATGACCCCCCCACCTCCAAGCTCACAATTGTAGAGGTTATTTCACTTAAAAAATAAATAAATAGTCAATTTCTGTATTATAATTTCCTGTGTGACAGGACTGACCCTGTCGTGACAGGGTTGACAGCTTGTGACAGGACTGACTTAATAGATTGAATTGATTCAGAAAATGTATGTTTGTATTTTTTAAATCTTGTTTTGGTAAGTTTTCCTTTTTAAAATTATTATCATGATTCAATATTAGACTGATGTGGTAATAATCATTTAAGGACACACGATAAGATTTGATAGAAATGTATTGATAACTGCTCGAAGCATTGTTTTAATAAACATATTTATTACAACATAACATTGATAATCTACAATTCATTTCATTTAAGTAATTTAACAGTTCAATACAATTTCATTTTGTTTTTGAAAGCAAAACAAATTATTATTTCAATTGGAGCTAATGACAAGTACGAGGAAACATTTTTTCATCTTCTATTTTGCCAATTTGGCCCAAACTTCTTTTTTTATCTCATGATGACGGCTGGTCACAGGCTAAGGCGGTTGAATGAAACAAATTACATCCTCAAATAGGTACCAGATCATGTCTTCTCTTGCGCGCCTGACACTGCCTCTGTCTCTCAGCTGCACTGACTGGAGCCATTAAACTGCAATTTCCATGAATTAAAACAAATTACTGCCATTGTTACTTAAAGATAATAACCCCCATTACAATATTAACAGGTATTTAAAAGGTCCCCTATTATACTGTTTTTCATTAATATATATTATAATGTAAACCCCTCGCTCCAATTTAGCTGGGGACATGCCATTTTTAAGAACTTCTATTTTTCAAAAGTGTTTTTCAATAAATTAAAAAACACCTGAAACCCTAATGAATCACAGACCTATGTACAAACAACTCACAAAACACAACTATCTCATCAGTTTTAAGATATTTTATGGATTATAATTTGTATTCACTGTAACAATCCCAGGACAGATAATATACGTTTCTGGTAGAATGTCCCATTTATCGGAACGGTATCGCACCTTCTTTTTTAAACTGACGGTTCGAGATGACTAGTAGCCCAATATTTCATTGCACAACAGTGGTTGTGATGCTGTCACAGGCTCTTTAAGCTACTGAATGTATTGTATACCGTGACAAATAAACTATACTTTCCTGAACATTAATACACTACAACTTTACATTCACGGTGGTAGTTATGATGGCCGTACACTTATTATATTTGTGTGCATGATAGGCATCTGACTGTTATCACCAAGCTAAGCTAATTGGTATGATTATGCTCTTGACTAAAATTACAATAATTGCAGTAACATTCAATGCCAAGACACGTGATGCACAGTCAAACACTCATGGACAATAAAGCTTAATTACATTTAGAAACACTGTCACACTGGTGATTAGACTTCATGCATTTAACACTTGTCAGTTAATAGGCAACTTAATATATCTATCAGATATCCACAAGACATTTATACTAGACAAATTATACAGGAACACTTTTTATAAAGAGTTGAAAAATGCTTATAAAAATAACTACTTCAGATATGATAGATAACCAGTTAGAGCAGACAGGCGCTTTGAAAATAATAACACGCTTTTTGAACAGTAAAGCATGTAAACATGTCACAGTAGAGGCATGTTGTGGCAGAGAGGTTTTTACAACCCACCTTGCCTCCGCGTGTCGTTTGGCGAGCTGAATACAATCATAACAGGAGGAAAATCAGAACACACCAGGATAACAGTTTAAACAATAATCTGTTTTAATTATACAAGGTAATAATCCAATGCAATACATTGACTGCTATTATTAATACATATTAATATAAGTAATCAAAAACACACATCTAGTATTCAAGATATGTAGACTTCTCTGACATGGTGGAGATTTTAAGAAGAAGAATGTTTCCTCCCCTTCCTCTCTAGTCTTCTGTTATGAAAAAGCTGCTTCTATTCCATACAGAGTAATTAAACATGTTTAAGCCAACCCCTCCATAATGTTGTAACAATTTAGTCCCCACACATGAAAGAATAAAACAGAGAAATCAATAAAACACAAACACCGGTATTGCTCAGCATAATGAATACACACACATCTCATCCTGCAGTCCCTCATGAATGTCACATGTCTTTCTCTAAGAAAGCCATATTTGTTGGGGTTTACCAGTCATCATCTCATGACCTCCCCAGGACCCGCTAACCAACAAAGCTTAACTGTTCCTATACCCTAAGGACATTTCTGAACTTCCCTTCCACTCCGAAGTCAGCTCACCCAGAATCAGAAGGACCATTGTCTCTCTAATTGTGTGTGACCCACTCGTCTCCTGCTCTTTAGGAGTCTTGAAATGAACGCACATACATTTCTCTCATTAATTTAAGCGTCCAGATTATACAGAAAACTCTTACAGACAATCTACTGAGTTCTGCCCTTGAAAGCCCAAAATGACTGTCTGAAACATTTATCAATGGGTAATTATTTTACTTAAAGCAGAGATCACAGATTGCCCTGTATCCTTACCTACTCAAAAAATAGCCAAAAAACCCACCTCCTGATTATTAACAAGTCAAGTGGAAGAAAAGACCATTTGCGCTGAATGCACTTCTACTAAAAATGGGACTTCATTATAGGAACATCAATATAAAAACCTCTCTATATCTAAAAGGAAAAATTGACTTGTCCATCCAAGTTTTAATACACATATATTAGATGACATTAAAAATGAAGTGGAGCGCGCAAACGTGGTGTTTGGCAATCTCAGGTTCATGACGTGGTTTATCTCCTGCTGTTAGGCAAGTACGGATTATTTGATGTGGGGAGCCCCTTGGGGGGATCAGCTGATCCCAAGTGTGTGAACATTCTTTACCAAATCAAGTTGAGTCATTCAGAAAAAGTACTATATGTTTCAGGTCACAAGTACAGTGAAGAACCTGCAATGCGCTAACTACAAGCCTATGCTCAAATATGGGGAACACTAAAAGAGTTATATGTCTGTGCAATAGGGAAGCAAAAGTATTATTCTAATTACACATGTGACCTGCTCTATCGAAATCAGTCGCATTGACCCGAAGACCCATTTTGAGTTGTATACACTGTTGGAAAGAGGATATTCCTAGCTTTCTAATGATATCAGGATTGTTTGTGTAATATTTGTACAAATATTAAGCGAAATATGTCACATTATATAATGACTGTCACATAGTCATCAGTTTGAGAAAAAGGCCTTTAAAGTGTCCTCTTCTCTGGAATCCATCTATCTGATTGATTATTAGCGGAGCAAATTATCAAAATACTACGGAGGGAAGATATTTTCATTTGGAGGGGAAGCTCGCGAGTGTGTGTGTGTGTATACGTGTGTTGGTGTAATTTTGCGTTTGTGTATATTGTGTTTGTTTCCCGGGGAAAACCCTCACGAGAAACACCGGCTGTTGTTTTGCCTGCTGTGACGTTAAGTTACTCCGTTCTCCGCTTGTAATTATGCCGTTACAAGCTTCAAAGTTGTATTTATCATCTGAATTTGCCGAAACAAGTTTAATATTCAGAAAGCCAAGCCACTTTGTTTGATTGAAATCAGATGAAAACAAACTGTAACGGACCCTGCCGTGTTATCTATGATTACTATCCGCTTACATTCATAATTTCAGCCGGAGGGAGGGGAAGCGGCGCTGTGGAAGAGCAGATTGCGAGTGAGAGGTGCCTGTCATCATCCCTTTACAAGCTTCAAAAATGTATTTATCGTGTGATTTTGGAAGGTTTTCATATTCTGAAAGCCAAGACTTTGTTTGTTTAAAATCAAACAAAACACCCCGAACCCCGGAAAAACTTTTTTTTTAAGTAAATCCACGTTTATTTTAAAATGAGCTGTTGCGACTTACGACTGATTTCGATAGAGCGGGTCACATAATGTGTGTAACCATTGTCCTTGGTCACACAGTGTAACTGTTGATCGCGGAAAAGGAAGGACCCAAATGCAGACTACAAAAAGAGGTAAAAGGTCTAGAAACAAAAATGAGCTTTATTTACAAAGCTGATGAGCAAAAAACATGGCATGGATAACATAGGTAGCACAAGGAATATACATCACCCAAAAAACGATCGTGACCAACATGGCGGGAGACAGGAAAAACAATGAACCGACCAGGCACACAGGGGAAGACAAGACTAAATACAGAGAGGGGTAATCACAGGACAAGAAACAGCTGGGTAAGGGAGGCAGAAACACAAGGGCAACAGGTGAACACAATGAGACAATCAGACAGAGGAGGAAAAACACAGGAAGGAAAACAAGAGACAGGGAGAACACAACAGCAAAACAAAACCCATTACCAGACAGACAAAACTAAAACCGTGACATAACACCAAGATCATGACAGAACACCCCCCCCCCCTCAAGGGACGGATTCCAGACGTCGAAAAAATACAGTCCAACACTTTGAAAAGAGAGAGTTCATGGAGGGGCCCGTTGTTGTTTATTCACACAGCGACACACTGACAGCGACACACAACAGGTTTTGATGGTTTTGGTATGGAAATTCCCGAGAAGAAGAAGCCCACCAAGCGGTGGGACAATGTATTTAAAGCCAAGTGGACAGCAGATCACCCGTTCATCAAGGTATCGCCGAGAGGAGAGAAGCACGCATTCTGCGAATTGTGTAGGTCCGACTTCTCGATTTGCCATGGCGGACAAAACGATGTAGATAATCACAAAAGTAATGCGATGGCAGTCAAGGGTAAGGCAAGGCAAGGCAAGGCAAGTTTATTTATATAGCACTTTTCAACACAAGGCAATTCAAAGTGCTTTACAAAAAATGAAAGACATTAAGAAAATGGCATTTAAAATCAGTCATTAAAAAGAAAAGCTAATAAAATAAACATTAAAAGAAGAAATACATGGATAAACATTAAAAGAAAAAATACATGGATAAAAGTTACAGTGCAGTCTAAGATATGAATAGTTCAATTAAAAGCAGCGACAAAAAGAAAAGTCTTCAGCCTGGATTTAAAAGTAGTCAGGGTTGCAGCGGACCTGCAGGTTTCTGGGAGTTTGATCCAGATATTTGGAGCATAATAACTGAATGCTGCTTTACCATGTTTAGTTCTGACTCTGGGGACAGAAAGCTGACCAGTCCCTGAAGACCTGAGAGATCTGGATGGTTCATAATTTAGCAGTAGATCAGAAATGTATTTTGGGCCTAAACCATTCAAAGCTTTATAAACCAGCAGCAGTATTTTGAAATCTATTCTTTGACACACAGGAAGCCAGTGTAAAGACTTCAGAACAGGAGTGATGTGATCCACTTTCTTAGTGTTAGTGAGGACTCGAGCAGCGGCGTTCTGAATCAACTGCAGCTTCCTAATAGATTTTTTAGTGAGACCTGTGAAGACACCATTGCAGTAGTCGAGTCTACTGAAGATAAAAGCATGGACAAGTTTTTCCAAATCCTGCTGCGACATTAGTCTTTTAATCCTAGATATGTTCTTTAGGTGATAGTAGGCTGATTTAGGAATTGTTTTATTGTGACTGTTGAAACTCAGGTCAGAGTCCATGACTACACCTAGATTTCTGGCTTTATCTGTTGTTTTGAACATTGCAGACTGAAGCTCAGCGCTAACTTGTATATGTTCTGCCTTGGCTCCAAAAATCATTACCTCAGTTTTATCTTTGTTTAATTGGAGAAGGTTCTGACACATCCAGTCATTGATTTGTTCAATGCACTTACTCAGTGTTTGAATTGGAGCATAGTCTCCTGGTGAAACTGTTACGTACATTTGTGTGTCATCTGCATAGCTATGTTAACTTATTTTGTTGTTTTTCATTATCTGAGCCAGTGGTAGCATGTAGATGTTAAAGAGAAGAGGCCCCAAGATGGAGCCTTGAGGAACCCAACATGTCATATTTGTCAACTCAGATGTGTATTTACCTATAGAAACAAAGTTGTTTCTGTCCTTTAAGTAGGATTCAAACCAATTTAGGACTGTTTCCGAAAGTCCCACCCAGTTTTCCAGTCGGTCTAGTAATATGCTGTGGTCAACAGTGTCAAACGCAGCACTGAGATCTAATAATACTAATACTGAAGTTCTGCCACTGTCTGTGTTAAAGTGGATGTCATTAAAGACCTTTACAAGAGCAGTCTCAGTGCTGTGGTTTGGACGAAAGCCTGACTGGAACACATCGAAACAGTTATTTAAATGCAAAAAATTACTCAACTGTTGAAAAACAACTTTTTCAATGATTTTACCTAGAAACGGGAGGTTTGATATGGGCCTATAATTGTTCATTACTGAAGCATTTAGATTATTCTTTTTTAAGAGCAGTTTAATGACTGCAGTTTTCAGGGCCTGTGGAAAAATACCTGAGTGAAGAGATTTGTTTACTATATGAAGTAGATCTGAGGCCATGCAAGGCAAAACATCTTTGAAAAATCCCGTTGGAATAATATCAAGGCAGCAGGAGGAGGATTTCAGAAGTTGTATAATGTCCTCTAGGTTTTTATCATTAATCTGATGGAATTGTGTCATGGTGTTTGAATTGATGTTAAGTGGACACAGAGACAACACATTTGCTGTTCCTGATGCAGAGGCACTGACTGCTTGTCTGATTTTCTGAATTTTGTCAGTGAAAAAGGACTCAAAATCATTGCACGCCCTGGTGGATAGAAATTTAGAGGCTACTGACACTGGGGGGTTAGTTAGTCTGTCGACGGTAGCAAACAAGGCACGTGCGTTGTTTTTGATTTTTGTAATGATGTCAGTGACGAACGATTGTCGTGCGTTTTTCAATTCCAAATTATAAAGGCCAAGTCTCTCTTTATACATTTCAAAGTGAACCTGGAGATTTGTTTTTCGCCACCTACGTTCAGCTTTTCGACACTCTCTTTTTTCTGTTTTCACGGTCATGGCCTTTCTCCATGGAGATATTTTCTTGCCAGTCACTTCCTTTACCTTAGTTGGAGCAATGGCATCTATAATATTTTTAATTTTTGAATTAAAATGATCTACTAGCTCATTTACTGAGATGTTAGCAGGGGCAAGTGTGGAAGAAAAATTCTGAGTAAACATTTCCCTAGTATTTTCAGTTAAATATCGCTTTGTGGTTACCTCTTTTTGAACATTTTTGTGAACAGAAATAGAGCTCTCAAAGAAAACACAGGAATGATCAGAGAGTGCAACATCAGTCACCACAACCTTAGAGATATTCAGACCTTTTGAGATAATTAAGTCCAGAATGTGCCCCTTATTGTGCGTGGGCTCCGTCATATGCTGAGTCAGTCCATAGCTATCAAGAACACAAAACAGTTATTTTGCCCCTCTGTCCTGAGGGTTGTCAACATGGATGTTAAAATCACCAACAATGACTAAACGGTCAAAGTCAATACACACTATAGACAGCAGTTCAGTAAAGTCATCATAAAAGCTTGCACAGTATTTGGCTGGTCTATAGATATTTAGGAACAGAGCTCGAGAGGAGCATTTCAGCTGAAGGGCCACATATTCAAAAGAAGCAAAGTTCCCATAAGATGTCTTCCTGCATTGAAGAGAATCATTGAACAGAATAGCAACTCCACCCCCTTTCTTATGCATTCTTTCCTGACTCATAAAACTAAAGTTGGGAGGGGTTGATTCGATAAGAACAGCTGCACTGTTATTTTGTTCAATCCAAGTTTCTGTTAAAAACATAAAATCGAGATTGTGCTCAGTGATAAAATCATTGATTAAAAATGTTTTTCCTGCCAAAGAACTGACATTTAATAAAGCTAGTTTAAGTTTGTTAAACACACTATCAGTCATGTTTTTTGTAACAAGCTGTGGCTGACATGGAATCACTGCTAAATTAGATAAACTCACACAAACGTTTGAGCGCTTCCTGTATCTAAGATGATTCACCGCTCTTAATCTATTACCTATCAACACAGATATCGGCAAAGCTATAGGCAGGCAGGGCCCTGGCATGTCCTTGAAAGAGTTGAGAGTGCCATACGCCCTTGAGCCTGGACCCAGCACACATCAGTAAGAGTTTGTTGCATTTTGTACACACACATCCTTATCAGGCTTCGGAGACTGCAGATGCTTTCTTGAAGGGAGGGGAGGTGGTTGACGTAGGCACGGTGATGGAGACGGGGAAGATGGTGCGGGGGTAGAAGACATGCTGCCAGGGGGGGGAGGTGGTTGACGTAGGCTCGGTGATGAAGATGGGGGAGATGGTGCGCGTCTCCGCGTTGATTTTGGTGGGCATCGTTGAGGAGCGGGGGTAAAGGACATGCTGCCAGCCCTGCGTATCGCTTTAGTTTGGTTATTGAACCCCAGGAAGGAATCGGTGCCAACCCTCTGTATCGCCTTCATGTTTTCAATGATCTCCAGGAGGGTGGGCGAGGGTGAAAGGGTGAACGGAGTATCCTCAAAGGCGTTGTCAGAGGGGGGGGGGGGGGTGACGGGCAGTGGAGACTCCTCCATGTGTCTCCCATAATCAGAACATTCCTCAGGCGGGTGCAGTGATAATTCTTCAGGGTTTTCTGTGCGATGTGTTGTGTCATTCTCCTGTTTTGATTCCTCTTGCCGCTTGTCCTTGGCAGAGGGAACAGATTGATGACGCAGGCAGTTGAAAATGTTAGAGATAAACAATTTCACTCCTGACTTGTTCAGGCAAACTCCATTTGCCTTGAAAAGATGTCTGCGATCCCAGAAAAAGTTAAAATTGTCAATAAAATGGACAGAATGGTCAGTACAGGCATTGGAAAGCCAGGTGTTCAGTGCAAACAATCTGCTGAATCTCTCCACTCCTCTTCTGACTGGCGGTAGAGGGCCACTGATGAACACCTCCGCATTTAGAGAGCTGACAGTTTCCAACAAACATTTAAAGTCTTCTTTCAGCACTTCTGACTCTTGTTTCACAACATCATTTGTTCCAATGTGTAGTACCACATTCTTCACAGTTGGATGTTCAGCCCCAATATGCAGGATCTTCTCAGCCAAGTCAGAGACCACATCCTTGGGAAAACAGAGTACTTTGGTGTTGTTCTTATTACACAGACCTTTTACATCTCTTACAGCAGAGTCACCCACAATCCGAGTTTCAGGCCCAGTCGTTAGCTTTCCCTCTAGCCTTTTACTTTTGGAGTAGCTATTGGTCCTTACCCTGCTGTGTGAAGAGGACAGGTTATCCAGGTCACCAGAAAGAGATCTCCGGTTCTCGGTCAGCGGAGCGTATCTGTTCTGGATTGGCACACTTGGTGGTTTAGGAGGATTGTTTGTAATTCTCCCTTTAGCAGCTGTCCACTGCTGTTTAGGGGTTGAAGAGGCGCTCTTCCTGGGTGATAACAATGCAGGCCAGCCGGTCGCATCACAGAATTCAGAGCGCTGGGCTCTGCCTGTTATCCGTCCTCCCAAATCCCATGGAAATGATTTACTCTTCGGCTTTGCACCCAGAGAGTTCCAGGGAGGACTACCACTTGTAGATTTATTACCCGGTACACAGCCCTCCTGTTCCTTGGAATCCTTGTAGCTGCTAACTAGCTGTGAGTTAGCATACCCTTCTCCATTATTTTGCAACACTGGTAAAGTGGTGTCATTCCCCCAACATAGTCCATTCACTTCCACGTTAACTTCCAACCGTTGCATTTTCATTTCCAACACATCGATCTTCTGTATAAGTTTGTGGAAGTCATCTGTAGAGAACGGAGGCATTTTGCTACCAACTAGCATGCAGTAGCCTACCAGGCTTTAGCTGTTGCTAAGCCACGCTACTGTAAGACTGAGGTCGTCGTAAAAATGTTGAAATATAGCTCAAACCCTCCGTCTATTTACGAAGATGAACTGTCCCAGTGATAGGTTAATGTCCGGGAGCCGCTGCTCTAAGTTTTCAGAGAATAAGAATAGGAAAATCAGCATACAAAGTAAGCAGAGGCAGGAGCAAGCAGAAAAACGTCTGCACTGTAAGAAAGATAAGATAAGAATTAGATAAGAAGGGTACTACTTTATCTGTCATGAATATGTTTGTTAAGAAGCACCAGTCAACTGCTGTCATTAAAGTGTTATTCCAAGGAATGGTGATCGAGCACAATTTACCACTCGCCCTGAATGATCACTTCTCAAAGCTGGTGTCTCAGATGTTTCCGGATAGTGAAATTGCTCTGCAACATGCATGTGGACGTACCAAAGCAACACATATAGCGTACAGTGTGGCAAGCCACTCGGTTGACGGACTGAAAAAGGCTGTGGGTTTGAAGAAGACGCCGTACAGCTTGGCAACTGATGGGAGTAGCGACGAAAAAGACAACTTCTTCCCAGTACTTATCACTCATGTAGATGAAGAGACTGGCCTGATCACAACTTCATTCCTTGACATGCCAGTCGTAAATGAAGCGACTGGTGAGAACATCGCATCGGCCCTCAAGGCGTCCCTTAAACAAGGTGGATTAGATGTTGAACAGTGTGTGGCTTTCTCGTCAGACAACGTGTCTGTAATGACTGGACAGCATCGTGGTGTGATGAGCTACCTCCGCAAGGGCAACAAAGAAATCCATTTAGTGGGATGCTCATGCCACCTTAGTGCACTGGCAGCCAAGACTGGTGGGAAAGCCCTGCGAAGTTTCGATGTGGAGGATTTCATCATAGACCTCTCCTATCATTTTAATAAAAGGTGGGCAAAGTTATTACTGAACACTTCATATACAATTCAGGGAATATATTTGCATGCTTTACAATTTAAATGAGTGTTTTATCATTAAATTTGTTATATTTAATTAGTAGTAGACAAATGGCACATCAATTATATTAAACTTATATTCAAGTTCATTATTAAACTATTTTACATTTGTTTCTTAGTGCCAAGAGGAAGCATCAACTGAGGGAGTTTCTCGTCTTCAACGATGTGGTCGTGAGGAAGATCCTGAAGCACGTTTCCACAAGATGGCTCAGCCTACACAAGTGCATCGAGAGGACGCTCAATTTCTGGGAAGGCTTGAGGTCCTACATCTTGTCAACCTTCGATGCTGATGAAGATGAAATGGAGCCTCCGTCGAAGAGACAGAGGTAAGCTCAGCATTGGTATTTATTTTGAGAACCATATCAAAATATTTAGTAAACATTTTTAGACATAGCGTTAATGATATCATAAATAAATAGGCTACATTCTGAAAAGGATAATAAGTAATCTTGAAAAAAACGCCATGATTTAGGTAGCTAATTCAATTAAGTATTATAGAGTAATTTTTTACTTATACATTTTGGGAAAAGTGAAATATATCTCATTAAGAAATATAGACAATGCATGTTTACTTTAAATGTTGTGAAAATAACAATTTTTGAATGTTCTTCATCAACCAGCACATACCTTATTTTTGTATTAATATTTTAGCCACCTATTTCCTTTCATTTAGGTTGAAGAAGGGTGGTGCTCGTGAACAGAGGCTTCTGAAAGTATTCAAGAGTCCAACAGCACAGCTATACATGTACTTTCTACATGCTATCCTGCCAAACTTTGACAGCTTCAACGTACTCTGCCGTCTGACGCCCCAATGATTCATCGGCTGTATCCATCTATGCTGAAGATCTATCAGGTATTCTAACTATTGTAGATAGCATAAGATTTCAGTCTTATATATGTAGAAAACAACATTTTATACAATGGAAAAATTACACTTGACTATAAATGTAGTACAGGTTTAATGATTCTGGGAACTATTATAAATTATACATTCTGTGATGAAGCCATATCTTGTTTTGTTAATCCACACAATTACTTTTTTCTCAGAGCTTCCTGTCCTGTTTGGTGAAGCCAGCTGTACTGCAGGAGGAGAGTGATGTTCTTCAGGTGTACTTCAGAAATCCCTCCAATTAGAAAGACAGCCAGGAGTTGTTTGTGGGGTTTGCAGCGATGCAAATGATCATCAATAAAGACATGGAGGGTTGAGCGGCCATGCTGGTAGCAGACTAACTTAACAGCTCCCCCCCATTAATATCTAAAGCCCCTGTAACTTGGCTCTTACATGTTTTCAGTGTATTCAAATCATAGTGGGGGACCATAAGATGCCTAAAGGCCAGCTGAAGAAACCAAACCACGATAAAGCATGCCGTGAACAACAAGCCCCTCACCGAAGAGAGCGGAGCTAGCGAGAGAGCTAGCTCTAGCCAGCGAGACACCGAAGGGCAACGTGAGGAAGGAAACATGGCGAACATGGACGTGATTCTTCGAGAATTAAGAGAGTTTCGACAAGAAAGCGGCGAGCGGCTGCGGGACATCAGGGAAGACATAACTAAGATAAACAATAGAATTGATGAAGCTGAAGAGAGAATTGCAGAAGCAGAACAGAGATTAGAAAGCGTGGAGGGCGTGGTGTCGGAGTTGCTGAAGCTACAGACACACATGGAAGCCAGGCTAACGGATTAGGAGGGCCGATCCAGAAGAGAAAATATTAGGATACACGGTGTCTGTGAAGGGGCTGAAGAAAACTCACCTTCAGTGATTTCCTTTGTTGAGACGTTACTGAAAGTGAATCTGGAGCTTCCGCTCTCCTCGGACCTGAAGATAGAAAGAGCCCACCGGGCTTTGGGGACCAAACCGCCCGCAGACGCGCCGCCGAGATCGATAGTGGTCAAATTTGCGTGCCACCGAACCAAGGAGGAGATAATTAAAACGGCATGGCAGAAACGGGGTTTTATCTACAAAGAGAGAAAAGTTAACCTGGATCATGACTACTCCCCAGAGGTGCTAAAAAAACGCAAAGAATATGTAGATGCAAAACGGGTGCTGCGGGAGGAAAAAATACAATTTCAGACCTCATTCCCAGCCAAGCTGAGAGTCTTTTTCCAAGACGGGACCCGAATCTACGGCTCGGCGGAGGAGGCAACCAAGGATATGGCGGCAAAGGGTTTGCGGGTAAAGGTGTTCAAGCCCCCGGAGACGTGGGTGGAGAGGATCAAGCGGCTGAGCTGAACCACAGTTTCCCGGGGGAGAGAGACGGAGACACCCGCTTCGCGTACAGGATTCAAGGAGAAGCTGGAGATTTTTAGGAGATCTGAAAGACTTTAATCGAACATTAGGCACAGATTGTGAGTTATATTACCTAACGGAATGGCATGGGGACTGAATGTCATATTGGTGAGTTTAAATGTAAGTCGTTTTTCAATATTTCCTAAAATAACGGACTTGCTAAATACGAAGGAATCGGCCAGCATCTTTTTTTCTTTATCTCTCCTCTTATACTCTGTTTTCTAGAGTGGCATTTAAGTTGTTTTGTTAAGCTTGTAATATTGGGGGGTGTAACTGCAATGCATTGCCACTTACATCCACATACAGAGGGCCCTCTACCCCTAGTGGGAGAGGAAGTTTATCCCTCTGGGCCGTCGAAACACCACGGCTCCAACAGGGTCACAGATAGGACCCCAGTTCAGGGAGTCAGCTTTGTGTTATTGTTTTCAATGTTGTGTTCTATGTATCAAAGTGTGTGTTCAGTTAAGGGATTTTTTATGTGTGTGTGTAGCAATAGGGGTAGGGTAACCTTTGAGATGTCAGAAGCATTGCAACAATGCCAGGTCTGATTAAAGTAGTATCATACAATGTTAATGGCCTTCTCAATCCGATCAAAAGGAGTAACATCTTGGGTAAAATTAAAAGGGAGAATGCAGGTGTTGTTTTTCTTCAAGAAACACACCTGTCAGAACCAGACCATGCTAAACTTAAGAGAAGGGGTTTTAATCAGGTCTTCTCAGCCTCATATAAATCTGGACCTAGAAGGGGGGTGTCGTCAGTGTGCATATCGACCGGGTGACGACACGACCTGTTGACGCAGCAACCACTGCAAGTTATATTCTTGTTTAATTAGACTTCTCTGTTTCATTTATTCTACTCTGTATAATTGTTCTGCAGTTATTGTACCTAAAACGGCGCTTTTCAGAGATTTTACATCTCAGATCTGCTCAAGGGAACCTGTAACACAGGTCTCAGTCGGGCACTCAAGCCTGCATTACAATATAGGCAGGGCCACTCAGCTGTCGCCCATCAGCTGTAGAGAGTTAACTAATTAGAGGGGCGTGGCCCACAGCTGTGAGAACTCAGCAATCAGGCTCCATTTTAGGTAGCTATTTACTAGAGCGTCAGACAGCCGAAGACCGACAAAGACATTGGAGTCCTGCGGGAGTCACGAGGGTGGCAAAGAGGAGGCAAATTCTACTTTGATTGAGCTAAGTATCGCTGGTGTTTTATTTCATTTGGTTGTTTAGCCCCTCATGCTATAATCATGTGTATTTTCTCCATTCCTGTTCATGTGTCCTCTCGCAATAATCACTGGCCCCGTGTATCTCGTAATCGATATAACCGGCGTGCTCTCGTCTATCCCACATGCTCCACTGACATCCAACATCTAGTTTCAGGTGGCCTGTGGAACTGCCAGTCAGCTGTTCCTAAGGCTGACTTCATCTCTGGCTATGCTTCCTTGCAGTCTCTGGATTTCCTTGCTCTCACTGAGACGTGGATTACTCCATCCAACACATCCACCCCAGCAGCTCTCTCCACGGCATATTCCTTCTCCTATACACCCAGACCCACTGGCAGAGGAGGTGGTACTGGCATCCTGCTCTCTCCCAAATGGAGCTTTTCCCTCTTCAAGCTACCTAACTTCACTCCTTCCACCTTTGAATTCCATGCCGTCACAGTAACCCATCCTATACAATTAACCATTGTTGTTCTCTACCGTGCGCCTTGGGGGACTTCTTGAAGGAATTAGATAATCTCCTCTCACACATCCCTGAAACTGGCCCTCCGGCTGTACTTCTCGGAGACTTCAACCTCCAGACGGGGAAGATAGACGACCTAACATCTCTGTTAACCGCCTTTGCTTTTTCACTGTCTCCATCCCCACCAACTCATAAAGCTGGCAATGTCCTTGATCTCATATTCTCAAGGAACTGCACTCCTTCTAACCTTTCTGTAAACCCGCTCCACACATCCGATCACTTCTTCCTTTCATTCTCTCTACCCCTTTCCAAACATAACAAACTAATCTCTTCTCATCCTGCACCTGTCCGCCGTAACCTTCGTTCCCTCTCCCCCTCTACCTTTGCCTCATCGGTGCTCTCAGCCCTCCCTTCTTCTGACTCGTTCCAACTCCTGCCTCCAAACTCTGCTGCAGAAACTCTCCTCTCTACTCTCTCATCCTCTCTGGACTCTCTCTGTCCTCTCACATCTCGGCAGGCTCGTCAGTCCCCTCCTGCTCCCTGGCTAAATGACACACTGCATGCTAATAGAACCGTCCTTCGGGCAGCAGAGCGGAAACCCAAACACCGTGACGACCTCCTAACCTATCAGGCTCTCCTCTCCTCTTTCAAGCAACTTTGTTAACCATTTTGAAAAAAAGGTTGATATTCGCTCTTCTTTTTCTGACTCACCTTTACTCACCGCTGGGTCACCAGATCCTCCTTTCACCCACACACTAACCTCCTTTTCCCCTCTCTCTCCAAGTGAGGTTCTTACCCTCATTACCTCTGCCCGCCCTACCACTTGTCCTCTGGACCCTATCCCTTCAAACCTCCTTCAGACTATCGCTCCTGATATTCTACCGTTTCTCACCCATTTCATCAATACTTCTTTAACTTCTGGTCACTTTCCAAACAGTCTCAAGGAGGCAAGAGTAAACCCTCTCCTAAAGAAACCCACTCTCAACCCGGCTGATGTTATAAACTACAGGCTTGTCTCTCTCCTCCCGTTCCTGTCTAAAACACTTGAACGCGCTGTCTTTAAACAACTCTCCTGTTATCTCCATCAGAACAACCTTCTGGATCCGCACCAATCTAGTTTCAAGGCAGGTCACTCCACAGAAACTGACCCCCTAGCTGTCACTGAGGAACTGCACACTGCCAAAGCAGCATCCCTCTCCTCTGTCATCATCATGTTGGACCTGTCAGCTGCATTCGACACGGTGAACCATCAGATCCTCCTTCGCACTCTCCAAGAACTTGGAGTTTCAGGCTCTGCACTTTCCCTCCTCACCTCATACCTCAAAGACCGTACCTACAGGGTAACTTGGAGAGGGTCCGAGTCCGACCCTTGTCAATTAACTACAGGGGTCCCTCAGGGCTCTGTTCTTGGTCCCCTCCTCTTCTCCCTGTACACAAACTCGCTCGGATCAGTCATTAGCCCGCATGGTTTTTCATACCGCTATGCTGGCGACACCCAATTAATTCTGTCCTTTCCCCGCTCAGAGACCCAGGTCGTCGCACGCATCTCTGCTTGTCTAGCTGACATCTCTCAGTGGATGTCTGCTCATCACCTCAAGCTCAACCTTGACAAGACTGAACTGCTTTTCCTTCCGGGAAAAGATTGTCTCACTCTTGAACTGACAATCAACATCGGCACCTCTGTTGTTTCCCCGACTCAGACTGCAAGGAATCTGGGAGTAATCCAAGATAACAACCTGTCCTTCACTGCAAACATCGCTGCTACAACCCGTTGCTGCAGATATACACTGTACAACATCAGGAAGATTCGTCCCCAGCTGACCCAGAAAGCCATCCAGGTTCTGGTCCAGGCTCTCGTCACCTCACGCCTAGACTACTGCAACTCCCTCCTGGCTGGTCTACCTGCATGTGCCATCCGACCTCTGCAGCTCATCCAGAATGCAGCGGCTCGTCTGGTCTTCAACCTTCCAAAATGTTCCCACACCACTCCGCTCCTCCGCTCCCTTCACTGGCTCCCGGTAACTGCTAGAATCCACTTCAAGACACTGGTACTTGCATACCATGCTGCGAATGGATCTGGCCCTTCCTACATCCAGGACTTGGTTAAACTGTACACCCCAGCGCGTGCACTCCGCCCTGCATCAGCCAAACGACTCGCTGCACCCTCGCTGCGAAAAAAGAATAATCTAGATGCTTCAGTAATGAACAATTACAGGCCCATATCAAACCTGCAATTTCTAGGTAAAATCATTGAAAAAGTTGTTTTTCAACAGTTGTGTAATTTCTGGCATTTAAATAACTGTTTCGATGTGTTCCAGTCAAGCTTTCGACCAAACCTCAGCACTGAGACTGCTCTTGTAAAGGTCTTCAATGACATTCACTTAAACACAGACAGTGGCAGAACTTCAGTGTTAGTATTATTAGATCTCAGTGCTGCGTTTGACACTGTTGACCACAACATATTACTAGACCGACTAGAAAACTCGGTGGGACTTTCGGCAACAGTTCTAAATTGGTTAGAATCCTACTTAAAGGACTGAAAAAAACGTTGTTTCTATCGGTAGCAGTGGCGGCGCCAGGGTATGGCTGGGGTAGGCTACAGCCATACCAATAAATGGCTTTGCCCCACCTTAGCCCTACCATGAAAAATGATGTTAAAGTAAGTGAAATAAAGTCTGCTAACTCGCGGAGTAAATTGCACAGACAGCAGTTAGTAAGATTGATTTCAGTAGCCCCTTGTCTGGATATACCGAAGACTAGAAACGGTTTTGAAAACTTGTCATGTAGTGATCGTCTTCTCAATAGAACATCTTTGATAATGTCTTCTGGCCAATCGGAATCACTATAACGGCGTGGTGTTGTTGCAGGAATTCCCGACGGAGAGTACGTTTGCTGTAGTACATCTCTATATACATCGATACAACATTACGTGTTGATAGAAATCAACACGTAATGAAATAAGACCCCACAGTTTGATGATTGATAGGTGTGTGGGCTGTCTTTCATTTTGACACACAGAACAAGGGGGGCTATCCACCCTTATCCACAATGTAAAGTAATTCACACAGCCTCTTCTCTCTGTGAGGAGCAGCAGGTTCAGCTTTCACAACAAAGTAAAAACAAAACTAAAATGGCATTCATTTTTTTTAAATGTATAGTAATAGATGTATTTATTTTTCTTCTCAAGAGAGTACCAGAATGTGTATTTTAAAAAATATTTTGGGGGAGAATCTCCCCAGACCCCCCTGCAGGGGTTGGGTTTTCAGCATGTCAACTCTTTCACCTGTGGGGAAGTTGCAGGATTGGCTCCAGGTCGCCTGTTTTATTCACTACAAGACAAATGTGCCTTTTCATTTCATACAGTTCAATTTGGATTGAGACAGGGAAATAATCTAAACCTGTAAACTTCACAATGTACATTTTTCATTTAGGGACTGAAAATAACCTGCTGCCCCGACTCGATTGTTCAATCTGACCATTGATTGACAGTTTTAGAATTGACCTGCTCCATATCTGGGGATAAGATACTGTTTGATGGATGTTGATATGTTTCTAGTATTGATTGAGTTATAACAGGTAACACAGATGCCGAATCAGTGGCCAAGGGGCTACTGTGAGAGATGTAATTCCAGAATGGAATGCTGAAGAAGTTGACCTGTGATAATGAAACAATTTTGTAATATTTTAACAGGTATTAAAGTAACTGAGGTTTGAAATGTAGAAAGAACATATTACAGTTAAAGCTAAAACATAGTAATGTAATGAGACAGAATTTAATTTAGACAACATCATGTAACTAGCCTGGTAAAGAAGTAAAGGCCATAGACTTTATTGTTTATCTAAATTCATAATAGAAAGACATTTGATGACAGTTTGTTGGAATTCTATATTCATACGCAGTGGGGGGTCAAACAGCGGAGGGCCCCGGAGCCCTGAGCGTAGGCTTGAGGGATTTGTATCAGATTTCTCCACACAGGTTGCTGGCGCCAAAGGGGGACCCAGGAGGCGGACACAGCAGAGTTCGTCTGGCTGAAGGTCATCAGGACAAAGTGGCTCGACCCCAGGCTCTCCGGCCCCGACCGAGTGACCCAGCGGATCTCTCATGCCGTCCGCATAGGAGGAAAGGGGGACAGCTCGTACCACGGGAGCCAGTGTGCGGCGGGGAAACCACCTGCTAGGACCGGGGACGACATCAGGATGGACGTGGCCCTCGCAGCGGAGGTCGACTCGGAAGCTGTCATCAGTGGACTGGACGAGAACGACCCTGAAAACATACTTACAGCAGACTACTTGGAAGCGGCTGTCAGCGGGCTGGGGGACTTGTCGAGGCAGCAGAGGAGTCTACTTCTCTCTGATCAGATTCATCAGTTCCACCATTAAAGGAAAAGCTGCCCCTCCCCCTCCGTACCAAATGCCCCTGTTGGCTTATGCGGAGGGAGACGATGAGTATGATGGATCAGAAGACAGGGACGCAGTTTTTTAACATATTTTGGTCTCTCTCCACTGTCATAAAAAATTGTTATGATGGGTTGTTCCCAAAGGTTTAAAGTACTCTAAATCCCAGCTTCGGATGGATTTATACAATGTTTGGGGGACGGACACAGTGGAAAAGAATGACAGTGGGTATGTTTCAAAATGCCTTGTGTAAGTTTATCTCTGGAGGAAGAGATAAAAAGAGGGAATTGAAGTAAAGTGTTATGGCAGAAAGTTTAATACAGCGTATTTCTGGTATATTCATTGTTAATGTCATCTAATATATGTGTATTAAAACTTGGATGGACAAGTCAATTTTTCATCTTAAATATAGAGAGGTTTTTTATATTGATGTTCCTATAATGATGTCCCATTTTTAGTAGAAGTACATTTAGCGCAAATGGTCTTTTCTTCCACTTGACTTGTTAATAATCAGGAGGTGGTTTTTTGGCTATTTTGTGAGTAGGTAAGGATACAGGACAATCTGTGATCTCTGCTTTAAGTAAAATAATTACCCATTGATGAGTGTTTCAGAGAGTCATTTTGGGCTTTCAAGGGCAGAACTCAGTAGATTGTCTGTAAGAGTTTTCTGTATAATCTGGAAGTTTAAATTAATGAGAGAAATGTATGTGCGTTCATTTCAAGACTCCTAAAGAGCAGGAGACGAGTGGGTCACACACAATTAGAGAGACAATGGTCCTTCTGATTCTGGGTGAGCTGACATCGGAGTGGAAGGGAAGTTCAGAGATGGCCTTAGGGTATAGGAACAGTTAAGCTTTGTTGGTTAGCTGGTCCTGAGGAGGTCATGAGAAGATGACTGGTAAACCCCAACAAGTATGGCTTTCATAAAGAAAGACATGTGACATTCACGAGGGACTGCAGGATGAGATGTGTGTATTCATTATGCTGAGCAATACCGATGTTTGTGTTTTATTGATTTCTATCTGTTTTTTCATGTTATAAGTATTAAATTGCCACCACATTTTGGAATAATTGGTTTAAACAGATGTGTGTGTTAAAGATGTTTTAGGGGGAATGTGTGTGCGTTCTGTTAAAGAGTCCTCTGTCTGTGAAATTATATGACTCCAAAGCATGACTGTGGGACTGCCTAAGGGTACACACACACACACACACACACACACACACACTGTAAGGAGATGGAATCAACTGCTGACTCATTGCCTAGGCAAACCGGCCAAAACTCCTCCTCGCTTATGTGTATAAATACTGTAACATTCTTATGCTCTGTGTTCTCTTCCTGACTGGCTGTCGTGGTAGGTATATCCCCCGGTGGTAGGAATTGAGCCCAGAGTACTGTTGCAGAGTGCTCTGTATGGTGTATTGTGTTGTGTTTTACCATTAAAGCAGATTATTGTTTAACTCCTATCCTGGCTGTTTTGAGTTTTCCTTCTTCTAAAACAAACTCATATAGGATCGGCACGGAGCAGAGATATCTCCTCCAACTCGTGGCATTTCACTGTCACGGGGGGCGATATAGCGTGTATGTAATTACATTGCAAATACTGACTTGAGCCCCACAACTGTATGGGCTAGCCCTACCATAGATTACCCAACAAAAATACTCTGGCGCCGCCACTGATCGGTAGATACACATCTGAGTTGACATAACATGTGGGGTACCTCAAGGCTCCATCTTGGGGCCTCTTCTCTTTAACATATACATGCTACCACTGACTCAGATAATGAAAAACAACAAAATAAGTTACCATAGCTATGCGGATGACACAAATGTACGTAACCATTTCACCAGGAGACTAGGCTCCAATTCAAACACGGAGTAAGTGCATTGAACAAATCAATGACTTGATGTGTCGGAACCTTCTCCAATTAAACAAAGATAAAACTGAGGTCATGATTTTTGGAGCCAAGGCAGAACGTATAAAAGTTAGCGCTGAGCTTCAGTCTCCAATGTTCAAAACAACTGATAAAGCCAGAAATCTAGGTGTAGTCATGGACTCTGACCTGAGTTTCAACAGTCACATTAAAACAGTTACTAGATCAGCCTGCTATCACCTAAAGAATATATCTAGGATTAAAAGAATAATGTCACAGCAGGATTTGGAAGAAATTGTCCATGCTTTTATCTTCAGTAGACTGGACTACTGCAATGGTGTCTTCACAGGTCTCATTAAAAAATCTATTAGAAAGCTGCAGCTGATTCAGAATGCTGCTGCTCGAGTCCTCACTGACACTAAGAGAGTAGATCACATCACTCCTGTTCTGAAGTCTTTACACTGGCTTCCTGTGTGTCAAAGAATTTATTTCAAAAATACTGCTGCTGGTTTAAAGCATTGAATGGTTTAGGCCCAAAATACATTTCTGACCTACTGCTGCATTATGAACCATCCAGAACTCTCAGGTCTTCTGGGACTGGTCAACGTTTTGTCCCTAGAGTCAGAACTAAACATGGAGACGCAGCTTTCAGTTGTTGCTCCAAATATCTGGAACAAACTACCAGAATGAATGAATCATGAGAATAGTGTGGGCAGCGTGAGAGCGTGAGATTGAGAGTGAAAGCGTGTGTCACACGCCAGATGCGTGAGAGTTGGCAACCCTGAGCTAAGGACGTAACCCTTTATAAATACATATACATTTTAGTTTATGATTCAGCCTTGGGTAAGACTTTTATAGTCTATGGCTAAGAGAGAAAACCTGCGGCTACGGCCAACACGACTACTCGTCCGCCTCAGCAGTGCAGTGCCAGGAATAAGCGTGTCGTGGCGGGGGAAGAGGAGGGAGAGGAGTCGCTGCTTCGGACCGGAGAGGAACCGGGGCCAGCTCTGCTCTGCTGTACGAGTCTACTGTACGAGTCTCCTGTACGAGTCACGGAGGAGGGCCCGTGTTCTGCTGAATCGGAGGCCTGCTCTGGTGCCATCCACCTGTCTTGGTTCCGGTGTGAAGGCCTGCTCCTGCCTGTTTCTGCTTCTACGGGTGCGAAGGCCTGATCTGAGATACTGTGAAGAAACCTGGTGAGTTGCTACGCTGCTGCCTCCCTGACTGACGTGGTTCTTGCTCCGGGAACAGCGTGGATACTGTTGTGCTGGTCTGGGAGAATGGCGGGTGTCGTGTTTCTGCTGTGCCTTTTTTTGGCTGTGCTGGACAAGGAGAAGATCGCTAGTCATCCTGAACAATCTACTGGATTCGGGTATGTTCTGCCGCCTGCAGTGGACATCCCCTGTTCAGTTTCGGAGGTGTTGCACAAACAATTGCTGGTTGCACTGTCGTGGACATTCGTTTCGGAAAATGTTTGTCTTTCTCACATGCCTGCCACGATGGTCCTTCAGAGCTGTTTTTTAAACTCTAATCTCACTTTCGCGAAGTTTGCTGGTGACTCTAGAACAGCTGACAATGTATGTGTGTTGATTAAGAGGAAAAGGTGCTTGGTATTTTTATTGTTGTTACTATCAGGAAATGTACAGCCAAATCCAGGTCCACCTAGCAGTATTAGTCAAATAGCTACTCCTGCTGATTTTATATCTAGATCTGGGCTAGGTTTAATTCATTTAAATGTGCGTAGTCTGTTACCTAAATTAGATTTTGTCCGTATTTGGGAGATTTCGACTGATGCTGATGTCATTGTCTTATCAGAAACGTGGCTAGATAAATCCATTTTGGCGTCTGACATTTACATAAACGGTTACAGTGTATATCGTACTGACCGGCCTAAAAAAGGTGGTGGCGTTGCCATTTATGTGAAAAATAAGTTTTGTGTAACTAATATGGTTTCCAAATCTGTTAGTAAACAGCTAGAATTTTTAGCCGTGAATATCGAGGTAACAAAGGGTCAACAGGTCATGGTGGTGGGCTGCTACAGGGCCCCCTCGGCTGTCAAGGACTCTTTATCGGCATTGGCAAAACTGTTATCACAACTTTCCTACAAGGAAATAGTGCTGCTTGGTGATTTTAATTGGGACTGGTTAACTTCTGTGTCAGAGGATTTTAAAAACCTGTGTACCTCTTTGAACTTTACCCAGATTATAGACAGTCCTACTCGCCCAAATATTAAGTCCCCTAATAAATCCTCCTTAATTGATCTAATTTTAACAAATGTTCCACATAAATACTCATCTGTGGGAGT
This sequence comes from Harpagifer antarcticus, assembly GCA_902827135.1. Lineage (NCBI taxonomy): Eukaryota > Metazoa > Chordata > Actinopteri > Perciformes > Harpagiferidae > Harpagifer > Harpagifer antarcticus. Next base: position 18,053,482 of record CADEHL010001005.1, read on the forward strand.
ATTTGCTAATGATGTGAGTGACCACTGTGTTGTAGCCACCATTAGGGACACTAAGGTCCAAAAGGTTAAACCACGTATCATCACAAAGAGAGACAAAAAACACTTTGTGGAGCAGGGTTTTTTACATGATCTGTTTGATTTTGATTGGGGTAGGATCAATCTGTGTACTGATGTAGAAACTGCATGGTCTTATTTCTATCTTGGTTTTATGAAAATTATAGATAGACATGCACCCCTGCGTAAATTTAGAGTGAAGGGACGAAACAATCCCTGGTTTTCTGCTGAGCTGTCCAGTTTACTTCATGAGAGAAATAATGCTTGGGCTAAGGCAAGGAATTCAGGCTCAGAGGTAGAATGGCTACGTTTTAGGCAGCTAAGGAATAGCTTCACATCTCAAATAAAAAGTGCAAAATCAAAGTACTATTTGTCAGTTACCACAGAAAACCTGAATAATCCTGGGAAATTTTGGAAAGCCATAAAATCGATTTCCACTGGTGACATCCCAAATGAGCTACCTCCGTGCCTCACCACAGCATCTGGCATTATATCAGACAGGGCTACTATGCTAAATTGCCTCAATAAGCATTTTGTGTCTTGTGGCTCTCTGTTTGATTCTGTCACTGACTGTACTTCTGCTTCTGTGAACGCTCCAATCCTTGACTCTGAACAATGTGGTCTGGAAAACCCTTTCAGTTTTACTCCTTTAACTATTGGTATTGTTCATGAAGCATTATCCAAGTTAGATCCTAGGAAACCGGCTGGCCCGGACAACTTAGAACCTTTCTTTTTAAAGATAGCTGCAGATTTTATTGCTCCACCTCTTACTTCTCTTTTTAACCTCTCCCTCAGCACAAATACAATCCCAAAAGTATGGAAGTCTGCTTATGTCTTGCCTTTACTGAAAGGAGGGGAGGCAACTATTTTAAATAACTATAGGCCAATCTCAAAATTGTCAGTTCTGGCTAAGGTGCTCGAACGACTTGTGAGTGAACAAGTAAAGGAGTTTTTATGTTTAAATGATATCCTGACTAAACACCAGTCAGGATTCAGGAAGAAACACAGCACCATCACTGCGACAATGAAAGTGGTAAATGACATTACTAGTATTTTAGATAATAAGCAGAGTTGTGCAGCTCTATTTATTGACCCTTCCAAAGCGTTTGACACCGTTGATCATCGCATCTTAAAGCAGAGGCTACTCAGTATAGGCATATCCAGCCATGCAGTGGGGTGGTTTGTGAACTACCTCTCTGAAAGGTCCCAATGTGTTCATTTTGATGGACTGTCTTCTGAGTGGTTAAACATTTCTAATGGTGTACCACAAGGTTCTGTTTTAGGACCACTTTTATTCTCCATATATATTAACAGCGTAGGTGAGAATGTGGATGAAGCTACTTTACATTTTTATGTGGATGATACTGTGATGTATTGTGCAGGTCCCTCCATTAATGAGGCTGTTGTTAAATTACAGGCTGTTTTTAACACTATTCAGACTCAGCTCTCTGAATTAAAGCTTCTTTTAAATGTGGATAAAACAAAGGTAATGCTCTTTTCAAAAGCTAAAAAGACACCAGAGCCTGTTTCGGATATTGTAACTACGCAAGGAACAAAAAAAAAAAATGTTTAAAAGTTGTTGCCTGTTACAAATACCTTGGTATCTGGCTTGATAATTGTCTCGCTTTTAAACATCATGTCAATAACCTGCTTAAAAAACTGAGGGTTAGGTTAGGGTTCTTTTACAGAAACAAGTCCTGTTTCTCGCTTGAGGCCAGGAAAAGGCTAGTCACTGTGACCTTTTTACCTGTGCTGGACTATGGTGATTTGTTTTATATGAATGCACCTGCCAATTACCTGAGCAAATTGGATGCTGCATATCACAGCGCTCTGAGATTTGTCACTAATTGTAAAACGCTTACTCATCACTGTACACTGTATACCAAGGCAGGTTTACCATCACTCTCTGTACGGAGGCTCAGTCACTGGTACACTTTTATTTATAAAGCTATGTTGGGCAAACTCCCGTATTACATCTGTTCTCTGGTAAAGCAGAAAGTTGCAAGCAGCTATTGTCTGAGATCACAGGATGTAGTCTTATTAGATGTACCAAGAGTGAGGACTGTCTTAGGTAAAACAGCTTTTATGTGCGCAGCTCTACTTGCTTGGAACAGCCTACAGTCCAAATTGAAATTGTTCACCTTTGTTTCTCTGAATGTTTTTAAGGCACGTCTGCACGAAATGCTTTATGACACTATGGGTGTTTGTAAGTGTTGGTGAATATGTAAATATGATGTCCTATATTGTTTGTTTTTATGTTTCATGTGGAACAAATTGATGCAGGTCTCCCTTGTAAAAGAGATCCATGATCTCAAGGGACCTATCTGTTTAAATAAAGGTTTGAAATGAAATGAAATGAGAAACCTGCAGGTCTGCTGCAACTCTTACTACTTTTAAATCCAGGCTGAAGACTTTTCTTTTTGCAGTGCAATTTAAGACTTTAATCATCAGAGTATTGCACTGGTTTTATCCCAGGTTCCAACGTGAAACTTTCAGAATTCTTTGATGGATTACACATGCTCAAACGACGATGGCACTGGAGGCGCTGCAGCTCCCCCACATTTAGTATTCTTCTCTTCTTCAGCATATGCACAATAAGTCTATTTTTTTAGAGGATAGACCCATATGGAGGCTTAAATTATGCTTATTTACAGGAACTGTCTGGCAGTCCTGTCGCTCACAACAAAACACAGGCACATGCTTTTCCTACAATAGGGTCAGCTGTTACATTCCCCATACTGTTCGTCTCCTTATACAGGGGATAAGGAGACAAACCAAACATACTAAATAATCTGGATGAACTCAATTTTTAAAACCAAAAGACTGTTTTGAATCTGTTCACCAACCAATGCAAAACACAACTTTCTCAAAAGGAAGAAAGGGGCACCAGTACAAAGATATAAATCCAATTAAGGCGAGACACGGCAGGCAAAAACATCGTTTTTCAAGTACTGGTCAATTTTGAGATTTTGTGCTATTTTGATTCCATAACATGTTTTCTTTCAGGCTTTTGGAAGGAAAACGTACAAAATACACATTTAAGTGTTTATTTTACTATAGTTTGTCTATTTGCGTCTGTAGGTTTCTCCTAAATTCACCAAAAGTTAGCATTCTAACGTAACATAAAGTACCGCGACCGCTGTGTGCACCATGTCATCAGAGATATCGTTGGAAAGCTCCGTCTCTCCTGCACAATCTCATCGGATCCAAATATGGTCATTTCCTTTGTATCAGCAACCAATCGTGAAAGCACAAAGGGGTCTTAAACCAAGAAACGAAATCTCATTGGCTGGTGTCAATTTCTGACAACGTGATTCGTTCAGATGCGTCACGTGGTGTGCTAAAACACTTCCTGTTTAGCTTTCCGCTAGAAATTGAAATCTCAAAATCGCAAAAGAACGGCGAAAAAAACGTTCACAGAGAAGACGACAACAATTGTCTCTTGCACGAAGCAAGGTTATACAAAAAACAAATGCCCCCGAACATGAAACACCTTCACGGAGTGCGTCGATGCGCGAGCTGTCATCCAGAGAACAGGAGGGTTTAGCTAGCGCCTCACTGCAATCTTTAAAGGTCGTTTTCTCAAAATGAGTTTTTTCTCCTACTCTGAGTTCGAAATTTCAACTTCAGAAGCATGTAGAGACACCAAACTTTCCAGTTATATTCCTATCAATATTATGAAGGCTTTTACAGAAGGGTTTGTTCATATATAATTCATAGCCTGAATTATACAACATTGTATACCTAAAAACATGGCGAAAATTGATATTTTAGGGCTGTTGACAGTATTTTCTGATTTATTGAGTGATAAAAGAGATATCCAATATCCCTTCTGTAAAAGCCTTAGATACTAATATGACTACAAAATGAAACAAGAATTTGGAACCTGGCTTTATCCAAAGTTCAGATTTCGATTCCTGAAATGTGTTAAAATATGTGCATATTTAATGAGATAATGGCTAATTTGCATATTTAAACATGCTATTTCAGAAAACTTGTAATACAAAAGACAATTGCCTTATTGTAAGACATTAACTGGAGAAATTTCTAGCTGATACCTTTAAGTTAAAAAAATTACCCTATTCACCTGGGGTGTCTCGCCTTAAAGACTACTAATGGAAAACATCCTCTAACTCTAACAGCAATCATGTTGACACAGAGATACACCAACACATGCTGACAACTGGCACACAGAAAGAGCTGCTGAAGTTTCTTCAAGCCTTTTATGCAGGTCCTGATTAGGGATTGGGAGCACCTGGGGGAGGCAGCACCTTGAGGGAGACAAAGGCCATTTCTCAATGTATAGTAAAGCTGCTGCAGAGCCACTATTTCAAGTATACTACGTCATCGCCGAATGCTGGGCATTTAAACAGCCCTTCGGCGCCACTCGATGACGTAGTATACTTGAAAAAGTGGCTCTGTAGCAGCTTTACTCGACATTGAGAAACGGCCGATTAGTGGAGGAGGGAGAGTGAGAATCACACACACAATTAATGTATACAAATAATGGATAGCGACAGCTGCAACATAAGATCCTATGAAATGTTTGAACTCCCTAAAAGAGCGATTCCCTGATTTTCATACGACTACCGCAATGTTAGTAAATAGAAAAGCATTTGGACACTATGCAAATATGCTCCAAGGCCTGGCTCACTTTCCTGGGGGCTTGACAGACACATACCACGGCACCACTTACTTAAATGAAGAGCACTGTAAGCCAACAAACCACTGACTAAGGTAATAGTGTGAATGAATGAATGAATGAAAACTTTATTACAGACTCAGGATCCAGATAAAAGACAAAACATTACATAGATAAAAGACAAGGCATTACATATAATAAATAACATACACAGCATAAAAATAATTCATAGTTTAAGAATAATTTAAATCAGTGTCCTACAAAGAGACAACTATACCAATGTCTCCACAGCTGCGATTGGTAGCGTGTAGTACTAAACCTTATGTTCGATAACGCCAAGAGGATTTCATTATCAGGCATTAAGCCGGCAAATACATTTATACATAAGATTTCTTAAAACAGCTTGTAGAGGATTGACTCCTGCAGCCACAAACATTTCACTTGCACTAGACCAGGGGTGCCCAACCAGTCGATCGCAAGATCGCAATTATGGCAGAAGCAAAAAATACGGTGGCCGTGAAGTGCAAGACACCACAGCATTTCAGAAAACACAACAGCATTTCACAAAACGCTACAGCATTTCAGAAAACACTACAGCATTTCACAAAACGCCGCAGCATTTCACAAAACACAACAGCATTTCACAAAACGCCACAGCATTTCAGAAAACGCCACAGCATTTCAGAAAACGCCACAGCATTTCACAAAACACAACAGCATTTCACAAAACGCCGCGGCATTTCACAAAACGCCACAGCATTTCACAAAACGCAACAGCATTTCAGAAAACACCACAGCATTTCACATTGGATGGAAAGGGTATTCCTTAGGGAGAACACTTCTTGTTTGCGATTGGACAGAGCCAGCCAGAGAAGCACTGCTGTGATTGGTTGTTTTTGCTGCCAGTCAAGAAATGACGCTGCGTGATTGGCCCAACACATCAGCCGTTAGCTATTAGCACACACTCAGAGCTCACAGCTCCTCATATCTGTTCAGAAACTGGACAAAGGTTAAACATATACAAAACACAGACTGTCTGTGTCATGGCGAATACAGTCGCTGCTTTATTTATGTCTGTATGACGTTGTTGTGAGTGTGGACTGAGCAGCTACAGGTTAGTTAGCCTGATCGATCCGATATGGAGATACGACCCGCCCCCTCTCCAGCGTCTTGTTTGAATGACAGGAGTAAACACAGAATTAATGCTTTATTAATTCATGGTTTATAAGGGGCTTACCTCCATGTAAATACGATGGTAGACCACCCAATATTCGCATCGCTCTAATCGCTCGAGTTTCACCGCGGCTGTCAGCTGTGTTTGCTCCTGTCATTCAAACAAGAGGCGCTGGAGAGGGGGCGGGAAGAGGCGCTCGAGAGGGGGCGGGGCGTATCTCCATGTAAATCCTATGGGAGATACTAACTACAACAAAATGAACATATTTTACCGTGATTTAATTTTAATACACGTGTCAAAGTGATGCCGAAGTAACTACATACTGATAACAGTTAGTAAAAACCATGAATTAACGCTTTGACAAGTCTGCAGATAAGACGGCAGGCGAAAAGCTTTTAAAATGCGTGTTTTCTGAATGGAATCGGACCCATCAGGCTAAACTAACCTGTTGCTGCTCCGTCCACACTCACAACAACGTCATACAGACATAAATAAAGCAGCGACTGTATTCGCCATGACATAGCCAGTCTGTGGTTTGTACATGTTTAACTTGTGTCCAGTTTCTGAACAGATATGAGGAGCTGTGAGCTCTGAGTGTGTGCTAACGGCTGATGTGTTGGGACCATAGACTGTATATGGTTGGGACCAGTCTATGGTTGGGACATATTTCGCTGTCGGGTGTTGACCAATCACGAAGCATCATTTCTTGACTAGCAGCAAAAACAACCAATCACAGCAGTGCTTCTCTGGCTGGCTCTGTCCAATCACAAACAAGAAATGTTCTCCCTAAAGGAATACCCTTTCCGTCCAAAGTGAAATGCTGTGGTGTTTTCTGAAATGCTGTGGCGTTTTGTGAAATGCTGTTGTGTTTTGTGAAATGCTGTGGCATTTTGTGAAATGCTGTGGCGTTTTGTGAAATACTGCGGCGTTTTCTGAAATGCTGTAGTGTTTTGTGAAATGCTGTGGTGTTTTCTGAAATGCTGTAGTGTTTTGTGAAATGCTGTTGTGTTTTCTGAAATGCTGTGGTGTTTTGTGAAATGCTGTGGCATTTTGTGAAATGCTGTGGCGTTGTTGTGAGCGTGGTTAGTTTAGCCTGATCGATCTGATTCCGATGGAGATACGGCCCGCCCCCTCTCAAGCGTCTTGTTTGAATGACAGGAGTAAACACAGAATTAATGCTTTATTAATTCAGGGTACTGCAGGTGGTCCGTGGAAAAAAGCTAAATAAAATCCACTTTTTATTATCAAGGATTTTCGGGGACCACCTCATATGTGACTAGCTCTATCAAGGAGCATTGACCTGAAGACACATTTTGAGTTGTATACACTGTCAGGAAAGATGAGATTCCTAGCTTTCTAATGATATCAGGCAGTGGGGTAGTGGTCGTTGGGCTCATCGGACATTTATGAGAGAAAGTTTCTAATGTCCGAGTGCAAGTGAATGCACCACAAGACACAAGCCTTGTAACCCCTCCCCCGGCCCTGGCGAGAGCGTAGAAATATGATTGGTGGCGATTTCATTTGAACAGGACGGCGCAAAACGAGAAGCATCCGGACCCAAGTACTGTAGACGGAAGGAACGAGGTATTTGCGTTCTACAATGACAGAGAAGAGACCGTCAAGTTTGGCTGTACTCAGCATTGAATCAAAACGCACTAAAGCTTTGGATCTTAATCAGTTTGTGAGGCGTTTTGCTGAACAGAATGGTAATCGCCGCATCATAACAGTGATTGACAGCTGATAGGAATAATATGATTGTTAATATTATCATATTAATTCAGACAAACATCGATGAGACAGTTAATTAATGTACTTATTGCAGCAGTCTGCATACATTTGGTACCCCTGGTCTAAGAGTGAAACAAACTATTTCAGTTATTGTCCAGTTAAAATGCATTCAATTATGTCTGCCAACTTATATATTTCTATTTAAGGCGAGACACCCCAGGTGAATAGGGTAATTTTTTTAACTTAAAGGTATCAGCTAGACATTTCTCCAGTTAATTACTTACAATAAGGCAATTGTCTTTTGTATTAAAAGTTTTCTGAAATAGCATGTTTAAATATGCAAATTATCCATTATAACATTAAATATGCACATTTTTTTAACACATTTCAGGAATCGAAATCTGAACTTTGAATAAAGCCAGATTCAAAATTCTTGTTTTATTTTGTATTCATATTAGTATCTAAGGCTTTTACAGAAGGGATATTGGATATCTCTTTTTATCACTCCATAAATCAGGAAATACTGTCAACAGCCCTAAAATATCAATTTTCGCCATGTTTTTAGGTATACAATGTTGTATAATTCAGGCTATGAATTATATATGAACAAACCCTTCTGTAAAAGCCTTCATAATATTGATAGGAATATAACTAGAAGGTTTGGTGTCTCTATGTGCTACTGAAGTTGATATTTCGAACTCAGAGTAGGAGAAAAAACTCATTTTGAGAAAACGACCTTTAAAGATTGCAGTGAGGCGCTAGCTAAACCCTCCTGTTCTTTGGATGATAGCTTGCGCATTGACGCACTCCGTGAAGGTATTTCATGTTCGGGGTCATTTGTTTTTTGTATAACCTTGCTTCGTGCAAGTGACAATTGTTGTCGTCTTCTCTGTGAACGTTTTTTTCGCCGTTCTTTTGCCATTTTGAGATTTCAATTTCTAGCGGAAAGCTAACCAGGAAGTGTTTTAGCACACCACGTGAGGCATCTGAACGAATCACGTTGTCAGAAATTGACACCAGCCAATGATATTTTGTTTCTTGGTTTAAGACCCCTTTGTGCTTTCACGATTGGTTGCTGATACAAAGGAAATGACCATATTTGGATCTGATGAGATTGTGCAGGAGAGACGGAGCTTCCCAACGATATCTCTGTTGACATGGTGCACACAGCGGTCGCGGTACTTTATGTTATGTTAGAATGCTAACTTTTGGTGAATTTAGGAGAAATCTACGCAAATAGACTATAGTAGAATAAACACTTAAATGTGTATTTTGAGATATAAATAGATTTTGAAAGTGGAGAGAGAGAGAGAGAGAGAAAAACAGTCTGCTTAGTAGCAATAATGTAGCTCAAGCCTTTATGCAACTTAGGCCTATACATTGTTTATGTTACTTATATGCCTGTGTGTCAAGCGGCAAACTCTGGGGAAGAGCCGGGACGCCAATACGGAAGTACCACACACTGCAGTTCATCTAGTGACCAGTAGGAGCAGGCTGCAGAAGGGAGCAATTTCCATAGACCCCCATGTTAAAATGCCCAACTTTACAGCAGAAATAAACATGTTTACATCGTGGTTCAAAAAACCATATTCTCTGTATAGTTAGATTCCCCCTTCATGACTACTGTGTGGGGGTGAATTCTTTCTCAACTCATCTGTTTAATTAATATTAAGCTTTAAAATTATGCATAAATTAGGGCGTGGTCACTTTGATGGACACGTACATTCCTCACTGTCAGCTAACAGCAACTTGTCCACTCTGCTAGGCTACAACCATAGAGGCTACAACGTTAGTTAGTTGTAAATACTGTACTTGACCCTTTAGCCGTGTTCGTGGTGATTGTGCCTTTTAGGGAATATTGTTACTGTGAAGAATAATCTTCTGGGATTCAATGCAGAGCCAATGTTGAAGAATGGAGACGGAGAACTTTCAGTCAAACACGGAGATTTATTGAAGTATCGGCCGGAGAGGGCACACTCAGTTTCACACATGAACAGTCCTCCACCGAGTAGCACTCTGAAGGATACATAGAATAATCACACAATATATTGACCAAGGCGGATCCCAAATTTACGCGCCCTTTCTCTGCTAATTATTAACAGATGCCACAAACTGGACAAAGACCTAGCCAGGACAGGATGCCCCCCTTTCTCCACAGAGCAAGGCATCTGACCTCTGACCTGACCCTGAGGATGGCACGATCGTATTTCACAGATTGAGGAAACAACACTTTAATTAGAAACAGAAGTTTGCAGATAAATTCCCAATTCGATACATGGGAACAGACGGGATTAAAATATTCTCTAACAGCCCCTCCTTTTTATCAATTTATGATAACCAATTAACACTAGTCTAAGAATATTTCAGTCAATACTCAAATCAATAAACGCCCTCAGAGTCTGGGATCACACACATTAATTACATCAAAAAGTAAGCAGAATTGAAACATTTCAATTACCTTGATTGAACGCAGTCAATCATAACAAAAAATCATCTCTCCTCCGTGTCTGATATCATTTGTCAAAAGCACAATAATAAACACATGCAATACAAACATATAACAGCAAAAATAAGATCTTTTATCATTTATCACTCAGTTAATCTTACTCCTCAAACACATATTCAAAGTCAGTTTACATCTCAAAGATTTACTTCAAGGCAATTACTTATTAAAACACAATTAGAATTTAGGATTATAAGAAATCCAAATGAGGTATAAAATCTGAATCATGAGAGATCCAGGCTAAAATTCTCAGTGATGAATCGGTCAATCTGTAATCTGTAAAGTTTCAATGTCCTCAAACTTTAACAATATTTTACGTTTACTTTACAAAGCTTTATTCAAGAGTAAGGCACTTTAGTATTACATACATTTCATTCAAATACATTTGTTCAAAATCTAAAAAGGAAAAATCAGATATTTATTGTATAACAACCTGAAAAGGAAAAATCAAAACATCTGTTCTTTATTCTGAAAGTCAACTGTAATCAATTTATTAATCACTGAACGGGGGTACCCATGGGGCAGAAACCGCGATGGGGATCCATGGATCTCGCAATTCCTTGTTGTACATCAATATTATTTCATCTGCAGTTGAACCCTGTGTATGGCTAATTTAACTACAGTTATCAAACAGATCACTAGGATTAGCACAACCAAGATAAACACTGAAACAGTAAAAACAAATGTAACCAACCCCGCTCCCCAGTATCCAATGGTTCCACTTAAATCCCCAAATGTAAACCCATGAGTTTCATGCCATTCTTTTATTCCCCTAGCAGTATCATGAGCCATATCCATAACTTCAGGTGTAGCATCAGAGATGAAAGAACAACACTCGGATCCAATCACCTTACATGTGCCTCCCTGCGCAGCTAGGAGAAGATCCAGTGCCATACGATTCTGCAGTGCTACTGTCCTAACTTCCTGCAATTCTTTGTGTTCAGCTAACATCGCTGTGTTAGATACATTTAGATGGTGTTCTACTACTTTGGATAGTGCCACAATTTCCTGCTGAGTAACATAAATACCGTACCAAGGCAAAATTAGGCTCGCTATTTGTTGGCCTTCTGTAATTGATCTGCTATTCCGATGTAAAGAGGGAAGTATCGCTGCAATCTCATTAGCCTCTACTTTACGGATTAAAGGGATTAGATAGGCTAGATAACAGGTGCCATACAAAATGTCAAAGGGGTACACAGCCATAAGCGCGGTCTCCACAAACTAAGTAAACTCTCTGTGGGAGGGGAATTCTGGCTAATTTTACCCTCACTATGGTATTGCAGTCGCTGTGTCCCACATCTGGAGAAGTATGAGATCCTGCTTCATTCTGGAAACAGATAGACACATTCTTCCATTCATGTACAGTAATTGGTGGTACATAAATTGAGCAATCTCGTGTTAGGGGCTTGCCTAAGGGGATTGGCTGTGTACAGTCATGTATTTTAACCTCAACGGAGTCCACTGATCTGGAGCCAAACCAGGGCACAACTGTTACCAAAGCTTCAACCAACAAAGATGGTGTGTGTGGTTGTATTGTACATGTTGGACTTGTAAGGTTAACTGAACAATTAGTCTGGGCTAGAGCTAACTGGAATCTGTATTCAAAAGCTAAGTTAACATATTTCTTCACGTATATTAGCTTTAAAAACATCAACCGTTTGAAGCCGTCAGGCAGGTAATTTTCATTTACTGTATCAACAATGAGAGAGACTAAACCCTTGTACTGTACAGGTTGCTCCGAGTCTAAAGGGTAGGAGGGAGTAAAGCAATCCTCAGCTTCATCGCTAATTCTGGATGCAATGTCATTCCAGCTTATTAAATCATAATCAGCTTTCGTGAACAGAATTGGGCTAAACATTGGAGAATGCATGGATTCTGGCATATTTTGGAACAGCCAACAGTTGCTAACATTACGTTCATGTGCGTAGTTTATCATTAAACTTACTGCAGAATTAGTTTTAGCTCGTTTAAGTGGAGTGATTAAGGTCTTTTTTTGAAGAATCTACATCACCTCCTGTTTGTTTAAGTGGAGTGGATAGAAAATCCATTTTGCTATCTGGTCCAGTATATGTGCATGCAGTGACACCTGAATTGGGGGCTTTATAATCTGGTTTCCTCGCTGTGCATTGTACCTCATTCATTATCAGTTTCCTTAATTGTTCCATAGTGGTACACCACAATTCTGAGGGCATGTTGGCAATGGTGTTGAGAGCTATTCTTACCACCTCCGATGTTCTCCCGAACCACTGGTACTGGTCTTTTGGATACATTCCCCATGTCAAGTAATCATCACCCTTGATTGAAGACACAGCAAACACAATAATACAGTTAGATGGGTTACATATTGAAGTTGAACAGTTAAAAGAAATAGTCTCTGATTCACGAGTGATGTAGACGATCCTCTTTACTCTTCCTCCTTCTCTCTCTCTTGCACCATACTGAATGTCTGTGTGGTGTTTGGATACAACCTGTCCTTGTCGCTATGCACTGATTTGCCCGTTGGTGTTGTTTTGCCCTCAGGGTCTGGACCCTGAGTAGTCAAGTCGTCTGCGCTCTTGGATAAGAGCACCTTATCTTCTCTCTCTGAGGGGCGAGATTTCCACAGCTTCATCTAGCAGGGCGTTCTTGGCCAGGTACAGCAAACCCAGGATGACGATGATGATGACTGCCTTCACACGCCAGCATCCGGTAGAGGGGAGAGACGACATCTGGAGGCGTGGATCCACTCCGCTCTGCCTTGGACTCTTAGGGGGCGGTTCTGGTCACTATCAACACCAGAAACGGGCCTTTCCACCTGGGACACAGGGCATCTTTTTCAAAAGATTTGATTAGTACATTATCACCAATCTTAAAAGGGTGGGTGGGCTCTTCTCCCGGCTGAAGGAGCCTGTCAGCCACCTGCCTGTGAAACTTTCTCAACATGTCAGTTAGATATTTGACATAGTTAGTCATGTAATCCTCTGTCCACAAAAGGGTGAGTGTGTGGGGTGCTACTGGGGGGCTAGACCCTGTGAACATTACCCTTCCCATCAATACTTTGTGTGGGCTAAGCCCTGTCGTTGCATTTGGTGCGCTTCTGATGGAGCACAGAACTAGCGGCAGCGCGTCTACCCATTTTAGTCCTGTGGTCAACATTGTTTTAGTGAGTTTCTCTTTTATAGTCAAGTTCATTCTCTCAACCTGGCCTGAGCTCTGTGGATGATAGGGGACATGCAATTGCCATTTAAACCCTAACACTGTAGATAGACTCTGGGTTATCTTAGAAATGAATGCTGGACCTCTGTCACTGTTAATCCCTGCTGGAACACCAACTCTAGGGATAACATCTTTGAGAAGACACTTTACAACTGTTCTAGCGTCTTCTTTTCTGGTAGGGTAGGCCTCTACCCATTTGGAGAACTGGCACACTATTACCAAAATATATTTAAATCCTTGGCATGGTGGCACGTGTGAAAAGTCAATTTGCATGTTTACAAAGGGCCCTGAAGGGGGCGGTAGATGTTCATGCTGAACCAGACCACTTCTTCTTCTTGTCTGCTGGCATATCATGCATCTATCTGCAAGGGTCTGTGTAGCTAGTGTGATGCCTGGAGCAAACCATTGTGACTTTATAATCCCATTCATCCCTCCTTTTCCTACATGTGATTTGCCATGTGCAACATGTGCCAGAACGTGGAGGAACGAACGGGGACAAACCATCCGGCCGTCTGGGTGGAGCCACAAGCTGGACTCAGCGTCAAGTGTACAACCTCGTCTTAGCCATAAATCTTTCTCCCTAACATCAGCGCGGGCTTGCATTACCGCGACATCATTAAAGGAAGGCAAAGAAATCGGTTCTGTGGGTTATGTCAGGGGGCATTGGACCACCATAGAAGAACATGAAACTGCTGCTTGTTTAGCCGCGGTGTCGGCTAACGCATTTCCACACGAAATAGGATCATCAGAATTTGTGTGAGCAGCACATTTAACTACTGCTAGCTGTGCAGGGAGCAAGATAGCGTCTAATAACTGAGCTACCAACGCATGATGTTGAATAGGCTTGCCAGCCGATGTTAAGAAACCGCGCATCTTCCACAAGACACCAAAATCATGGCACACACCAAATGCATACCTGGAGTCTGTGAAAATGGTTGCAACTTTTCCTTTAGCCAAAATACACGCCCTCAGCAGAGCATAAAATTCTGCAGCCTGAGCTGACGTGCCATTTGGCAAGGCCCGGCTTTCTAAGACCTCCCAGTCGTTCACAACAGCATAGCCTGCTAAATGAACTGTGTCAGGCGGCCTGCTTGCAGATCCGTCTGTGTAGAGAATCATATCTGAATTAGGGATAGGAGTTTGCAACATATCAGTTCTGGGGGAAGAAGACATGTCAATCGTTGTGACGCAGTCATGTGTTATTTCCAAATCCGGAATTGGCACCAGCGTAGCTGGGTTTAGGGGGGGGGAGCGTTTAAGAGTGATGTGTGGGCTTGAAAGAATTACTGCTTCATAACCAGATCGCCTTGCTGCTGTCATATGCTGAGTAGCAGAGGTGTTCAGAATATGCAAAACTGCATGTGGGACATGTACTACACAGTCACTGGCCAGTACAATAGGAGAGGATTGTTTAATAACAATTCCAACTGCGGCTACTGCTCGCAGGCATGAAGGCATACCAAGTACCACAGGGGAAAGTCGAGACGAATAGTATGCAACAGGCCGGAAATTAGAGCCATGCTTTTGTACCAAGATGCTGGTTGCAAAGCCCAACTTCTCATGGACGTGTAGATGAAAAGGTTGATGGTAATCAGGGAGACCCAGGGCCGGAGCCGATGTGAGGGCTCACTTTAAGTCCTGAAAAGCTGTGTACATGTCCTCAGACCAGTGAACAATGTTAGGTGCGGCCTGCAGAGTTGCAGCACGTAGGATGGAGTCCATAGCAGCGTACTCGTATATCCAATGTCTGCAGTAGTTTGCCATGCCCAAGAAGGAAAGCATCTCCTTCTTTATACGTGGTGGTGGCACTTTGTTCAAAAGGCAGATTCTCGCAGGTGAGAGGAGGCCGTGTCCATCTCTCAGAATGTGACCCAAATACGTGACCTCAGTCTGGCAGTATTGCAACTTGGCCAGGGATGCTCTGTGTCCGCATTCAGAAAGTCTTTTCATGAGCAGAATGGAATCGATGCGACAGGCGTCTCTGTTAGGGGAGGTCATCTGCATACTGAAGTAGGGTGCTTCCTCCTGTCAGGATCAGAGTGTCCAGATCTCTTTTAACAGCTGCTGCGTACACAGTAGGCGACTCAACATAGCCCTGTGGGAGGCGCGTGTATGTGATTTGTTTACCTTTAAAAGTAACCACAAACAGATACTGGCTTTCTGGATGCAAAGGAATAGAGAAAAACGCTGAACAGAGATCAATGACTGTGTAATACTTGGAATCTGGAGGTCGAGCAGCAAGTATTGAATTAGTGTCAGGCACTATGGGAGCTGTTGGAATGACAATGGCATTAATAGCTTGCAAATCTTGGACAAAACGCCATTCATCAGGGCGGTTGTGTTTAGGTATGGGCAGAATTGGAGTATTACAGGGACTGGTCGTGTAAATTAATACGCCCTGATCAAGCAGAGATTGGATGACTCCTCCAATTCCCAAAATGGCTCTATGGGGTAAATTGTACTGTCTGATAGCAGGCAATCTGGCATTGGTGTTAAGGGTCACTCTGTGGGGGGAGCTGAACTAACAAAGCCCACATGGTTCTTGTGTTTGGCCCACAAACTGGGTGGAATGTCGGCAAACTCTGAAGGGGGGCCAAATTCTGTGGGTGGGGGTGGCTGTAAATGAAGGAACGTGCTTTGGGGGAGGGAAATGTGGTCAGCGAGACGCAGCATGTAATGCTCTTCTCCAAGGCTAATTACATTAGGTGTGGTGTGGGGGTCAGAGACCATTGCTGCTTCCAGCTGAGCATGGCAGTGGGCTGTCATAGCCCCCACCTCCTCCTTTTTATAGCCTGGGGTCACCGCCAGTGTGACATGAGGGATAATGTCTCCTGCAATAAACGCCTTTTGTGCAGGAGTCAGCCTAAAAGGCAACGCACATCCTTGTGGTCCCAAAAACAGAAATTGCTCGCATTCCAACTGATCTGAGCTGTTGCAAAAACCTCTTACTGATAGCGCATAATCATCTGATGAGTTAAAAGCAGCTGTGCAGTGACAATTCAACACAGGCCGCATAAGAGACATTAAGGAAGCACACACAGGGGAAATGCTAGCAATTTTCTGAATCCCTGTTGTGGAGAAAACAGAAATCATATTGAAATCTGGAAAGGACCAACAATAAAGGTTGTCCTGAGATGATTGAATGAATTGGACAGCTTGATAGACTTTACTGTCAGGAATTGTCAAAAACAATCCATCTGGAGTACAATGTATTGTTGCCTGTAATTTACAAAGTAAACCTCTGCCCATCAAATTAATCGGGCTTCCATCTGAAATAATGAAAGAGTGTTGCACATTTGACCCCTCGATTGAAACATTAGTACTCTCTGAAATGGGCTCGGACATAGGAATGCCAGAAACGCCCATTGTTGTAACAAAATCATTAGTTGCTTCACACACTTTCTCTTTTGTGCGTACTGCTGACAATGTGGCACTGCTGTCAATCAAAATATCTACAGCTGTTCCACTAAAATCAACGGGCATAATCGGATCTTCACGCGGGTTATTGGAAAGGTGAATTGTTGCTGCTTGAATGGGGAAATGTTGTGAGTCTGATCCTATTTCTCCATGGCACCCCTATCTTCTATTAAATCCATTTTGCAGACCGTGTTGCTCATGTGGAGCCTGTCTATCATAGTTTTGAGGGGGCATTAATGCAGGATGCCTGGGTGGCTGGGGTAAAGCAGGCAAGGATTGTGTATTCTGCTGCGCTCCCCATCTCTTTTCGCACTGTCCCGCCCAGTGATCCATTGAACCGCAAACGTGACACGGCTTTCTTGGATTTTTGTTCTGCTGTTGTCTGTTCTTATCATGATAACCCTGTGATTTTCCATGATTTTGCGGCTGTGTGCGGCTCTGTCCCTGAAACTGCTGGGAGTTATCTGCACCCTGATAAGCCTGTGTATTTTGAGGCAATTGTTGCACCATCTGAGCATTTCTAGGATGCAAAAATATCTGGCTCGCATTGTGGCTATCGTGGCTTGCCAGGTTTTAATTTGCCAGTCAGGTGTTGCTATCATGTAGGCACGAGCTGCCTCTGGAGTTAAGCTTTGCACTAAGCTTTGTATAGCGAATGGGTCATTTCCGTCTCGTTTTATTCCTGCATTGTTATCCCAAATCGTTATGAAACGCTGGATAAATTCTGGGACAGTTTCTGTTGGGTTCTGTACGCATGCCAACACTTTGGGAAAAATCTGTGCGAGTCTTAGCGCATGCTCTAACAGCCAAAGCAGCGACGTTCTGAATCCACATGTCGCGCGTCTGTGTCAAAGGCCAATCGCCTGCAGGCGTGCATGCAGGGAATTTAAACTCGTCTCTGCATGTGGGCCAATCTGCCTTGTATGTTAGGATTATCAGCTGTTTAACATCATGAACCAAACAGTTATAAACTGAGCAGACATTAGTCAACCACGACAGATACTCATCTGGGCTTTTAGTGGGGCTGAGAGCGTGATTAGTGACATCCATGACCTCCGCGTGTGTCCAAGGCTTATAAACTGGAACATCTCCTATCAGAATTTTCGGGGCGGTTACAGTGTCAGCAGAATTATTATTCTGAGGTGTTTGCGTTTCCATGATCCTTTTACGCTGGACAGCCCTTTGAAAACCGCTGCCGTACGGCGTGACTGTGTAATCGATTAAACGGAGCGGCGGAGTGAAAGGAGGGGGGGTTCGTGACGGGCTGCTGTCTGAAAAATCCCCCTCAGTCTCCGCTGCACTGTGCTCCTGCTGTGTCAAATCTAGTTCGTTATAATGTCCTTGCTGATATCTCAATCTATTTTTATTTATGATAGCTGCCGCTGACATTAACAGATCATCATCGGAGTTTCTCGCAGCAGGATTTGAGAGATCTGTTGCGGGGATCATTTTTGTACAGAGGGAAACAGCCTGTTCCTCTTCCAGCAGCCCTGCCTGTCTTAAAATGCAAATGAGCTGAGAGGGACTGGGAGATTTTCCTTGTCTTTTCAACCAATCGTATATCACTGACTTAGCAATGGCTCCAACATCCTTTCCGTGTCTTTCCCTAATTCTGGACATGTTCTCTGATTTAACATCAAAAGCAGCCTCTAGGCTGTGCAAATGACAACTCGCCGCACATTTGGAAATCCTATCAATCAAAGCCTTGAGCTCTGTGGAGCCTCGCTCGCTGCCAACTGATTTTTCATTCTTTCGTTCATTATATCCTCTTTTCTCTGCAATAGATATCCAAGCTTTGAGACAACTCGACATGTATTCTGCATCCCATGAGGGGTTTGGATCATTTTTCACAATTTTAAATGCTTGCCACAACACGGCCATGTCAAAACTCCCTATTAATGGCCAATCAAATTGAATCTTCCCTTTCTGATTATTTTTTAACGAGGTAAACGGCATCACTTTAGACCAATCCAAGCTTCTTCCGACAATCCCTGATGGCATGTTGGGCGAAAACATGTGAAAATAGTGGCTGTCTGTAATTGGATTTTTAGAAAATGTTTTATTGCGTTCATTCGTTTTCCTCTGACCAACTGACTCCTTTGTGGACTGATTATTACCCATGTTTAACAGTTAGTACAATCAACAAACACTGCAATTTAGACAAACAAACATGAAACTGCAGCAAACCTCCGCGTGACAGAAAGTTTAATTTAAGGCGAGACACCCCAGGTGAATAGGGTAATTTTTTTAACTTAAAGGTATCAGCTAGAAATTTCTCCAGTTCATGTCTTACAATAAGGCAATTGTCTTTTGTATTACAAGTTTTCTGAAATAGCATGTTTAAATATGCAAATTAGCCATTATCTCATTAAATATGCACATATTTTAACACATTTCAGGAATCGAAATCTGAACTTTGGATAAAGCCAGGTTCCAAATTCTTGTTTCATTTTGTAGTCATATTAGTATCTAAGGCTTTTACAGAAGGGATATTGGATATCTCTTTTATCACTCAATAAATCAGAAAATACTGTCAACAGCCCTAAAATATCCATTTTCGCCATGTTTTTAGGTATACAATGTTGTATAATTCAGGCTATGAATTATATATGAACAAACCCTTCTGTAAAAGCCTTCATAATATTGATAGGAATATAGCTGGAAAGTTTGGTGTCTCTACATGCTTCTGAAGTTGAAATTTCGAACTCAGAGTAGGAGAAAAAACTCATTTTGAGAAAACGACCTTTAAAGATTGCAGTGAGGCGCTAGCTAAACCCTCCTGTTCTCTGGATGACAGCTTGCGCATCGACACACTCCGTGAAGGTGTTTCATGTTCGGGTCATTTGTTTTTTGTATAACCTTGCTTCGTGCAAGTGACAATTGTTGTCGTCTTCTCTGTGAACGTTTTTTTCGCCGTTCTTTTGCGATTTTGAGATTTCAATTTCTAGCGGAAAGCTAAACAGGAAGTGTTTTAGCACACCACGTGACGCATCTGAACGAATCACGTTGTCAGAAATTGACACCAGCCAATGAGATTTCGTTTCTTGGTTTAAGACCCCTTTGTGCTTTCACGATTGGTTGCTGATACAAAGGAAATGACCATATTTGGATCCGATGAGATTGTGCAGGAGAGACGGAGCTTTCCAACGATATCTCTGTTGACATGGTGCACACAGCGGTCGCGGTACTTTATGTTACGTTAGAATGCTAACTTTTGGTGAATTTTGGAGAAATCTACAGACGCAAATAGACAAACTATAGTAAAATAAACACTTAAATGTGTATTTTGTACGTTTTCCTTCCAAAAGCCTGAAAGAAAACATGTTATGGAATCAAAATAGCACAAAATCTCAAAATTGACCAGTACTTGAAAAACGATGTTTTTGCCTGCCGTGTCTCGCCTTAATCCGAATAAAAAGACTTCAGCGGGGGTTGGGAAATATAATTAATATGTGTGCCTTCTACTCATATATACTTCTACAAGTGTACAACAGTATTGCAAACAGACACTGCTGATTGCGAGAGACCGTACAGCTGTGACCAGTGTGTGGGAAGATGGCGCCTGTGTCGGCTCGCCGCTCGCTCAGCTCTCTACCTTTAGCTATCTTGTTTTTGTTTTATGTTTGTCAGAATGTCTCTGCTCTGCTCGTGTATGATCGCCAAACTCTCCTCCACCTCAGACCCTCACTGGAGTTGATACTGCTGCCCAAACTTACATCTGGCAACCATAAATCGTCCCCCCCCCCTCTACTGTTGGATATACCCACCTACCTGCGCCGGTTGCCCTGCATCCTGCCTCGCCGAAAGCGCTTTAGACGACGGGGAAAGCGTGGTGGTGCACTGGTCCATCTGAAGGCATACCTGACGGCTTCTTCTGGGACTTATCCACGTCTCAGATGTCATGGCCCTCCCGCTGCACGTCATGTGCGGAATCGGTGGATTCGCCCTGTTTTTCCGGAGCTGCGGACTCTGCTGGGCCCGCTGGCAGCTCCTCCTGCCCAACTGACTGCTCCCGGCCCGCGCGGCGTTCAACACGCACATCTTCGTCAGCTGAGACGCACTCCACCGTCGGCAATCCCGGAGCAAAAACTTTGTATGGCTTTGCTAAATGCTAGGTCGATAGCAAACAAAACGTTCCTGCTAAACGACTTCTTCACCTCCCGTGAACTGGATTTTATGTTCCTGACGGAGACCTGGGTCCACGCTGGCGAGTATACACCGTTCTCTGAACTTCTTCCTCCTGACTGTACATTCTTCAGCTCCCCCCGTGCCACCGGCCTTGGTGGGGGCATAGCATCAGTGTTTAGAGCTAGCCTCCAATGCCGATTGCTTCACCCTGTAACTACCTATGCTAGCTTTGAGTTGCAACTTTTTGAACTGAACCCGGCCTCGCCTATACTCTGCGCAGTCGTGTATCGTCCGCCTAAGTGCAATAAGGATTTCATAAATGACTTTTCTGACTTTCTGTCCGGGATCATGGTGAAATATGATCGGGTTTTGATCTCCGGAGACTTCAATGTCCATGTGTGCTGCGAGTCCAAACCTCTGGTTAGGGACTTTTTAAATCTCCTTGAATCTTTTGGTCTCGTTCAGTCCGTGGCTGGCCCAACACACGAAAAAGGACACACTTTGGACTTAGTATTATCGTTTGGACTGTCTGTATCTGTGGATGAAATATGTGCAGCAACGCGTATCTCAGACCATTTACCGGTTCTGTTTACAACCTCCATCCCTTCCGCAGGAGTCGAATCACGTGCCCCTGCGCGTCGTGTGCGTTCGATTAACCCCTTGACTGCCTCACAGTTCTCTGATGTTTTTAATGCTTCTCCGATCTGTAAATTAGATGTGAACTGTGCTTTTAATGCTGATGAGCTTATCTCCATGTTTGACTCTACATGCACACTAACACTGGATTCTGTTGCTCCTTTTACACTTAGACGCACAAAAGTGCTCTCAGAGCCGTGGCTCAATGACTGTACTCGTGCTCTCAGACGCGCTTGCAGGCGTGCAGAGAGAAAATGGAAAAAGGATAAACTCCATGTCTCCCTAGAAATCCTTCGTGCTTCCTTGTCTGACTACCAGACGGCAGTCAAAGCAGCCAAAACAGAGCACATCTCTCTGTTAATCTCCAAAAACAGCCATAAACCTCAGGTTCTTTTTAATGTCCTCAACTCGATCATTAATCCCTGTGATGTTTCTTCTATTGTGCCATCGACTACTCTCTGTGATAAGTTTCTTACATTTTTTATTGAAAAGGTATCTGCTCTTAGGCTAGCTCACACTAGTGCTACCCCAGATCCTGCTCCCTTTCTGTGCCCTGCTGTCCTCGACCACTTTGAGCCTGTATCCTTCTCTTCTCTCTCGGATGTGGTCAAGCACCTGCGGCCGACAAACTGCACCTCAGATAGCATTCCCTCTCGCCTTCTCAGAGACGTTTTAGATTCAGTTGGAGCAAGTATTTTATTAATTGTAAACACCTGCCTTAGCTCAGGATGTGTCCCTGCTGCCTTCAAACATGCCGTGGTTAAGCCATTACTTAAAAAGAAACATCTCGACCCCTCCTTTCTCGAAAATTTTAGGCCCATTTCCCAGCTACCTTTTTTATCAAAAGCCCTGGAGAGAGTAGTCTACGCCCAGCTGCAGTCTTTTTTAACCACGCATGGAATCCACGAAAAGTTTCAGTCTGGCTTCAAACCCATGCACAGCACTGAACAGCCCTTTTAAGAGTTTTTAATGATCTGCTCCTAGCCGCCGACTCAGGTAGCCCAGCTGTCTTGGTGCTGTTAGACCTGACAGCTGCTTTTGACACTGTGGACCATAGCATCCTGCTGTCACGGCTTGAACAGTCCGCTGGCATCACAGGCTCTGCCCTTGCATGGTTCAGGTCCTACCTGACAGACCGTAGCTTCGCTGTGCAGCTAGGTGCCTTCTCCTCTGCAAAAGCCCCTCTTACCTGTGGGGTTCCCCAAGGCTCGATTCTGGGCCCCATCCTTTTCCTACTGTACTTACTGCCCCTAGGCTCAATTCTCACAAAACATAATATTCCCTTCCACTGCTACGCCGACGATGTACAGATATATCTCCCTCTCGAAGCAAGTGTCACACACTCATTACAACAGTTGATGGACTGCTTAACTGAGATAAAATCCTGGCTGAGCAAAAACTTTCTAAACCTCAACGAAAGCAAGACTGAGGTCATCTTTTTTGGACCCCAACCTCCAGCCTCCCAGGTTGATATTCTGGGCTCCCTCCAACAAAACATCCTCCCCTCGGTCACGAACCTTGGGGTGACCTTCTCCAGTACTTTTAAATTCGACAAGTAGGTCAGCAGCGTAGTCAAATCCTGCTTTTTTAAAATAAGACTTTTGGCCAAAACCAAGTCGTATTTATCTTTTAAAGACCTGGAAAGGGTTCTTAACGCCTTTGTGACCTCGAGACTGGACTACTGCAACGCTCTGTATATGGGTATGGACCAGGCATCAATTAAACGCCTGCAGCTAGTCCAGAACGCAGCTGCACGTTTGCTGACTGGCCATAAAAAGCGTGACCACATCACCTCAATTCTGGCCTCACTGCACTGGCTTCCAGTTCGGTACAGAATTGATTTTAAAATCCTTTTATTTGTTTTTAAAGCACTAAATGGGCTGGCTCCGGCCTATATAGCTGAACTCCTCCAGCGCTACACCCCAGCCAGAGCTTTAAGGTCTGCTGACCATCTGCTGCTGGTAGTGCCCAAGACCAGGCTCAAAACCCGAGGGCACCGAGCCTTCGCAGCAGCTGGCCCCAGGCTCTGGAACACTCTGCCCCTCCATGTGAGGTCGGCCCAGACCCTAGGGGTTTTTAAATCCACACTTAAGACCCACTTCTTCTCTCAGGCCTTCTAGTTAGAGCGGAGCACGACTCCTGACTTTTCCGTGTGTTTTGTTTTTATATTTGCTGTTGCAATGACTGTCTTTTGTTGTTATTGTACTGTCGTAAATTGTTTTTATTACTTGTACAGCACTTTGGCTCGACCAAACATCGTTTTTAAATGTGCTATATAAATAAAACTTGATTTGATTTGATTTGAAGTGCTAAAGACTGGATCTGTTGAAGAGCAATAATGAATTTATCCTCAAATCAACAACCACTATGCTAATTTAGTGGTGGATTCCCTCTGTCCAGAGAATAAAACCATCTGTTTATCCTCCGTATTTATCAACCCATAATTTTCTTACAACAATGAAAAAATGATAGTTTATGCCACATTATCGCATTCCACCCATATATGACGATTTAGTTTAGTTCCTAAACGACTACGGTGCGAGGAAAATAATGTTATAACACTAAGCTTAATTTTTCCTGCCCTGCCGCTCTCCGCAGGGGCGGAGGGAACATACAGACACGCTCCCCTTTCTGCAGCGGCACAGGGTCTGCTTTAAACAGCTGTTTTATTTTATTTTGACCGCTGAAGTCTCCAGAATTCTGTGATTTGTTTCAATACAAATCTATGACATTGCTCTAATGCAGAAAATCCACTTCACTGATGCTCTATTTTAAGGTCTCTCCGAAATTTAAATAGAGACACCGAGAAAAAAATGTGCAGCCTTTCAGCTTCACAGGTAATTTATGATATCGTTAATCACAGATCCTGGTAAGGCAATGTTCAAATAGATTTTAAATTACACTTACCAGTATTCTGAAGATATATTTGATATCCTGTCGTGACGCCAATCTGTGAAGAATAATCTTCTGGGATTCAATGCAGAGCCAATGTTGAAGAATGGAGACGGAGAACTTTCAGTCAAACACGGAGATTTATTGAAGTATCGGCCGGAGAGGGCACACTCAGTTTCACACATGAACAGTCCTCCACCGAGTAGCACTCTGAAGGATACATAGAATAATCACACAATATATTGACCAAGGCGGATCCCAAACTTACGCGCCCTTTCTCTGCTAATTATTAACAGATGCCACAAACTGGACAAAGACCTAGCCAGGACAGGATGCCCCCCTTTCTCCACAGAGCAAGGCATCTGACCTCTGACCTGACCCTGAGGATGGCACGATGGTATTTCACAGATTGAGGGAACAACACTTTAATTAGAAACAGAAGTTTGCAGATAAGTTCCCAATTCAATACATGGGAACAGACAGGATTAAAATATTCTCTAACAGTTACAAATACCAGACAATTAAAATATTGTGCTGTGCGCTTGAATGTACTAACATAACTTCCAAGAAGTCTAAAATGATAATATTATACATGTTAACCCCGTTCGCAGGTGTTTGTGTGCTTGGTAGCTTAGCTTGCTACTTATTAGCCAGCTAAGGACGTAACCCTTTATACATACATATACATTTTAGTTTATGATTCAGCCTTGGGTAAGATTTTTATAGTCTATGGCTATGACGCCCATAATGCTAAACGGGAGCAAATGTTATTATAGGGGACCAAATTATCCCAGTGGTGGCCGCCGGAGCTAACGGAGCCGCAGGGGGCTAGCTCCAGCCGGCATCCCGGAGCTAGCCCACTGCGGCTCCGTTAGGTCCGGGCGGTGGAATCCGTCTTTTCTTAACGTGTGAATGACAAGCATTAAGAATAACAAAATATAGCTAATTCTCTTGCAGATTGTCTCATTTGATTATGAATGTAACATTTATATAGGGGAACTACACTGTTAGCAGTAACTTGGTATGCATGTATTTCATGTTAGCTTAGCTTCTTAGCCTGAGCTAGCTATGTTTACTTCCAGTTCGGAGGCAGCAGGTCCCGCCTCGGCTCCGCCTCTTTGTCCTTATTTGGAGCAGGCGGGATTAGACTCTGACGTCACAGTCGAGCCGTTAGTGGCCGACTCCACCTACTAAGGGCTTCACGGCAACTCTGCAGAATCCTATGGGTGACGTCACGGACACTACGTCCATTTATATATACAGTCCATGCTGTGTGTCCATTGTTTTGAGTCTGTGTGTGTTGAGCGCAGCACCGTCTGCTTTTTGCAGCACAGTAACTAAAGCATACCGGTAGCTTTTTTGTAGACCTGTCTGCCCGTTTTGTGCACGTGCGTGCGTGCGCACTTGTGGCATTGTTTGGGATGACCTAATTAAAATACCGTCCGCCGTCCTCTTTGAGAAACATACACAACACAGACAGACACCGGTCACAAAAGTATCAGATAGGCTTCAATTTACTTTTGATTGTCTATGATTAACTATAAAAAAATATCGGCGTTTTAACACTACGTTTATATATGTACTTATTTGTATGGTTTGCATATGAGGTGGTCCGCGAAAACCCTTGATAATAAATAGTGGTCCGCGTAAACAAAAAGTTTGAGAACCCCTGGCCTATAAATATCTTCATCATCTGTCATTTATTCTGTAATAAAGTGTCAAAGATATTTTAACTTATTACAGACACTAAGATTAATATCAGACCATTTAAAATCAGGAAATTTTAGACATTTATCTTCTTTGGTTCTAAAGATCATGACAGCACGAGCAATATTATACACCCATCACTCTTTGGATTTATCTGGATGTAAAGCAGTCAGCAGAGAAGCAGGCTCAACATGTGATATGACAATTTTGATAGAAATATTGCATACACTGTAAAAAAAAACGTTGTTTTTACGGTAAAAACCTGGCAGCTTTGTTGCCAGAATAATGATGTAAAAAATACGGTAAACTGTAAACAACTTTACAGAACGTGTATATTTTACAGTTTAAAACTGTTGTAATTTACATTTTAAATCTGTAATTTCAACAGCCCTTTTTTGCTGAATTAGCATGATCACGTTGCTATTAAACAGATTATTTCAGTAAGTTTTACATGCAGTTGTATATTGTACATTGAATCCCATTCAATTTTACAGAAACATACCAAACAAATAACACTGTTTAACTGTAAAAGCATCAGTGTAATGCGGTGTTTTACGGTGAAAGCAACATCTAAATACTGCAATTTAAGTTTTCTGTAAAACGTATTTATTACAATTAAAATGCAGAAAAAACTCTTCTATGAATATCAATCTCAAATATATAGTATAAAACCGCCTGTAAGGATTATTGCTCAGTGGAAAAAAAATGTTTTCCTATACATTAGTCAGATTGAAAGATTTAATTTAAACCACACTGCCTTCGTATATATATGTTTGACTATTACCAGAAATGTGAAGAATGTAATCCAGGGTACACAGATTAAGCACTTAAAATTAAAAATGCAAAGCTAGATAAAGCTCAAGAGCTACTGTATTAAAAGTTGAACAAATTCCAACAAGAACTTGCCTTTCCAAGAATGTATTATATATATAATAGCAGTGATCAAAAACATCTGTCATTTCTCAACATACATATTGGTAAAACATACAAACTAAGGCTGCACAATAAACAAACAGCTCGCATTGTCCAGGAAATTCGAGCTGAACAAAGTTGAGAGGTTACTTACATCACATCAAATGATTTATGGGAAATAATGTTTTTAAATATTTTAGTACTTATATGTCTCGTCTCTTATAGTGGGCACCTGTATAATATAATACTCGACTGTCACAGCCACAGACTGAGCTGTAACCAAAATAAGGGATTGTCTTAGTTGAATACATGTTCATTGCTAAAGGAAGTGTGTACGTGATGAAGCTACAGTTGCAAAACACATGTGAGTGTGTGTCTAAGTGAGATAGGTGAAGAGGTAGGGTCAGCAGAGACCCTTCACTTCAGAAGCAAAAATCCAAGTGGAAAACAAAACACGTCAACATTTTTACACTCAACAGTAATGTCCTGAGCTTTTACATCCACATAAGCCAACCGAAGATTGTTTAAGCAACTTCACTTTGTAACAGCAAACCGCAAGAGTGGCTACAATGACCTTAAAATAATAGTTTGACATTTTGAGTTACATATTGCATTTTTTTAAATTAGTTAAAAGAACATAAAAAAAAGGCACTTCACATTTTAACTACGATTTAAACAATCAAACAAACTGTAACTTGGGCACATCGCCACATGCCATTGATCTTGCTGTCCATATTCAGACATCACGCCACTCATGGTCCGAAAGTTCCTGTATCAAGGTGACGACTCTCGGGTTCACCTGAAGACGGGATGCGCGTGTCTTCTCCACTTTGGTGCCCTTCTCTGGGTTGATGGAGAAAAAACACCTTAAAATAAAAATACAAACAAACAACAGAATTAATAATAAAATAGCTTGCCTAACAACAAAAAACTTCACATCAAGCCAAAATGACAATTATCTTAACCCCCAATTCACTGAAGCACCTGCTTTAGATTTGTTGCAGTTTAATAAAAGAAATTGTTGGATAAAGCCAATCCCAAAAAACACACACCTCTGGACAAAGAGGGTGGATGCCAGCTCTGACGGGTAGGCGATGTTGAAGCAATAATAGCTCCCAAACATCATGGACAGGCCGAAACCAAGGAGGGGATGTTGTCCTGTACTATGTTTCGATCCACACTCAGTCCTAAAAAAGAAGAAAAACACAATTCAAACTAAATTAAAACAAGACTTGTCTTCCTGAAACATTTCACAAAACAATTTTAGCACACATGTTATTACATTTTAAGGTCTGTTAAATTGCTCACCATTAATACAAAAATGTATGTATGTGTATTTGCAGGTTAAGGGGAGATACATGCAATGTAAATTTGACTTGCTTTTAGGGGATAGTTCATATTGTATGAAGGGGGGTTGTAGGAGCTACAGTTTGGAGAAACAGAGAGGGGAACCAGCAGACAGCGAAGCAATGCACTGCTGTGGACATAGTTAAGCCACCAAAAAAACTAAAACAATATTATTCTTAGTGTATGCTATATTAAAGAATATTTTCAAAGCTCTAACTTGCTGTCATACAGCTATACAGTCTGTTTCTGATAGGGACTGAAGCAGCAGGGTACATTTGTGACAATGTTATAAATATAGCGTACACATAAACTGAATTTTTAGGTGGCTAAAATACGTTTCGCTGCTGCACCCATCCACAGCTTTACATACGTACCCGTACTCCTGCCTGTTCCTCCAAAGACATGTAAGCAATACACTGACTATGGATAAGTATCCATAAGCATCCAAACTAGCCCTTTACGAGCTTACAGTAACAAAAAACATTGTGCAACATAAACGTCTCAAATTAGACAGAAAAGAGAGAAAGAAGTGGCAGAAAGAACAGAGTGAACATTTTTACTTACCACACACAACAATGGTGGGAGTCAACTGAACTTGGTCCATCTGTACTTCCTCTGCCAGGCATGTGTCCTCCACATAACAGAACATTGTGTCTTCCTTCTCATCAAAGTAGGACAGTAGAAGCAGCACCATGTCTTTGACGTTTTCAGAACAACCACTTAGCTCTCCTCTCATCACTTTAAACTTGGTTACAGCCTGTAGCAACCGTTTGCTCTTGTACACAGCAACAGTATTCATGTAGTTCAGGAGTCATTTCCCCTTCAGATCCAAATTCCGTGTGAAAGTTTCTTGAAGCTCACTTCCTGTGACTGCCAGGCCAAGGTCGTCGAACCAAAACGGCCACTCTTGCAGGAGGGATTTTATATTTTTCCCCTGGTTGACTTGTTTCCGCTGCGTGTAGAACGTTGACTTCATTAGAAGTTTGACCTCCTCTGGATTTGCATCAGTTTGCTTAGACATCACCCTCAGTTTTTCCTTTTTCTCCTGCTGGCTCTCTTCGGTCTCTCCAAGGGGCAGGAATTTTAAATCCCATTTAATGCACCCATAAGTGTCCTGGATTGCTGCTCTCTGTTCTGGAGGGACTTCACCTGTGTCTGACTCGTCTGTGCGATTCTTTCGTTTTCTTATTTTTGGGGTCGTGGATCGCTTCACATTCTCTATCCTATTTTGCAATTGCTTGACCGGAGAGTGATACCCTGGCCCGATCACGTCTCCCTCTATTATGTCTTGAAGAGACGTAGGATACTTTGCCACTATCTTTTTTGCAAACTTCAATAGTGTGTCTTTTACTTAAGCAAGTACTTTTTCATTTCATTTCACACACCAGAATCCGTACCATCTCTCTTCTCATTTGTGGACTAGGTCATTTTCCTCTCTCCAGTGTCTGCATCAGTTCCTCTGAGAACTTATCCCACGGTATCACAAAGCTATCCATCCAGTCTATATCAGGGCTTTTGCAGCTGTTGGAAGAGGTTGAGGATGAACTTCTGGGTGAATAGGACGTCAAGGATGCAGAAGGTCCTGGGCCTGAGAGACAAACAGATGAGCTGCTGGATTCAGGAGTCTGGCCTGCAAAACACACACATACAAACAAAAAGAGTTATGAGGAACACCGTTTTAATGTTTCTATATTTCTGATTGATCTTATACGCAGGCCACTTTGGGCACTGGTTGCATCCTGTACTACAATAGTCACAAGTATACATACATCTCAGCTTCCAAGCAGCAAGGACTTTTCTGGCTTGAATTGGCCTCAAAGCTGACAGCAAATCTGCTTCCTTAACAAACTGGAAATCCTCATCGGTCTCCACCCCAAGGGATTGTAAAGTCTCTTCTAGAATATTCTTTGTCATCTCTGGAAGGTCAGGCAAGACCTCAGTGATGGCACTGCGTATACATGTTTGCTCCATGTCTGTCATCTCTGGAATCATGGAAGAACTACACTTTTCGGTTTTCAAAATTACAAATGAAAGACAAAGATAATTAGACATTTAGTCAAGTAATACTATTCATACATTATATACAGATAAGAGGAACCTCTAATTTGAGTATAGGGTGTGATTGAGGATGTATACTTTTTATTTCTGTATATTGCAGAACAAAAACTGCTGTCACTTTAATATTTTTCAAATAATATTTTATCATTTTCCCTAAGCATACATGTGCATTGTTAGAATGGTTTCAACACCACAGTAGCAAATATCGTGTTTATTTTTATAACACACTGTGTTTCAGGGGGATGACTTGGTGCCCGTTAACAATGTATGATGGTAATGGATAAAAATCTACCAAGTCGTTAATGTTAACACATTGCAACCTTGCATTCTGTTTTGTCACAGAGTAGAGGTGGTATTCAGAATGATAGTCAGCTTTATGTATATCCATCACAAAATACACAGCTGAATCATTTTGAATTAAAATAATGAGCAGTTCTCCGAACTCCATGGACTCGTCATTTTTGGACACAAGGAAAAGCCCTTTTTTATATGATGTACCTTTATACTGTATGTCTGTGGAAACACTAGTATTGTTTTCTGAAAAGCCAAACTCTCTCACTGCATGTTTGATTGAATCACTGTAAAGACTGGAGTAAAAAGTACAACTGTCTTTGACTTGCAGACGTTGACTACATCCTGGCCCAGCTGAAAGATATGCCTGAAACATCTGATGTCTTTCGGATAAAGTTAGGCAGATGTTTTTAAAGTTTTTCAAATGCCTGGCACATCTCTTGAAGTAGCTGTGTTTACTTTCAAAACGCATTGTCCATACTCTAATCAAGGGGCCAAATTTCCAGATGAGTGCCGGATAGTGTCTCATGAAATGGTGCTTTAGTTTTAGTGGACTCTCAGGAAAGAAACACTTCCTTGTTTCCAAATATTCTTGGATTGTAATGTCAAGATAGGCTACCTGTGACAACGAAATATTTTGTGCACAAATCAGATCAACAATATCCTTAAAGATCAAATGCAAAGCTTCCAAATATGCTATATTTTTATAGAAATGTTGTTTTTAAGACTGCCTGTATTTCTTATTTAATTTAAATCGAGATAATACACCCAAAAAAAAGCTTTTTATTGATACAAAACTCGACCCAAAGCCGTCTGAATTTCTGACATGTCATTCCCAGCAGCCTCCGCGCGCGTGACGTCACCGTGGCCAAACAGTCTCTGGGCCAGGCAGTCTCGTTCACATGTCAGCGGTGTTTTTCGAAAAGAAAACTGAATTATATCCGCAAAAACATGGGTTATTGTTGTGCTTTCGGATGTACGAACGGTGCGGGATCTGGGAGAATTTTACATGCATTTCCCCAAGACAAAATCATCCGCCGAAACTGGATTTTTTTAGTGAATCGTGTTGGCTGGCAGCCGACAAAATGGAGCAAGTTGTGCTCTGACCACTTCGCGTGTGATGCATGCGATGTTGATCCTGCCATCGTCAAGTCTGTTGGTGGAGAAGCATTAAAAGTACATCGGAGGCTGAAACCCGTATTGGTAGTAGGCTCCACCTGTTGCTGCCTGCGATTCTGCGATCTGCGATCTACGGAGGCCTGCTCCCACCTGTAGAATACGGCTGTACTGGAGAGGTTTTTACCCCGGAGTCGTCGCGGAGAAACGGAGTGGATCCACGCTTCGGGCTTGGCCTGCTTCCACCGGGCGTGTACTGCTGTACGGAGGAGGATTTTACCACCGCTGGGGCCTGCTTTCACCCCGGGGATACCACGGAGGGACCGGAGCGATTCCACGCTGCTGTTTTTGCCTGTCCTTTGCTGCTGTGCTGATTTACTCCAGGAACATCGCGGATACTGTGTGCTGGTCTGGGAAAATGGCCCATATCGGGATTCTGCTGTGCCTGTTAACTGTTTTGGACTATGAGAAGATCCCTAGTCATTCTGAGAAGTCTACTGGATTCAGGTCCCATATTTGAGCACAAAAAACAACTGAAAGAACGAAAGAGCCGGGCAATGCAGAAACGCCAAAGAATTGAGGTAAACAACTTCTGATTTGATTTCAAAGCCACGGAGCACAGCAGATAACGGAATTGCAGTTTTATTGCTTATAGAGGTGGGCACCGTTAGATTCTGTGTCTTTACGATCATAAACAATGTGTTGGATGTGGAGCTAGGATAAGTAATAAGGGAGCTAGGAATGATTTTCGGTGCAGTAATAGGTTAGCATTTTTCACTCGGGGCTAATTCAGAGGCTCACATTGTGTTTTTTTTTCTTCAAATAAATGAAAAAGATCAGTTTTAAGATAGAGTTTTTTTTTTAAAGTTTTTTTTCACAACAGTTGTATTTGGATGGAATGAATACCTATAGTGATAATTCAAAGTAATAAAATGATTTTTACAGTGAAAAAGTTCAAATGGAACTTTATTTTTCTAAACCTCTCTAAAAAGGTCAAATTTCACTTGTTTTGCATCAATCTTGATACAGGGTACTTATTATATGTTATAGCTTTGATTCCTAAAGCTTTTAGTCTACTAACCCATCATTCAAGGGTGGTTTTCACTATAAGTAATGTTTTTTTTTAGGCGGACATTAGAATTGACATGTTTTTACTATGTTCCATCTGAATTTACTTTAAAATAAAAACATCTATATTGATTCTGACACTTCTACATCCAACAATTAATTTACCCCTTTTACAACTCCGGATCTTGAGTGGCCTCCGACTCAGAATCAGACATTATAACGAAACTAAGTTGTACTATCAGCGGAAGCAACTGTGAGCGATAAGCCAGGTGGAAATATGTTTGGCCACGCTGACGTCACGCGACGCCATCTTGCGGAGACAAGCGGCTGAGAAATAAATCGTCTGACTTGGTGTTGGGGGTTGAACAAAATAAATATTGCGCATTGCCAGACGCATATTATCTCCGATTTTAATACTGCAATATCTTAAATAGTGTTGTAGCTATATGATTTCGATTTTACTGGCAATTATAAAAATATCTTTGCATTTGATCTTTAAGCTGGAGAGTCAACTGCCACACATCATCTTCTGGATTTTGCACTTTGTCACCAATTAATATAGGCAGCAATCTTAACAAATTCCAGTTCTGAATGGCTTGACCTGAGAGCTTGAATACGTCAGAGTTGACAGCACAGGGCTTAGTGAGAGCATCAAATCCTTTGTACTTGAACTGTTTTATGCGCCGGTTCTTATCGTAGGATAAGACACCCTCAAATATGTCATGGCCTAAACAAGGTGGGAGACCTGGCTTGCAAACATGAAAAGATGTCAGAGCATTGAAGACAGAGTTTGATTTTATGCCTTTGAGATGTTGACTGTCTTCAACTTGTAGATCAGCAACAGCAGAATCGTAACCTTCGGGTGTGCGCTGTGGTCCACATACATTGGGATCAACACTCTTAAACTCACTTCGTGTGATTTCACAGTACCTGCAAAAGTACTTTGAACGACTAAAGTTTTCAGTGAACCCACCAATACCGTGTGAACCCAAGTTATCACCCGCAATGCAGTACAGAGCCCCTTTGACCATGTCTCCACCTGTGGTAACTATTCAATTTTCCTCCAAATCTTTTAAATCCACTAACATCTCTGAGAACACCTTAGCAAATCTAAATTGTTTTAGGTCATTCTCCCCACACAAAAAAACCAGGGACATGTGATCAGTATTAGAGCGCACATGAGCAGGTAGATTTGCCACAGAAAGATAGACTGCAGCAACTTTGTGTTTTTTCCTAGCAGAGCCAAGGAGGTTGACAATTTCAAAAGCATCCTGGTACAGAATTAGCTTCAGGCATCCTGGATTTTCAATGAAGAACTGGTTGGACTTAAAGTTGTGTCCATCACTTATGTCACCAAAAACATCTGAGTCTGTTTCACATGACTGCTGTGACATTGAATTCTTCCAAAATGTTGATTCTAATAAGCCACTTACTGTTTGTTTCACAGGTATGTAGTAAGCAAACCTTTGTGTCATGATTTCCTAATGTTAATTTTTTAGGCTCTATGTATTTGAACATCTTTTTGAATGTCTGAGCTCTTGAATATGTTGTTCTCAGTGGTCCCTGGTGACAGACTGAGAACAGATCGGAATCCTTCACACAATCACAGATTTTAGCAATAGCATCATCAGTTAGAGACATGTCATCTTTTAAAGGTGAACGTAGTTTACTTAAAATGTAATCCTGTCCCAACTCATGCACATTTTGCATCTCTTCGACAATGGTCTGTATTGTTGAAGCTGGAAGAAGGAGCTGCCCTTGCAATTTTAAGTAGAATAAGCATACATTCCTAAGATAGGTCTCATTGAAATGCTGTGGCAAATCAGTGCTTTCATTTGTTGTTGCATCATTTGGGCTCTGGGAAGCATCTTCATGTGCAGAACACGGAGAAATGGCTTCCCTGTACATGTCACTTATGTTATCAACAGAACATGCTCTGTGTTTTCTGGACATATGAGCAGTAAATGACGTTTTCACAGTGAAATTATTTGTACAACCAGTTACTGGACATAACAAAGCCCTCAACAATCAGGCCCCCCCCTACCTCACAGACTTGCTGCACCACCACGCCCCTTCCCGCTGCCTCCGCTCATCAGAAGCCAACCTCCTATCCATCCCCACCCGCACCAATCACCGGACCTGGGGGGACAGAGCCTTCTCCGTCGCTGCCCCCTCCCTCTGGAACTCACTCCCCCAACCCATCAGAGACTGCACTGACCTCACCACCTTCAAAAAACTTACAAAAACTCACCTCTTCAATCTGGCTTTTAATGTGTGATTGTTTACTATATATTTATTTGTTGTTCCTTCCTTTTCCCTTCACTATATCTGTAAAGCGTCTTTGAGCACCTGTAAAAGCGCTAACAAATTAAATCTATTATTATTATTATTATTATTATAACACAGGTCTTCCCTCCACTATATGATCTTTTAAGTGGGATATAAGTTCTTTCACTGTTTGAGATTGGCGCGCACATAACGAAATTGCACATTTCAAATCTGTAACAATGGCTCTAGCAGTGGCTGCAGGCACATTGTGAATCCGATAAAAGTGAGCTTTAAAAGCTGTGTAAGTACAAAATGTTCGCTTGCAGTTAGTGCCAACACATTTGAAAAAACACTGGGGTTCGTTCCTATGCACTCTACAATGCAGCACATAACCCTTCAAAGTATGTAGCGTTTTGCTGCAAAAACGGCAGGTAATCATTTTTAGCACGTTAACACGACTGCCCGTTAAGTTTGAACCCGCTCAGATGTAGCTTCAAACCCCCCGCTTCACAACAGCATGAATTAAACGAAAAGAAAGAGTTCAGCTTTTAGCATGATACTTCAATAACGTTACCAGACTATTTAAATTAACTCCCGGTCAGTAGACGTAATAACTATGACTGCAAAATGCAATAAATCACAAACAGAAGCTAGTATTGTCCTGACAACACACCGTTGTTTGCTTGCAGTTCGCGCCAACACATTTGAAAAACACTGGGGTTCCTATGCAATGCAGAACATAACCCCTCGTCTGTAGCGTTTTGCTGCAAAATGCACTCAATCACAAACAGAAGTTAGTATTGTCCTGACAACACACCGTCTTATAATTGAAGTTTGAAGAAAATAAACGGTTAGCTTACCAGTGCTACAGATGTGATCCTCCGCTCATGTGCACACAGCTCCGTGGTCCGTGGCAGGCAGACTTGAGACAGATATGGCCCGCACTGAGCCGTAACCGTTAACCTGCAAAAACAGCAGGTAATCATTTTTAGCACACTAACACGACTGCCCGTTAAATTTGAACCCGCTCAGATGTAGCTTCAAACCCCCCGCTTCATAACAGCATGAATTAAACGAAAATAAAGAGTTCAGCTTTTAGCATGATACTTCAATAACGTTACCAGACTATTTAAATTAACCCCCGGTCAGTAGACGTTATAACTATGACTGCAAAATGCAATAAATCACAAACAGAAGATAGTATTGTCCTGACAACACACCGTCTTATAATTGAAGTTTGAAGAAAATAAACGGTTAGCTTACCAGTGCTACAGATGTGATCCTCCGCTCATGTGCACACAGCTCCGTGGTCCGTGGCAGGCAGACATGAGATAAACTTGGCCGCGCACCGAGCCTTTAACCTGCAAAAAGTGGCTGCTCCCGCGATAATTAAATAGTCCAATGAAATAACAGAAACAAACTCTACTGCTCAGTAGGCGTGTCTCAGTTCAGCGCCGTTTCCTTCGGAGGCTGCGTTCGTTGACCACTTGCGTCACTTCCGCCGAGAGGCTGTTCCAATTTTAAAAAAATACAAGAACGTAACGGCCCGTCCACGGCACCTTTATATATACAGTCTATGGTCCACACGTAGTGGCACGTTCGATTACTGTTTGGGCTGTCTGCCGTGGGCTGCATTGCACTCCAAATAGCCGGGCGGCCCCAGAATCCAAACGCAAGCTGTTTTATGGATTCTCATTTAATTTCCAAGAATATCTCAGTATTGGGTTATTTCAAATTTCAAAATAAACATATGTATTAACAAATAGAAATAAGAAGTAAGTATGTTATAGTATATTCAAGAATGAAAAAATATAAACATGATTTTAACACTGTCATGTTGTAATTTTAACTGTATTGTATTGTTTTATGTATTACAGTTTTTCTGTGTTCAAACCACAGTAATCTGTAAATTATACAATGAAATATCATTATTTTAACATATTCTTAATGTGAATTTTTGACAGTTTTGTTTGGTTCAGTACTTTACGAAATATTACTGTAAATTAAACACTGCTTCATTGTTTCTCTATTTACAGTTTTTTGATGTCGTGATTTTACAGCTTTTCCCTGTTAATTTCACAGACTTTTTTTACAGTGTAGACTTGATAATGAGATTTAAAAAGTGTGGTGCATCTTCAAAGTATCTAAAAAAATCAGGGCACAAATACATGCTACACACCAAATCTTCAGAGTTTGTTATTCAGGCGGTTAATGAATTTGGATTTCCAAACACACAATGATCAAGATCCTACACGGATACTACAATTTTGTAGGAAGTTCTGCACACGAAAAGCAAAATCCAGTTTTTTAAATCTCCATAATAAAGTGATTTCTCTTTGACCACTTTGGGAACCACATCACGAGGGCCACTGGTCACAGGGGGTTGTTTATACTCTTTACAATTTGGCAGTTGAGATTATACTGGAGTGTTGGAGGCACACCGTATTACTGTCTCTCTCAAGCCAAAAAGACACGGAAAGAGCCTCAATGCAGACATAGCTGGCCAGCTTTCATGTGCCTCTGGGCTTATGTAAATACCCTGTATGGGCTGAACACTGGTAAACAGCCTTATCACCTCCCCCACCAGGTTTGCACGTTGCATGTCTCTCCTTTTTCACTCAATGGATGTTAGACAAGTGTTCCTGTTGGCCTTAGCCCACGCAGATCCGAAGAGAAATGATGCACTTGGAGGGAATGTTTTTTTTTTTGGCTCTGTTTCCGCTGGTATTTCAGATTTACTCTAGTGGGGTACAACATTTGTTCAAGGTTGAGAACTAATTTCTACTTGGAATTCTCATCAAACCATTGTAAATCACTTTGTATGAACTGTACAGCTCAAAATTCTTGAATTCAGAGCTGAAGGATTCACTGTGTTTGCCCAATATTTGCTTGAACACAAAAGATCTTAAAAAAAGGAAAAGGTTTATTATAATGTGTTCTTTATTTTTGTATAGGTCAGGGCAGTCTTTCACATTTTAAAGTGTGTTATTAAAGGCCGTGGGTGGTTTGATTTTTAGCATGTTTCAGGCTGTGTAAGTGGCTACTCTAAAAGCCAGGTGATCAGTTTGATATGCATTTAGAAAACGTTTTAACAGTGCCATGTCATTGTTCTGCAGGCCCATGTTTTTCGGATAAAGGGCATTTGAACAAATGGGCATTTCTGTCCAATGGGAGATTTTTCAGACTATAAGGGTTTCAGACTCAGAACAATGTGCAGTTCCTCTTGGTGACAGCTGGTAGAGGTACACACACTTTACTTTCAATGGAAGATCCAATTAAGAAGTATTATTTTATCTTTTAAAACATAAAAAGTGGATTGCAGAGTCTTTATTCCTGTGTTGTCTTTTTTGAAGTTTTGCAACACCAAAAGTCGCGCTGTACATCTCACATTTGGTATATTTCAATGGCAAAAACAGGGTTTTCATACATGCTCATGTTAAATATATAACACCAAAAATCAGGGAGGTTCTTTACTCTAAAATTACTTTTGTCAAGGGGGGATTCTGTACTGTTGATCCATGCTGCCAGTTGAAAGCTGCAACATGGGTTGGAATAAATGGAGTGGGATTGATGACAAAGTGATGATTAGGATTAGGATTACAGTTAGTGAACAACACTTAGTTCTTCCTAGTCTGAGTACATTAGGCGCATTCAAACCGCAGTACTTTTCCCACAAAGGTTCATGAGAACTTAGTTCATGAGAACTCTTTAGTTCCCCGGAAGTCCCCGGCCGGAAGTCCCCGGAGTTGGGGACTGGCTTCAGTAGAAGCTGCTGGGAGTCCCAGCAGCTTCTACTCAAGCCTTCCGAGTAAATCGCCGACACCTCCTCGTCTCCACCGCTCCCATGTTTTATTTTGTGTTGTCATAAGTTAGTCTCTCTGCGTTTCTGCGCTGGGCTAATGCTAATGCGAGGATAATAAAATGGCGGCTTCACAAAACTTTTTGGGAGTTTCACGGGCCGTGGTTTGTATTCCGCCCAGCCAATCAGAAATACGAACCTTTTTCTCCCACGAAAGTCCCTGCTCTCTAGCAGGGACGGAAAAGGGGGTGAAAAGGTTCTCATTAACTCATTTTAGTACCGGCTCTTTTTGGTGTGAACTCGACAAAAGAGCACCAAAAAGAGCCGGAACTAAAATTAGTTCATGAGAACCTTTTTACCCCCACGAAAGTCCCTGCTAGAGAGCAGGGACTTTCGTGCGGCTCTCTTGTGAGAAAAGAGCTATATTTCTGATTGGCTGGGCGGATTGCAAACCACGCCCCGTAAAACTCCAAAAAGTTTTGTGAAGCCGCCATTTTATTATCCTCGCATTAGCATTATTAGCATTAGCCCAGCGCAGAAACGCAGAGAGACTAACTCATGGCAACACAAAATAAAACATGGGAGCGGTGGAGATGAGGAGGTGTCGGCGTTCTGGCGATTTACTCGGAAGGCTTCAGTAGAAGCCATTCCCCAACTCCGGGGACTTCCGGCCGGGGACTTTGGGCGGCAGTATACGCCGTGAAGTTGTTTGCGGCCTGCCAGTAAACCCAAAGCAGAAGAAGAAGAAGTGACGTCAGCGGCTTCATTTGCCTAATCCTCCCCCAGGGACTTATTCCGGTGTGAACGCGATCTGTACTTAGTTCATGAGAACTAAAGAGTTCTCATGAACTAAGTTCTCATGAACCTTTGTGGGAAAAGTACTGCAGTGTGAATGCGCCTATTGTCTATTCTTCAGGTGATTCTGACTCCAATCAAAATTCATTGTTTATTTGGCTCTAAGGAATAGGCCACTTATTAAACAAATCATATGAAACTGCTGTAATCCTAGTTGTAATCTATTTAATAAAGTGATTGCTTAGGTTGTTAAGCAGTTGCTCACGAAACGTATCCTAACTCAACTGTACAAAAGTGTTGCTTTCCCTTACAGTGATTTCTAGATCTTAACGCGAAAATCATTAATCAGGCCAATCTACGAGTTAATGAACGCCCATTGCAATCATGAGAAGTTTAACTTTGATTATTGATCGTCTGCCCAGAATTGTAGCATTGTCATCATTAGGCAAGACTGTAATTTATTCCGCCACACACTGGAATGTCATTACACATCCACACTGTGTGACTAACAGGAAAATTAGCATACTCTAAGCTTAAGCACATGCCTCTCTCTACTGATCAGCAAATGTTTGCCAATTACTAAAACCTTTCTCTGTCATGCGATGTCTGTCATTAACCATGTACACCGTTCAGAAAGGCTTTCTTGTCACACGAAGAATCAAAACCCCTGTTATCACATTTAAATTGTTCTTAGCGCAAGTCTTTAACTTTTACAAGTCTTTGTTTTTATTTTGAATTGGAAAGCCAGAAATAATTATCAAGACTTACTGTATGGGATACTATACATTCAGACCTGTGATCCATGTCTGGACCCAATGATCTGTGTGTCATCAGGCCATTTTAAGCCTTCAATCACACATGCAATCCTTGTTCAGGTACATTTACTGCATGGGGTCATGTGTGAATGGCAGCAAGGCTCACTTTTGTAAAGCAATTGTTTTAACTAATCACTATATATTTAAGTCAACATATTCAAATGTTAGGCTGTCCTTTTGATGTCAAGAATCATTCAACTAAATCTAAGGTCACTGCTAGGTCACACCAGGCAAACAAGTTTAATGAGATACTTTCTTCTCTTAAAAGAGGACATATTGTGTTCATTTTCAGGTTCATATTAGGATTTTGTGCTTCTACTATGACATTTTTAGATGCTTTAATGTTCAAAAAGCTCTTTATTTTTCTCATACTGCCTGTGCTGCAGCACCTCTTTTCACCCTCTGTCTGAAACCAGAGCCCAGTCTGCTCTGATTGGTTAGCTGGCTGGCTCTGTTGGGCAACCGCTTAGAGATGTCCCAAACAATGTGTTGGAGCGCTAGCCAATAGAAGCACGAGTGTTACACAGTGATGTCACTTTGTTACATAAGTAAACAAATGACTCCCTCTGGAGAGAACGTTCGGATTTCAGCCTTTGTGGACCATTTCATACACAAAAAATGCGTATTGTGCGACAACTTGTACGAAATGTGCCTAAGAACATTTTTGCGTTACTTTGTAATAAGAGTTAAGGCGCTTCATATTTGCTGTTGAATCATGATGATGGAGTGCATGGATTTGCAGTGGAGACTTTTTTAGATGTGTGTTACTGAATACCGAAACATTTCTGAGTGTTCTTAGTATGAGTGCGTAATGTTGTCTCCACCTGGCTTAAAAAGTCTAAAAAAAACAAACAGCCCATGCTGACCAATCATAGCTCTTTCGCTATCCACATGGTATCAATGTAGCACAACATTTTCCAAACATATCATGAGGAGAAGCATGTAAACTCAAAGTAAGCCTATGATCAGGTATGGTAGCTACAGGCAAATGATGCCTTTTCCATCATTAGCTTATCTGACTAGATTTCCTCAGAGAACCTCATATTATAATGCGTACTTTACAATAACCATATTTATTTTATATGTTGAATGCAACACTGTAAGAGCAAAGAGCAGTGGAGGAAGTAGTACTGCATGGACATCCTCGCGGATTATGAAATACTCCGCAAACGCCGTCCTTCACACAGAGGCTCTGGCCGTAAGTTTTTATTTCATTCCACGTCTCCACACTCCATCCCGTCCATTCGGTCCTGTCACACGCCCACACTACGCCATCACAACAAACAACACGTGAATCTGACCAATCTCCTTCCACTCCCCCGGTCCACACAACCCCCCCCAATGCAACGTCACTTCAGAGCAGCCCTGCTCAACACACGCTCCATCCACAATAAAAGCCACATTCTAAATGAATTCATTAAAGACAATAACCTGGACTTTCTGTATCTGACCGAAACATGGCAAAAACCCCTGGACTATTTTTCTTTAAATCAAATCACCCCAGCAGGATTCACATACATTGACAAACCTCGCCCACAAGGGCGGGGTGGTGGTATAGCTGCTATTATCAGAAAGGAAATAAAAGCTACCATAATCCCCATCCCTGATGTTTCTTCATTTGAACACCTGATCTTTAAACTATCTGGTCCCACTCCCCTGGTCACAGCCATCATCTACCGTCCCCCGAAGCCAAACCCCTCCTTTCTCTCCGATCTCTCTGACATTCTCACTCAGCTTTCTGCTATATCCCCATATGTTCTCCTCTTAGGTGATTTTAACATTCATGTTGACGACCCGACCTGCAAATATGCCTCTGAATTTAAGGAAACCCTTCACTGCTGCAACTTCTCTCAACACATCAACTTCCCAACACACAGCCGTGGTCACATCCTGGACTTGGTCTGCTCCACTGGTCTCACCATCCATCATCTGTCCAGCTTCAATCTCCACATCTCTGATCACCTGGCCATCATCATGGACATCAACATCCCCATCCCCGCCCAAAAGCAAAAACGCACAATAACCTACAGAAATCTCAAATCCATCTCACCTTCAGCAATCACTGCCTCCATTACCTGCAAGATGTCTGTCTCCCCCTCCCCACTTTCGGAAAACCCATCTGAACTTGTGGACTATTATAACAGCACCCTCTCCTTCTGTCTCAATGAACTGGCCCCCACAAAAACAAAAAATGTCTCTTTCATACACTCCGCCCCCTGGTATACCCCCGAACTCCGCCAAATGAAATCAAGGAAACGTCAACTTGAACGCCAACACAAGAAAACCACACTAACAGTCCATCTTCAAATCTACAAAGACTATCTCCAGCAGTACAGTAACGCACTCAAAGCAGCCCGGTCTAATTACTACTCACAACTCATTCAGTCTGGCTCCAGCAACCCCAAGCGTCTGTTCTCCACCATCAGCAAACTTCTCAAACCCTGTGACAACGCCACCTCATCCTTCACCACCGAACAGTGCAACTCCTTCCTCTCGTTTTTCCAAACCAAAATCAGCAACATTTACAGCAATCTGACACCCTCATCAGCACCCCCCACCTTCCCTTCTGGCTCCCCCCCCTTCACCTCACACCCCCTGTCCCACTTCTCCCCTGTGACCCCCATGCAACTGTCCGACTTCATGACTGGAATTAACTCCACCTGCACACTTGACCCAATGCCCTCCAAATTTGTTAAAGAGAGCCTCCCTGCCATCTCCCAACTCATCGCCACCATCATTAACTCCTCCCTCAGATCTGGATCAGTTCCCCCCTCTCTCAAACTGGCTGCTGTCACACCCATTCTCAAAAGACCTGGACTCACACCTGACATCATGTCCAACTTCCGGCCCATCTCAAATCTCCCCTTTCTGTCAAAAATACTTGAACGTGTCGTTGCCTCACAACTTAAAGCCCACCTCAGCTCCAATGATCTCTTTGAGCCATTTCAATCCGGTTTCCGATCAAAACACAGCACCGAAACAGCTCTTCTCAAAATCACAAACGACCTCCTCCTCTCCTCTGACTCCGGCAACCTTAACATCCTCATCCTCCTCGACCTCACCGCAGCATTTGACACCATCAACCACGCCATCCTGCTGTCCCTCCTCGAATCATCACTCAACATCACCGACACTGCACTCTCCTGGCTGAAATCCTACCTCACCGACAGACATCAGTTTATCAACATCAACAACTGCACCTCCTCCACTGCTCCTCTGTCCCAAGGTGTCCCCCAGGGTTCGGTGCTTGGCCCCCTCCTCTTCATCCTCTACATGCTCCCCCTTGGCAAAATAATTCGTCGCCACAACCTTCAATTTCACTGCTACGCCGATGACATCCAACTTTATATCTCAACAAAAACCATCACCCCCACAACACACTCCACTCTCACCAACTGTCTCTCAGAAATAAAAGCATGGATGCAAACAAACTATCTCCAACTGAACAGTGCCAAATCAGACATCATCATCATTGGCCC
The DNA here is from genome assembly GCA_902827135.1 of Harpagifer antarcticus. Taxonomy (NCBI): domain Eukaryota; kingdom Metazoa; phylum Chordata; class Actinopteri; order Perciformes; family Harpagiferidae; genus Harpagifer; species Harpagifer antarcticus. The sequence continues at coordinate 18,097,506 of CADEHL010001005.1, forward strand.
CCCATCCCGTATCAAAGACATCCAGAATTTCAACTTCACCATTGACAGCCACACTCTATCTCCCCCCCCTCACATCCGCAACCTCGGAGTCATCTTCGACAGTCAGCTCAAATTCAACCACCACATAAATCACATCACCAGGACAGCCTTTTTCCACCTCAAAAACATTGCCCGTCTCCGCCCATCACTCTCCTCCTCTGCTGCTGAAACCCTGATTCATGCATTCATCACTTCACGACTCGACTACTGCAATAGCATCCTCTACGGCATACCATCCAACCTAATCAATAAACTCCAACATATCCAGAACTCTGCTGCCCGCCTCCTCACCCACACCCGCTCCCGAGACCACATCACTCCCGTCCTCCAGAACCTCCACTGGCTCCCCGTCCGTCAAAGAATCAACTTCAAAGTCCTCCTCATTACCCACAAAGCCCTCAACAATCAGGCCCCCCCCTACCTCACAGACTTGCTGCACCACCACGCCCCTTCCCGCTGCCTCCGCTCATCAGAAGCCAACCTCCTATCCATCCCCACCCGCACCAATCACCGGACCTGGGGGGACAGAGCCTTCTCCGTCGCTGCCCCCTCCCTCTGGAACTCACTCCCCCAACCCATCAGAGACTGCACTGACCTCACCACCTTCAAAAAACTTACAAAAACTCACCTCTTCAATCTGGCTTTTAATGTGTGATTGTTTACTATATATTTATTTGTTGTTCCTTCCTTTTCCCTTCACTATATCTGTAAAGCGTCTTTGAGCACCTGTAAAAGCGCTAACAAATTAAATCTATTATTATTATTATTATTTAGTACAAATATGTTTTACTTGAGTAATAGCAAAAGTACTTGTTATGCGTAATAGGACATTTCACAATCAAATTTAAAATGACTGCATTATGATTTATTTATGCAAATGTGTTCATTACAGTTGATACAAATGCAGTTTTCTTTGTATACTGCTGCTGGAAATCTTAGTACCTTAAATGTCCTTCATAACATATCACTACTGGAAAAGAGTCATGCTCTACAGTGACTGAAACATACAGCATCCCTTCATTAGATTCATGACAACAGACAGTGAACACTTAAAGGTCCCATGTCATGGCCATTTCTACTGATCATATTTCCATTGTTGAGGTCTACTAGAATAGATTTAAATTGTGCAATTTTCCCAAATCACATTGGTTTCTCATACAGCATCTCTGTATAGCAGAGGTTGCGCTAGACTTTTTCGCTGCCCGTCATATTGACGGACAGGATCGTAAAACTTCCGTCAAAATCCAGAATTACCCGTCGGCCTTTACACAACTCTGACGAGGGGGGGGCGGGGAAGCATGCTCGTGAACTGTCAACGGGGGGAGGGACAGTTCACATGTGCCGTGTTATGCATGGCTGCTGCACCTCGCGGGAGCGTGCACAGCATAAAGCCAAAACTCACAGACATTTCAATGATTTGTACGGCACAGTTAGGTTTGGAAACGGTATGATTTCCTTTTTGGAGGGCATGCATAACACGGCATAACACCGGAGCCTCGCTGCGGGGAAACTTTGGCGCTGTTCCGAGTTTGTTCTAATCTGTCAAAATGACGGACTGCTTTCAGATTTGTTAGTCATTGTTAAAAAAAATCCGTCATAGACGGAAAATATTCGGTTAACGCGACCTCTGCTGTATAGTATGTGTATTGACCAGGTATTCACTCTCTGTCCTCAATGGCTTGTTGGAGCTCCTGTGAGCTGTGTGCTCTGATTGGTCGGGACGTTGCGAGGCTCGCTGCGAGGAGCGGACAGGTTTCCGGGTCAGCGATACAGCGAGAACAAGCAAAACTCATCCTGAGTACACAAAAACACTCACAGCCGAAGTAAAAACAGTGTGGCTTGATATTGAGTAAGAAAAAGGTTTATAACACTGTGAGAATGGGTCTGCGGAGAGCATTTCACCGCCATCCCAACTCGTCTATTACCAGCGTTCAGGGAGCTCTCAGGGTGCAAGTCAATGGATTGTGGACACCCTGTTAGTTAGCCAAGGGATCCTGGTGTGTGAGGTGCTCCGCGGATTGGTCCATTTGGTCAGCATAGACAGGTCTTTTCTGTGTTTGAGTTATACTCGCTACAGGGTGTACTTTGAGGGTTTTGACTCTGCAGACCGTTTACATGCATAAAAACCTTAATAACACACAAGGGGACGGGTAATAACCGGAAAAGCATGACATGGGTGCTATAATAGAGTATTGACCTATTTATATATTGTCATTAGACCATATTTTAAGGATTAAACAAGGCCTCCTCTTCAGTACAGCTTTAGTTCAGTTTAATGTGAGGCTGTTATATCTCTCACAGGCTCCGCCCTCTACTGGACTCTATGGGTACTACCTTATCATGCAAGCATTCACCTCCTGAGATTTCTATAGACGTAGCCGGCCGCGGGGCGGGCCTACCTGAATGCGTGCACATCTCACTTCCGTATAAAAGGAGGGCCCGCCTCCTGACCATCATCCTTTACTCTTCAGCGAGCGGAGGTGAGCACTGAGTCCGAGACGTATTTATTGAGAGAAAGAAAGAAAACGAGTATTTTTGGAAATCGTGCCCTGGCTAAAATAGTGGGCGCCGATCCCCACCACGTCTGCTTCGAGTGTTTGGGGGACCAGCATATGGCCGAGGCAGTGCCATTTCACGTTCGCCATTCCTTCCGAGTCCGGCGTCCATGGAAGTCCACCGCCCAGGGCTGTATTCTCCCTGGATGATGATCATGGCGGCGGGTGTGTGGGCTACTCCCTCATTGCTAGAGATGCCCCCGCCTCACCAGGTCAGAGCGATTATTGGGCCGCAAGGCCGAATAAGTAGCTTGGTCCACGGGCCTTGCCCCAGGCCCGGTTCCCCCGGGGACCAGTGCTCGGTGGTTTCACATGATAATAGGGTCGACGCCTACTTCATCACAGGCCGCCGCCGCTGCCTGCCGTGTGATGTCCCTGGGATAACACGTCGCATGGCATTTTTCCAAAGAGGAGATTGGTTTCCTCTCAGCAGAGATTCAGTTTCTGGTGCAGAAACAGGCTGTGTCTGTTGTGCACCCTCAGCACAGAGAAAATGGTCTTTATTCCTGGTTCTCAGGAGGTCAAGGGAATTCAGATCTATTTTATGATTTTTCTAGATCTCAGCAGCCCGAATCGCTACATTGCCTGCAGAAAATTCTGCATGTTAACTATAAAAAAGTTAATGGGGCTAGTGCAAACCGGGCGATTGGTTGACCACCTTCGACCTGAAAGATGCATACTTTCATGTGGAAATTGTTCCGGAGCACAGCAAGTGTCTGCGTTTTGCCTTCCAGGGGATAGCCTACGAGTACAACAGATTACCGTTCGGCCATTCCCTATCCCAAAGCACGTTCAGTAAATGTGTGGCCACTGCGCTTCAACCGCTGCGCGCCAACGGCATGAGAGTTTTTATTTTACCCAGACAACCTCATAGTCATGGCCGGGTCCAGGGAACAGGCAATGCTTTGCACAGCACAATTGATCACACACCTAACCAAATTAGGCTTTGCGATCAATTGATAAAAGAGCACGGTGGTTCACAGGCTGTGACAGGGGGCGACAGTGACAGCTTTAACTGTCATGCAGACTTTGAGTTTCATGACGGCTGCTCACATTGTGGTCCCGCAGGGGTTACTGCATATGCGCCGCCTGCAGAGGTGGTTCTCCAGCCTACGTTTGAATCCCAAGAGGCACAAATGGCGGCTGGTGACCATCCTCCCCTCCCCCGCCCCCCCTCCCCCCTCAGTGGAGGGCAACCTCCGGTTCTGGGGGTATCCCGGGCGCTTCCGGAGGGGGTCTCCACTGGGACGGGTAACCTCCTACATCAGTGTTCACGGGAACAGGATGGGGAGGGACCTGCCTGAAGAGGGCTATTGGTGGGTGCTGGTCTCTAACAGAAACACGACACAGCAACCTCCTAGAGCTACGGGCGGGAGTGTTAGTCCTCCAGCATTTCATGCCCTTAATTCAAGGGAGACATGTTTTGGTCAGGAGCGACAACAGCACCACAGTGGCTTATATGAACAGGCAAGGCGGAGTCCGCTCCACCGCCTTGTTGGCCACAGCGGAGAGGCTGTGGTTATGGGCTTCAGAGGTGGTTTTATCACCCTCCATATCCCGGGACTGCAGAACAGGAGGGCCGACCTCATGTTGAAGGGCGGCCCCCTGCCAGGCGAATGGACGCTTCACCCAGAGGTGGTGAAGCAGATCTGGGCTCAGTTCGGGAGAGCGGAAGTGGATCTGTTCGTCAGTCGGCGCAACAGCGACTGTGCCCTTTGGTTCCCCATGGCCCTGAGCGACGACCTGCCTTTAGGGGTGGACGCGTTTGCACACGAGCCATGGCCAAGGAAGCTGCTATACGCCTTTCCACCGCTGCGTCTCATTCTCCCTCTCCTGGGGAGAGTGAGGCGAGAACGTTTGGCAGTCATTCTGGTAGCGCCGGTTCGTGTCGGGGCTCCGTGGTACTCAGAGATGACACAGATGAAGGTGGGCCAGCCCTGGGCAATCCCCCAGTTCTGGGGGGCAATGTCTCAAGAGGCAGGTGCAATCGGGGCATTACCCACTCTGGGCCATCCTATCCAGGCTTGGCTCCTGAGAGGGACAGGCTGAGACAGGGTGGATTGTCTGACAGTGTTATTCAGTCTATCCAGGCAGCTAGAGCAGGATCCACCACAGCCTGTGCAGGCCGAAGTGGCTGGGATTCCAGCGATGGTGTGAGGAGCGGAAAATAGAGCCCCTATATTGTGAGTTGGGCTTCTATTTGGTCCTTTTTACAGTTATTGGTGGACAGAGGACTAGCTCATTCTACTGTAAAGTGTATGCAGCAGCCATCTCGTCCTGTCATGAGGGATTCAACGGCAGGTCAGCCTTTTCTCATCCACTGATGTTGCGGTTTTTACAGGGGGTCAGGAGGCTGTGCCCAGTAGTGCGCGCCACCACTCCGCAGTGGGACCTGCCGCTGGTGCTCGAGGCTCTGGTCACAGAGCCATTTGAGCCTCTAGAGCTCTCCTCCCTGAAAGCACTGTCGTGGAAGACAGCGTTGCTACTTGCCTTAACGTCAGCCAAAAGAGTGTCCGAGTGCACCCGAGCTGTTTACTGATTCGGGGTGACCGGAGCGGGGCGATACTCATACCGATTCTCAGACCGATACTCAGACCGAAACCCTCCTTTGTGCCCAAGAGCGTAAGGAGTGCGTTCAGGTCGAGGGCTATTTAGTTGGGGGGATTTAGTCTTCCACCCCATGGTGGGGCCAGGGAAGCTAAATTACACCTCCTCTGCCCGGCGCACGCGTTAGCATGTTATGTAGAGCGCACAGCTACCCTGAGACGCACTGAACAGCTGTTTGTGTGCTTCGGGGGCGGGTTGACTGGAAAAGCTCTGTCCAAGAAACGCCAGGCATGCTGGCTTTGCGGAGGCATTGCACACGCCTACGAGCAGGCAGGGAGAGCTTGTCCCACGGGGGTCCGTGCGCACTCCACACGAGCTGTGGCTGCATCACCAGCCTTATTCAACGGTGCGAGTGTGGAGGATATATGCACGGCGGCGTCTTGGTCAACGCCAGGTCCCTTCATAAAGTTGTATCTCTTGGATATGTCTGGCTCTTTCTCAGCGTCTGTGCTTGTTGGGGCAACACAGGACTGGTGAGGAGGGGGGGGGGGGCTGTGCGTCAGTGGGCATCTGACCCCCTCCCCGGGCGCAAATGCGCTTACGTTTCTCTCCTGGAGGGTCGCGGGGTGACGTAATGCGCTTTCCCCTCGCCTGCCTGGGGGCAGGAGGGGGAGAGCCCTCCATACTATAGTCCGTACACACTCTGCACGGGGTCAGTGTCTGAGTGTGGAGACATAGGGGGCACTTGCGCTCTCCCCGTGCTCTTTAGGGACTCAGGAGAGAGGGTGCATAGTGAACCCATACAGCTGCGGACTTTCCCTGTCTGCCTATAGGCGGACGCAGGGGAGCCCACAGCACTGTTTTCGAGCACACTTTATTGCGAGGCAAGCGCGTCAGGGTGTGCTCTACCGGCCGCAGCCTGGACTTCTCCACGGTTACAACCGAGGGAGAGGTGAGTGAGGCGCAGCGGCTGCTAAAGCCGGTCAGGGACAGTGAGGTGGAACGGTGTGCTGGACGACAGTGCGTGCATACATCGGGGCTCCGCCCACTGTACCCATAGAGCCTCCTTTTATACGGAAGTGAGATTTGCACGCATTCAGGTAGGCCCGCCCCACAGCCGGCTACGTCTATAGAGATCTCAGTAGGTGAATGCTTGCATGATAACGTAGTACCCATAGAGTCCAGTAGAGGGCTCCGCCTGTGCTAATATAACAAGGGTTACAATACGTAACCCGGCGTTTCCTGTCTGGTCCTGTTCTGCTGCATGGTTTCTATAGGAAACCCTTGAGCATCACAAGAAAGGGACAAATGTGCATGAAGCATCATTATGTATATATCTTATCTATATTGCATCAGTTGGATTTCGTTTATGCTTGCACCTGTTTGGTCGTTTTGTGGCTTCCAACAACCTGCCTGTGCCAATGTGTGTGTGAGGCGCATCGGAGGTAGTTTGTATGCAGAGCAGACGGTGCAGTTCAATTTGGGTCATTTTGACCTGAAATTGCCTCCATTTTGGGCAGCTCGGATGTTATCTTTTAAATATGGAATATTATAAGAAAAATCTATTATTGTGTGTTAAAATATTTGTGAATTTGCACCAAGAGGAACTGATGGTTAGGGGTCCACTGACTGTAATTACTGTAATGAATCAAACCATTGCCTTACTATGCTTCCCTCTATGCAGCTCAAAGATGCTTAAAAAAATAAATAATTATAAAATCATATATATCCAACTCAAAGAATGTATATGCTTCAATACAAAACCCCATATAACACACTACAGGAAAGGGAATACCTAAAAAGGCATAATAGGGCCTCTTTAAAATCTTTCCATAGAGAGACATAAGAAGAAAAACATTTAAAAGAACTGCACAGTGAGAGGGAATTAAAAACAGTTGTACTAATCAGAAAATAACATCGGATAATAATGCTTTTAAATCGTCACGAGGGAATGCAAGACTCTTGTTGGAGGGCAGTTTGCAGTTTTGATCTTTTCAAAAGTATATTAGTGCATACATGAGGGATACCTGAGATTAAGTCGTTACTGGATTGTGTACTCTAGATTTAAATGAGAGTAGAGATTTTAGGCAGTTAAGACATTTCAACAGAAGAACTTTACAAAATAATGTAATTATATGGTTTTGTCTTTTGACTGAGGTCAATCTGATCCGTGTAATTTGTGATTAACAGGGTTTAACAGCTGAAGTGGGTTTTCCCCTTAGGGATTAATAAAGGGTCATCTTCTTATGTGACGCATGGGTCCAATGCTTTAAACCTGAATTGTATTTTGTCTATATGCCCAAAAGTGTTGAAGGTGTTTTCAAATAGTTTACCCTCTCTGCCAGATGTGACAGTGTCAGTCAATATGCAATGTCTCTCTGATGGGTGAAGAGTAGGAAGGTCAAGAAAGAGATTGATGGAAATCAATTGTCATTCCTCTATCCTCCTTATTTTTCACAGACACAGGACTTGCATTTCAGAAAAAAAAGGGGGATTATAGATTGAACTTTAGAAGGTGTTGCTTTAGTCACCTTATGCTTAGCAGGTCAACTTCCACATCGCAGAATTATGTCTAAGCACTTCCGGCAAAAGCGTAGTTGCTATAAATTTGCTATAAAAGTCGTCAACTTTTACTTGCCAAGCTGTATGAGTATTACTGTCACTGCTTGAACGGTAGACACAGGTCCGCACTGCAACTCTAACCATATGATGTTATTTATACTTCCAATTATACGAGAGCCACCAATTAGCCAAAAGCTAGTGAGGAAAGCAAACATTTGCTAGCTAGCTTGTTGGATGGGTAGCTAAGGAAATCTTGCTAACTAAATAGATAGGGGATTTTCATTTACAGTTAAATGTACAGATTTTTGTTACTTTTCATAGCTCCTTTAACAAGAGACTACAGAGGGGAAAAAGGTTCCTTATATATATGTTGACCATTGTCAAATGTCATCCTGCCAGTCACTAACAGAGAAAGGATGTGTTTCTGTTAAACCATCACCACTGTATGTTGAATTAAATTGTTAACAATGTTGCTAGTGCTTAAGCATATCAAAGGAAAAAAGCGTTTGAACCAGCAGTTGGAAAAGGGGCGGGGCTACATAAGGTGGCTACTTGTACAGTAAAACAATCTTTAGCCACAAATACCCTTGATTATTTCAGCTATTTAACAGTAGATTTGCACAGAAATGTACTTTTCACTTTCCAATAGCTGCAATTTTGCACAGGATACATTGAGCAAATATTATTTTGTTTCAGTCAAAAAACAATAGATAAACTGTAATTTATTTCGAAGTCTGCAGGCAAACGTACATTGATATAACAATATATTTCAGGTGAAGTATTGCATATTTCATGCACAGTTGCATCATCCGCACATTCACACAGCGCTTGTTGAATTTAATTTTCAAATATTAGCACTAATGTACAGCCATGCTCAGTATCCCCTCGAATAGCTCTAATGCCGTAGCTTAAATTTGTAATTATCCACATGGAAAGGTTATTGGACTGGCTCCTGCGAGTTAGCAGGCCTCTTTGCTTGGACTACGAATGTCGATCTCACATCGGCAAACATGTCGAATTAAAATATGATATTGGTTTGGGGATTTCACAGGATGGTGCCCTTGTAATCTAAGTCTGCCTGAGGGTTTCCTATCAATCTCAGTGTTGAATTAATGTATGGCAAGATGAGGGTGGTAATGACTTTTCTGTGTAATCTGGGATATTGCCTCAGCGCAGGTTTCTTATTAATACCACAGCATTTTCATTGTTCTTGTTGGATGATATGATACCATGGAGAGATGGGCAAATTAAGGTTCGCATATCTGATTTAAAAAATGTTTTTACTTTTTTCCGTAAAGGTATTATGAATGTTGAATTTAAGTTATCAGATTTTCTCTTCATAAATATTGTTACAAATATAACATAACATAATATATATCTGTAGAACATTTTAACATAAATAAAATGAATATTGTTATCAGTCAAATACATATGGACTTTGTTTACTGGTGTTTTGTCACCAAATAATATTTATTCATTTTTTCCAACATTAGGGTTATCATGAGTTCAGGTATTTAGCAGCACCCCTTAAATTATGTGTCAGAAATTACATGAACATTTGCAAAACTCATCAACAGCGATGGTGACTTATGATAAGCAGGGGTTTACTGTTAAACTGTATAATTATGCATTTATATTACATTACATTACATGTTACTTGTTAGATGCTTTTATCCAAATCGACTTACATACTCAATACTGTGGGAAATCCCCACAGGAGCAATTTGGGGTGTAGGTGTGTTAAATAGTGTGATAGACCCACATCTTTCCTGTGGTAGCTTTCTTAAATCACTGACTACTAGGAGGGAGGTCCACTCCCGAAAAATGTGAATCTCAAGAGATTGCAACAACCCCAGCATTACTTGGCAAATGTTCTAGCTGCCTTGCTGCCTTGTCTGTTTGTACTATACAACAAAACAGTATTAGTGTGAAGTGTACTTACATGTTTTCACAATACATTTTTCAAAGCATAAAAGTTATTTTCCAGATTTCTTTGTTCTTTCAAATCTATTTAGCTTTAGCTCCCTTTCCAAGCTGAACCTGAAATACACAATTGCAGCACTCATGCAATGTGAAGATTGGTGAGATATGACACACAACAACATTAGATCCATCTAATGCGACACTCTGCGAGCATTTGAGTTATTTCCGTGGAAGATTGGATTTTCACTGTTTATTCCTCGTAATGGAGTCATTTAGGTTCCTCAGATCAATCACACACGAACATTTACTCACTAACATGTTTACTGCTTATCAGCATCACCATTAAAATCCCATTTTCAAAGCTCCAACAATCTGCTAATCATATGAACGCTGATTAGATACCACATCATCAACACCTCAAGGATCGCCTGACGTTTATTCCTCGACATGTTCAATCACATCATCCTCTCACATTGTGCAAATGGTTGGATGAAACAATTTTTTCTCGAATACATACAGAGGCTTTAGCACCCGTGTTTGCATATCTACCTGCATGACCGATATATCTCATACATATTCAGAAGTTATGGAGATCGGATTAGTGAATATGGAAAAAAAAGCAGATTAAGAGAAAAGTGGTTGCTATTAGCATGGAGGCAGTAAGATAGTGAACTTCTACTCAAAGCAATATTTTTCAAAGCTTCCCTAACAATGTCTTCCTTTATCCTGGGAGGCCAAGCTTCATGGAAATGTGTTTCCTACCTCTACCCCATGTTTGTTTCTTTCTGAAATAACCTTTTAAAAGTATCTCTTTCTTGACAACAACAAAGCTCCAAACTGCATAAATTAAATGTTATGGACCCATTGTTTTAGAGACCAACCGTACCACTGATGTAACCATTAAAGCATTATTTCCGCATCATTTTAGATGCATCCAGCAGTTTGCCACGTTATAAATAAATAAATACCGGTTGAGGCTCTGTGCAACATAACTTTCAGCTTTACCAAGGGAGAGAAAATACCAGTATCTCTTCTTTTGTAGCTCTATTTTTCCCTTCTTAATTGAAAATGCACTTCTAAGATTGAGCACTGACTGTAGCTTCCAGTGTGTCTTCTTGGATGAGTTCAAAAGTTCAATACCAATCAAAAATGTTCTGACACAGGAGATTTACAGAAGTCCTAGACATTTTTCTCCACTGTGATCATTTCTAATGCAGCTGTATTAACAAAACGAAATGCTAGCAGTAATGAAGACATCTTCATTGGGTATGTTATGGCTTTAACTGCCTGCTTATGGATTAAGGAGAATATTTATCTTGTCAAGCCACTGGCTGTTGTTGTAATCTCCTAAAAGAATCGCCTCTCATATCTGGTGGGAACTTTGAAGTTTCCGATCTCATAAAAACATATTTTTACATGGCATTGAACTGCGCTGCGAGTGAAACAATGGCTTACCCAAAGATTATTGACTAAAGCCGTTTTTTATGAAGGCTGATATAATCATAAAACCAAAGGATCAGCTCCTCACGCAATAACTGGCTTATCAAGACTCTCTCATCACTTGAATGCGTACACAGGAGAGCGTTGGTGAAAACATAGGTGGGAGTTGGAGCGTTTGTCTCAAGATACCCCCACAGCAAGTCTCATTATACGCTTATGAGCTCCGAGCCCATTGGGAGACATGTATGTTGCTCTTTGAAGCTACCAGCGACACCTTCAAAGCTATGTCTCTCCTTTGAAGATTTCTATTCCGTTTTCCTCCTCCAGATGACATCTCTTTATTCAGATGAGGGATTAAACTATGCCATTGCACATACATCACAGGATGTAGCCATGTGATAGCTGGTTTTGACACTGCATTTGATTGATTCACCGTAGCATTCGATGTCGCCATAATAGATGTGTGTAGTCAATAGTGGAATACATGATAAAACAATTTCTAAAGCCTTGTATAAAAACGTATTTTTTGAATAATTTGGCCTTTGTAAATTCAGTACTATTGCTCAATCATTCCAATGTTTTTTTTTGTAACTTTTTAGTTCTGGGGTTTCACCGCTTCCTGCAGTCAGTTCACCACTTTGGTTTAGACTGAGACATCGGAAATGCTTGTAAACCAAGTTTCTACCAGTGACGTGCGGTGAGGTTCATGGCTGGTGAGGCACTGACTCTTTCAGAGTCAGATTTACAAATATGATATTTTGACCTTAATCGAGATATTCTGTTATTTTCAAAAGCTTTTTGTTCTTTCTTAGTAAGATCCCATTTTCATTACAATGGTGGTCTTACCTTGACTTGAAGATGAAGTCCATGCTATCCCTCTGGACAACAATCTCCATTACATTTTTGTAAAAGTCCTCCTTATCTTCCTCTAGTTTCAAAAGTATAGTTTGTTGTTTGCGTCTACCGTCTCTGCGTAGAATAACAGTAGCAACAATAACCTGTGGGCTCATGTGCGCCCCCTTCAGTGCGGCAGAGGTTATGGCTGTCTCCCCTGGTGCTTTTTCAGTGCCGTTGCACGATGAGACCAGCGAGCCTAAATGTCATATATACGTGAAATAAGTTATTTAGAGACTATGGATGGACAAGTCTGATTGGTTTAGCTGGGGGAGTGATACACCCATGCTTATTTAAAGAAAGGTGAGTGAGAGAGAGAGAATTTGTGAATGAGGGTGTCAGAGACAGTCTTCCTGATAGAACTTGCGCTAAGCTTCATTACACTGTAAAGTTAGGAAAATACATAGTAACAGAAATTAGTTTGATCCTCAAACCTATAATTTTGCTAACTTAACTAATTTAATTAGACAAACTTTACTCAAGAAACTTAATCGAGATAGTTGAGGGAAAAAAATCATATTTTAGACGGAAAACATTACCTTCGCATCAGCTGTCTTTCATGCGTACAGCTAATTAGCAAATGATAGCACACTAAGATGTGTTATCATTAAACTATAGTAAAGCCACTGTGCCCAAGTACAGTAAAACAAAGCATCAACTATAGCTGTAGGCTATTAGTCTTGTTCTTATTTAAATGCAGCCGAGCTTCAAACTCTGTTTAGAAAATAGGGAACAAAAGGAAATCCCAGTTAATGAAGCTCTTTTTGTTCAACATGTCATTGCCCTTCAAAGGGACTCTTCTCCACATAATTAAATACAGTATGCAGAGACAGAGTTAAATGGTCACACTCTGTTCCCCATCGTGCAGCAGAGACAATACCCTTCACCTTCTGAACCCTGGGAGAATGGAAAAACACAGAATGAGAGTGTAATAACATCAATTGGGAAACAGTCATTTGGTCCTTAAATCTGTTACCAGGTCATGACCCCATTATAATAGGAGTGGGGGTACTTAATTGTTATTGCTTTGGTGTTTTGCATTCCCATTATGTCTGGTTTTCTTCGCTGCTTATCTCTTAATTGTGCTTTTGATGTTCATCGGATTGGAAATGTTCATTTGCTGCAGAGCCGTGATGGACCTCCATTGATTGCTGTTCCTTCCTCCCCAGATGTTAGGAGTGAAAATACAAAATAGTTTCCTTAATGCAATATTGCTGGGAGTGATACGGTTATGCATTTAAATGAGAAACACAGCAAACAATAATTCACAGTCAAAGCTTTGTGTGCAGTTTGTGGCTTATGAGCTTAACTGTACTGTATATGCAAATATGATCCACACCAGGTTATTTGAATTGTAGCTCTGCTGCAATCTGAGCACCAACTGTGAAGAAGATAAAAGATTTTTAGAGTTAGTAAATATGGGATATGAAGGCTTTGTCCGTCATAACTAAAACAGCATGACTACAGTATGTGATGAAATAATCCTTTTATCATGTTGTGTTCATGAAGGTTGACATTCGTTTTTCAGCTCCCAACACTTGCTGTTTGTAATGGTGCTCAATAAATAATTATTACATTTTGAACACCATTAGGTAAATTGTGTTGTATTAAATTATGCTCAGCGGCACCTATTCAAAACTAGTCCTCCAACATTTTATAGCAGTGTGTTTCTTTTGAACTCCATGATTTCATACTCGGCTGTCAGCAATTAATTGTTTTACATTTCTAAAGGGAACGCAACACTTCCTTGACATTTCTGAATGTAGTAATTTTTCATTTGATCATTATACACTGAACAAAAATATAAATGCAACACTTTTGTTTTTGCTCCCATTTTTCATGAGATTAACTCAAAGATCTGAAACATTTTCTATATACACAAAATAACCATTTCTCTCAAATATTGTTCACAAATCTGAAAAAATCTGTGATAGTGAGCACTTCTCCTTTGCCGAGATAATCCATCCCACCTCACAGGTGTGGCATATCAAGATGCTGATTAGACAGCATGATTATTGCACAGGTGTGCCTTAGGCTGGCCACAATAAAAGGCCACTCTGAAACGTGCAGTTTTGCTTCATTGGGGGTGTCTGGGGGGGGTCCGAAAACCAGTCAGTATCTGGTGTGACCACCATTTGCCTCACGCAGTGCAACACATCTCCTTCGTATAGAGTTGATCAGGTTGTTGATTGTGGCCTGTGGAATGTTGGTCCACTCCTCTTCAATGGCTGTGCGAAGTTGCTGGATATTGGCAGGAACTAGAACACGCTGTCGTATATGCCGATCCAGAGCATCCAAAACATGCTCAATGGGTGACATGTCCGGTGAGTATGCTGGCCATGCAAGAACTGGGATGTTTTCAGCCTCCAGGAATTGTGTACAGATCCTTGCAACATGGGGCCGTGCATTATCATGCTGCAACATGAGGTGATGGTCGTGGATGAATGGCACAACAATGGGCCTCAGGATCTCATCACGGTATCTCTGTGCATTCACAATGCCATCAATAAAATGCACCGGTGTTTGTCGTCCATAACATACGCCTGCCCATACCATAACCCCACCACCGCCACTCGATTCACAATATTGACATCAGAAAACCGCTCACCCACACGACGCCACACACGCTGTCTGCCATCTGCCCTGAACAGTGAAAACCGGGATTCATCCGTGAAGAGAACACCTCTCCAACGTGCCAGACGCCATCGAATGTGAGCATTTGCCCACTCAAGTCGGTTACGACGACGAACCGGAGTCAGGTCGAGACCCCGATGAGGACGACGAGCATGCAGATGAGCTTCCCTGAGACGGTTTCTGACAGTTTGTGCAGAAATTCTTTGGTTATGCAAACCGATTGTTGCAGCAGCTGTCCGAGTGGCTGGCCTCAGACGATCTTGGAGGTGAACATGCTGGATGTGGAGGTCCTGTGCTGGTGTGGTTACACGTGGTCTGCGGTTGTGAGGCCGGTTGGATGTACTGCCAAATTCTCTGAAACGCCTTTGGAGACGGCTTATGGTAGAGAAATGAACATTCAATTCACGGGCAACAGCTCTGGTG
This sequence comes from Harpagifer antarcticus, assembly GCA_902827135.1. Classification (NCBI taxonomy): domain Eukaryota; kingdom Metazoa; phylum Chordata; class Actinopteri; order Perciformes; family Harpagiferidae; genus Harpagifer; species Harpagifer antarcticus. Next base: position 18,112,523 of record CADEHL010001005.1, read on the forward strand.
GACATTCCTGCTGTCAGCATGCCAATTTCACGCTCCCTCAAAACTTGCGACATCTGTGGCATTGTGCTGTGTGATAAAACTGAACCTTTTAGAGTGGCCTTTTATTGTGGCCAGCCTAAGGCACACCTCTGCAATAATCATGCTGTATAATCAGCATCTTGTGAGGTGGGATGGATTATCTCGGCAAAGGAGAAGTGCTCACTATCACAGATTTTTTCAGATTTGTGAACAATATTTGAGAGAAATGGTTATTTTGTGTATATAGAACATGTTTTAGATCTTTGAGTTCATCTCATGAAAAATGGGAGCAAAAACAAAGTTGTTGCATTTATATTTTTGTTCAGTGTATTTATTGCAAACGTATACCATTGTATTTTAATGATCTTAACAATCCAAACTTATTAAAACATGATCTAATTAGTTGTTGTCAAGTATTTTTCAATGAACATAAAAGTCATTATAATAAAAAGTGGTGGCTTGTTCATGGGCCTATTTTCTACCTCGAGATAACAGAAAATGCCTTTGCAAAAAAGAAGAGCAATCGATCAATAAAATAAAAGTGTCATTAGGGACTTAAAACATAGCTTTGCTAGTGGTCAAAAAGTCCAATGGGTTCCTGTAATGGAAATCTTCTGGAGCAATGAAGTCGAAACACAACGAAACATGGGAGAGCTGGAACTCGATGGCAAAGAGCTGAAGGTTTTCTACAAAGTTACGGCCGGAGAATTGACAAGGATATTTGCTGCAGCTACGAAGTGACACAGCGGTTGCCTAAACCAATTCTGAAGAATATTTATTTCCCCTAGACAGAAATGTTAAGTAGTTCAGAAAGAATAAATCAACATTCTGCATATTAAGAGTTAACAATCAGGGCAATATAACTGTTTGTCCATAACTTAAAGTGGACCTATCATGCTATATTTGAATAATATATTGTAGGGCCATACCTATATAAAACATGTCTGTGAAGGTTTTTTTTCAAAATACCAAACACATCATGCATTTTAGCCATGCCTCATTTCGCTCTTTTCCAGCCCTGTTTTTGCAAGGGCTGATTCTGCTTTTGTGGCAGACTACAGCGCCACTTACAGGCCTGGCATATGTACTACAGCGTCTCCAGCACTTTCGAGCGGTCTCTCATTCCCCTGATAGGTGGAGAGTTGCCCATATAGGCGGAGCACCCCTTTTCTGACGTCAGAAAAATTCAAATCTGTATCAGCTCCGTTGCAGCCCCGTTTTTAGAGATTTGGGTATGGAGGAAAAGAGAGAGGGTTGTGTTTTCTGACACTTGGTGAGTTCCCTGACACACCAGGGACACATATTCATGTATAAAAGACGTACACAAGTGCATTTTGCACTAGAGGTCCCCTTTAAGGTAGTCTGCCAGAGGGATTTGTCGATCTGATATGCTGGACTTCCATCCATCCCTGGTCTTGTGTAAGCTTGTGTTCATAAACTGGCAATAGAAAGAGACAGAGCTGCCTCTACGAGAGAGAGATAACAGCAACTCTCCAAGGTTACATGCCTGAGCCTTGAGAAACAGAGAGTAAAGAAATATGATCGAGATCAAAGGCTAACACCTAAGCAAAAATACTCCTCAACAGTTCAATGGATGGGTTAGGCTAGGCAGCAGTTATTGTTGAACTGAAATGCAGACAAGCTCTTGTTATAGTGTCAAAGAAAAACATGTAAGAAGGCCTTCAAACTGCACTGAACTTTAAAATATCTAAAATGTTTCTTTGAAAAGTATTTGAAATTAGGTTTTTTCCTATGAGACATTTAAAATACTTTGAGGGATTTGGATTATGATTAATTATTCATATTGTATATAGGAAAGGTAATGCTATTAAAAAAACCTTGAAATTGAAATGGTGTGAAGTAAGGGTTCCTCTTTTAAGTGTTTTCTTATCCAACATAATGTAATACTTAAGTCATAACATCTTAACGAGTTATAACTGTTATACAATTCTGTAAAAGGTCCTTTGAGAGGTCTATCACTTTAAAGGGTGCCTGCTCAATACTAAATATTCTCGGCACTGAATACATCCATAAACTATTTGTGTTTTCAACATAAATTGAAGTTAAAAGAATATTTGCCTCAGCAGAAGATTATCTGAAATGCTGTGTGTGAGGTAAAGTAAATCAAAGCGTGGAAGATCACATCATTTTCCCTGTTCCTCCCGGGCCCCGGGGCAGATGCTTGTAGTGCAAAAATAGAACATTTCTCACTCATCCAGGTACAGATTGTTGAGCAGGGAATACTGACTTCAAAACACATTTATATTAGCTGAAAGAGTTTTTGAGCAAATGTTGGACTGATAGTTTATTTTGTTCAATCTTTTTCTGACTGTGTTTCTGCAGTTTAATATTTGCCTTTCAGCCAATGTTCGATTTACAGTAGGCTAATTTCATTATTGGTGAATAGTGACCAACATGTAATCAAGCTGAGCCTTTAGCTACATTTTGCATTAGTTACATGTAGTTCAAACACTTCTGGGCAATAAAATGAAATAAATCATCTTTTATTTTACTGTTATTTGACCATCCTTTTTTGTTCAATGCAGGCACACACAGCGATCAGGCTTTTTACTTTACAAGTCGTATTTGTTATCAAGTCAGATGTTACAGAACTGACGTAGGACAACAGGCCCATTTTTTTAACAGTGCTAAAGTCAGTCAAACAATTTGACAAGGTGCTTTAACATCTTTAAAGTGGGATTAATTTTATGTTTATATGACCTGGGAACAAAAGGGCCCATTTTAATATAATTTGAATGCCATATTTTGGTATTGTTAGTATTTTCTATTCTTATTATTAATTCATTTATTCGTGCCTTTATTGGACATACATAGTTGAAGGGCTGTTCTAGTATATGGCAAGCGAGTTACACAGAGGCCCTTTTCTATTATTTATGGTTAGAATGTGGTATTACATGTACAGTACATAGTAAATAATCTAGTATGTTTTTCAACATTTAGCTTTGCTGTACTTGTGTCAGTGTTACTCAGAATCTTGGCTTATTCACTGGACGTAAAATAAGTAAAACACACAAACATATGCAATCCTCAATGCATGTCAATTTTACTACATTACATGTCTGGATACCCCCTTCAGACTGTGTGTAATCCGGCAGGTTGTTGAGCTGATGTTCTACCTGTTTGTGTTGGGACCAATGCCCAGTTACACTACATGACTCACACAGCTGGACCTCAGCCAAGTTTCAAAGTCATGTTATATACAGTATAGGCAACTAACACACAAAGTAAAAGTTGGACCAGACTAGCCGACATTAGCAGTGCAAACAATTGCACCTGCTTGTGAGCCGTGGGAAAAATGAGTGGAGGAGACATCCAGGCTACATCCCTCTTGACTTATGCATGGCTTTTATAAGTGATGGTGGTGTGCTCACTGCTTGGAATAATTGTAAAATAATGTCTTTCCTCGTCGGTGTATCATTTATGGGATGCAAAATTGGAGCTCAACCACTAACAGATACGAACTGTACTACTTGGGGATGCATATCATTTGAAGCAAGCACTGAGGTATTCAATATTTAAGAAGATCTAGAAATTATTATTTTACTTTTTTACTTGAATTCGCACAGTGTACACGAGATGTACAAAACTGTTCTCAGCCTCACTTTGTGAATGGTATATTAAGTGTTGCCCCTTGTGTGTATGAGTAGATTGTCTTATATCCAGATCCTTGTTGTAGACAATAAGTTGTTTTGTCAATTGACAAGTTAAATCATAGCACATTTCAGAAAGAAGGCAATTTAAAGTACTTCACATACAACATAAAAAGCACTGAGACAAAGTGCTAAAGAAACGCAGCACAAAAGGAACATTCTTAAACGTCATTAAAGACCCAAGAGACAAAACAACTAGACAAGACATTCATACAAGAAAAAATCTGGGTACCAGAATCAAGGCAACATTTACATTTCCCATCACATGAGGCACATTGGGGAAACATTAATATTGTATAAGCATGTTCAATAGGGATAGTTGCCCAGCTCCTTACAGTTGTTCCAGAACATTGAATATCGCCCTGGAGCTTTATTTTTCACAAATGTTCGCAATCTTGTTACGTAATGATGTAATATCAAATCAAATCAATCTTTATTTGTATAGCCCAATATCACAAAACATGTTTGTGTCAGTGGGCTTCACAGATTAAAACAAAATAACAACATTGTAAATGATGGAGTTATTTCAAAATGAAAAGACAAGATAGTGTATGTAATACCAACAGAAATACAAAAATAAATTAAGATAACTACAAAAGACAATACAAATACATAAAACATTCAAATTATTCAAATTAAGTACCATCAAAATCAAATCAAATGAATACCACAAACTGCGAGCTCTAACCGAAGGCTTTGTTAAAAATGTAGGTCTTCAATGCACTTTTAAAAGTTTGGACACTCTCTGCCTCTCTGATTGAAACAGGAAGTTGGTTCCAGAGCAAGGGCGCTTTGAAGTTGAACGCTCCGACTCCTAATCTTGTTTAGCGGACTCTGGGCACCACTAACAGACATGCACCCTGGGAGCGTAGTGTTCGAGCGGGGCAATAGTGGATCAAAAACATTATGTACGAAGGTGCCTGACCATTTAGCGCCTTGTGAGTTAAAATAAGTATTTTAAAATCAATTCTGTTCTTTACCGGTAGCCAGTGTAGAGCAGCTACAATTTGAGTGATGTGCTCCATGCTCCACAAGTTTTCATTTTCTAATCAAGGGCCTCCAGGAATAGAGATTGTTGTATGCTGATCAGAATGTGAAGCACTTTCATAACATTTGTGATTTTAAATATAATATATAATCATTTATTTGTATTCTGCAACACAGGATTTGCGCAACAAATTGCAGTTGTAGTACATATTTACTAGACAAAGAATGTACTGATTTCTATCAAATAATTTCATAATATTTATTGGATTAGTCAACTTCTCTGCCTCCACTTTTGAATTATAACTATACAAAATATGAAAAGAAGGGCATCTGTCCAATTTAACTTTTAAAATTGCAACCAGATTTTATGGGCAAAATTGTGTTCGGGGAATTTCAAAAACATAGCTGGGGTTAATCATAGGTAACTGTGAAACTGTATAAAGCAGACTCTTTATTGCCTCTTTTACAAACAATGATTAAACAACTCAGAACTGAAGACCCGTTTGCTGCACAAACCTTCCACCACATAATTTATATTTTTCTGTACATAATCTGTTTATAAAATGTGAAAAGTGCTGTTCTACTTTTTCTCTTTGCAAAATCCTCAGTTAGTACATTATCCAATATCAAAGGAATGATTTTGAGTTGAGTACGTTACGTATTTTAATAGAAATACACATTTTACAATAAGATCACATGCACAAAGTCATATTGGTTTTGTATGTATGTAAAAATGTAATCATCTATAGGTGGCTTGTTGCTGGCCCTTTACCAGCTAGAAAAAGGATTGTGACTGTTCCTTTACATCTAATAAAGCTTTTCCACACTAAGCATAGTATTTCATCATATTCCATCTGTGTTGCATTCAACAGTGTAAATGAGCTGTCAAGGCTCGGCGCGTTAAGAAGAGAACAGCCCGCCCGCCCCTCCCTCAGATCCCATTTGAAATCCTCTGGAAAGGCTCAGGTTGCAGTAAAGAGCTTCTCCATCTTCTCCTTACGTGCTGCCGCTAATGATGGGGATGAGAAGTGTCGGGGCGATCTTCCCAGCCTTCCCCCAGCAGAATTAGCATTAGCATAATGGGCTTTTTAACACTGCTCCTTACCTGCCACAAGGCCCTCCGGAAGCTAGCTGTCCAGGGCCATTAGCGGCTAACTGGCAGTTAGCCAGCACTCACCTTTCAATTGAAAACAGAGGGCAGCAGATGGGGTGGTGCACAAAGGAAGAGGTCATCAATTTTTCATGCCCAGAATGAGTTCATCAATTTGAAAATAAAAACCGGATAATGATAGAAACAGCATAACAGAGACATAAAGAACATCTCTCCCACTCCTAAATCCTGAGCAATTACTTGTCAGCCCTTACGGGTCAAATGTCTTGATTCAGTGGCTTTTTATTTATGAAGAATCTCATTCCATCTCCGACCAATTAAATATCATTAAAGCCAGAGAAAAGAGACAGGTTTTTCTTTAGCAAATTATGTAAAGGAAACCGTTATAGGTTTGAACAAAACCACTATGTTGTTTAGCCCTAATTTTAACTGCAAAATGTAAACAAATAATTGGTCCTCTTTGTCTATGTTGCTCTGTTGCTGCCAATCTTTGAAGATACTAAGAGACCCTATGTGGACGACCTAGGAGCAGGGGAGCAGGGGAGCAGGGGAGGGCTACCAGGAGAAAGAGCCAATCTGAAGGTCGAATACAATGACCCTCCAGGGGACAAGAATAAGGGAAGTAGGACAATTATACCGGCAGTGCCACACTTAACCCTTAGTAAGTGGGTATTTTTTTACCCGGTGAGGTGGTTTTCTTAGAGTATCTATGTAATTACATTTTTTTATCATTTCATATTCCAGCTATTCCTCAAAAAACATGTTTTGGATATCATGCCATTCAAATGTTTTATTTAAATGTTATACATTTTAAGAAATTGTAGTTTTTGTATTACTACCCCAAGCTTCCATAAGTGGGTCAAAAATGACCTGCATGCATTTTCTATGGAATCCTATGGGAACCTTTGATTCTTATCACCTGTGGCTATGAGTAGAAAGAGGAGCAGAGATGAGTTTTGAAAAGGGACTGGAATACTGTAAGGGTCTCAGAATAGCGGAGATCTTGGGGGAGGGAATTCCAGATCCTGGGAGCTGCCACTGAAAAGACTGTTCCCAATGCTGCCTATTGGACTTGGGGGGGACAGGAGAGCGGCTGAGGTGGTTCTGAGGGACCGCGGGGTTGGTAGGGGGTGAGAAGACCAGTGAGATAGGGGGTGGGGGGGTCAGATGGTGGAGGGCTATAGGTGAGGGCCAGTATTTTGTAGTTGATGCGTTGGGAGAAGGGAAGCCAATGAAGGTCTTTGAGGACTGGTATGATGTGGTGCCATGATCTGGTGTGTGTGAGGAGTCGGGCAGCTACATTTTTTACAACTTGGAGTCTATCGAGGGAGGGGGAGCGGATGCCGTAGAGAAGTGAGTTACAGTAGTCAAGGTGGGAGGAAATAAAGGTAGGATATGTCGTTCAGCTGCAGGGCAGGTAAGAGAGGGTTGGACCTTTGCATCAAATGTTCAAAACGTTTTTTTTTCAAATATAAAAAAAATTATAAAATTATAAAGAGTGAAAAATTAATACAAAATATTATACAAGTGATTATTTTTAACCAAAATGACAATTGGCATAAATACACATATTATTCTAATACGGGTCCTTTTTGACCCACTTATGGAAGAGTGTAGGGTCCAGTCACTTGTGCATCTAAGGGTTAAGGCTTACGAAACATGCAGGGCCACACAAGAGGACAGCAATAAAGGACACAACCCCACTGGAGGACAAAGGTTATGGGTGAACCCCCAGTAGAAACTACACATGCAGGGGGCAAGTCGACCTGCCGCGATTCAGCAAGACGAATTCGGGACCACCGCAACAGGCAGAACAAAAGTCTGATATGACTTAAATTGGGGAGCACATGTTGGCCAAAACGCCAAGGAGCAAATATAAGGTCCATAAGCAAGATTGAAGTGTGCGAGTTGGGCCTCAATGATCAGACCACTATTAGATTTACTGGGTAAGTAATCTTGTTTGACTGACATAGTGCTGCACAGATAAAGCCTCTTATATAATGAATACGCAAAAGGTAACAGTTTTTAATTTCCAAGAACTTCATTGGTTGTGGAAGAAAACAAGCTTGTTTATGTAACATTGGCTCACAACATCAAATGCGACTAAAATGTGGTATCTTCCTGAAAAGGTTCCCACAAGGCTGAAGAATAGCAGTACATATCCATGTTTAAACGTCAATAATGCCATAGTAGTTAGTATGATAACTTTCCACCGGGTGGTTCTTCAGAGTGTTTGAAAAAGGCTACTGCCTTGAGGAATGTTATGAGTCATTACAAATGATCCAGACACATGAGCATTACTGGTGAAAGAAATATGGAATGTGTAATCTTTGTGTCAGATTAGCTCAATCTGCATTACAGATGGACCTCCTCTTTAAACAAGTGCCAACATCAATTAAAGTTGGCAGGATTGCTGACTCACTCATTGCTTAGCAGTTTTCTAGTTCTGAATGTTACCCAAGAAAATCTTCTTTTAGACTTTTAAATATCACTTTCATCCAAAATCGTAACTCTCTGGTGCTGTTTAAGTTAGGTTGCTCTCTCACATGAGTGATGTCATGTTATTGTTTGACCTTGATAATGCAATGGATGGTTTTAATTAAGACTATAATTTTTTTCAAAGTGTGGGAAGGTGAGCCTCCCCTCAGAGAACATAAGAACAGCGGCGCCCCCCCTCCCAATTATTATTGCTATTATTATTATTATTATTATTATTGTTGTTGTTGCTGCTATAATGCAGGGGTATTCAATTGCATTTCAAAGAGGTCCAGTAAGAGAAAATGTCATTAAATGCTCTGTTTTTGCTGTCTCCCTTCCGCCATTTGAAGTGACTCCGTTTCTCTCCTCTTGTCTCTGTGTTTGAATCTATCTCACTGACTGCACCAATTTGATTGGCTGAGTAGCGTCACCTCATTAAACATTAAACAATAACTTTTTAAAACCTTTTTATCTTTATGTTTTAAACATATTGTAAAAACCTCCCCTACTATTTGGACTATTCCTTGCACCCCTCTAGAATAAGCCCGAATGGTCATAAACCATAGTGCATCACTACTCTGCACTTGTTGTTATAACAAGATCGCAAGGACACTGGTAGCGATCGGACAATTGAGTGTTGTTCAGTTTGTGTGTTGTGGAACATGCGTGTCCATGCATGAAAATATACCACACACCCAATTACAATTGCATGAGCCGTGGGAAAAACACTTTTAGTCGGAAAATTCTTCATTTCCGGTTATCATCATCATCATCTTTATTTAAAAGAGTCTCTTGGTCCATTATTACAAAACATACAACACTCAAATATAAATTAATGCGGTTAGCATTAGTATGTGGCGAAATGCTACTTTCTCAAACCGTGAATTGAAGGTGAAATGGCGTGATTTTGTACCCTAAACACACAGGGTTTAACACTCATTTATTGATGCTGAAATCACGTTTATTAGGGAATGTTTAAATAACCACAGACACCAGAAAGATGTAATTTAGCAACAGATAAAGGCTGGAATTGCATTGGACCCCCCCCCCCCATAACGCCGGCAAATAGGAGAAGACCTCAGATGACAACAGGAAGGGCAAGCCAATAATCGATCTCTTCTACCTGCTGACCTGGGCTGACGGGAGATGGGGAGAGGGTCTCCGCTTGCAATTTCATTTTGTACACCACCGCATCTTTTGTGTAATTAAATGCTGTTAACTTTTATAAGCTTCCCTTGACTCTTTTCAGTCTCTCCTGCCTTCAGGGTTCTAGAATTACTTTCAATACATCCTATGCTCCCGGCAACACACTGAACGTCAACTTTGCCTCCTTATTACACTCAACCCTACTTTAGTGGGAACAATGAGTCTGCGTCTTTGATGCACACAGGAATAAACGCAGATCATCCTCTGGCTGCAGCCTTGACCGGTACTTGCTTTTGATCAAAGTCAATGCGGAAAACCCGCACTCACACAGGTAGGTGGAGGTGAAGGGAAAGAACACTTTTACAGCCTTTTTGGCGAGGTGGGGGAACTCGGTCTCCACAGACAGCCAAAAGTGTGCAAGTGTCACTTTACTCGTCCTTTTCTCGTTATTTTTTTTCTCACGCTGCGCCTCCCTTGAAGCTCTCTGGCGCGCCTCACACTTTGAAAACCGCTGGTCTAAGGAATATCCTGACCAGCTGAAAACGCAAACCTTGATAAGCTATTCAAAGGTGAGTGTTAAGTTTTAATATATCCAGGTGTAGGCCTGGGGCCAGTTAATGTGTTTGGTCGGGTCACATCTAATCTGACATTATACTGGGCCCATCAGCCTAATATTCTTGGTGCTCATTAATGAGTGATTGCTCAAGGAATTTGCATGGTTGTGGTGATTGTGAAACTATCTAATTGAAACATCAGTCTTCTTAAATGGCAACTTTGTCTTTAGTAGCAAAAGTATTTTATATGTTAGTCTTCTCCATAGAAAACTTTATAGAGAGAAACGTTTTCTCAACTACTACCTTGACTGTCAGGGACACAGTAGAGACAATTGAGTTAGTGTGTCAACTTCAACATTTACAGTATGTCTGATCTCCACTAGAGGTGTTTTCCTCTTTGAACTTTTCTAGGGTTAGGGTTAAGGTTAGGCTAAATGTTTTTAAACAGTATACCTTTCAGTTTTACAAGAGACATCACTAATAAGATGAAGGCTAACTGGATGGTTCGGCAAACGTGGGACTTGTTAACCTCTTAACCACGGATAACGAGCACGCACAGCTTATTTTTTGAGCTTTTCTACAGAACCACCCAATACGTTCTCCCATGCAGTGAAAGAAACAGCCCAATTTGGAAGAAGTACTGCTGCTACAGTAAAACAACTCTTCCTGGATAAGAATCTTATATCGACGTAAATCTCCCGATACAAAGCCGTTTGAAACTACGTCGCAACTCAGATTGACGGATTATAGCAAATCTAGTCATTGCATGCATACCCCCATAGCCATAATGGCAGTCAATGGCATATACCTACATGTTAAATTATATTATAATGAGGAATGTGAAGTTAACGCATTAACGTAAAAATAAAATTAACGCCACTAATTATTTTAACGCGATTAACGCATGTTAATCGCCCCCCCCCTCCTCTCAATCAACTTCCTCTTGACTGCCTTTTTTTTGTTTCTTTTATTTTACTATATTTACTTGTTTGCCTGTCCTTGTTTGTCTACCCTCCCTCTTACTGTAAAGCGTCTTTGAGTTGTGAAAAGCGCTATATAAATCAAATGTATTATTATTATGTGTATTTTTATTTTTTTGTCCTCGGCCGCCCCGTAGTTTCAGAGCGCAAAGCACGTTGTTATTGATGTTGTTAGTTAGATGGTGGGAGATTCTACGAGCAGAGAGATTAATATTATGGATTCAAGAAAAGGTATTTTAAACGGCAAGTTCAGCTTCAAAGCCCTACCAGATGGTTCTGTCGACCAGACCAAAGTAATTTGCAATTACTGTCGATGTGAATTGAGTTACCATAGGAGTACATCTAGTTTAAAATATCATGCAAGCCAAGCACACATTTGATGCCGACAGCCCTGCTCCTACCGCCCGCTTGCAGCAGACAACACTTGAAAGTTTGCCGGGGAGACGCCTGGACACGTCAACGCGCAGCAAGCTCTCTAGAGCGATCGCTAAATGGTTGGCTACAGATTGCAGGCCAATAAACATTGTGGAGGACGTGGGACTCCGTGATATAATTCGGGTCGCATCCAACGACTGCACTTATGAATTGCCTTCCAGAGCCACCACTGTGACGAAAATAGTCAACTTGTATGAAGTCCAAAAAGTGAAAGTAGAGGAGAATTTGAGGAATACTTCCACAGTTGCGCTCACCAGAGACTATTGGACTTCACTGAGTAATGACAGTTACCTCGGGGTCAAAGCGCATTATTTTGACCCACAGTGGGAACTTCAGTCTCATGCCCTGACTATTATGAAGACAGAGGAGCGGCATTTCGCAGACAACTGCGCTGAGCACTTTATGTAGGTAGCCAGACAGTGGGACATTGTACCAAAAGTCAGGACACTCACCACGGATAGCACACGCAACATGATTGCAGCGTCCAGGCAGCTCCCGTTCCAGCATATGCCTTGCGCTACACATAGTCTACAACGATCCATCACATTGTCTCTCCAGGACAGTGGCGTAGCCACCATAGGGCCAGGGTTTACTCATTGGCCCACCCTGAGAACGCTTCGGTACCATTTTTATTTTTTTTATTATTTTATTATTATTATTTTTAAAAAAAATGTATTCACCCATTGAGAATATCCAAGAATTCAAAGTGAAATTCAAGTGAACAAATATCGAGTTTAATTAATGTAGTATGTGCTTTCCTCTGAACCGAACTAATTTACGTAAAAACTGATTGTTGGTTCCGGCGCGCGCCATAATAACGTGAGAGAGGCAGAGATAAAATAAATGATGGCTCAAAGTTCACTAATGAACTTTGGTTTAAAAAAAAAAAAAAGCCAGACTCCAAGAAGAGCCCCCACTGCCCTCATCTAGCAGCGATCTATACGATCATTTTCTGATAACGATAAAATAGCCCCGCCTCCCTCTCCCCACGTCTCCCTCTCCTGCTGCTGGGCTGTCAGAAGAAAAAAAATGTTAACGGAAACTCTGCTGCACGGTTCCCTCGTCCCTTGGAAGAGGCGGAGAGGTGGGTGTTTTTCATCTGCTGGTGGACAGTCCGGAGAGATATACACAGGGTTGGGTTGTAACGGAATACATGTAACGGTGTTACGTAATCAGAATACAAAAATCAAGTGTATTCAGCTGGCGTTACATTTGAAAAACGAGTAATCTGATTACAGTTACTTTGGTAAACCTGAAGTGAATACATTTTGGAATACTTATTGGAATTATTGGTGGAAAAGTTTCCTCACAAAATGTAATATTCATTACCGGCAGAACTGTGTGCACTGCACAGCGCTGCAGCATGTCTGTGAGCGAGAGAGAGATGCAGCGTGTCTGTGAGGCCCCGCCCCCGCACGTAGATGAGAGAGAGAGATCTCTTTAAAATGTATTGAAAGTTAGAAAGGGAGATGGTTGGATAAAATGTGCAAGATAACGTTTATGTAGCATTTCTTTATTGTCGAAATGATGACATTTATAACGGGATAGAATCCAAGTGAATGGCCTGCTGCTGCTGAATGCATGGGGCAAGTGACTGGACACAGTTTTAAAAGTTATTACATCGTTTCAGAAGCCATTAAAACAGTAAAATACGTGTCTCATGTTCACCAAAACATACCCATCTGTTATGGAAAGAGAAAGTATTCCAAAAGTATTCTAAAAGTAATCTGCCACCGGTACCGGCGGGGATTGTTGTTCTGAAATCTGGCCCACCCTATTTTTTACAGGCCCACCCTAAAGTACATTTCTGCCTACGCTACTGCTCCAGGACAGTCCGTTTAACGGCGCATTGGCTAAATGCAGAAAGGTAGTGGGTCATTTTAAGCATAGCCCGCCAAACGCAGCAGAGCTCGAACAAAAGCAAATTGCAAGTGGTCAAAAGAAAGAGTCACTCACACAGGACGTGACAACCAGATGGAACAGTACACTGGAGATGATCAGACGTATTCTGAGAAATCAACAACCTTTGAGAGATGTGCTGGCCCTACAAACAACCAACGTTACCATGCCAACAACAGCTGAGCTGGCTAAACTGCAGCAGTTGGATATAGTGCTGGAGCCCTGCAGGTAATTTATTTATTAGAAGTGTGTGTGTGTGTGAGAGAGAATGAATGTGTGAGAGAGATAATGTGTGTGTGTGTGTGTGTGTGTGTGTGTGTGTGTGTGTGTGTGCGCGTGTGTAAGAGAGACAGATAATGTGTGTGTGTGTGTGTGTGTGTGTGTGTGTATGTATGTGAGAGTGTGAGTGTCTGTGAGAGAGAGAGAGAGAGAGAGAGAGAGAGAGAAAGAGAGCAAGCGAATGTGTGTGTGAATGCAGCAAGCTCCTAACTGAAGTGCTTTTCTCTATTATTGCAGGTACATATCTGATCTTCTTGGAGGAGAGAAATTTGTTTCATGCTCAGTGGTGCTTCCTGCTTTGTGTCATCTATCGAGAGTGATGGAGTCCTCTAAGGATGACCCAGCCTACATGGTGACATTCAAGCAGACCTTCACAACAGACATGGAGAAACGCAAGGACAAAACAAACATTGCATGGCTGAGAGTTGCGACAGCGCTGGATCCTAGGTTTAAGGATCTGAAGTGTCTGTCCAGACCTGACAGGGCTGAGGTGTGGCGTTCGATCACTGCCTTACTCAGGGGGGAGAGGCCTGCACAGCCAGAACAACCAGAACGACCAGCGACGTCTGAGCCACCTAAAAAGAGATTAGCTCTCATGGTTGCCCCAGAGTCTTCGTCTGATGAAGAGGAGGACTGTATTGAGACCTGTGTGGAGCGCTACAAGGCAGAGCCTACTATTGCCCTGGAGGACTGTCCTCAACAGTGGTGGTCCAAACATGAAGGGGCACACAGCAAGATGGCCGGCCTTGCACGCAAGTACTTGGCAACACCTGCCACATCCGTACCCTGTGAGAGATTAATCGCGATTAACTACGGACAATCATGCGATTAAATTATGTTCTTATCATTTCTGAAATGTATTTTTCGAGGATTTAAAATAAGTAAAGCAGTTAACATACAGCATAGGTAAAAACAAAAAAAATATTCATTTGTTTTAAGAATAATAAAAAAAATTGAAAGATCTAAAAGATAGAGAAAACATTTATAACAGTTTCACTATTTTTAACAAAGCAAGGTGGATCCATTGACAAATGATAAAATACTTTTCGCCTAGTTAAAACCCCAGAGAATGTATTTCCACTATGAGCAATGTAGCGGACTGCAGTTAAAGACGAAGCAATGAAGCTTTCAGTAAGATATAACGTGACAGGGGTCAAAATTGCCCAAAGGCTTCACCTTGTAAAAAAAAAAAAGGTTGGTTTATCTGTCACTGCCCATAGTCGGTGTCGATATTCGTGAGTGTGGGTGTATATTCATATTGTTGACATAAATAAAACATCCTGTGTGGTGGCAGTGTGCTGGTTATATGAATCATTAAATTCATTCTGACACCCGTCACAGCCTTACCTTCCCTTGACCTGTCATTTATTTTGGTATTTCTCCAAAAGACAACATTTCCACAAGGCATTTACTCATATCAGCTCATGACACCAGCTCCACTGTAATTCTTCCCAGACTCTTGTCATGTGTGGACAGTGAAAGGTAACTTTTATTTTTAGAGGTGCCATCCCCAACAGATAACGAGAGTCTGGTGCTCATTACCGCCCAAGAAGATAGTGAACTGTCACGAAAGGGTGAGACAAATGTAGAGCAGCCCCCCCCCCCCTGTCTCCCAAATGAAAATAATTACACTCCAGAGCCCTATCACCTTGTCCTCATTACTCACTGAGCAAGGTTTCCAGAATGATACAGGCACAGGGCATATCAAATAGAGATTACGGCACAATAAAGACAGGATTGGAACCATTATATTGCGATTGAGTTTAGTGTGTTAAAGAATTTGGAGATTTGTCAAATACAGAAAGGAGAAGTGAAATTAAAGAAACATGGAAATGTGAGTGTGTGTTTTAGAAAGTAAGCAAGAGATAAATTAAGTGAAAATAAAGTGGAAACAAACTGTTTATATTTGGTTTGGAGTGTATAAGGTACTAAAAGCTGTTAATCACACTAGCTTTCAGAGGTAATTGCACATGTAATTAGGAACTTTGATACTACATTGCTTTTTAATTAAGTTAATGTAGGTACTGATAGAAACCCAACAGCAGATTTTTACAGCATGCATTGGCAATGTTTGCAAATAGTTATTCTTGCAGCATCTATGTTCATATTGTCAACAAATGTTACAGACACAACTATACAATTTCCTAATGTGTACCCTTTGACGTCCTTCACTGAAACTTTTTTATGGTCATTAACGTGTTAAGCCCCAAGCCTGTTTTTCAGGTCTCAGGCTCAAAAATGACATTCCCAGAACAAATGACAATAACTTCCCTTCTAAAAGGGTTAAATTAATAATCTTTTTTCTCAAAGCAATGATAAACCTGTGAGTTGGATGTAGAAAAGTCAGAATCAATATAGATTGTTTTCATTTTAAAAGTAAATTCAGATTGAACATAGTAAAAAAATTATAGTGTCCGTCCAAAGATAAACCATTACTTATAGTGAAAACCACACTTGAATGATGGGAAAATAGACTAAAAGCTTTAGGAATCCAAACTATAACATATAATAAGTACCCTGTATCAAGATTGATGCAAAACAAGTGACATTTGACCTTTTTAGAGAGGTTTAGCAAAAGAAACCCCATCTTTGGGTGGAAATGGGTGTATTTGCCGTTTCTCTGGAACCCATTGGTCAATTTTGATGATTGACATATTTTTTGAACCGTTAGAGCCAATATAATCGAAGGGGAATTTCCACATACACACACGTTACCATTGAGAAGTGAGAGCTACAGATGTAGCACCTCATTTCAGACTCCAGCTTACAGCTTCCTGCCTACGACCTGCCTAAGAACAGTATCGAGGAATGTTAAGCCCTCCCACTATTTTCCAAGAGGGCGTTGCCAGATTTTCAATTTCAGGTTTTAACCAGGAGATGGCGCTTAATTCACAAATACAGAAAGACAACTTTCAGCACTTTCAGTTGTGTTTTGAAGAGCATTTGAACACATCAATATTTTAGATCAAATAAAGTATATCTAATCTTGTAATTCAATAATATATAGTCTTTGTATATTAAATAATCATAATAATAATGTAAATGTTTACATTACACTTCTTTATTTGTTATGCTCATACTTTTACCTTTACAATCGTTTGCTTTAATATGCAGTATATATTTTGTATATTTTTGTGTTTGCTTCCTCCTGCTCCCTTTCGGACACATACTGTATGATTTATTATTATTATTATTATTATTATTAATATGAAGATATTATTAAAATAAGATAAGATGTTACATTATTGATTGAACATTTTAGTTTAGAATGTGCTGTCCCACGGTAATTCAGAAGGCTCACAGGTCACATTCCGACCATTATTTAAAACAATACTGTAGGTGCTTTCCCACCGTTTACAGTTTGATTTGTATAGAGGGAGCTCTGTGGCTGATTGGCCGGTGAGTAGGTGTGGCGCATTTATCATTAGGTGATCAGAGCTAACTGCCTGCTGTCAGATTTCATTTAAAAAACAGGTCTGATTTTAAGCTTTTGTCTTCAGTAGACTCGACTACTGTAATGGTGTCTTTACAGGTCTCACTAAAAAATCTATTATGGCGCGTTTCCACTGCAGCGGGTAGCTCGCTTTAAGCGTGCCGAGCCGTGCGGGGCCCGTTTTTGGGTAAATCGTGGTTCTAGGGCCAGGAACAACCAGGCTGAGTCGGGCTGAGTATGCTAAACTAGAGAGAGAATCGCTGGCAAGGGGGCTACAACTACAACAAGATGAACATATTTGACCAAGATTTAATTGTAATACACGTTTCAAAATGATGCCGAAGTAACAACATACTGATACCGGTTAGTAAAAACCATGAATTAATGCTTTGACAAGTCTGCAAACAGACGGCAGGCGAAAAACCCTTTTAAAATGCATGTTTTCTAAATGTAGCTTGGCTAAGCTAACGTTATATATGCTCCGACCGTCCACACTCACAACAACGGCCTATACAGACATAAATAAACCAGCGACTGTATTCGCCATTACACAGGCAGTCTGTGGTTTGTACTTGTTTAACTTTTGTCTAGTTTCTGAACAGATATGAGGAGCTGTGAGCTCTGAGTGCTAAGAGCTAACGGCTGTGTTGTTTTTCTGGGGCTCTCATTGAAGATGACGTCACGGCTCCGCCTACACTGCGTTACTATAGTAACTGCCCCAGTTCCTAAACTGTAATGGAAGCGCAGCATTAAAGTGAGCCGGGCCTAATAAGGCCTAATCAAACCGAGCGAGGCCGAGTGAGGCCTGCAGTGGAAACGCGCCATTAGAAAGCTGCAGCTAATTCAGAACGCTGCTGCTCGAGTCCTCACTAACACTAAGAAAGTGGATCACATCACTCCTGTTCTGAAGTCTTTCCACTGGCTTCCTGTTTGTCAAAGAATAGATTTCAAAATACTGCTGCTGGTTTATAAAGCTTTGAATGGTTTAGGCCCAAAATACATTTCTGATCTACTGCTAAATTATGAACCATCCAGATCTCTCAGGTCTTCAGGGACTGGTCTGCTTTCTGTCCCCAGAGTCAGAACTAAACATGGTAAAGCAGCGTTCAGTTATTATGCTCCAAATATCTGGAACAAACTCCCAGAAACCTGCAGGTCCGCTGCAACTCTTACTACTTTTAAATCCAGGCTGAAGACTTTTCTTTTTGTCGCTGCTTTGTCTTTCATTTTTTGTAAAGCACTTTGAATTGCCATGTGTTGATTTCGTCTTTATTATTATTATTAATATGAAGATATTATTAAGATAAGATGTTACTTTATTGATTGAACATTTTAGTTTAGAATGTGCTGTCCCACGGTAATTCAGAAGGCTCACAGGTCACATTCCGACCATTATTTAAAACAATAGGTGCTTTCACACCGTCTACAGTTTAATTTGTATAGAGGGAGCTCTGTGGCTGAATGGCCAGCGATGAGGTGTGGCGCATTTATCATAGGTGATCAGAGCTAACTGCCTGTCGTCAGATTTCATTTAAAAAACAGGTCAGATTTTAAGACTATTTCTGCGCTCATAAAGAATGATAAGAATAAGAATAATGCGTATTGAACTGGTTTCATTAATTAGTGAGTTTATTTTACACTAGAACCGCCAATCGGGTCAATTTGTGTGGTGTGTTGTGTGTGTGCAATGTAACTTTTTTTCAATAAAATATTAAAGTCTCTTACAGTTAGGCTACTTTCGTAGACCTGAAGTGAATACATTTTGGACTACTTATTGGAATTATTGGTGGAAAGATTTCCTCACAACATTTAATATTCATTACTAAAAGAACAGCCGAATCACAGCGCACAGAACCTATTACCGCCGCAGATGGACCAAAAAAGGGAGCGTTTGAAAAAAATGTGCGGGTCCGCTCAGTGAAACAATAACAACGAAACATGGAGGAACAAAAGAGTCTGTTTAAACCTACAGTTAATTTAGCTGCTGTAGAAGAAAGATCAGGGGGGAGGGGGGGAGAGAGCTGTGGTTGATGGGCCATTAGCTGGCCATTAGTTGTGTAAATACACAGCTGAGAGCTGCCGTTTCATTCAGACTGTTTAAAACACGGTAACAACGAACTATTTTTCATAGCGGATGCATGTCAATTTAAATCAATACAACTATTTTTTAAAACAATAAAAACATTTTCTAAATCCATAAAAGCATTTCAATTAATATTGGGAGTCATGTCGTTACTTTGTTGAGAATGTGGCCATGTAATAAGCGGGATAATTTGCAGCGACTTGATCTTTATGGGGAAAATAACACCATTCATGCTGATCAAGATCCCTCCGCTACCGACGAGGCTCCATTAAAATATAAATATTTTTAGTGAATTACTGAGTTTAGGCACGTTAATAACGTTTTAATGAAGTTGAATACAGTATATTCATATGTGTCAGTGATTTAATGTCAATTCGGCGAACATAAACATAAATGATCGTTGTGAAGATGATGATTAAATTAGGATTAAAAATCGAGAGCCGAGCTGCATTTCCTCCCGTTCGTTTTTATCGACTAAACAACATTATTTTGTTAAATAACAACATGGTGATGTTTTGTAAATGAGTACATGTCTCTTATTTAGCACAGAGTATGATATCCGTGACATATGTATCTTGACAAAGTTCCACTGTACATCCAGCGTACTGTATCTGTCTTTATTTCACATGAGCTCCAGTGTGGAACCCCACTGCACCCCCTGGTGGATCAATGATCCATTGCAGCTGGCTACATTATAATTACATTTATTTATCACGGGGGAGGTCTCAAGTCAAGCTGGAGGTTTTCCCTTGAGCGAGGGCAGATCACGTACCAATCACGGCCCTCGCATTTCAAACTGTCCGAAATGAGGTGCTACATCTGTATGCGCACGCAGTTTGCCCAAAGCGAAACCTATTTTACGCTCTGAAATCTGAAAACTAGGTTTATTGCATATGGACTATCAGAAATCATTTCAAAGTGACACAGACACATTGGATTAACCTATGGATTAACCTTCAGCAGCGTTTTTATCGTTTTAATGCCATTGAAGACAACTTTTGATCAGAAAACAACAAAGATAAGACATATTGCCGTGTTGGCTACCTAATGCTACGTGGTGTGATGTCTGTGTTAGCTTCTCATGTTGCGAGTTCGGATCGGTCAGTAATGATACTAATACCTGTAGAATCTTTGGAATCTCAGCTTGCTAATCGATATCTTGTTTGTGCAGATACGACAATTAATAAGGGTATTTTAACGTGAGTTCTGTGCTAAGTGTGTTAGCATTTTTTCGCTCAGGGCTAATTCAGAGCCTTTGTTATTACCCTTATGTTTCGTTGGGCTAAAAATGGTTAATATTGTCTGATATCTGAGTTTCTTCCCGTTAAGTGGGTATGACACATTAATAGGTTTTTAAATGTTAAGAAGCCCTCAGACGCTGTTTCTTGCAGATGTTGCGATTTTTCCCTCGCCCGCGGGGTAATGGGGCTTAGCAGGTTAAATATGTAAATCTTTAAAAAAGGTCAAAAATGTGCTTTTTATTTGTACTTTCAAACATGCTCAGTTATTACCTAAAACAGCTGGGCACAGTTTTAAGGTTTTCCATTCTAATTCATGCGCTCCGGCACAGAAATTGCCAACCTGGTCTCACCAGAATGCGTGACTCCACCACGACTCCTTAACACCGCATTGCGTGGAGGAGTAACGCACTTTGCTACATTTACTTGTCTGCACCACGCAAACAACCGCAATGTAAAGTGAATGAGGCTGCTTTGTCGTGGTGCACACACGCATTTCTACAACGCCCAGCAGTGAGCTTTTATTCTATGAAACGTTTTTAAAATCTACTTTATAGCAACTCACGGGAGGCTTCTTTTATTTTATTTGTATTCATAATGATTTGTATTTTTCGTCAGAATGTATTATGGTGCATTAGTTACATATTTTTGTTCTCAAAAAAACAGTGCATTGTGTGTAATACAACTGTGATTTTATTAAATTAGCTTTTAAGGAAGGCCAGAGCTTCAGCTGTGTCAAATAGATTGTTCCCTTTAGTTAACGTTTTTTAAAAGATAATTATATTCCTATTTGATCATGTCCCCTTTATTGTATTACGGAGAGCAATGTGAGCGTCCATTCCCATTGGATAACGCAGGATTTTACACCCGGAAGTAAGTATTCTTCTACAGCACCGCGCTGTATTTTTTATGTTTTTAAACGGCATCATTTAAGTTGTGCTGACAAGCGACAGAGGTCCGTTCAGCGGGCCGTTTCCACGCAGTGAGGCTCTCCCCCCCCCCCCCCCAAGATGTCAGAACAAAGTGAAAAACAAACAATGGCATAAAATATTATTAACATGTCGGGTAGTAATAGATTTATTTATTTTCTTCTCAGAGTGTACCAGAATGCATAGTTTATGTTAGTATTTCGAAAAATCTCCTGGGGGGAGAATCCCCCCAGACCCCCTGCTGGGGTTGGGTTTACAGCATTTGTGCCTTTTTATATAGTTCAGCTTTGATTTCATCATCTCATTAAACCTTTTTTAAAGCATACATTAGTTCTGTGAAGGGATATAAGGGATATATGCACTGTACTTCACTTTTATTAATATTGTATGCTGAAAAACGTATATATTACAGCACGTTTTTTTGTTGAATAGATTTGAGTGCTTCAAAATGTTGGGTCGCGATGTATTGACCAAGTAAAAAGTGGGTCCCGAGGCCTGACCAGTTGAGAACCACTGGTGTAGTCAATTCCACCCTTCAATGTAGCAGAAATGTGAACTCTCATTACATGAACAATACCGGAAACAGACGTAGGAAAGGTCCTCAGCTCGCTGATTGGATGTTTTAGCCGCAATGCACGTTTTTAAAGATATTACTGATTTTCTTTGAATATAAGAATGTAAATACTGAGTTGAGAGAATAGTCAGGGGATTTGGGTGATGGGAGACACATCTATGGAATCACAATTTCAATAGCTTACCATTAAATTACGGATATACCTTTCTGTCTGTGATGTTTTACAAATCAGATATTAATGTGTAGAAGTAAAACATGAGAAATAGTATAGCAACATCCTGTACAATTATGTAAAAACATGAATAAAACTAAATATCTTCAGATGTTATACATACATAAGTGTCCTACACTAATAATACAAAGTTATTATTAGTACGCTATGTGTACCTTGTGTGCACCGCCTAGTGGTTAATGCACGTTATTGAATTATTTTTGTTGAATAATGTTATTTGATGAAAACAATATTAAGAGTACATACTTTCATAGGGGGAAAGTAGAAGGCCAATGATAGAGATATAGATTATAAAAAATCAAGAAGATACTGTAAGTGCTCTCTACAATAAAACTGTTTAGTGCCGGATGTACAAAGATATTAATAGGAGGAGGTGAAAAACAGACAAACTAATTGACCTTTATTAACACATTAAAGAATACTTTAGGTTAAGGTCTTCTTTCAAATAAGAAAACAACTTTCGGGGTATCTATCTACAGATAAATATTAAGCCTGACAAAGTACTTAACGACTAATATATTGCTTTCCTGCAAGGCAAGGCAAGGCAAGTTTATTTATATAGCACTTTTCAACACAAGGCAATTCAAAGTGCTTTACAAAAAATGAAAGACATTAAGAAAATGGCATTTAAAATCAGTCATTAAAAAGAAAAGCTAATAAAATAAACATTAAAAGAAGAAATACATGGATAAACATTAAAAGAAAAAATACATGGCTAAAAGTTACAGTGCAGTCTAAGATATGAATAGTTCAATTAAAAGCAGCGACAAAAAGAAAAGTCTTCAGCCTGGATTTAAAAGTAGTCAGAGTTGCAGCGGACCTGCAGGTTTCTGGGAGTTTGTTCCAGATATTTGGAGCATAATAACTGAATGCTGCTTTACCATGTTTAGTTCTGACTCTGGGGACAGCAAGCTGACCAGTCCCTGAAGACCTGAGAGATATGGATGGTTCATAATTTAGCAGTAGATCAGAAATGTATTTTGGGCCTAAACCATTCAAAGCTTTATTAACCAGCAGCAGTATTTTGAAATCTATTCTTTGACACACAGGAAGCCAGTGTAAAGACTTCAGAACAGGAGTGATGTGATCCACTTTCTTAGTGTTAGTGAGGACTCGAGCAGCAGCGTTCTGAATCAGCTGCAGCTTCCTAATAGATTTTTTAGTGAGACCTGTGAAGACACCATTGCAGTAGTCGAGTCTACTGAAGATAAAAGCATGGACAAGTTTTTCCAAATCCTGCTGTGACATTAGTCTTTTAATCCTAGATATGTTCTTTAGGTGATAGTAGGCTGATTTAGTAACTGTTTTAATGTGACTGTTGAAACTCAGGTCAGAGTCCATGACTACACCTAGATTTCTGGCTTTATCTGTTGTTTTGAACATTGCAGACTGAAGCTCAGCGCTAACTTTTATACGTTCTGCCTTGGCTCCAAAAACCATTACCTCAGTTTTATCTTTGTTTAATTGGAGAAAGTTCTGACACATCCAGTCATTGATTTGTTCAATGCACTTACTCAGTGTTTGAATTGGAGCATAGTCTCCTGGTGAAACTGTTACATACATTTGTGTGTCATCCGCATAGCTATGGTAACTTATTTTTGTTGTTCTTCATTATCTGAGCCAGTGGTAGCATGTAGACGTTAAAGAGAAGGGGCCCCAAGATGGAGCCTTGAGGTACCCCACATGTCATATTTGTCAACTCAGATGTGTATTTACCTATAGAAACAAAGTTGTTTCTGTCCTTTAAGTAGGATTCAAACCAATCTAGAACTGTTTCCGAAAGTCCCACCCAGTTTTCCAGTCGGTCTAGTAATATGCTGTGGTCAACAGTGTCAAACGCAGCACTGAGATCTAATAATACTAACATTGAAGTTCTGCCACTGTCTGTGTTTAAGTGGATGTCATTAAAGACATTTACAAGAGCAGTCTCAGTGCTGTGGTTTTGACGAAAGCCTGACTGGAACACATCCAAACAGTTATTTAACTGCAAGAAGTTACTCAACTGTTGAAAAACAACTTTTTCAATGATTTTACCTAGAAATGGGAGGTTTGATATGGGCCTGTAATTGTTCATTACTGAAGCATCTAGATTATTATTTTTTAAGAGCGGTTTAATGACTGCAGTTTGCAGGGCCTGTGGAAAAATACCTGAGTGAAGAGATTTGTTTACTATATGAAGACGCGCTTGCAGGCGTGCAGAGAGAAAATGGAAAAAGGATAAACTCCATGTCTCCCTAGAAATCCTTCGTGCTTCCCTGTCTGACTACCAGACGGCAGTCAAAGCAGCCAAAACAGAGCACATCTCTCTGTTAATCTCCAAAAACAGCCACAAACCTCAGGTTCTTTTTAATGTCCTCAACTCGATCATTAATCCCTGTGATGTTTCTTCTATTGTGCCATCGACTACTCTCTGTGATAAGTTTCTTAAATTTTTTATTGAAAAGGTATCTGCTCTTAGGCTAGCTCACACTAGTGCTACCCCAGATCCTGCTCCCTTTCTGTGCCCTGCTGTCCTCGACCACTTTGAGCCTGTATCCTTCTCTTCTCTCTCGGATGTGATCAAGCACCTGCGGCCGACAAACTGCACCTCAGATAGCATTCCCTCTCGCCTTCTCAGAGACGTTTTAGATTCAGTTGGAGCAAGTATTTTATTAATTGTAAACACCTCCCTTAGCTCAGGATGTGTCCCTGCTGCCTTCAAACATGCCGTGGTTAAGCCATTACTTAAAAAGAAACATCTCGACCCCTCCTTTCTCGAAAATTTTAGGCCCATTTCCCAGCTACCTTTTTTATCAAAAGCCCTGGAGAGAGTGGTCTACGCCCAGCTGCAGTCTTTTTTAACCACGCATGGAATCCACGAAAAGTTTCAGTCTGGCTTCAAACCCATGCACAGCACTGAAACAGCCCTTTTAAGAGTTTTTAATGATCTGCTCCTAGCCGCCGACTCAGGTAGCCCAGCTGTCTTGGTGCTGTTAGACCTGACAGCTGCTTTTGACACTGTGGACCATAGCATCCTGTTGTCACGGCTTGAACAGTCCGCTGGCATCACAGGCTCTGCCCTTGCATGGTTCAGGTCCTACCTGACAGACCGTAGCTTCGCTGTGCAGCTAGGTGCCTTCTCCTCTGCAAAAGCCCCTCTTACCTGTGGGGTTCCCCAAGGCTCGATTCTGGGCCCCATCCTTTTCTTACTGTACTTACTACCCCTAGGCTCAATTCTCACAAAACATAATATTCCCTTCCACTGCTACGCCGACGATGTACAGATATATCTCCCTCTCGAAGCAAGTGTCACACACTCATTACAACAGTTGATGGACTGCTTAACTGAGATAAAATCCTGGCTGAGCAAAAACTTTCTAAACCTCAACGAAAGCAAGACTGAGGTCATCTTTTTTGGACCCCAACCTCCAGCCTCCCAGGTTGATATTCTAGGCTCCCTCCAACAAAACATCCTCCCCTCAGTCACGAACCTTGGGGTGACCTTCTCCAGTACTTTTAAATTCGACAAGCAGGTCAGCAGCGTAGTCAAATCCTGCTTTTTTAAAATAAGACTTTTGGCCAAAACCAAGTCGTATTTATCTTTTAAAGACCTGGAAAGGGTCATCAACGCCTTTGTGACCTCGAGACTGGACTACTGCAACGCTCTGTATATGGGTATGGACCAGGCATCAATTAAACGCCTGCAGCTAGTCCAGAATGCAGCTGCACGTTTGCTGACTGGCCATAAAAAGCGTGACCACATCACCCCAATTCTGGCCTCACTGCACTGGCTTCCAGTTCGGTACAGAATTGATTTTAAAATCCTTTTATTTGTTTTTAAAGCACTAAATGGGCTGGCTCCGGCCTATATAGCTGAACTCCTCCAGCGCTACACCCCAGCCAGAGCTTTAAGGTCTGCTGACCATCTGCTGCTGGTAGTGCCCAAGACCAGGCTCAAAACCCGAGGGCACCGAGCCTTCGCAGCAGCTGGCCCGAGGCTCTGGAACACTCTGCCCCTCCACGTGAGGTCGGCCCAGACCCTAGGGGTTTTTAAATCCTTTCTCAAAACTCACTTCTTCTCTCAGGCCTTCTAGTCAGAGCGGAGCACGACTCCTGACTATTCCCTGTGTTTGTTTTATATCTGTTGTAAATGATTGTCTTTTATTGTGTTTATAAGTGTTTTTAATGCATGTACAGCACTTTGGCTCGACCAAAAATCGCTTTTAAATGTGCTTTATAAATAAAACTTGATTTGATTTGATTTGATTTGAAGTAGATCTGAGGCCATGCAAGGCAAAACATCTTTGAAAAATCCTGTTGGAATAATATCAAGGCAGCAGGAGGAGGATTTCGGAAGTTGAATAATGTCCTCTAGGTTTTTATCATTAATCTGATGGAATTGTGTCATGGTGTTTGAATTGATATTAGGTGGACACAGAGACAACACATTTGCTGTTCCTGATGCAGAGGCACTGACTGCTTGTCTGATTTTCTGAATTTTGTCAGTGAAGAAGGAGGCAAAATCATTGCACGCCCTGGTGGATAGAAATTCAGAGGCTACTGACACTGGGGGGTTAGTTAGTCTGTCGACGGTAGCAACCAAGGCACGTGCGTTGTTTTTGTTGTTGGTAATGATGTCAGAGAAGAACGATTGTCGTGCGTTTTTTTTCTGTTAAAAACATAAAATCGAGATTGTGCTCAGTGATAAAATCATTGATTAAAAATGGCATGTCCTGGAAAGAGTTGAGTCTGGACCCAGCAGATATCAGTTTGCAGCGTTTTGTACACACACATCCCTATCATGCTTTGAAGGGGAGGGAGGACCCACCACCCTGCTCCTCTCATCATAGGACGGCAGCGTGAGGGCTACACTGTAAGCCGGGGGAGATGGTGCGCATCTCTGCTTCGGTGATTTTGGTGGGCGTCGTTGAGGGGCGGGAGTAAAGGACATGCTCCCAACCCTGCGTCTCGTCTTCATATGGTCATCGAACTCCAGGGGGGTGGGCGAGGGTGAAAGGGTGAGCGGAGAGTAGAGAGAGCTGGGGGATGAATGAAGAGTATCCTCAAAGGCGTTGACAGGGGGGGGGGGGGTGACGGGCAGTGGAGACTCCTCCATGTGTCTCATTTGTCTCCCATAATCAGAACATTCCTCAGGTGGGTGCAGTGATAATTCTTCAGGGTTTTCTGCGCGATGTGTTGTGTCTTTCTCCTGTTTTGATTCCTCTTGCCGCTTGTCCTTGGCAGAGGGAACAGATTGATGACGCAGGCAGTTGAATATGTTAGAGATAAACAATTTCACTCCTGACTTGTTCAGGCAAACTCCATTTGCCTTGAAAATATGTCTGCGATCCCAGAAAAAGTTAAAATTGTCAATAAAATGGACAGAATGGTCAGTACAGACAATTGAAAGCCAGGTGTTCAGTGCAAACAATCTGCTGAATCTCCTCTTCTGACTGGCGGTAGAGGGCCACTGATGAACACCTCTGCATTTAGAGAGCTGACAGTTTCCAACACACATTTAAAGTCTTCTTTCAGCACTTCTGACTGTTGTTTCACAACATAATTTGTTCCAATGTGTAGTACCACATTCTTCACAGTTTGATGTTCAGCCCCAATATGCAGGATCTTCTCAGCCAAGTATACCACATCCTTGGGAAAACAGAGTACTTTGGTGTTGTTCTTACTACACAGACCTTTTACATCCCTTACAGCAGAGTCACCCACAATCAGAGTTTCAGGCCCAGTCGTTAGCTTTCCCTCTAGCCTTTTACTTTTGGAGTAGCTATTGGTCCTTAGGTTATCCAGGTCATCAGAAAGAGATCTCCGGTTCTCGGTCAGTGGAGCATATCTGTTCTGGATTGGCACACTTGGTGGTTTAGGAGGATTTTTTGTAATTCTCCCTTTAGCAGCTGTCCACTGCTGTTTCCTAGTATGCACAGGGGTTGAAGAGGCCCTCTTCCTGGGTAATAACAATGCAGGCCAGCCGGTCGCATCACAGATTGCAGAGCGCTGGGCTCTGCCTGTTATCCGTCCTCCCAAATCCCATGGAAATGATTTACTCTTCGGCTTTGCACCCAGAGAGTTCCAGGGAGGACTACCACTTGTATATGTATTACCCGGTACACAGCCCTCCTGTTCCTTGGAATCCTTGTAGCTGCTGTTAGATATTATAATGGATTTACGCTCCACGTTTCAAATATCTCCGCG
This sequence comes from Harpagifer antarcticus, assembly GCA_902827135.1. Lineage (NCBI taxonomy): Eukaryota > Metazoa > Chordata > Actinopteri > Perciformes > Harpagiferidae > Harpagifer > Harpagifer antarcticus. The sequence continues at coordinate 18,140,756 of CADEHL010001005.1, forward strand.
TCCTTCTCGAGCTGTGTTATATGGAAGGAATTCAGTGCCACCAAGTCAACCATACTCTACTTTAATGGCAATATTACAATGCACCAGAAATCATTACATTCAATACAATACACATACAAATATACATACAATACAAAATACATACAACACAAAATACATACAACACAACACACATACAATACAAAATACATACAACACAACACACATACAACCTGGTGATCACGTCAGCCGGCCAGCAGAAAGAGACTGAACACCGCTGCGTCTCTTGCATTTATGCTGAAGCAATGGGAGGGGTCTCTGATCCCTCTACTTTGATTGGCAGCCCAAATGTCCCCAACACCCCAAATCTTAGTTCCTCCACTCACAGATGGCGAGAGCATTTGCATACAGTGCAAGTCAAGACATGCGGCCACCCTCCCCCGTACATCCTTTGTCCTAAAAAACTCCATATGGTCTTCTCTGAAGTCACATGTGCCTGCGCAAATTCCAGCTCACAGTTTTAACCCAAATCATTCTCATTTTTAAGCTTATACATTTGGAGCTAACATGAATACATTCAAATATTCTACTGCAATCCCCCTTTTGATTTAGATCTAATAAATCAACTACTTTCAAGACATTCACATTCGTTCTGGGATTCAGACTATTTAAACGTTCAGAAATGGCTCCACATATCAACTTCATATGACCGTGTTAGAAATACCAAAATATGTAAATAACTCCATACATCTATTACATTACTTAGTAACAACAAAGTTAAAACCCTTCAATTATTCTGATTGAGTATAGTCAATCGTCATAAGGTATAACCTTCACAGTGGTGATTCAATTAATCTGTAATCTGCAAAATTGCAGTGTCTTCAAGCTTTAACATTACTTCATGTATACTTCATTCCGATTTAGTTTCAAAATTAGATATTTAGGAGACAACAAGTCTGTCTTCTCATAAATATGAACAACCTGAAATGCCCTGCCTCCTATCATAAGGAGAGGCAGCTGCAAGGTCAAATTCATATACAAAAGTACCCAAACGTCTGAGGTAGGTAAATTGTATAGGCACATGTTTTAATGTAATCCCCATGGTCCAATTCTTTCTCTGTACATCGTCAGTTTCTATCACTCAGACCCGTTACTGTTTCCCTGCTCACGTCCACTCTTTAAATTCTACTGGGTTCTGTTGGTTTCTTCACTGGTTTGAGACAAGCGACCCTATCGGACACCTCCCTTTGTAGCCAGACTTCCCCACAGTAGAGGCGAGTTTCTGTGTTTTAGGTTTAAACAGCTTCAGTCAGATGTATCCAGGATGGTCTCTTCGCCAGTCTAACTGCAGTCGATGTAGACAGGAGTGTTTGTTAGGGACCCTCCCCCTTTGGCGAGTGCCTGCTCCTCCTCTTTATCGCTCTGGTGAACACTCACTCTCCTGGTTTCACTGTCTGCGTAGTGTCAGGTACTTCCATCCGTGGCGAGACCCGGAACTCCTGATACTGCGTCCTTGGATACGCTTCCCACACCGTGGAGTCGCCACCCTTGCTTGGTCAGGTACAGCAGGCCCAGCACGCGGAAGATGACAGCTTTCACACGCCAGCCTCCGGTGGAGGAGACAGACGCCATCTGGAAGTGTTGATCCACCCCGCTCTGCCTCGTTCCCTCAGTGCCGTTCTTCGACGCCCTCTGGTTCCTCCTCCTCTGTGCGGCCCACGTCCGGGATGATGTTGTCTTGGATCCTTCCTGGAGGTTTGCCCACTGCGCACTGATTCCAGTGGTACCAGATGTCTCCTTTCCCTTCCAAGCGGACAGCGTGAGATGTCCTCTGCATCGCCCGATGGGGTCCAGAGAGCCTGGGTCCCAGCCAGTTGGGGTTTGATGTCCCCCTTTTGCCTCTGTAACCTGTGTGGAGAAATCTGATACAAATCCCTCAAGCCTACGCTCAGGGCTCCTGGGAACTGGTGACCATGAGTGAGCTCAAAGGAGAGAAACCTGTCCCTTTGTTAATTGAGCTCCTGATTGACATAAGAACTAGGGGCCATGCGTCTAACCATTTCATGCCTGTCTCTTCACATGTTTTCTTATATCTTAGTAATATATTTTATTTCATGTTTTTTACTCATAAAACAATATGACCTTGTCCAGAATAGTAGTTAACTTTATATAACTTTTACTCTTTCTAATCTTTTCAAACATCTTAATTGTCTTGTCTCTCTCTCTCTCTCTCTCCTACATACTTTTTCCAACTTCACTCGTGGTATTTTAACCACCTTTTATCCTTCTGAGCAAGATATCACTTCAACACATTTAATATCTTGCCCTGTCCATCTATTTCAGTCTTCTTCTATCCATCTGTTCTCTTTTCTCTTCAGCCTTCAACAACCTTTTCTTATTTCCATTTCTAACCAGTCTTTTACTGATAATCTGTCCCTTTCCTAGGACAGGTAAATACATCCTGCTACTGTAGTGTTCACAAATAAATCTCCATGCAAACTGCTACTGTACACTCAAAAGTGATCTGTTTCATTTTGAAAAGTCAGCTTTTTGAAAACCAACATGGCTCAGTTCAAACTTTTGTTTCAAAACAAAACTCCTCATCTCTTCCCGACATGATTTGACCTAAAGATGATTTGCTACCACTATTTTTCATTGTGATATTTGTTCAAACAGAGACTGCATCTGTCTCTGGATTTAAATATATGCCTGATGGCAGTATATGCATAAAAATAAAAATAAGTGTCCAGGTTTTTGACATCTGTCATTAAAGGACTGTATAAAAATAAGACATGTCATCTGATTAATCTAAAATCAGAATTTAACAGATAATTTGTGTCGTACATCCCACCATTTTTAGGGACGCCTAATTAACATTCTCAAATCTTCAATTAACTTGACCTAAAAAGCTAAAACAGTGTTGTTTTATGATACCTAAAAAAATACTACAATAGATTTTAGACTATAAAAATGTAAATATGAAATTCCCATTGTCTAACAACTCCCCCTTTTCTGAAAACGAATCCCATTTACTGTGTTTTCATTTTCAGAAACATGAAGAAAGAATGGTAATGCATAGGAGGCAGAGGCAAATGCCGTGACCTGGGAACTTTACGACCCTGGCGTCCTGCTTCAAAGTGTCCTCAGGTTGTTGTTATACGACACTGGCCTCCTGCTTCATCGTAAAACCCCTCAGTTTCATGGCTTGCTGTGTCTCTCTCCCCACTGTCCCCCTTGGACATGGGTGATAAGACGTCTCACCTCTCTCCCCCTCCTCAGCGCGCCTGTGTATTCTGTCTAACGAGGAGGAAACTTGTGTTTTTTTAACTTTTAGTTTGAGATTTGTGCTCTGAGTTAGAGACAACATTATTTTGCATTGTTCTAAAATATTCGACTCGTTCTGCGACATAGTCCAGAATGTCGCCATCTGTAGGCACCTCCGTGACTTTAACACCATGAGGGAACAGAAGAGTGTTAAATTCATCTGTTTTTATCAGGCTGTGGATTGCCATTGCACCCGGGAGATTTTGGTCTGTGACGGGAGGAATTGTAATTCCCATCATTGCGAGGGCAGCATTGTGACAAACCCTCCTCAATCTATCTAGTGCCTGCGTCTGTTTGTTCCATTTGCTACGAGCAAACCATCTGGGTTTCTGTTCGTTTAGGTGTGCAATTTGCTTTACAATCTGTCTTTCATCTAAGTTAAATCTATCCATGTTGTGTTACAAGCATGGTTAGATTTGTAACAGAATACAAAACTAACTGTATTTAGCGCTATATTTGAAAAACAAGTAATCTGATTACAGTTATGTAATTTGACCCAAGTGTCTATGTCGTGCCTAAAAATGTTAACAAACACCAACTACAAATTAAAGATAAATTGATTTAGCAAAATGAACCCTTATGTGATTCAAAAATGTGACAAAAGAACAATGATTTGTCTTACACAAGATTGTAGTCTAACAGAATGACTGTTGACCACATGGGGTCAAATAACTTGGATGACCGGGGGAAGGGAAAAGAAGACTCAACCATGTGCAGAGAGAAATCACACTGCTTGGAGACTGAGTTCACTAAAATTAAACCATACAAGGCCAGTTCATAACACACAAATTGTCCTCTTTGTATGTCTAATCTAGGTAGAATAATCCACTATTATATTTAATTTGAATGTACTTAATTCTCTGAAAATCAATCTCTTAATCTGTTCCCATTGCTCCCGGTAACTACCTGGAATTTCAGAATCGTGGTTAGCATTCTGTCGTTCCATATTCACTTCGCTTTTATTTATCTGACTCAATTAATATGTGCACTTCGCTTTTATTTATCTGACTCAATTAACATGTGCACACATGTATTAATATACTGGGCTATTGTCGTAGTTACTATTAACGCGCTTCCCGTCTTCAATACCGGTCAGCAATGTAATATTTAACCTCAGCGCTTGAAGCTAAATTCATATAACAATGTCAAAGGTGTACTACCCCCTTTCAGCCACTAGATGGCAGCAGCAGACCACAAATGAGCCTCACTCATCCGAGTGCTTCATTGAGATCCATAAATATTGAGTAATTACCATAACACAGACCTCCGGCCCTTAGCTTTGAGCGTTCGTCTGTGCTGTAAAACCCCTCAGTTCCAGGCGGCGACCCGATCTGAAATCGGGTTTCCAGGTCTGGCGTGTGGGAATCAAACCTCTACAACCACCAGGCCTGCACCGTCTCTACGCCACTGTGGACTAAACTACCACAGATCCGCGCTAAACCGTTCTTATGTACGCGACTCAGGACTTTATCTACCTGTAGATCCGCGCCAAACTGTAATCAATATGTAACTGTCTATGTACGCTACGCAGGACTATATCTACCTGCGATCAACGACTATTTTTAAAATATGCATTGTATATTCCATTTAAACTTTAAAAACACTGTGAAACGCCTTCAGACAATCCTAACATTTTAGTGTATTCAATCACAGACAATCGATGTACATAACAGGCGTCTGAAAGTACCTTTGAGTTGTGTAGGGCCCTCGTGATTCTCTGAGGTGTTTAAAAGCGCTTATTCTCGACCCAATCCGGTCGTCTGAATCCCTCCTCAGCCCGTAATCTTGCACGTCGGGGCACCATATTGTTAGATATTATAATGGATTTACGCTCCACGTTTCAAATATCTCCGCGTCCTTCTCGAGCTGTGTTATATGGAAGGAATTCAGTGCCACCAAGTCAACCATACTCTACTTTAATGGCAATATTACAATGCACCAGAAATCATTACATTCAATACAATACACATACAAATATACATACAATACAAAATACATACAACACAAAATACATACAACACAACACACATACAATACAAAATACATACAACACAACACACATACAACCTGGTGATCACGTCAGCCGGCCAGCAGAAAGAGACTGAACACCGCTGCGTCTCTTGCATTTATGCTGAAGCAATGGGAGGGGTCTCTGATCCCTCTACTTTGATTGGCAGCCCAAATGTCCCCAACACCCCAAATCTTAGTTCCTCCACTCACAGATGGCGAGAGCATTTGCATACAGTGCAAGTCAAGACATGCGGCCACCCTCCCCCGTACATCCTTTGTCCTAAAAAACTCCATATGGTCTTCTCTGAAGTCACATGTGCCTGCGCAAATTCCAGCTCACAGTTTTAACCCAAATCATTCTCATTTTTAAGCTTATACATTTGGAGCTAACATGAATACATTCAAATATTCTACTGCACTGCTAACTAGCTGTGAGTTAGCATACCCTTCTCCATTATTTTTGCAACACTGGTAAAGTGGTGTCATTCCCACGACATAGTCCATTCACTTCCACGTTAACTTCCAACCGTTGCATTTTCATTTCCAACACATCGATCTTCTGTATAAGTTTGTGGAAGTCATCTGTAGAGAACGGAGGCATTTTGCTACCAACTAGCATGCAGTAGCCTACCAGGCTTTAGCTGTTGCTAGGCCACGCTACTGTAAGACTGAGGTCGTCGTAAACATGTTGAAATATGGCTGAAACCCTCCGTCTATTTACGTGATAAGTTAATGTCCAGGAGCCGCTGCTCGAAGTTTTCAGAGAATAAGAATAGGAAAATCAGCATAAAAAGTAAGCAGAGGCAGGAGCAAGCAGAAAAGCGTCTGCACTGTAAGAAAGATAAGCAAGAAAGTCTGTTAACTATGTTGAAGCACTTATTTTAACTGATATTATACACATTAATTATACTCTTATGTATGTAGATCAGGGGTAGCCAACGCAGTGCCCGCGGGGGCAACGTGAGTCGCCCGCCGAGCATGTTCTAAAAATAGCTCGCCAAGCAAATCCAAAATGTATAAAATACACAAAACAAAAAAGGAAATGTAATTAAAAGAATCTACCCCATGCATAAACGAAACCTAAATCATAGTGAACTCTATCTACTTACTACTTACTACAACTCTATATCTATCTAACACCCCTCTCCCCCACCCCCACTTTACAAATATGTTTTTTATTATTTTTTAACGCAAGCCTTCATCGCCACGGAGGAGTACACAGCCTCTGTGAGCGAGCGAGAGAGCTAGGGAGAGAGAGAGAGAGCTCGGGAGAGCACACCTTTATCTATTTAATATAGATAAAGTAAGAAATAAATGTGTACTATAGGACAGTAAAAAAACAAAAACATTTTAAAAGGGGAGTGATTAGTAAAATATGCATAAATGAAAAGAAAGAATGCTAACTAAGTAACATAAGATAAGAATAAAGAAGTTTAAATGATTTGTTATTGGTTGTGATCATATTCTGAAGATGATTGGAGTATTGAAATGTATACAGCTCCCTTTCATCTACGTGTTGAGAGCTGTTTCCATAAATTCATGTTGTGCTCAAAGTGCTCCAGATTGATGCATTTCACTTCAACATTTAAAAAAAAATCTTCCATGCATGCCCCGGACCCCGCTAGAGGAGGTGAGCTTCCCCCCCCCCCAAATAAAGCAGGTTAAATTAATTAAATAGCATTGCAAAACATTTTCTTTTAGTAAACACTACAAACGGGTCCACAGACCCAAACAGCACACAAAGGTTAAAGGTCAGCATATAATAATGTTAAAATGTGCTGAATATATACACTGCAAAAAACAAAAAAAAGAGGAGTAAAAGTAGCCCCCGACTTGTTTTATTTTTTGAAAGTAGCCCTCACCCTAAAAAAGGTTGGTGACCCCTGATGTAGATAGTATAAGAAATGTGCAGAATGTGACAGTTTAATGGTTGTCACAGTCTGCTTTCTCACTCACCTATTTTCTGCATTATCATTCCTTAGTCACCTGGTAGTCACACCCTGTCTCTCTCTCTCTCACTCTGTTACACCCATCAGCTCCATTAGTATTTAGGCCCACTTCACTTTCACCTCAGTGCCAGATCGTACTTTGCAGCATGCCAGTCTTTCCCGCATTACTCTTCAGATTGC